>JAZKJV010002639.1:0-1245530 GCA_037367405.1 Ottelia alismoides | reverse complement strand
TCCTCAACCCAACGACTCACGTAGTCGACGGCAAGAAGGATGTGCTCAAAACCTTGACTGTTAGGGAAAGGTCCCATGAAATCAATGCCCCATGCATAGAAAACATCTGCTATTTGAATGATTTTTAGGGGCATCGAATCTTTTGCAGTGAGTGTGCCCTTTAATCTCTGACAATCAATGCATCGTTTGACAAATTCTGCTGCATCCTTGAATAATGTCGGCCACCAGAAGCCGCATTGAAGTACCTTGGCTGTCGTACGGTCTCCAGAGTGATGTCCACCATATTCGAGTGAGTGACAATGCTCGAGGACACTAGAATACTCCTCCTGAGGAATGCACCTGCGCCAAATGCAATCTGCTCCTTCCCTGAATAAAAGAGGATCCTCCCATTGATAGAATCGGATGGTCGACATGAATTTGTTCTTCTGATTCTTTGACCAATCCGATGGTGTTACCCCAGGAGGCGAGGTAATTGACTATATCAGCATATCAAGGAAGGGCATCCACTGCTAAGATTGATTCGTCAGGAAAGGTTTCTGTGATGGGTGCATTGTTCAGAGGAGGCTCATGTTGCTCAATTCTGGAGAGATGGTATGCTACCACATTCTGAACTCCAGGCTTGTCTTTGATTTCCAAATCAAACTCCTGGAGGAGAAGGATCCATCGAATAAGTCTTGGCTTGGCATCCTTCTTCTGCTCGAGGTACCGGGATAGCAGAGTGGTCTGTAAAAATTGTGACTTTTGATCCAAGCAAATAGGATCTGAACTTATCAAGGGCGAAAACCACGGCCAGCAACTCTTTCTCTGTCACTGTATAATTTCTTTGCGCCTCATCTAATGTTTTGCTGCGTAGTGAATGGCATAGGGTGCTCTTTCTTTCCTCTGCCCAAGAACAACCCCGACTGCAAAGTCTGACGCATCGGTCATGATCTCAAAGGAAGAGACCAGTCAGGCGGCTGTAGGATTGGAGCCTGAGTAATAAGATCCTTCAGCTGATTGAAAGGGAAGGAGAACCTGCTGATCCACATTGAACTCAGTTTCCTTGCACAAAAGTTCTGTCAAAGGTCGGGCAATGCGTCTGAAATTCTTGATGAAGCGTCTGTAAAATCCCACATGCCCCGAGAATGACCTTACATTTTTCACTGACTGAGGTGGCTCTAGATTTGCAATGACATCCACCTTCGCCGGGTCGACTTCCATGCCACGTTTGGAAATGACGTGGCCCAGCACAATGCCTTCGGTAACCATAAAGTGGATCTTTCCCATGAAAGTACTAAATTGACTTCGCTGCATTTCTGAAGCACTCGGTCCAGGTGCCCGAGACAAGAATCAAAAGTATCACCATAGACAGAGAGTCGTCCATGAACACCTCGAGAAAACTGCCTACCATTTCGGGAAGATTGCTAGCAAGCATCTTTGGAAGGTTGCAGGTGCATTGCATAATCCAAAGGGCATTCTCTTGAAGGCGTAGGTGCCGAACGGGCAAGTGAAGGTGGTCTTTCTTGATCTTCAGGGGTGATATCCACTTGGTTATACCCGGAATACCCATCCAAAAAGCAGAAGAACTCCTTGCCTGCTAGTCTTTCAGAACTTGATCAATGAAGTGCAAGGGGAAGTGGTCCTTCTTAGTTGCTACATTGAGACGGCGGTAGACAACACACACCCGCTAGGATGTTGGTACTCGCGTGGATATTTCCTCTCCTTTGTCATTGGTAACCACGGTAAGCCCTGATTTCTTTCGAACTACATGCGGTGGGCTTACCCATTTTGAATCGGAGATAGGATAGATGAAGCCCGCGTCACACCATTTCGTGATTTCTTTCATGACGACGTCCCGTAGGTTTGGGTTCAATCTTCTTTGGAATTCGCGGGACAGCTTGGCATCTTCTTCCAGGTAGATGTGATGTGAACACAAAGCTAGATTTATCACTCGGAGATCTGATACGCACCAACCAAGTGCCTTGCGATTCTTTTCTAGAACTCGAGAAGACGAGATTCCTGATCCGGATTTAGCCTGCTACTAATGATGACCGGATACATTTGTTCTTCACCCGCAAGGAAAACATACTTCAGGCCTGCAGGAAGTGGCTTGAGTTCCGTTTTGACCTGTCCAACTTGTTGGTTACTTCAGACACTATGCTGGTGGTGGGATGTACTTCCTTGAGGGGGCTACCATCCTCATCATTCTGTTGAGATCCTAGTGAGGTGCCAAATGGTTCTGTGCTAGGCTGATCGTGTTCGGTCCGGAGTGAATGATCAAAGAGATGCGCCTGCATCTGAGAATCTGTCTCCCAAGAATCATCGGAGCATAAGGTAACTGTGCTTTCCAAGTCCTCCTCGAGTGTGAGGATTTCTTGGGTCCATGAATCATTTAATGACAAGGATGAATCTCTGATCTCTGCAATAAAGTCACAATCTGCCTCGGATGCTGCATACCTTTCATCAGTCGGGGCGTTCGGCTCTCTACTCATGTTTATAGTGATCTGCTTGGTATTCGAGATAAAAGTAATCTTGCCAGACCCATAATCAACCACGGCACCTGAGGTACGTAAGAACGGTCGGCCAACAATGATAGGGGTCTGGAGCAGAGGTGCTGGTGAGTCCATATCAAGGACTACAAAATCAGTTGGGAATTACATCTCATGTACTTAAACTACAACGTCTTTCAACAGACCCCGGGGCCGCTTGATGGATCGGTCATCGAACTGAAGGATCATTCTGTCTGCTTGAGCGGACCCAGTCTGAATTCTTGCATTATTGATGATGGAAAAAGGTTGATGGAAGACCCACTGTCGAGAAGAGTGCGCTCGAAGACCTGATCAAAAATCTCACAACTGATAAGAGGTGCTCCTGTGTCTTGTTTCTTTTGTGGGACGTTGCTGATAGCTGCAACAGTGGCCATGGAGAGCATGTGCTTTTCTACATCTCTGCATCTGTTCTCTTGTGCTGGGCGACGCTTGTTGGTACATGCCTCCTTTAGTCCTTTCTTCACAACTGGCATGTACTCCACGGCCTTCAATAAGGGAATCTCAACAGTCAACTTGTCTAGTATTTCTACAACTCCAAGATCAGACAATGCATTTTTTTCGTTTTACAATTTTTTTGATTTTTCTATTGCATGAGGAAAAGGAATATGTACATTCCTAGCGGGAAAAACAGAGTTCTTATTTACATCAAAATTATCGCCCACTGACTGTTGTACATCTGGACTACAAAAAGGAGTACAAACTGGATTTTGACATGCTGGTGCTGAGGGACGAGCACAAAATGAGGCATCTGTGCCGTCAGCTGGTGAGGCATCGGCTGCTGGCGGCTCCTCCAATGTTAGTGTGGTTGTGCTTTGACGGCACCCTTTTTTTTTGTTCTTTTTGTTTTTGCTGTTTTTTTGTGATTTTGTTGGTGAAGACAGTGATGGCTGACAGCAGGAATGGCTTCTCCTTCTTCTTCCTCCTCACCCGCCCCTGTAGCTGGCACGATTGATGCAGAAGATGACGATCTACCTGGTGCTTTATTCTCCTCATTCTTGATAGCAGGTGGAGGCAAGGCCCTACCGCTCCTGTGAGTGACAACATTAGAATACACAATGTTATCATTTTCTGACTCTATAGATGCAGACAGGACATCACATTCTACCTTCTCTCTCTTTTTGGAGCTATTGGGGTTGGCTTCGACTTGGGCTGGAATGGTGGTCTTGGTGGCAGTTAGCTCGTCGAGCCTCTTGGTCATATATGTTAGCCCTTTGACAAGTTGGGCCAAGCAATCCATGGTCGGGTTCACTGGAGTTGCCTCAGTGGATTCAGCGTGCAAACCACGCTGTTGTTGCATATGCTGGTGCTGAGGCTGTTGTTGGTAGTGCTGAGGCGGTGCAGGAAGCTGAAGCTGCTGATAAGAAGGAGGAGGATACTATTGGTACTGCTGAGGTGGAGCAGCTGCATACAGATGGATATGCTGTGGGTGACGGTATGGCTGTTGCTGATACTGTTGATTCTACCTCCATTGATTTGCATACTGGGGAGGCTGATGATACGGTGGCGGCGGCTGTGAGGACTGCCCAAAACGACCACCCTGAGGCTGGTGGTATTGCTGGTTGGCTGGTGGCTGACCCTGAGGTTGTCCCATAGGACGGGTCGGCTGCGCTTCGTGACTCCATACCTCGTTCCCTTCCTGAACCAGGGGTGGTGGTGGGAATACCGAATCAGATCCTGATACAAACTCTGGTTGATACAAAGCCATCTGTTGCTGCGGCTGGCCCTGGTCGGGTGCCTGCACGTAGTACACGTGCTGGACTAACCGGTGGCTGCTGGCTCGGCTGAGGCTGGTGTAGCGGTGGTGGCTCGTCTTTCCTCTCAACTGGAGCTTCTAATGGTGCTGCAGACTGAACAGAATTGATGGTGCCCACCAATAGTTCTAGCTGCTTGGTGATCTGATCAAGATTGTCAAGGTTCTGAGTCCTCTTTTCGATCACCGCAAGTTTTTCGAGATCCTGTGATCATTTCTCAATAATATCAACCTTTGAGAGATGGCCCCCGATGATGCTGAGGTTGGAGATCTCATCTCTCTCTGCCTCGCGGGACGCTGCCATGTGTACTTGTTTCTGGAGGATCTGGGGGCTGCTTATGGTATGCTTTTGATGAAGAGAGGGCGGCCTCTCCTTCGGCCATTTCTTCGAATATCTGCCAGACTGCATCTTCATCCTTGTTGAAGTGTGAACCCCCACATGCTGCGCCAACGAGCCTTTGGCTCTCAATGTTCAGACCCCCAAAAAAGTGTTGGACCAAACTGGTCTTCGGGATCTCTTGATGGGGACATTTCTCCTGCAGATCGGTGAATCTCTCCCAGGCTTCGTGTATGGATTCATGTGCTCCTTGGGAGAAGTTGTTGATACGTGCTCGCATCTGGTTGAGCTGACCGAGAGGATAATATTTGTGCAGGAAGGCGGACTTTTGTTCCTCCCAGGTGGTTACAACCTTCCCCAGATGGTTGACCCAATAAAGGGCCTTGTCTTGCAGGCTGAAGGGGAATGCCATCATTTTGACAATGTCCAGAGGGACATTCGGATAGTGAGTAGTTCGGCAGATGCGGGAGAACTGCTACAGGTGGATGTATGACTCTTCACTTGTGTTGCCATGGAAAGATAGAAGGAGAGCGAGGAACTGGGACTTCAGCTCAAAGTGAGCGTGCACTGGTGGAATGAGAATCCACTCGGTCATCTGGCTGTCTCCAGGATTATAGGTCTCCCTTCAGTGTAAGCTTTTGTCCCCTAATTTCTGGCTCTCCGTCGTCATCAGGACCACCACCTCCTCCTCTACCTCCTCCTCCCTCGGCTCTGTTCATCACATCATTCAGCATATCCTGAAAAGCGGTCTAGGCTAGGGCTTGCTCTGTCAGCTGCTGTTGGATTACCTGGATAGATGCCAATAGTTGTGCATTAACTTGATTCTGATCTGGCAATTGTCCTTCTGGTTGGGGTGGCTATTGACCCTTGCCCTCTCCTTGAGGAGCCATGTCAGGGTCTGAGTTGGACGAAATGAATCCTGGAGTAGAAGCTAGGGCTCAGTCTGCCCTTTTATCTGCAGAATGAAAGAATCCGAATCAGACCACTTGCATTATTGTTTTGCTATCATGATAATCTTTGGAGTTAAGGTCAACCCCAACATGTTGTGAACGGAACAAGATGTAGACTGTAATCGACTTCCATTCACAATGGTGAAAGTGGGACAAAAGTGATCCCTGTTTATTGGATGGTAAAAAGGGAGGTAGAAGACGAGGAGTCTGGAGATCGATCCGCAAAGTCTGGATCAGGTTCTCGGGAATCGCCTCGAATTTATTGGCGAAATTGAGTCCATGGAATTGATGTGGGTGTCGGCAAGGTCCCGACGGAAACCATCCATGGATCGAATTCGCAAAGCAAGAGAGGAGTGGATGTTGGAGGAAGGATACGATGGTCAACAAGGAGTAAAAGGAGTGCAAAACAGTAGAAAGGTTCAAACTGAGCGGGGGTCAAAGAGGAGTGACACAACAAAATTTGCGTAAAGGCGCGGGACTTGATCTTTGAACCTTAATCTAGATCCATACAAACACAATACAAGATTGGGTTCACCAACTCACACCATGTGAAGCCGTAAAGGTTCGGCTACTTATTATCTTTTCAGTTTTAGAGTTGTTATTGCATGCATATCTTTTAACAAGTCCTTAGCACACTACCCCTATAGGAGAGAGAGTACTGCCAGAAGAGTATCCCGTACTTGTCCTCCTCCTTTGTAACCTGTAGTCTGTACTTTTTGAGGTCCTTGTAACCCTTCCTGGATCCCTACTCAACCAAAGAAATAGATAGAGGAAACCGATAGGCGAAACCGATAGTTCGGTTCTCGCTCGCAACGGAATCACCCGTGAGCGTGCAAGAACCTACTCGGACGCAAGACGATGAGACAGACACCCCCGTGAAGGCGTGGCCTATGCTCGATACTTCGGACAAAGTCGATGCTCTACACAACAGAGAATCATCACTGGTGACCAAGCCCTACTCGCCCACGTACGATAGAAGCGCCAATACTTCGGAAATCCAGGCGATACACAAGGCAGTTGCAGACTGGGATTTTGGCTCTATTCCTTATGGGACGTGCCTCGCTTAAGGGAGTAGGGTTTTGGTCCCCCTCCAAGGTACCTAAAAACAATGAGGGCTTTATGAACCCAGTACAATGATAGTCCATTACAAATTTTAATTAAGGTCAAAGTTTATTTAGCAGTCCCCTTGTTTTAGTTTTTTGGATTTTCACTTTTTTTGAGTCTGTTTCATACCAGCGCCTAACATTTTTGTAAATTTTCATTTATGTCCTAGGTGCTCAAAATCAGAGGGAGATAGCGGAAAAGCCGTGCAAGTTGGTTCTATGATGGAAATCTCACCATTGAACCGAATGATGCATGCTGAGTTAGAAGACTTACAGTGCATCCCAGCTCTCTCCATGTGGTATGCAAAACAGAATTTTTAAACCTATCTACATGGCGGTGTGCATTCAACAAAATCGCCCTAAACATTAGCTGCTATTAACGTGAAGAACCGCAAGTTGGTCACCTATCTTTAACCTAAAGGTCCGGTCTTGGCTTCCCCCTCCTCTTCTCGACACACTCGAGTTCAGGAGTAGCGCTTGATGGGGCTCACTCACGGCACACGAGTTAAGAGATAAATGACCGAACTGTTTAAGTTTGACTAGATCCATACGAAGTAGACTATAGGAACATGCATTCTTATTAAGGTTTGGACTTAGCTACCGGATCAAGCAACCTATATCTAGGGTCTCCAAGAACACAAAACAAAGTAAAACAAAGGCAGAAAGCTCAAAACTGCGGGAAACAAAGAAAAGAAAGCGGTAGAAAACTCGGAAAACCGCGACGAGGCGCCCAGGTGAACAGACACCCGGGCACTGGACCTCGTTGTGAAGAGTAGAGTCCAAGTTATATTACATGCCAAAATTGTCTCTCTCTCTCAATAAATTACAAAATTGATCCTAAGACCTAGCTAATTCTCATCTCCTTGCATCTTTGGTGCTCTCTCCAGCTGGTCATGAGGTGAAGACCAACCTCCTCCAAGCTCGGCTGCCTTGGCCTCCGAAGAAACCATCCTCGCGTGACGGGCCCTTGCAACAAAGTCACAAAGAGATAGAATTAGTATAAGCTCAATCATTGAAATAAAGAATCAATTAATTAATAAATAAATGTGTATGTCACCAATCACAGAATCATGTATAATTTAAAAAGTTTCAAAGAAATAGCTAATCACAGGATAAATAATGAACAATTGAATTTTTATACAAGAATGACAAGGTATAATAGGCTACACTCATTGCTCCCCGGCAACGGCGCCATCTGATAACAGGCTATTCCGCGAGGGTCACAATAATATATATAATGTCGCTGAGGCGACCGCTCACAGAATACCAGTTACTCAGTTAACCCACAATAAAAGAATAAACCAATTGAGTCCCAAAAGTGTGAATTAACATTTATTACTCTACAACAAGATGCATAGTGAATAAGCATGTAGAGGTCGAACCACAGAGAGCAATGCAAAAAAATGAAGTAGCCTATGATGTCCATGTACAACAGAGTCATCCTTGTATAAATCCTATTTTTGTGGGTTTTTCTTTTTATTTATTTATTTATTTTATTATTTTTGATTAATATATATATATTATTTTGATATTATGTTCTTATATATATATAGGATTTATAAAATATAGATATATAAAGATATGAAGGAGCGTGTATAGAGAATAAGGGGATATATGTATTATATATATATATTATATTATATTTTTTTACATAAATATATCTAGATATACTTATACATGTTTATATATATATTTTTTAATTTTCTTTTTCAATATGGGAATATATATAATGTAGAGAGAGGGGTGATACAATATTTATAAAAATATACAAAAATAGTCAAACTTTCAGAAATAAAATCTTTTTGGTATTTTTATGGTTTTTTTACCGTTTTTGTGATTTTTGGGCATTTTTCAAAATGTTTTTGGTATTTTTAAATAGCCAAATAAAGTAAAACAGGGAGTTAGCTACTGGATGGGGGTAAAATGGGAATTAGAAATACAAAACAGCCACAAAATTTTTCCTAACTATTTTTAAAATAAAGAGGATAAAATATAGGACCTACAGGAGTTGAGTTTGCATTTTTTAGAGTTTTCTTTATATTTTTATATTTTTTGGAAGTTTTTGAGTATTTTCGAATTTTTAAGGTTTTTCTTTTGAGATTTTCACTGATTTTTGGACTGACACTAAAATATGATATAATAGACCAGAGTTAATTTTTTTGGAATTTTTCAAGGTGGTTTACTATTTTTTGGTATTTTCTCAGCTAGACAGTAGACAAAATGCATGTTTTCGATTTTTAATAAATACAAAAATGCAACAAAATTAAAAACTAAAAATGTGACGTGCAAGAGTAAGCCAACAGGAGCTTCTATCCAGTTTTGTAGAATTTTTCGAGTTAATATGATGCATGAAATAAATGGACAAAGCATACAAAATTATATGGCCTGACAGGGGCATTTTTGCAAATAAAATATTTTTCAGGGGCATCAATGCAAAAATCACTTACTGAAATAAACATTTATTTTTATTTTTGGGGCGAATTTCCAATTTACAAAAAACCGTCAGGGCTAAAGTGCAAAAATTACGCGCTTCACGTGGGACTGCACGTGAGGTGCGGAGGGACCGAATCGCAAATATAAAAACCACAGTGGGCCTATTGCAAAAATTACAAATTATTTACAACGTGAAAGTTTATTTAGAGCATTAAAAATTAAATACAAAAAAAGTGGGGGTTTGTTTTGCAATTTATCCCCTCAGGCGCGCGATCCAACGGTTGATCTTCGTCCACTTGACACGCGCCGCCTCCACGCGAGCCGATGACGCTTCGACATTGGGCAGTGAAGATTAGATCACCCGAGGTGATCCGACGGTCTGGACACGGCTACATCGGACGACTCTCGTTCAATCTGGGACGCTCCTCCTGATCGGACGGCGAGGGAGGTGTCTGGAGGAACAGGGAAGAAGCTCGCGCGAGGCAAGCTTCGATCGTGAAGCTTGGGCTCCTCTAGGCTTCTTCTTCGCATCTGAGATACTCTGCTTGTTGCTGGAGGCGCTCCGCGTCTGCCGGCGGTCTTCTCATGGCTCCTGGAGGTCCAAGGAGCTCGGACGAGGTCGAGGAAGGTCGGGACCCCAGGAGCCTCTTCCTGGATCCGATGGAGTCCCAGAGGGCTCGCTGCTGCGTTTGACCTGCATAGGAAGAACCGGAGGAATGAGGGCTATCTCCTCGACCCTGGGTTTTGAAGCTCTGACGCAAAATAAGATGAGGCGGAGGAGCTCCGGCGATAGGCGGAGGCGGAGCTCCGATTTGCAAGGTCTGGGGGTCCTTGGTTGAACAAAGATGATCGATAGATGGAGAATGCGATGGGGAACGAGGTGAGAGGTGAATGGAGGTCGGAGATGGTCGATGTCACAGTGAAGAAGTCACCGGAGCTGAGCTCCAGCGAACTTCAAATTGGCGATTTTACACTACACTACTTAACTAAAGATTAAACTAAGCACGGGAATGAAAAATTAGAATCGAAATATACCTAAAAAGCGATAAAGGACATCTCTTATACCTGGGGGCCACCAGGGAGCAGGACGGACGCCAGAGCTCCGCCGCATCAAAACTGATCCCTCCTCCGGCCGATTCGCGCTGTTGGATTGCTCCTCCTGTCACGAGGAACCTCCCAGGAACTGATTCGAGACGTTTGAGTGGATCTAAATTGGCCAACTTTGTGGAGGAGGTCGAGGGCTCTTATTTATAGACATTCTGGATGCCCTACTTGGCCCGTGTCTTCCGACGAGTACAATGATTATTTCCTCGATCGAACAAGCCTGCGTGATAGATGGATGATCCTTCTACAGATTTCGTGAAGGCGGCGAGCGAGATTAAGGGACGAGACGACCGGGAAAAATGGCGCAAGTCATGGAAATAGTCAGGTTCAGAGGCGCCGGGTCCCGATGGGATAGTTGACCAGAGGTCAACAAAGGCCGCGCCCTCATTGGTCCACCTCGGACGCTAGAGGACAAAATAGGGGATCTTATTCTAAAATGAATTATTTAACATAATAAATGATTTTATTAGATTTTACTTATAAAATAAAAATGTGTATTAATTCACGTAGTATTTATTTATCATTTTTATTTAATTTTTTGATGTATTCTATCATGGTTTTATTTTAATAATGTATTAATGCATGTATTTACATGTATTTTGTATATTTCATTTTTCTTTTGTTTATTTTACTTTATTATTTTATTTTCTTATTTTATAAATTTATAATTTATTTTTGTGAGTATGAGGATATTTTTATTTAATTTTTATGTGTTGATTTTCATATTTAAATAAATAGGTGTATGTTGTATGTAGGTATACTTATAGGTATTTTACATATAATATATATACATTTTATTTATTTAATGTATTTTATTTGTTTTTATTTGGGGATTACATTTTTAATAAATATTATGTAATATTTATAATATTATAAAAATATAGATGAATAAAGAATTAAAAGAATAAAGTCCCTTTTTATTTACATACATATAGATAACATATGTATTTTGCCTATGTATTTAGATAACTTTATTTTATTTGTGCATTTCTTCTTGGTTTAATTCTAGTTTTAATATACACATATCTTGTAGAGAATGTATATAAATTTATAAAAATATAAATTTGTAAAAATAATGGGTAATTAATAAATTTAATATTTTAATCAGTATTATGTACAATATGGGCCCATAACCTAACTTTCACAGATAAACTCCAAACATTCTGAAACCAATTTTATTAAATAGTCCTTGGAAAGATATATACAATTAAAGGTGATTTTGGTTGATTTTGAGTCTTTATTTGCAAGATATGGGTCTGTGAAGTTGAGATTTTGGCTTTTTATTCTGAGTATAAAATGTACACTGTATATCATTTTTGTACAAAATCAATTTTGTATTTTTATTCACATTATTATCTACAAATTTCATGTACAAAAAATTTTTATTTGATGAATAAATACTTATATACAAAATAAGTGTCAAAAATGCATAAATGCATGAGTAAATAAATGGGGTATTTATTGTATTTTGGCACTTATCTCCCCCTACTTTATTCCTTGTCAACCAATTCCATTCTGAACTTGGTCTCGGGGTTAGGGTCATAAAATCTTTACAATATTTTATTCTTTTTTCTTTTCTTCTCTTTATTCTATAATATTGGCATAAAAAGCCTTATTCTATGTATAATAAATATAATAAATGATGAATGCTATTATGTGCAAATTGATGTTATTTACATGCATTTACCGGGGTTTTACGGCCAAAATGATAGAATAAAGGTGATGAAATGGAGATTCATCAGTGTCTTTTATCAATAAATCAGTAAGCGGTCAGGCAATACTGCTGAAGTCTTGTATGAACCGTCGACAGAAACCTACATGCCCTAGAAAAGACCACAACTGTCATAAATTAGACGGTGGATTGAATATTTTGATGATCCACCTTGGTTGGGTCAATCAATGCCCCTGTTGGAGATGATGTGGCCAAGGATCGTCCCTTGAGTCACCATGAAATGACTCTTCTCCCAAGATAAGACTAAGTTGACCTCAATGCAACGATGAAGTACTCGGTCTAGGTAATCAAGACATGCATCAAAACTGTCACCGTAGACCGAGAAGTTATCCATTAAGACCTCAAAAAATTCATCAACCATGTCCAAGAAAATAGAGAGCATGCATCTTTGGAATGTAGCTAGGGCATTACGTAATCCAAAGGGCATCTATCTAAAAGCATACGTCCCAAACTGACAGGTGAACGCTGTTTTCTATTGGTCTTCACGCGCTATGGCCACTTGGTTGTATCCCGAATACCCATCCAAAAAGCAGAAGAAACTCTTCCTAACTAATCTGTCAATGATCTGATCTATGAATGGTAGCGGGAAGTGGTCCTTCTTGGTGGCTTGATTCAATCGTCTGTTGTCCGCACATACCCTCCAAGAAGTGGGTACTCGGGTAGCTATCTCCTCTTCATACTCGTTCACAATTGTGGTGGTACCCGTCTTATTGGGTACCACATGCAATAGATTAACCCACTTGAAGTCGGAGATGGGTAGATAAAATTGGCGCTCCACCACTTAGATATTTCCTTCATAACCACTTCTCGAAGATTCGGGTTCAACTGTTGCTGGAACTCACGCGAGGGATTGGCGTATTCTTCGAGATAAATGTGATGGGAGCACAAGGCCGGACTTATTCCCTAGAGATCAGCTACACTCCTCATATTGCCTTGCAGTTTCTTTTTAAGAACCTCCATCAAACGAGATTATTGGTCTTAATTCAAATCTGTTGAGATAATGACTAGGAACATCTCTGGTTCACCTGCAAGGAATCTATACTTCATGCTCTGCGTTAAGGTCTTCAATTCTTGGAAAGTGAGAGCAGGTAAATCTGGCTTCTGAAATGTCTGAACGAATACTACTAGATCTGTGTGTGAGAACTCTCGCTGCAATGGTAAATATGATGAAGATGGCCCTGCTGGTATATCTGCCAACTGTCCTGGCTCATTCTCTGTCCTAGTTATCGGCTCTGTAGGCACCAAACACGTAAAAATTCATCTAACTCCTACCAGTCAAAATCAGTGTCTATGTCTGAGGGATCTGAATCTGATGGGTATGAGACAAAATTGATTTCGCTATCCTGATCATGATAAATAGGCCTCTATTGTATCATGTGCCATGAGTGTACTCTCCGAACTCTCATCTACATTGATATGTAAATCTACACTGTCTGAAGATTTGGCGAGAGCTCGTGATGCGGGATCTGCCCAAACTGCTTCATCGTTTGTAATCACAAAGTCACAATCCTAGTGGATGTCTAGCTCTGCATCTGTCATCTGCTCTAAATTGGTCATCAGATCTGAGCGCACTGTGAATCTCTAGCTCTGGTCTCCTCGATCATCTCTATTTGTACACTTTCACCCTCAACGCAAAAATATACCATCCCGCTATCATGGTAAGACACCGCATTGTCTGTGGCCAAGAATAGTCATCATAAGATGATGGGAGTAATAAATTCCACGGGAATTTCAAGCCCTGAATTGTGATGACAACGTCCTTTAATAACCCCCTCAGCCTCTTAAGAGATCTATCAGCAAACTGAAGGATCGTCCTTCTCTGTCTAAGTGGGTCAAACTCGAATCGATCGAGTAAGGTAGCTGGAATAACGTTAATCCAAGAACCGTTGTCTAATAGGGTACGATCAAACTATTGCTCATGAATGTGGCATCTGACATATGGATCTCCTCAATCGGGTCTCTTGGCTGGCAGTTGATTCTGAATAGCGAAACATGTGGCTCTAGTTAGCACATGGATCTCTGCAGTACGATTCCTCTTCTTCCTATGTACAGTGGTCTTCTCTCTTAAGTGCTTCTAGAAGAGAGGGATGTGCTCTAGTGCCTCTTGTAGAGTCAGCTGGATGTGGAATCTATCTATCATCTTCTGTATGAACTCTAACTGTTGTGATTTTTTTTGGGTTTTCTGTTTTCTTCCCCTACCCTGAGCAGAGTGCTTGAGGGAAGGGGATAGCTGGACCCTCCTCGGATAGAGGGTCAGGAAGAAGTTCTTAGTGTTGTGAAGGAGTGGAGCCCATAGTAGGATCATCATGCAACACATATGGACTCTGAGTATACAAAGAAACCTTTCCTTTATTCAATTTTTTGTGGTTTTTTATAATATCTTGAGATACATAGATAGGAGGAAACACAACTGGACTAGAAATGGTGGCATCAACACCACCCACGACATCTTCTTTGCGGCATTAGCACCGCTCTCTAGCTCAGCATCACATCTACTAGTGGCATCAGTACCACCAACTGCATCTGGAGAATTGACGGCCTTAGTACCGTCGATTGGATCATCATCCTCGGTGGCGTCAGCACCACCATCATCAACAACATCAGCACCGCTATCCTCCTCGTCTGAGGCTTTGGAATCGTCATGGGGTTGTCGTTCAGACGAGGCATCGCTGGCTGGAATTCTACCGCTCCTAAGTGTCACAAAATAAACATCAAATATATAGGAAGAAATATCACCTAATGAATAACTAGGAGGGGTAGTCTCTATAAATTGTACCTGCTCAGACTTCCTCTTCAGATTGTTCAGATTTGGTTCCATCTGAGCGGGTATGATGGCTTTGCCTTTAATTATTTCCCTCATCTCTTGCTTGAACTCGTCCATTTCCTGCCTGAAGGATGCCTATTGGTCTGAGAGTAGGCGGGGTTCTCATAGGCTAGTCCATGAGAACTAGATGGATTGCCTCGCAGGAAATGAGGCTGGCTAGTACTGATGAGGGGGAGGATAAGAATACTGATGAGGCTGCTTTTGCCTCAACTATTACCCTTAATGTTGGGGACGAGGACCCAACTGATTGTACTGTTGTGGATGGGATACTGGGGCCGTTGTTGTTGGCTGCTCTGTCTACCTGGAGCTGGAGGTTGTTATTGGGATGAAGTACCTCTGTTGATACACCTGAATCCAGGATGATCCCGGTGTATCTTGGTCTGCTGCCGGTTATACCAAATCCCATTAACTTCCATCAACAGCTCCTGCTCGTAAGGGGCGAGGGAAGAACTGCCAATGGCTGATCCGACTGATACACCACCATCCGAGTGTCCTAAGATGGTGGTGGCTGAGAGTAATGCTGCTGTAACTACTGAACCGGCTCTGCCTGAATGTGGTGAACCTGGCGGTGCTAGGCAGAGGGCTAGGAAGAGCTGCTGCTAGTGGGAACAACCTATGACCTCGGACGAGGCTCAGAAACCGCATGTGCCTTCTGGAGACACAAGATGTGGGTCTTCAGGTTACTAAGAGTCTATGCCAACTGATCTATCTGTATTATACCCTGACACTACTTCTCTATTATCTTTATGCGGTCCAACTTCACGTTGATAATACACAAGTCAGCGGCTGAAGATTCTGTCTGTGTTGTTGTTGCTGACGACGAAATGGGTGGACCCGCATCAACCCGTGATATCCTATGATAGGACACCGCTTGGGGTTGGGGCATCCCCTGAGTGTATAACCTGGTCTGGGACATCACTGTATAGTTTTTAGCCATCTCTTCGTAGATAGCCCAGACATGGTCTTCATCTTTGGCTATGTAGGATCCCCCACAAGAAGCGTTGACAAGCCCTGCAGCTCCGGTGTCATCCCACAAAAGAAGCTCTGGACAAGATTGGGCTTGGATACATCATGATGTGGACATCGGTCAATGAGCTCACGGAATCGATCCCATACCTTATGGAACTACTCATCAAGGGTCATGGAGAAGTTGTTAATCAAAGTTCATGTTGCTTAGTCCGGCTGAGTGGATAGTACTTGTTCAAGTACTTGGCTTGAGGTGCTCCCATGAAGTGATGTATCTCCCCAAATGTTTCAGCCAGTAGGATGCTCTATCAACTAGGGAGAAAGGGAATTCCATCATCATGATGGTGTCCTCGTCCATGAATCGGTCGTGGATAGTACTGTAGATCATCTCAAATTCCTACAGGTGAAGATGTGGCTCCTCGGTGGCTAGCCCATGGAACTTGGGCAAAAGCTGAATGGTCTGGGGCAGAAGTTTGAAGTTGCCCAGAATAGCTGGCAGCTGGATCCAAGGGTGTGTGAGGGTTGCACCAGGGTTGTGCATCTCCCTCATCATCCTGCCTGGTCTGGGTGGATCTTGTGGTTCTTCTGGATGTCTTCCTCCTCCTCCTCCTCCAACATGGGTATCTCTCCACTAGCTGGTCTTGGTTGAGGCTTTCCTCTACCGGCTTGCATATGTGTTTAATTCCTGATGGACCTCTGCCATGAATGCTCCCTGGTCCCGAATCTGTCGCTGCATCGTCTCTAGGGAGGCTGGCAAGGTATTGTTGATGGTGCCCTGATCTAGAACAAAAGTTGAACTCTGTAGCTGTTCAATGGTTCGTCCATCACTGCTGGCCATCTCTCTGGTCTCTGCAAAGGCAAAAGACCCCAACTCAGATGACGTCAAATGAACAAATAGTTGTGCATGTCTCTGTTCAGGCACCTCAGGACTAAAAGAAGGGTGGCCAAGGGATAACCGGGTGGAATCAAACTCAGGTTCGGAGAGTAGGTCTGGACTCTCTAAAACCTCCATAGATGAACGAGTCAGAGTACTGGAGAATGGTGCTATGAAAGGAAGCCTAGGGGACCTCCAACCCATCATCATGATGTGGGGATGAGTGAGGATGAGATCTGTAAAGCAAACAGGATAAGAAGTCAAACCCCCAATTCACCTACTCAACACGAGCTAATGATCATAAATGATATGTCATTTATCTTGTCAATTTTAGTTAGGTGATAAATCAATATTGCAGAGAGATTAAGAGAGCTATTAGAAACCCGATGCCCCCAGGAGACTGGCCCGATCCCAAAGCTAGATCTTTCCCAGCCAGTATAAGTTGCAGACCGTTTACCGACTACCCATTCAACTCGCTCTGTTAAGGACATCGCGGTCCTCTTTACCGGTTACCGGAGAGATCCTCACTGGAGAACGACTAACCCAAGACTAGTAGTCTAACGGGAGTTCAGGTATGGCTCTATCCTAGTTTGTGGGTCACTCTCTCACTCAAGCAAACCAAACAATGAGGGGGTGACTCTCTCCAAAACAAATATTTTTAGATGAGGTGGGTTTTAGGTTCAAGTTTGCTTTAGTAGTACCAGATTTTATTGCTTTCACTTTTTAGATTTTTTTTCCAAAAGAAACTCCTAACTAATTTTCTGATTTCCTCTTTGATTAATTTGAGTCGAAAATAGGAGGACGAAGTCGAAAAAGCCGATGCAAGGTCAAACACAATGATGCATGAAGGGATAGAAATGTGTACCTTGCTCCAGCACTCTACATGCAATATGATCTGTGCATAAATTAAATACATAATGTAAACTAACTATATGATACACGAGGAAATTGGCCTTAGATGAGCAGCTTCTATTGATCATGAAGAACAACAATTAGCTAACCAAATCGAGTCTAGAGTATGATATTGGGAGTCAGTCGGTGCCCGCCACAACGGGTCCTACCAGCGCTGTATATGACTCCTCACAGCACATGGTTTCAAATTCAATTAAACTAACTTTTTCAATTAATTTTTAGCCAAGGTCCAATTACGTTCTATAGGAACAAATAAGCAATTAGGTGTTGAGCTTTAGAATATTACGTCACAATCAATCAAAATTCCTACATCTAGGGGCTAAATCCATGAGAATCAAGTAGCAAGTTATGGCGGTGAAATCAAAAACATGGGAAATAGCGGTGAGGAACCCCAAGTGCACCTGTACTTGGCGAAAAAGACCCCGAGAAAAGTCCAAGTCCACAAGTCCAAAGTTCTAAATTATTACACATATCTCAAGAAATGTTATCTAAAATATCAACATTGTCTTCTTCTCTTCTTCTACTCTTCCTCCTGTGCAAGTTCTCTTGAAAAGAATCCAAGAAAACTCCAAGTAATCCCTCGTACAAAAAGCAAACAAGAGAAGGTCAGAAAACAGTTATAATATAAAGAGGCAAATATCACAAAATTGAAAAATGACTACAAAGCAATGCTCCCTGGCAACGACGCCATTCTAATGACTCGAAATCAGACATGGTTGAGATGGGAAAAATATCACAATGGCGTTGTTCTCTACCACTCGAATCGGTCAATAGAAAATTTTGTATTTTAAACCACTTAAAAGATAATCAAACAATCAATGTAAATGTAAGCGGTTTTGCTATTATATTTACCTGGTATAGCAACCATGTTCGAACACAAGGAGCATGATTTAAAACTCAGTAGTCAATTTTCAGAATTAAGTTTTAGTGATTTTTGAATTTTATTATTTTTAAACAAGCACAAATGATAAAACACACGCACCACGCTCTTTTTGTATCTTCTAGAGTAGTAATAAATGCTCAGAAAATTACAGAGAATTTTTTTTGTTTTATATATTTTCGAAATGGTTTTGTTAAATTTTAATTTTCTAATGTTTTTGTAATTTTCTAAATATCAAACAACGAAAAATAAGATAAATAGTGCACAACCAAGAGTATTTTGCAACTTAAAAATACTTTAACTGCCCAATAATCCTGGAAATTATTTATAATATAAACTACAAATAAATTTCTACAAATAGAGAGACTGGAATCACAATTTTTGGATTTTCCTAGAGCTTCCTGCATTTTTTTAAGATTTTTAGTTTTTCCCTTTTTTTGGGTTTTATAATTGATAAATGCATAAAATTGGATAAACATTAAAATACAAAAAAACACACCTATAGTAATTTTGTTGGAATTTTTAGGCTAATTTTTTGAATTCTTATGAATTTTCTAATTTTGAGCAGGCAAGAAATTACTGTTTTTGCTTTTTTTTAAATATAGATGATAAAATTAAAATGCGATGAACATATCATGCTACAAAGAAATATACATTAGGAGCATAACATGAATTTTCAATAATTTATTGAGCAATAAAAGCATTCATTTCAACAAGATAAAGCATGCATAATAGATGTCTACAATACATGGACTGATTTGCAAATATTTTAAGTTTTTACATAAGAATAATAACAGAAATAAACAACCGGAGCAAGTTTGAAAATTACCCAATTGATCACGTGCAAAGCACGTGCTATGTGCTGATAGTGGCGTTTGTGCAATTTTGAATACTTCCCTGGGTTCTAGGATGCAATACTTACAATTTTTTTATTTTTAAAAACCTCTCCCCTAGGGTTGTGTTCGTTCTCTTCCTTTCAATGGGGGTACAGGGGGTGCTGCGCCTCTTCCTCCCTTTTCCTCAAGCCGTGGCAATAGGGGTGTGAGCTGGAGGTTGCGGTGGGCAGTCGCGGGTGAGCAGGAGATCGGCGGCGGAAGGCTTGACGGAAGGATGGAGGTGCGAGAGGGGCCAAGCCACGGCTGAGTTGGCCTTAACACGATGGTGGATGGAGATGATCCTCGCGTAGGATGAGGGGGTGATATACGCCCTTCGCGCGAAGGTGGTCGGCGATGATAGGTGGCTCTAGTCGAAGCTCCACCCCAGATAGGTTGCGCTCATGTGGTGGCTCGGTTGCGCCAACAGTGAATGGCAGTGGTGGTCCAGCGGCTGCGATGAACGGTGGGGCCACGACGGTGAAGCGGGTGGCCTAAGTGCGAGCAGGAGATGCACGCAGTGGACGGGCGGCTATCCAGGCAGTAGAGGGCAGTCGTCGGTGACATGCTACAATGGGCGATGTCGAAGTTGGCTGCGGCAGACGTCGATGCTGTTGCGGAGGAGCGTCTGATGACGAGCGATCGACCTGCTTCTTCTTTTTGTTTCTTCATAATTCTTTTGTAACTGTAATGTAAATAGAAGCAAAATGTTTTCATTTTTTATTAGTTTTTCCTACAAAACAAAGGTTAGTGATAAAAACAATTTTGAATTTTTTTTATTTTTATTTTATTTATAAACAAAAGGTGAATAGATGTGGATCTTAATGAGATGAAAGAAGAGATCCGTGACTCCGACCATCGTGTGTGGTCGGAGTTGGGTGATCGCCTGAGGTCGAATGTGAACGTGTAGAGATTGAGAAGATGATATCGAAAATCAATGTCGGACGCGGATCATGTGTGGTGAAATTTTGGGATTTTTAAGATCTAAAGACTAATAATATGGGTGCAAAAATGCGACCTATAAATTATCCTAGAGAAAAAGACAAGAAATAAAATGGATCTCACCTTGGGGTCGCAAATGCCGTGATGGCCTCGAAGAAGGACGAGCGTTGTCACCGGATGACTTGGAAGGTGGGCACCCTTCTTTAATAAGACGGCTCTCGGAGATTGGGCTCCTCTCCACCAAAGATTAACCAAGAGGAAATGAGGGAGGAAGAGCTCATTGAAAAGAGGAAGAAAATAAAAAGGAAAATATCTACAAATGAGGAAGGTTTCTATTGGTGAAATTAATAAATTAATTAATTAAAATAATTATTTACAAAATTCGTAATTAAATAAATTAAATAATTTATGGAAATCAATTAGCCACCTTAATGGTGGCCATTAAAGGTATGGAATCAAATATTATATATATGGTAGGTTATAAAATCAAATAATGAGTTAAATAATTATATCTAAATAGATTTTCATAATTAAATTAAATTAATTAATGTGAGATATTTTTTTGTTGATTTTTTTATAAGAATTTAGTTGTATACAAATATTATATACATATAATACGATATACACATGTACAAATAAGGAAATAATTTGCAAAACACATTTTTAAAATTTTATTATTTATATTTTTTATTGTTATTTTTTAAAAAAATAATATTTACAAATATGTAAATTATGTATATAAAAATAAATATGAATAAATATGTACAATAAATAGTGGTGAAACTGCACAAAACACCTCAGAAAACCGACTTTTTAACCGTAACTCCAAAAATAATGAAATCACAACCATTTGAAAGATACTTTAAAATAGAGTATAATGGAAGTGAATTTGGTTCAATTTGAGTTTGTATGGAGCCGAAATTGGTATCTCAATTGTCACTTTGCGGTTTTTCTGAGCGTGATTATCTGTAATAAGTACATTATTTTTATTGGCAATTATTTTTATTATTTACAACACATTTTTATTTACAACTTTTGTTTACAAAAATAATTAATTTGAGGTTAAATTATGTACAAATAAAATAATATAATTTTATACATATATAAAGGAAAAAATATTTACAACATATTTTTGGATTTTTAAATGACCCTATCTCCCCCTACTTTTTTCTTGGTCGATCAGGTCAAGTCTTGACCTTCCCTCGGGGAACAGGTCAGTTTGTATTTATTGCATAAACACATCCTTCATTTTTCTTTTTTTTCTTTTTCTCTTCTTCTTTATTCTTTTATTTTGAATAGAAAAGGTGTTAAAAATGCATATTAAACAAATGCATGCAGAATGGTAACTACAAGGAATTAGTGGGTATTTACAAGTATGTAACTACGGAAATGAAGCTAAAATAAAAGAATAAAGCCGAAGAATCGTGGATTCATCAAAGGTACTCACGGTCGACGGAGAGGCTTGCGCGGAAGCGATGCTGATTGAGGGGCGACACACGCCCCTGGAGCGGTGGAGGAAGGCTAAAAATGATGCTCCTCGACCTCCGGTAGTTGTCGATGAGTGGCGGCGGCGGGCGTGCTTCATGCGGGCTGTTGTGACCGGCGAGGACTGATGGAGGTGGTGGCTGACTTCACTTGCGGTAGAGGTTACGATGCGGGTTCCTCCGCAGTTCTGGCAGCAGAAGGTCGATCGATGGTTGTGAAGGGCGGCAGAGGTTCCAAGTGCAGGCGACCGGGGGGAGAGGCCAGTGGCGAGGCGCGGGAACCACTGGTGGGAAGAGCGGCAGGGCTTGTACGCTGCCCCCTTCTTTATTTTTTTGTATACAACAAAATCAGAAGAAAAAATTTTATTTTTTTTTCAAAAACAGAAATTGCGGAGATCTTTGATATACATACATATATATATATATATATATTTAATTTTTAGTAACCTTTTTTCTTTATTCTTGTGAAACAGATGTTAGAAAGAAAAACTGTATAATTTTTTGTTTGTTTTTCCTTTTTATTTTTTATTTATAAACAAATAAGGATGCGAGTATTACGGCTCCATCTGAATATCGAACATAATACTTGAACGGGGATCCGACGAAAAATGAGGAACGGATCTGGATCTCTAGCCATTGTGTGTGATTAGAGTTGAGTGTTTGCGTGAGGTAGAATGTGAACATGGAGAGATCGAGAAAATGAGAGATGAAAAATTCGGGTTAGATGGGATTGGAAAATTTTTATAATTGATTGAGGATTATGATTAACTCTAATTAACTACTATGATTAAGAACTAAAAAAACGTTGAAACTAGAGATATAAATCAATCCTAAAATTATCTAATGAAAAGACTGAAATACAATGAATTAGATCTCACAAATGGAAGTAGATGAATGTCGTGATGGGCTCGATGAGGACCGACTCAATATCACCGGGCGACTAAGAGGCTAGGCACCCCTCTACGACAACAACGCTCTTGGAGAATAGGCTCCTCTCCCAAAGAATTGCTCAAAGAGAAAAGAGGGAGGTAGAGCCAAATAAATAAAAGAATAAAAATTTTGAATTCTAAAATTTGAATTAAGAGAAAATAAGGAAATAAGTTAGTGTGGAATGAAATTAATTAATTGAAAAATGATTTTCGTAATTAAAATAATAATAATAATAATAATAATAATAATAATAAATTGTCAAAAATTAAATAGCCAACTTTATTGTGGTTAATTAAGGTATTGTTGAATTATACACGTAGGGTATATTTTTATGTACAATTAATCAATTAAATGAATTACTTTGGTCACTTTATTTGTTTAAATAATAAATGTTAATTATTTTATTTTTTAATGGTGAGTATTTATGGAAATTAGCTATATACACATAATATATGTTAGCAATGTGAGCCCCGAGCGAACCATTCCTATAATAAATGTTATTGTAATAAATGATTTATCAATAAAAGTTATTGATTATTTTCACTCCCTTTACGAGATTGAATGAATGAATGCACTATAAGGTCCCCATGTACAATAAGGTTTATGTACCATAGCCAACTTGATGATCATAAAGCTGTTGATTCATTGAATGAATCATAGAGGCTGATGCTTGGATGAATATCTAAGGAGTTAGATAGAGGACTCATCGAGCATCATCAAATGATTGTTAAGTGATGATCTCCAGTCTGAGTAGGAGATGGCAATCCATTCTCATATGGTTGATATCTGACCGACCTCTTGATGTAGGTCCTCTGCATGGTAATAGTGATTCGGAGGTGTCAGATTAGTTGAGTCAATGGGTTGACTTAACGGGATCGAGATAACCAAAGACCTATGTTGAATGCTGTCACAGCATTGGCATGCATCCTCTGACCAGAGACAGATGTGTTACTATATGTCTGAGTGTGTACATTTGGCAGACCAATTGGTTGATGACCTAGCCAAGGTCTATACACCAGTTAGCTAGTGTGCACGTAAGGACTTATGAGTAATACGATCTCTCAAAGGGATCATACAGGTTCACTTGTGAACCGGGAGACACGAGCTCACTCATGAGGTATTAAGAGTGATCAAATTCCATGCATGGTCATCATCCTTTGGAAGCATGACATGAATTTGAAGGTAAGATATATGCTTTGGGAAAGCATATGATCTATACCAATTCCCAATGACCAAGATTGAGAAACTTAATGATCAAACCCTGAAGATGACAGTATAAAAGTGATCTACATCTTCAGAATGATCATAGGTCTTCCAGTATGCATGATGTACAGGTATTGGGAATACCTGAGGGTGATGTGATCATAAACGATTGTATAACCATGACACTTCCATTCCGAGGGAGTGACGAAATAGGTTTGGATTTTAGTGACTCCTCTCAATAGAGAAGTGACCTAATCTTAGTCCATGTATTGGACATTGATCTGAATGAGATTCAGATGCAATGAGAAGATTAGGTCTGCGGTCTTGATTTGATCAAGCATCTGTGGGAGGTCCATGAGATCTGGATTTGAGATGTGATCTCAACATCCAAGTCACTATACGTGGAACAATACAATCACCTTGTCCTTATCTCTAAGTATCTGTGGAGAAATCACATTATTCTTGAAATGGTTCAAGAATAATTCCATAAATCTAAGCATTGAAGAATTGATGAATAATGTGATTTAATCATCTTCATGTGTGTGAAAATTATCCAATGTAATTAACTGTGATTTAATTATTGTGGATAATAATAATGTGGATAGCAATATTCAATTATTCATAATACATTATAAATGTGATTTATAATGTATTAGAGAGAGTTAATTATGATTTATATTTGTTGATTAATTATTAATGTGTATTGGATACACATTGTGTAATTAATTGAAAATGTAAATTATATTTTATTTTGGGTTGTGAATGTGATTAACAAATTATCAATGGCAAGATTGCGATATTCTCAAAATTAATTATGAATTATTTTTGAAGAATAAATCACAACAAAAGTTGTTGGAAATTATGGGAGAAATTCATGGAGATGTGCAATCTCATGAGATTACATGAGATTGCCTCAATGGGAAGATGGTGGACAGCTACCAATTCCACAAGGAATGTGGTCGATGTCCCCACCATTCCTAATGGGGAGAGATATCCATGCAAATCTCTCCATAATTGCTTGATCTAATTTAGGATTGAAATATATTTGACATGTCAAATATATTTGATTTAAATTAGATTATTATTTGTTGGTTTTTACCAACAACAATCTTGACCATTGGATTGGGCATAAATCAAACTCATCCATTGATTTTATATGTCTCATGGATTGAGATCCATGGATCTCAAAACCCTATAAATAGAGAGGCATACCATGCTCTCTAGGGCTATGCAATTTTGGAGCACATCATCTCTCTATCTTATTCTTCTCACACACCAACTCCCTCCCTCTCTCTCTCTCTCTCTCTTTCTTGGTGGCTGTCCATCGAACCCTAGAGGAGAGACTCATCGTCTCCTTCTCAACTGCACCGCTGCTTCGATGTTCTTCGGTTCTCCGTCTTATTGGAGTACTACGCCCACAAAGAGGATGTTCGATCTCGTACGACGAGATCAGGAGTTCACCGTGCTTGGATCAACTTGTTGGATTGCGAGGATCACACAGTTCATCCCCACGCTTGCAAGCGACCTCTCCAACGATCGGACTTGGGACATGAGGTCTCTTTTTTCTTAGAGACTAGATCAACCACGCTTCAAGAGGTATTCCGTTATACTTGTTGTGGCTCTAGATGAAACGATCCAAGAACCGTTCTTGGATCATGTGGTTTCATCGCATGAAAATTTTTTAAATTCCGCTGCACAAAACAACTAGTACGAATAGTCGTTCTGCCTCGTATTCGATATGAGGATCACACTTCCATGATGCGCTTGAGGATAATATCATATCCTTCAAGTGGTATCAGAGCCTTAGGTTGCAGATTTTGGATACGATCCGCAAACCTAGGACGACTTTGGTTCAATAAGGTCGCGAAAGTTTTTGTCACATTTGATTTTCGCAGATCTGTTTAGTGAATAAATTCGGCAATATTTAAAATGTTTAAAACGAATTAATCAGGGTTGAATTTTGTTCCCCATTAAATAAGGAAACCATAGGATCTGATTTTGCATAATTTGGATTCCGTTTGCTCGAAATATGGTTGTTTTAATGAACATGTATTCATTGTTGCGGGAACTGCAAATCTTGACATGATTAATGTGTTAATTACTGTTTTGATCTGCGTTAAATATCACTTAGGTTCTGTCCTAAATCAAGTTATCAATTTTTGAAAATTTAGTTTGTCTAATTTGAATTTAAATTGTTTGAGATAAGTTAATTTTAGTGAGTAGGGGTCACTACTAAAATTACAGTCCTAATCAAGAACCATGTGATTGTCAATTAGTGAAATTAATTGTTAATGTCATGAAATAATTATGGAAAATATTTGTGAAATATTGGAAGATGATTATTTCCTTAACTAACTTGGCCTCAACCAACTAATTGATTAGATTTGATCTAAATCATAATTGGAAACACGATCATCAAACTTGATGCTTGAATAGGATTGGGAATTTGTGTAGCAAATTTCCTTATAATAAAAAATGTTTTGATTCTTACTATATGGTATAATTTCGGTTGAAGAACCGATGATCATCTCAAGTACAAATTGATCTATCTGGCATTATTCTTTCCTGAGGTGGATATGGTGTCCAGTCGAGAGCATTGAGGTAGCGGGTTGCAACGTATGTGGTCCGTCCCACTCTCGTCGGTACTGGCCATGACAGCGGGTAGGGACTCGATAATGCCGGAGAAAATCAAGATGTATTTTCTAATTATTAAATTCTAATCAATATGTACTTTGAGATAATACCATATATATGTATTCAAGTAAAACAATTGAGTTTGTTGATTAAATTGGATTGATAATTAATTTAATATGCTTAAGTTAATTATGTCCAATTGAAACACTCTATTATGAATAAAGTTGTTATTTCCCTTGGAAGAATTAATTATATGAATATAATTCATAATAATTAATTAAAATTTGAATATGAGGTGGAGGATTACATAAGTGACATCCATGGTCTCCCGTCAAGGCAAAGGGTTCCGTCGCCAGATATTGTACGTAGGAGACGCCTGTTCGAAGTGACAACTCCTGCATACAATCCATTTCGAGCGGGCTCGTCGCTTCTCGAAAGAGTAAGGACATATGCGTAGTGACCCCAATACCGGGTCCTCATATTATTGGGGCAATATTAGATTGCACATAGCGAGTTGTATCCAGTTGATGGTTGGTTCAATTAATGACGGGTCAACATCACCTTAGGGGTGGTGGGCCCGGGTATTGAAGACCGAATTGGGAAATGCAAGTTGGACTTGCAAGACGGAATGTGTTCCCGCTTCTCTTTATTGGAGTCATAGGTTCTCATATTATTGGGATATGACAAAGACAAGGAGGAGATCCCAGTTCTTGCTTGAGATATAACCGTAAGTATATCTCTTACTTTGAAAGTGATTAAGGGAATAAACTTTCAAGGTTGACAGAGCAAGAACAATTTGATTTAAAATTCCTTAATCAAACATCATAAGTTTGAATATATATGATTATATGTTCTAATATAGTGCATTCTTAATTTCAGAAAATGAAGTCCTTGAACCCACTAAGCAGGCTTCTTGAGGTCAACCAATTGACCGGTCCAAATTACTCGGATTGGATCCGTAAATTGGAGCTTGTTCTTTCTGCTGGGCGCATAAGTTATGTGCTCTCCGAGGACAAGCATGAAAGCCCTATATCGGAGGAAGAAAAAGCATACAATGACAAGTATGATGAAGATCATGTCTTGGCTAGATGCTATATCTTGGGTTCTCTCTCCAATGTTCTTCAAAAGCAACATGTGGAGATGAGAACATGCCAGGAGATAATGCAAAATCTGAAAGATATGTTTGGTGACATAAACCGCACCCAGCGTTACAATATTATGAAAGAACTCATTCACTGCAAGATGCAGGAAGGAACTTCGGTTCGAGAACTTGTACTCAAAATGTTTGGGTATTTGTCTGAAGTGGAGACTCTTGGGGCAAATATGGATGCAGACATGCAAGCTAACTTCATTCTACTGTCTTTGCCCAAGTCTTTCAATAATTTTGTGGTTTCATTCTACATGAAGAAGTTGGACTTGTCGAACGCTGGTCTTCTTGCTGCATTAAAGTCTATAGAAGATGTAATGAAGAAGGATTGTCCCATTGGCAGTGCAATGGTTGCACAGGTCAGAGGGAAGTGCGGTCGGAAGCAAGGTTCTCAGAAGGGCCCGACCCAGAAGAGAAAGAAGAAGAGTAAAGGCATTGGCTCATCTTCTAGTGCATCCACACTTATAGTGTCGAAGAAATCCGACGTTTGTCACCACTGCAAAAAGCCAGGGCACTGGAGGCGTAATTTCCCGGAATACCTGAAGTCGTCAGACAAATAAAGCCCCAGAAGGTATGAAATCTACTTTCATTATTGAAACTAGCTTTCTCGTTGGACAAGAAGGAAGTTGGGTTGTAGATTCCGGTGCTTCTGTTCATGTATGCAATTTGTTGCATTTGTTTCAGGAAACTAGAAATCTTGAGGAAGGGAAGATAGTCATCCAGATGGGATCTGATGCAAGTATTGTTGTAGTCGCCGTCGGGACTTGTCAACTATCATTATCTAGTGGTAGAGTCCTAGTACTTAAAGAATGTCTTTATGTACTGATGAAACCCAATTTTATCATCTTAATTTCCCGTTGTTAACCCCCTTGCTTAAAATTGTGCCAATAAAATCCAGATAATGTTCTGTAATTATCAGAGTCCTTAATAAATTAAAAATCACAAAAAATTGGCAAAAGTAAAATCTGTGGTATTTTTAGCCTTAAAAATATCCTTAAAAATATTTCGAGTCTTTGGTTGATCTCATCTCCAGTTTTGGTCAACATGAAACCTGTAGATCTCATCGAGATCTACAACTTTCATGTTTTGAGTTTTCTCAAATTCGGCCATTTATCCCCTCAAAAATAAACATTTTGTTTCGAATAATCTAATTGGGCCATGTGGCCCGTTCTGGGTATGCCACGTGGACCATCCTCCTTGCAGCATCCGCCCGCGCCCCCTGGCCATTGGATTTCTTCTTGAATCCAATGGCCGAGATCTTTCCACACCCGCACATTACACACCGCCGTCTGATCATCCACGGCTCTCATCTTCGCCATTCACTCCCGCCTTACTTCTCCTAGCGCCACGTGTCCTCTTCTCTACCATCAGATCAACGTTTGGATCTGCAATCCCCACCTTACATTCTCGTTGCGTCCTCAGCCATTTGATCAGCAGTTCCTGTGCATCGCACCCGTCCGTTCGCGCCACGCTCATACCACAACACGTGGCGCATCCACCACCCTCCATCATATCGCCCGAGATCTCATCAGCACCGTTCTTAGGCGCTTCGATCCAGGCCATTGGATCACATGATCCAACGGCCACGAACCCGTCTTCCACCTCACGACGCCCCTCTCTCTCCACGATCTCCAGCTCGCGCACCACCCTCACCCTTCCTATTTTCACCACCCTCTCCGACCACGTCTCTCCTCGCCAACCACCCCACGACCATCACCAGTCATCCCTCATCTTCGCAAGCCCTCCATTAACCCACGAGGACCTCTCCAGTCGCCCCATCTTCTCCTCGAAACCCACGATGCTACCACCGAAACCGTCGTTGTCGATCTTCAAATACACCCTTCCCTCCTCCGATTATGCCCGCCCATCTTTACGCGGGTGAAGGCCCAGACCTCCTCCGTCTCCCTGTGACAGGGGGAGGCGGAGGATTGAGCGAGGACAACCCTTTCCACCCCGGTGAGACCCACCTCTGATCACGGCGGTGCTGCAGGGGCTAACGCCCCGCCCGAGCTCGCTAGGATGGTCGTCCAACATGTGCGAAGACCCGAGCATCATCCCTGATGCCTAGCTCAGGCTCCCGCTCCGCCCAACCTCCGGTAAGTCCCCTCTTCCTCCTTCGCATTTTTCTTTAATTTTTACCCAATTAATTAGGCTCCTTTCCTTGATTTCAATCTCCATTAACCCCCCTCCGAGCTCCGCCACGCTCCCCCTTTCACGCGTCGCTCTCCGATCACCTCTTCCCTATCTCCACACCTCATCCACTATCGACCCATCTCCTCTTCCTCCCACGGCGGAGGAGCTCCGAGCTCCCACCTTCTTCACCCGTCCGAGCTCCCATTCCACGCACGCACACTTTCCCCCGTGTTTTGGATACTGTCAGTAACCTGCAGGTACATTGGCTTCAATGGCCGGGGTATCATCAGAGTGAACTACATCAGCACAGTCTCCGTCATCTGACCACCGATGGTCTGAGCAAGAGGGTCCAACGCCTCCCCCGAGCACCTAGCTTCCTCGACGATCGTTCCTAAAGCTCCAGGGAGGTCAGACGTATCCAAGATGGAGTGGCGGAGCTGGCGTAAACCATTCCTATTTCATATTACATTAAGTCCTAATTTTCGAATTTTTCTTTGAAACATACGTGGGATCTAGAATTATCTATATATAAATAAGGTATTAATATGCTTAGTTTAACCCACCTAATCTATTCTTTTTTTAATAGCACGTCGAAAACGGATAACAATCATTATTTAAATTAGAAATTGTAATATTGAAATTGACCGAACAACTAACAAATAGAAATAAAATATCAATCGGACAGGTAACAATAAATGAATCAAAATCTTAGGAAAAATATCTTTTATATCTTTTTCCTAAGATTTTTTTTTACAATTAAAAAATATCGTACATCTTTTCTGCTACGGCTCTAGATCATATATACATCTATATTTGCATCTATTATATTTACCAACCAAGTTTATTATCATTATATTGAACTATCATGAATTCGGATAAACTTAACAAAATAAAAAAAAGGATTTCGAAAGCCAATCAATGATGACCCTCCATGGATTCACCTATATAAGCCGCAGCTAAAGTTGCAAAAATAAGAGCTTGAATACCACTTGTAAATAATCCAAGAAACATGACAGGTATAGGAACTACCGAAGGTACTAAAGAAACAAGAACAACAACTACTAATTCATCAGCTAATATATTTCCAAAAAGTCGAAAACTAAGTGATAAAGGTTTTGTGAAATCTTCTAAAATGTTAATTGGTAAAAGTATTGGAGTTGGTTGAATATATTTCCCGAAATAATCCTCATTGGTGCGTAATCCGATTGTATACCACCACTGATAAACACCGGAATAAGCAATATTCACCGGTCCAAGAGCACCCCCTCGAGTAAAGGCTTCTACAGCGGGTTGACCAAAATGGGGATCCCAAATTGCATGAGCAATGGGTCTTACATGTAAAGGGTCCTGTACCCACGACTCAAAATTTCCTTGCCAAGCTACATGAAAGAGGTTTCCAGACGTCCACAGAAAGATTATTGCTAACTGCCCAAAGTGGGAAGCAAAAATGTTCTGATAAAGACGTTCCTCAGTAATATCATCATGACTCTCGAAGTCATGCGCGGTAGCAATACCAAACCAAATACGACGAGTAGTGGGATCCTGAGCTAAGCCTTGGCTAAACCTTGGAAATCTTAATGCCATAATGCCTTTCAAATCCTCCTAGCCAATCCTACTGCAATAATTCTTGCTAAGAAGAATGCCCATGTTGTGGCAATTCCACCCAGAAGGTAATGGGTTACTCCTACAGCACGTCCTTATACAATGCTCAAGGCCCTAGGCTGAGTAGCAGGAGCAACTTTTAATTTGTTATGAGCCCAAACAATGGATTCAATAAGTTCTTGCCAATAACCACGTCCGCTGAATAGAAACATTAAACTAAAAGCCCAGACAAAATGAGCACCCAAGAAAAAGAGACCATACGCGGATAATGAAGAACCATAAGACTGAATTACCTGAGACGCCTGTGCCCATAAGAAATCTCGAAGCCACCCATTAATAGTAATGGAACTCTGTGCAAAGTTTCCTCCCGTGATATGAGTTACTACCCCTTGATCACTTACAGTACCCCAAACATCCGATTGCATTTTCCAACTGAAATGGAATATTACTACCGAAATTGCATTGTACATCCAGAATAGACCTAAGAAAACATGGTCCCAAGCAGATACTTGACATGTTCCTCCTCTTCCAGGTCCATCGCAAGGGAAATGAAAACCAAGATTTGCTTTATCAGGTATCAAACGTGAGCTGCGAGCAAATAGGACATCCCCAGATCATTATTTGATTGTCAATCCAACATCTGATAACAGCCTTATTTAATCTTACCTTACATAGGGGATTCTTTAAAATTTATGACAGATTTCTTATGAATTCTTGATACTCAAAGAAATCTAAAAAATCCATCTGATCGGGAAAAGAAATTTTGAACCCTTCTGGATCATTCTTGGGTTATTCTTATTCTATAGCTTATTCTATAGATAAAAAGATAAAAAGTATGAACTATTATGTACCAATTGAACCAATGACTATTCATGATTTCATATTGAATCAATTCTGTACGGATTCAAAATTTGAGGAAAGTTATGGTAAAACTTCGTTTGAAACGATGTGGTAGAAAGCAACGTGAAAAGGAATATCACCATATGTTTGATATTGTCACTGTCTATGGCTAATCCATTAGATATGTTGGGAATTTCCTTCGCCGGAGCTCGGTTCCCGCCGCCAGTGACAGATGAAGGAGGAAGTACACGCGTCGTTGGATGATTCCTCCGGTGTTCATCCAACGGCGCATATGCGGTCACATCGCCTACAGTGGAGCTTATCCGAACCGTCAGATCATATTGATCTGATGTCTCATCTCCAGCCACGTGTCTTCACCGAGCCTCAGCACCCGAGCTCCAGACTTGGGTGTCCCGAACTTCATCTTAGCCCAAGCCTGGAGGCTCGTGTCTTCCGAGCCTCATCTGAGCCAAGCCGAAGCATACCGAGCCTCTGCCGCGACTGAGCCTTCCTCTGAGCCTGGATGGCACGTGCATGACGCGTGCCATCTAGGAAAATTGCGTAGAAGCCCCGCCAATTTCTTCAATTTGCAGACAGGTTCTCATCACGTGCAGCATTACGCGTGACTGGGGATATTTGCACATTGGCCCTTGCGGGTTTTAATAATTGCAAATATGCCCCTGTGCGTGTGTTTTATTTACAGGGAAGGCCCCCACCTTATTTTTATTGAATTTTAGTCCCTCCAAGGGACCTGTTTGTAGTCATCTTTGCATGTTTTCTTTCATTTATTCCCTTGTCTTCTTTATTGCATATCTTGAGCATCGTGTTTCCGTTTCAGTTGATTTCAGTTTCATTTCGAAGCTTGCATGATGTACTTTTTAATGGCATGTTTAGAAACTCTGAAATTTTTGATGATTAATTGATAACATCCAAGTGTCTCTAGGTGCTTAAACTCATGTCTTCCTTCAATCCATCACGTTTGTGACTTGAAATTGAACCTGAAATTAATTCATTTTTTAATTGCTCATCATTCTGATTTAGGGCATAATATTTGTGTTGCATTTCAAAGCATTCCTTTGCATGATAAAATAAAAAAATGCATGTTTACTTTTTAATGCATTGTCTCATTCTTTTGCATACTTTGACCTGTGATTCTTTAACTCAACACTTAGTTAAATAGATAAAAATCTAGATAATACGAGAGAGGCTCGTGTCCCTGAGTTCGACCTTGGTTTCTTGCCAAGTAAAATAAAATACGACCATCTTATTCTTATTGAAATATCAATGAGATGGTCTTTGATGACCCATTTCGGCCCGACTGCGATGACTTCTATCCAGTGTTAATTCAACACTATTAAAGGGTCGATTTCGCGGTTCATCATGTACCTGAAGTTAGAAGGAATTTAATATCTGTATCTAAGCTAGTTAGAAGTGGATATTCATTCCTTTTCTGTAATAAATTAGTCATAAATCATTATGATAAATATATTGCAGATGGTATTTAACCGTGACCTTGAGACTCTAAAGGTTTTTGTCTCTAGAGATGTGGAATTTTTTGAGGATGATTTCCTTAAAGGTCAAGACAAAAATTAAGTAGAGGAACTCATTGAATCCCCTGAGGATTCTGAGCTTCCTAGACCAGAAACTGAAGAGATAAATAAAGATGAAATACTCATACCTCGTCGAAGGAGTTTGAGGGTGGTTGCACCACCTGAAAGGTATGGATTCCATGTGTCAAGGGAGACTGACATTGATCCTACTTCATTTGATGAAGCACACGCGGATAAAGACATAGATAGATGGATGCTAGCAATGAAGTCAGAGATTGACTACATGCATAAGAATGGTGTATGGACCCTATAGGATCCACCTAAAGGGGTAAAACCTATTGGGTGTAAATGGATCTTCAAGAGAAAAAGGGGACCATATGGGAAAGTAGAGACTTTCAAGGCACGGCTCGTAGCCAAGGGCTACACGCAGAGAGAAGGCATCGATTACGATGAGACATTCTCTCCTGTGGCTATGCTTAAATCCATCAGGACACTGCTAGCTATAGCTGCATATCTTGACTACGACATCTGGCAGATGGACGTCAAGAAGGCTTTCCTCAATGGATACCTCGAGGAGGATATCTACATGGAGCAGCCCCAAGGCTTCATAACTGAGGATGGCAAAGTGTGCAAGCTGAAGAAATCCATCTATGGGCTCAAGCAAGCTTCTCGTAGATGGAACATCAGATTTGACGAAACCATAAAGAGCTATGATTTTGTGCAGAATCCTGATGAATCTTATATGTACAAGAAGCTTAGTGGGAGCGCCATTGTGTTCATTGTACTTTATGTAGATGACATCCTTATCATTGGAATGATACATGGATGATGACCAGTGTGAAAATTTGGTTATCCCATACCTTTGAGATGAAAGATCTTGGAGAAGCCTCTTACATCGTAGGCCTGAAGTTGTTCAGAAACCGAGAAAAGAAGATTTTGGGATTGTCACAACATGGATACATTAAGAAGATTCTTGAAGGATTCCGTATGGATAGTTCCAAGAAAGGATTCATACCCTTAAGACATGGTATCCACTTGTCTAAAGGAATGGCTCCTCGAACTGTTGAGGAAAAGAAGGCCATGGCTGGATGTCCTTATGCATCAGCTGTAGGAAGCTTAATGTATGCCATGATGTGTACTTGGCCAGATATCTGCCATGCAATGGGAGTGGTAAGTCGTTACCAATCTTGCTATGGAGAACAACACTGGAATGCAGTAAAGAACATATTCAAATATCTAAGACAGACGCAAGATTACATCTTGCTCTATGGAGATGGTGATCTCCAAGTCTTGGGATATACAGATTCTGACTTCCAATCGGATATTGATGATCGAAAGTTGACATCAGGGTTTGTATTCTTGTTGAATGGTGGTGCTATGAGTTGGAGAAGCAAGAAGTAGGACACCACTGCAGATTCAACAACAGAAGCCGAGTACATTGCCGCATCGAATGTTGCAAAGGAGGCAGTGTGGTTGCGTAAGTTCATCCTGGAGCTTGGCGTAGTTTCCTCTAATACTCCCATTATGTTACTCTGCGATAACACAGGAGCCATTTCCCAGGCAAAGGAACCCATATGGCATCAGAAGAGCAAGCATGTGGAAAGGAAATATCACGTCATTCGGGAGATTCAAAAGCATGGTGACATCATCATCACCAAGGTGGCCTCTGCCGATAACGTTGTTGATCCTCTTACCAAACCTCTGACATAGAAGGTTTTTGACCAGCATGTAATGAGTATGGGTTTAAGATTGTTCATGAATGGTTCTGAGGGCTAGTGGGAGATTGTTAGCAACGTGAGCCCCGGGCGAACCATTCCTACAATAAATGTTATTGTAATCAATGGTTTATCAATAAAAGTTATTGATTATTTTCACTCCCTTTTTGAGATTGAATGAATGAATGCACTATAAGGTCCCTCTGTACAATAAGGGTTATGTACCATGGCCAACTTGCTGATCATACAGCTGTTGATTCATTAAATGAATCATAGAGGCTGATGCTTGGATGAATATCTAAGGAGTTAGATAGAGGACTCATCAATCATCATCAAATGATTGTTAAGTGATGATCTCTAGTCTGAGTAGGAGATGGCTATCCTTTTTCATATGGCTGATATCTGACCGACCTCTTGATGCAGGTCCTCTGCATGGGAATAGTGATTCAGAGGTGTCAGATTAGTTGAGTCAATGGGTTGACTTAACGAGATCGAGATAACCAAAGACCTATGTTGAATGTTGTCACAACATAGGCATGCATCCTCTGACCGAAGACAGATGTGTTGTTATATGTCTGAGTGTGTACATTTGGCAGACCAATAAGTTGATGACCTAGCCAAGGTCTATACACCAATGAGCTGGTGTGCATGTAAGGACATATGAGTAATACGATCTCTCAAAGGGATCATACATGTTTACTTGTGAACCTGGAGACATGAGCTCACTCATGAGGTATTGGGACTGATCAAATTCCATGCATGGTCGTCATGCTTTGGAAGCATGACATGAATTTGAAGGTAAGATATATGCTTTGGGAAAGCATATGATCTATACCAATTCCCAATGATCAAGATTGAGAAACTTAATGATCAAACCCTGAAGATGACAGTATAAAAGTGATCTACATATTCAGAATGATCATAGGTCTTCTAGTATGCAGGATGTGTAGATATTGGGAATACCTGAGGGTGACATGATCATAAACGATTGTATAACCATGACACTTCCATTCCGAGGTAGTGATGAAACAGGTTTGGATTTTAGTGACTACTCTCAATAGAGAAGTGACCTAATCTTAGTCCATGTATTGGACATTGATCTGAATGAGATTCAGATGCAATGAGAAGATTAGGTCTGCGGTCTTGATTTGATCAAGCATCTGTGGGAGGTCCATGAGATCTGGATTTGAGATATGATCTCAACATCCAAGTCACTGTATGTGGAACAATACAATTGCCCTGTTCTTATCTCCAAGTATCTGCGGAGAAATCGCATTATTCTTGAAAGGGATCAAGAATAATTCCATAAATTTAGGCATTGAAGAATTGATTATTAAATGTGATTTAATCATCTTGATGTGTGTGAAAATTATCCAATGTAATTAAATGTGATTTAATTATTGTGGATAAGAATAATGTGTACAACAATATCCAATTATTCATAATACATTATAAATGTGATTTATAATGTATTAGAGAGAGCTAATTATGATTTATATTTGTTGATTAATTATTAATGTGTATTGGATACACATTGTGTAATTAATTGAAAATGTAAATTATATTTTGTTTTGGGTTGTGAATGTGATTCACAAATTATCAATGTCAAGATTGTAATATTCTCTAAATTAATTATGAATTATTTTTGAAGAATAAATCACAACAAAAGTTGTTGGAAATTATGGGAGAAATTCATGGAGATATGCAATCTCATGAGATTACATGAGATTGCCTCCACCATGGGGAGATGGTGGACGGCTACCAATTCCACAAGGAATGTGGTGGCCGTCTCCACCATTCCTAATAAGGAGAGATCTCCATGCAAATCTCTCCATAATTGCTTGATCTAATTTAGGATTGAAATAAATTTGACATGTCAATATATTTGATTTAAGTTAGATTATTATTTGTAGCTTTTTGCCAACAACAATCTTGACCATTGGATTGGACATAAATCAATCTCATCCATTGATTTTATATGTCCCATGGATTGAGATCCATGGATCCCAAAATCCTATAAATAGAGAGGCATACCATGCTCTCTAGGGCTATGCAATTTTGGAGCACATCATCTCTCTCTCATTCTTCTCACACGCCAACTCTCTCTCTCTTCTCTCTCTCTCTCTCTCTCTCTCTCTGTCTCTTTCTTGGTGGTCGTCCACCAAACCCTAGAGAAGAGACCCGTCGTCGCCTTTTCCACCGCTTCGCTGCTTCAACGTTCTTCGGTTCTCCATCTTCTTGAAGTACTACGCTCACGAAGAGAATGTTCGACTCGTACGATGAGATAAGGAGTTCACCATGCTTGGATCAACTTGTTGGATTGCGAGGATCATGCGGTTTAACCCCGCGCTCGCAACCGATCTCTCCGACGATCGGACTTGAGACAGGAGGTCTCTTTTTTCTTAGAGACTAGATAAACCACGCTTCAAGAGGTATTCCATTATACTTGTTGTGGTTCTAGATGAAACGATTCAAGAACCGTTCTTGGATCATGTGGTTTCATCGCATGAAAAATTTTTAAATTCCGCAGCACAGAACGACTAGTACGACTAGTCGTTCTGTGTCGTATTCGATACAGGCTTTTGTGATGCGCTTGAGGATAATATCATATCCTTCAATATATACATATAGTAATTTATACACATGTGCAAATAAGGAAATAATAATAATTTTTAATTTTACTTTAAATTACAGTGATCAATATTTATAATTATAAAATATAATATGGACAAAAATAAAATAATAAATACAAGAAAAATGGTAAAATTGCACAAATCACGCTAGAAAACTGATTTTTCAACCGTAACTTGCAAAATTATTAAATCATAGCCATTTTAAAGATAATTTAATTTAGAATACAATGGTAGTGAGTTTGATTTAATTCGAGTTTATATGGAGTTGAAATTGGTCTTTCAATTATCGCTTTACAGCTTTTTCCAAGTGTGGTTTCTTTTATTCTGTACGTGATTTTATTTTGCAATTATTTTAATTGTTTAGGGAACATTTTTATTTACATCTTTTATTTTGAAAATTATTTAATTTGAGGTAAATTTATGTACAAAATAAAATAGTGTAAATATAAAAATATACACATAAAATATTTACAACACATTTTTTGGATTTTCTGATTGAAGACTCTATCTCCCCTTACTTTATTCCTGGTCGATCAGGTCAAGTCTTGACCTTCTATCGAGATTCGGGGCAGCCTATATCTATTACATATATACAATCTTCTACTTCTTCTTTTTTTTCTTTATTTTTCCTTTATTTCTTTATTTATTTATTTTAGGTTTAAATAATAATATATGTACAATATTTATACACAGATGTAAGTTAGTAAGAATATGGATTTATCAATATATACATGTATTTTATAAAGGATTTTAAGCTAAAATAAATTAATAAAGATGATAAAATGCATATCCATCACTCTCTTATATATTATAAATCACATTTATAATATGTATGATTAATATGGATAGTGCTATCCACATTATTTATATCCATGATAATTAAATCACATTTAATCATCTTGGATCTCTATTCTCAAGTGCCCAAGTAATATGAATCACATTCAAATTATTCACATCTTTGATAGTTAAATCACATTTAATTATCTTAGATAACTCTCCTTATAATATGAATCAAATTCATATTATTCATGATAATCAAATCATATTAAGTTATCAATTTTATCAATGCTCGTATATATATATATATGTATGTATATATGGAATTATCCTTGAACTCTTACTAGCATAATGAGCTTTCTTCACGGATACTTGGAGGTAAGGACAGGGTGATAGTATTGTTCCATGTCTAGTGATTTGAATATTGAGATCACATCTCAAATATTGATCTTGCGGAACTCTCATAGATGCTTCATTAAATCAAGAAAACAAATATAATCTTCTCATTGTATGTGAATCACATTCAGATCAATGTCCAACATTTAGACCAAGCTCAGATCACTTCTCTACTAAGAGGAGTCACTAAAATCCAGACCCGTTTCATCACTCCCTAGGAAAGAGCCATGGTTATACAATCGTTTATGATCACATCACCCACAAGTATTCCTAATACACATACATTCTGCATACTTGAAGAATAAGAATAAACACGAAGTTTTAGATCTCATTTAGACTATCTCCTTCAAGGTTTTATCATTAAGTTTCTCATTTGATCATTGGGAGTTGGTATCGATCATATGCTTTCCAAAAGCACAAATCATACCTAGTTGTTGATCATAAAAATTCCAAAAGCATATATAAAACCTATAAATTTAGTCAAGCTTCCAGAGCGAGACGACTGTGCACAGAATTTAATTCTTTCCTATATCTCATGAATATGCTCATGTCTTCCGGTTCATTAAATGAACATGTATGATCCCTTTGAGAGATCATATTACTCATAAGCCCTTGCATGCACACCAATGCATTGATTTATAGACATTGGTTAGGTCATCAACCTATTGCTCTACCAAATGTACATACTCAGATATATAGTAACACATCTGTCTCCGGTCAGAGGATGTGTACCTTTATCATGACAATATACAACATGGTCTTTGGTTGTATCGATCTCGTTAAGTCAACTCTTTGACCTAATTCCTATGCAGAGGACATGTATTAAGAGGTTGGTTAGATATCAGCCTTTAGAGAAAGGTTTGCCATCTCCTTCTTATGATGTAGATAATTTCTTAATAATAATTTCACGGTGCTTGATGAGTCCTCGCTCTAACTCTTTAGATATTCATCCAATAACCAGCCTCTATGATTCAATAATTGAATCAGCAACTGTATGATCATTAAGATGGCCATGATACATAACCTTAATTAAAATAAGGGGCCTATTATGAAAATTAATTATTCTTCATTTCAAATCAGGGAATGATATTTGCAATAACATTTATTGCATAATGGCTCACCATGGGCCCGCATATCCAACACCATAGACCAAACCCTCAATCCTTCTATATCACGTATGTGAGATTAGTCTTTTTGCAGCTATGCCTCCACCTCTTCCAGGATCTACATAAAAATCCACCATGTGCTTCATGCATGTGAGGAGGGAATTTGACACTATCTCCCCCTTCGCCTTCCAAAAATACAGATACACCAATGATTAAGTAAATTGCGAAGGAAACCATAGTGGGTTTTGATATTCCAAGATAAGACCTTGTTTTCGATCTTTTTGCTATAAGAACACATATTTTTATTGAAATTTGGTCCTTGAACTTCTACATTGAATATATTCTTCATTTTGAATCCATTTTTTGGAAATTTCATGTTATTTAAAGCTTATTTTGTGTTCTATTATTTTAGGAATGTTGTCAACAGATCATAGCTTGAATTTCCATTGTGGAATTTAATCTCAATCAGGCTCTATAATGATGGTTTTTAAGAAATAAATACGGAGAAATTGGTCTCTTCTTATAGGAATACAATTCAGGAGGGTGAATGCATCATTATCTCTCTGGAAATCGGATTCATATTATTCTTTGGGAGTAAAATCGTAGGGTGCCCAAATCTACAAAACCTTAGTGATATATATAAATATAATATAATTATTTAATATTATTCTCATTGATTTATTTAATAACCAACAAACATGAAATTTGATTGCCAAAAAATTCTTATATTCTATCTTAGATCTATGAATTATTTAAAAGATTTTATTGATCATAGTAATGAGGATTAAAAATAGATATTCACGAGATCTTTCTCTTTTTACTTTTCTGTCTCTCTTTTGTTGGACATGCGAGCCTACGACGAGCCATTATGCAATAAATGTTATTGCGAATATCATTCCCTAATCTGAAATGAGGAATAATTAATTTTCATAACATGCCCCTTAGTACAAATAGGGTTATGTATCATGGACATCTTCATGATCATATAGCTGTTGATTCAATTATTGAATCATACAGGTTGAAGCTTGGATGAATATCTAAAGATTTAGATTGGGGACTCATCAAGCACCATCAAATGATTATTAAGAGAGCATCTTCATCATAAGACCAATATTGTCTCTGAAGGATGATATCTGACTGACCTCTTGATGAATATCCTCTGCAAAGGAATAGAGATTCAGAGGTGTCAGGTTAGTTAGGTCACAGAGTTGACTTAACGAGATCAAGATAACTAAAAACCTATGTCGTAAGATGACACGATATACATATGCATCCTCTGACCGGAGACATATGTGTACGATATGTCTGAGTATGTACATTTGGCAGAACAATAGGTTGATGACCTAACGAAGGTCTATACACCTGCATGATGGTGTGTATGCAAGGGCATATGAGTAATATGATCTCTCACAGGGATCATACACGTTCACTTACTGAACCAGAAGACATGAGCTCACACATGAGATATTGGGAAGAATCAAATTCTGTGCACGGTCATCTTGATTGGGAAGCTTGACTGAATTTGTAGGTTTTATATATGCTTTTGATAGTATATGATAAACAACTAGGTATGAGTTGTGATTTGGAAAGCATATGATCGATACCGACTCCCAATGATCAAATGAGAAACTTAATGATAAAACCCTGAAGCAGACAATGTAAAATTGATCTAATACTTCAGGTTTATTCTTGGTCTTCCAATATGTTGGATGTATAGGTATTAGGAATACTTGAGGGTGATGTAATCATAAACGATTGTATTAACGTGACGCTTCCATTTTTAGGGAGTGATGAAACGGGTCTAGATTTTAGTGACTCCTCTTAGTAGAGAATTGATCTGATCTTGGTCCAAATTTTGGACATTGATATAAATATGATTCAAATGCAATAAGAAGATTAGATTTTCAATCTTAATTTAATCAAGCATCTCTAAGAGGTACGCAAGATTAGGATTTGAGATGTGATCTCAATATCCATGTCACTATACATGGAACAATAAAATTGCCTTGTCCTTATCCCCAGGTATTCGCAAAGAAAGCGCATTATCCTTGAAAGAGTTCAAGGATGACTTCATTGTTGATAAATGCATCCGAGCATTGAGAAAACTTATAATTAAATGTGATTTAATTGTCAGGAATATTATAAATTTGATTCATATTATCATGAGAATTATCTTAGATAATTAAATGTGATTTAATTACCAAGGATGTGAATGTGATTCATATTATTTGGGCACATGAGAATAGAGATCCATGATGATTAAATGTGATTTAATTATCATGGATATGAACAATATGGATAGTACTATCCATATTAATCATATATATTATAAATGTGATTTATAATTTATAAGAGAGAACATATTATGATTTATATATGTTGATTAGTTATTGATGTGAATCGGATTCACATTGGATAATTAATTGAAAATGTAATTTACATTTTATTTTGGGTTGTGAATGTGATTCACAATTTTCCAATGGCAAGATAGCAATATTCACAAAATAATGATGAATTATTTTTGTAGAATAATTTACAACAAGTGTTGTTGTAAATCTTGAAGATTTCCATGGAATAATGTAATCTCATGAGATTACAGGAGATTTCACCCTTCCTTAATGGGATGGTGGACGACCACCCAATCCCATTACGAAAGGGTGGCCAACGACTTTATTCCCATGTAACGAGGCAATCTCCATTTCATAATATCATGCTTGATTTATTTAATTTTATTATTAATTTTTATTGATTTATTCATATATATTAAATCTAAATTAATTAATTCTTGTTCAATTTTTACAACAAAATCTTGGCCATTAAAAGAAGCGCAAATCAATCTTATCCATTGATTTTGTGCATGGATTGTGATCCGTGGACTCCCAAAATACTATATAAGAAGAGGCATCCCTTTCTCTTCAATACAAAAAAACAACATATTCTCTCTCTCTCTCTCTCATTCTCTACACATCCTCTCTCTCTCTCATTGTGGTCGTCCACCATGGAGCCCTAAGAGAGAGTCGCCATCATCGTAGTGTCATCATTATGATGCCAAATTGTTTGCTCATGGATCTCCTTCTCCTTCGGTGCTCCTCGCTTGTGAATAAGACGTAGGATCACATGAGACAAGATCATAGATCTACCACTAGGACCATCAACATGGATTGCGAGAAGTACATGTTTCATCTACACGCTCGCAAGTATCTCCTTCGCCGGATCAAACTTGAGAGTGGAGGTCTCTTCTTTTAGATACTCGATCACAATCATGCTTTAAGAGGTAACCATAATACTTGTTTTTGGTTTAGATGAAATGATCCGAGAAGCATTCTTAGATCATGTGTTTTCATTGGATTGAAAATTTTAAAATCCCACTGCCTCAAGCAACAAGTACGACTAGTTACTCCCAATCGAATATGATGCAATCCTCATGATTCTGTGATGCACTTAAGGATTTTCCCCATATCTTTCAAGTGGTCTTAGAGACATAGGATGGATGTTTCAGATACGATCCATAAACTTAGGATGACTTGGGTTCATTAGGGTTTGTGAAAATTTTATCGCATTTTATTCACATAGACCTGTTTTGTGTGTTTTTTACTTACTGTTTAACTTTTTATGAAGGATATGGAAAAATCCTCTAAGCGCATCATAGAAGCGTGAGGATTGTATCGTATACGATCGAGAATGACTAGTAGCACTAGTTGTTCTATGCAGCGGGATTTAAAAATTTTCATGTGATGAGATCACATGATCCAAGAACGATTCTCAGATCGTTTCATCTAAACCACATCATAGATAAAGGAATACCTCTTGTAGCGTGGTTGCGATCAAGCCTCTACGAGAGGAGACATCCTGTCTCAAGTCCGATCTTTAGAGGAGACGCTTGTGAGAGCAGGGATGAGTCACGTGATCCTCACAATCCAAGATGTTGATCCAAGTAAGGGAACTCCTGCATTCGTCGCATGAGATCAAACGTCTTCTTCGTGAGAGAGGCACACCAAAGAAGATGGAGAACCAAGAGTCGTCGAGGTGGCAGCACCATGGTGAAGCCACGAATAATTCTTCTTCTCTCTAGGGTTAGGTGGACGACCACCAAGGGAGAGAGAGGAAGAGAGGGCATGAGAATGAATGAGAGGAGAGAGAGCTTGTTGTAAACTTCTTAACCTTTTGAAAGGGCAAGGGGTGCCTCTTCTTATATAGGATTTTGGGAGTCCATGGATCACAATCCATGGACTATACAAAATCAATGGATGAGATTGATTTGTGCTTCTTTCAATGACCAAGACGTTGTTGGAAAAAACATAATGATAATTAATTTAATTAGATGAAATTTATTTGATAAATCAAAATAATTTAATCCTAAATCATATCAAGCATACATGGAGTTTTTAGGATGGAGATTACATCCCTCCATATATAGTGGACGGCCACCCTTTCCATATAGGAATTGGTGGACGTCCACCCTTCCAATATGGAAGGGTGGAATCTCCGTGCAATCTTGTGGGATTGCATAATTCCTTGGAAATCTCCATGAATTTACAACAACACTTGTCGTAAATTATTCTATAAAATAATTCATAACTTTTTTGAGAATATTTGCAATCTTACCATTGGAAATTTGTGAATGACATTCACAACCAAAAATAAGATGTGATTTACATTTGCAATTATTTATCCAATGTGAATCGAATTCACACAAACAATTAATCAATAGATATAAATCATAATAAGCTATCTCTAATACATTATAAATCACATTTATAAAATATTATGAACAATTGGTTATTGCTCTCCACATTATTCTTATCGATAATAATCAAATCACATTTAATTATATCGGATGATCATTCATGCATCTCAATAATGTGAATCAAATTCACAATATTCAAGATAATTAAATCACATTTAATTATCCATTTCTCAATGCTTAGATACAATTCAACAATGGAATTATTCTCGAACCCTTTCAAGAATAATGTGCTTTCTCTGTAGATACTTAGAGATAAAGACAAGGCAATTGTATTATTCCACGTATAGTGACTTTGATGTTGAGATCACATCTCAAATCCAGATCTCATGGACCTCTCATAGATGCTTGATTAAATCAGGACCATAAATCTAATCTTCTTATTGCATCTGAATCTCATTCAAATAAATGTCCAACAGTTGGATCAAGATCAGATCACTTCTTTGCTAAGAGGAGTCACTAAAATCCAAACATGTTTCATCACTCCCTCGTAATGGAAGCGTCATGGTTATACAATCATTTATGATCACATCACCCGTAGGTATTCATAATACTTGTACATCCTACATAATGAAAGATGTATGATAAACCCAAAGATATAGATAAATTTTACACTTTCATCTTTAGGGTTTAATCATCAAGTTTCTCAATCTTGGTCATTGCGAATTGGTATCGATCATATGCTTTCCCGGAGCATATATCATACCTTCAAATTCATGTCATGCTTCCAAAGCACGATGACCATTCATGGAATTTGATCGGTCCCAATACCTCATGAGTGAGCTCATGTCTCCCAATTCATAAGTGAACCTGTATGATCCCCTTGAGAGATTGTATTACTCATATGCCCTTACATGCACACCAGCTCGTTGGTGTATAGACCTTGGTTAGGTTGTCAATCTATTGGTCTACCAAATGTACATATTCAGACATATAGTAACATGTCTATCTTTGGTCAGAGGATGTGTGCCTATATTTTGATGGTATTCAACATAGGACTTAGGTTATCTCCATATCGTTAAGTCAACCCTTTGACCTAACTAATACGACACCTCTGAATCACTATTCCCATGCAGAGGACTTGCATCAAGAGGTCGGTCAGATATTAGCCTAACGAGAAAAGATTATCATCTCCTAATCAGGATGGAGATCATCTCTCAACAACCATTTGATGATGCTCGATGAGTCCTCAATCTAACTCCTTAGATAGTCATCCTAGCAGCAGCCTCTATGATTCAATTAGTGAATCAACAACTGCATGATTATTAAGATGGCCATAGTACATAATCCTAATTGTATAGAGGGACCTTATAGTGTATTCATTCACTTAATCTCAGAAAGGAAGTGAAACAATCAATAACTTTTATTGATAAATTGTAATTACAATAACATTTACTATAAGAATGGTATGCTCAGTCTCACATAGCTAACAATCTCCCACTAGCCCTTAGAACTATTCAAGAACAATCCTTAAACCTATACTCATTACATGTTGGTTGAAAACCTTATGTGTCAGAGGTTTGGTAAGAGGATCGGCAACGTTGTCGGCAGAGGCCACCTTTGTGATGACGATATCACCATGCTTTTGAATCTCTCGAATGATGCGGTATTTCCTTTACACGTGCTTACTCTTTTGATGCCATCTGGGTTCCTTCTCCTAGGCAATGGCTCCCGTGTTATTGCAGAGTAAAAAGATGGGAGTATTAGAGGAAACTACACCAAGTTCCAGAATGTATTTGCGCAACCACACTACCTCCTTTGCAGCATTTGATGCGACAATATATTCATCTTGTATTGTTGAATCTGTTGTAGTGTCCTGCTTCTTGCTTCTCTATCTCACAACACCACCATTCAACAGGAACACAAACCCGAATGTCGACTTTCGATCATCAATATATGACTGGAAGTCTGAATCTGTATATCCCAAGACTTGGAGATCACCATCTATATAGACCAAGATGTAATCTTGAGTCCGCCTTAGATATTTGAAAATGTTCTTCACTGCATTCCAGTGTTGCTCTCCATAGCAGGTTTGGTAACGACTTATCACACCCACTACATGGTAGATATCAGGCCTAGTACACATCATGGCATACATTAAGCTTCCTACAGCTGATGCATATGGGCATCAAGACATGGCCTTCTTTTCCTTAACACTTTGAGGAGCCATCCCTTTAGATAGGTGTATACCATGTCTTAAGGAGAGGAATCCTTTCTTAGAACTATCCATACAGAAACGTTCAAGAATCTTCTTAATGTACCCATGTTGTGAAAATCCCAATATCCTCTTTTCTCAGTTTCTGAACTACTTCAGACCTAAGATATAAGAGGCTTCTCCAAGATCTTTCATCTCGAAGGTATGAGATAGCCAAATTTTCACAATGGTCATCATTCTTGTATCATTCCCAATGATAAGGATATCATCTATGTAAAGTACAATGAATAAAATGGCACTCCCACTAAGCTTTATGTACACACATGGTTTATCAGGATTTTGCACAAAATCACAACTCTTTATTATTTCGTCAAATCTGATGTTCCAGCTATTAGAAGCTTGTTTGAGTTCATAGATGGATTTCTTAATCTTGCTTACTTTGTCATCCTCGGTTATGAAGCCCTGGGGCTGCTCCATGTAGATGTCCTCCTTCAGGTATCCATTGAGGAAAGCCATCTTGACGTCCATTTGCTAGGTGTCATAGGCAAGAGATGCAGCTATAGCCGGTAGTTTCCTGATGGACTTAAGCATAGCCATAGGAGAGAATGTCTCATCATAGTCGATGCATTCTCTCTGTGTATAGCTTATGGCCATGAGTCGTGCCTTAAAAGTCTACTTTCTCATCAGGTCCCCTCTTTTTTTTGAAGATCCATTTACACCCTATGGGCTTTACCCCTTTAGGTGGATCCTTTAGGGTCCATAAACCATTCTTATGCATGGAGTCAGTTTCTAACTTCATTGCTAGCATCCATTTATCCATGTCATGATCCGCAAGTGCTTCATCAAATGAAGTAGGATCATTGTCAGTCTCACCTGATACATGGAATCCATACCTTTCAGGTGGTGCAACCACACTCGAACTCCTTTGAAGAGGTATGGGTGTTTCATCTTTATTTACCTCTTCAATTCTAATTCAAGAAGCTCAGAATGCTCAGGAGATTCGACGAGTTCCTCTACTTCAATTTTGTCTTGACCTTTAAGGAAGACATCCTCCGGAAATCTTACATCTCTAGAGACAAAAACCTTTCAGGTCTCAAGATCATAAAGCTGGTATCCAATACCATCTTTAACATACCCAATGAAGTAACACACGTGAGAGTGAGATTCTAGTGTACTTGTGTCCATGTTCTTCGCATGTACCAAGCAACCCCAAACCCTCAAGTGATTAACATTAGGTTTGGTTCCATACCATAGCACATGAGGAGTCTTCGGTACAGATTCGCTAGGAATCTTATTTAGGATATATATTGCAGTCTCTATTGCATATCCCCAGAAACTAAGAGGTGAATGTGCTTTGATCATCATTGATCAGACCATATCCATGATAATCTTGTCGCGTATTTCAACATCACCATTCAGTTGGGGGGTTCCAGGAGGAGTGAGATTGGAGACAATTATATTCTCCTTAAGATATTCCTTGAATTCATTTGAGAGGTACTCGCCATCTCGGTCAGATCAAATCCGTCTAATCTTCCTATCAGTTTGGTTCTCAACCAAAGCCTTAAACTCTTTGAACTTTTCAATGGTTTCAGATTTATGATGTATCAGGAAGAAAAACTCGTGTCGCGAATGATCATCAATAAACGTCAAATAATATCGATATCTATTTCGAGTCGCGGTACTGAAGGGACCACATACATCCGTATGTACTAGGTCAAGAATACCTCTGTATCTTGTAACATTTTTATGGAAAGGCGTCCTAATCATTTTACCTCGAATACAATGTTCACAGGTAGACAAAGATTGAACCTGTAGAAAATCTTAGGTCCATCTTTTATCATTCTGTTGATCCTATCAATAGATAAATGATCAAGCCTTTGATGCCAAATCATATTCAAATGATTTCCATCCTACTTAGATCTTCTACGGATTTTATTATTATTAGTGGTAGCAACATTCATGACAAGTTCATCAATGCATAATTCATAGAGTTCACTAGAAGTCAAAATACCATCCGCAATATATTTATCATAATGATTTATGACTAATTTATTACAGAATAGGAATGAATATCCACTTCTAACAAGTTTAGATACATATATTAAATTCTTTCTAACTTCAGGTACATAAAGACACTCATTAAGTACTAGGACTCTTCCATTAGATAACGATAGTTGGCAGGTCATGATGGTGACGGCTGCAACACTTGCATCAGATCCCATGTGGATGACTATCTCCCCTTCTTTTATGGATTCTTGTTTCTTGAAATAGATGCAACAAATTAAATACATGAACAGAAGAACCAGAATCAACAACCCAACTTACTTATCGTCCAATAAGAAAGTTAGTTTCAATGATGAAAGTAGATTACATACCTGCAAGGGCTTTACATTTGTCGACCGACTTCAGGTATTATGGGCAGTCACGCCTCCAGTGCCCTGGCTTCTTGCAGTGGTGACAAACGTCAGTTTTCTTTGATGGTATCAAAGTGAATGCACTAGAATATGAGCCAACTCCTTGACTCCTCTTCTTTCTCTTCTGGGATGGGCCCTTCCGAGAAGCTTGCTTCTGACCATGCTTTCCTTTGACCTGTGCAACCATTGCACTAGCAGAGGGGCCATCCTTCCTCATTACTTCTTCAGCAGACTTTAATGCATCCAATAGCCCAACCTTAGTAAAATCAACTTTTCTCATGTAGAACGTGACTACAAAGTTGTTGAAAGACTTAGGGAGTGACAACAGAATGAAATCAGCCTTCATGTTAGAATCCATGAAGGCTCCCAGGATTTCCAGTTCAGAGAGGTACCAAACATTTTGAGTACATGTTCTCTGACAGAGGTCCCTTCCTACATCTTGCAGCAAATAAGTTCTTTTATTACATTATAACATTGTGTGTGGTTCACATCACCAAACATTTCTTTTAGATTCAACATGATTTCTTGGTAATGGTTCATCTCCACATGCTGCTTCTAAAACACATTGGATAATGAACCTTTCCATATTATGATCTTCAAATGAAATCCTTCCGGAGTATTTGGGTCGGCATGCTTGTCCTTGGATAGCGCAAAGGAAATGCGCTCAACAGAAAGGACAAGATCCAACTTTCGGATCTAATCCGAATAATTCGGTTCAGTCAACTGATTGACCTCCAGGAGGATGCCCAGAGGGTTCATGGACTTCATTTTTCTGAAACTAAGAATGCATTATATTAGAACAAATAAATTATTATATATTCATTTTTAATATCTTTGATTAAGGAATTTTTAATCAAATTAGTCTTTCCTTTTTCAACTTTGAAAGCTCATTCCCTTAATCACTTTCAAAGTAAGAGATATACTTACCGCTATATCTCTAGCAAGAACTGGGATCTCCTTTTTAGCTTTATCACATCCCAATAATATGAGAACTTATAACTCAGATAAAGAGAAGAGGGAATACATTCCGCCTTTCAAGTCCAACTTGCATTTCCCAATCCGATCTTTAACACCCGAGACCACCACATCAAGGTGATGTTGACCTGTCATTAATTAAACCAACCATCAACAGAATTAGTATTTGCTATGCGCAATCCAATATCACCCCAATAATATGAGGACTTGATATTGGGGTCAATATGAATACGGCCTTACTCTTTCGATAAGCAAAGATCCTGATCTAGATGCGCTTGTATACAGGATTTGTCACTTCGGACAAGCATCTCCTACATACAATCCCTGGCGACGGAACCATTCACCTCGATAGGAGACCATGGATGTCCCTTATGTGATCCTCCACTTCATATTCAAATTTTAATTAATTATCATGAATCACATTCATATAATTAATTCTTCTAAGGGAAATACACATCTATTCATAATAGAGTGTTTCAATTGGGGAGATCATATTATAAATGTATAGTGACTTGAACTTTGGATATCCGTCAAATTAGATGATTTAAAATGTTTATAATGAGACACAATCACACTCTATTTATATCTTATTTAGGCTTAGAAATGGATCATAGTGATGAGCTCAATTTCTATTTCTAACCATTGTCTAAACCATTGGAGCTTAGAAATAAGCTACATAAGTGAATACATCTAAGTTTCTATTTCCATTTCCAACATTTGAACTTAGAATTGGGCATTGCAATTGGATCCTATGTTGGGAATTCTCATATCATTAATCCATAAAATGGAATTACTAAAATCCATCTAGTTTTATCACTCCATAAGAATGGAAATGTTATGGAATACGATCTATCAAGATTGTATCAATTTATAGTATTCCAAATACTCCATAATCCTTTATACTGGAAGACTTTGATACACCTAAAGTTAAAACCTTCATTTGACTATCTCCTTCCATGTTATATCAATAGATTTCATAATAGATAAATTGGATGACAATATTAATCATATACTTTCCAAGATCATATGTTGTTTGTTTTCAAATTCATGTCTTATTTCATAAATATGAGGACCATGAATGGAATTCTATTTGACCCAAAATATCTCTTGAGTGAACTTTGTCTCCTAGTTCATCAAGTATAAACATGTCTGATTCCTTCGAGAGATCATATATCTCATATATCCTCATATGCATGCCAATGTGACAGTGTATTGACCTTGATTAGATCAAGGGATGTATGCCTACTAATGAATCCTAGATTCACCAATAATAGTTTGATTACTTATACCCTCTTATGAATCTCCATTTCATCACCTTTATTCTTTCATTTTGGCCTTAAATCCCTAGCTAAATGTATGTATATATCATTAATTTGTCAAAATAAGCCTTTTTTTAATTTGTACAAATATTGTATAAAAATTGTACATTTATTGTATTTTAAGTCCAAAGTAAACGAATAAATGAAGAAAAGAAACAAGAAACAAGAAACTATATGTGTTGAGTGACCCTAGCCCCTGAGTCTCCTTCATGATGATGACATAGTTGACAAGGAATAAAGTAGGCAGAGATAGGATGGCAAACTATACAGATTACACAATCTAAAACCCCTAAAAATATATGTCAATAATTACCTTTTGGGCCATATTTTATTCTTCATTATATGTGCATCAAATCAATAAACTTTTTACATGAAAGTTATCAATAAAAATATGTAGAGAAATACAGAAATTATTTCACATTAAAATAATACATAATGTACATTTTATACTCAGAATAGAAATCCAAAATCTAAACTTCTCATACCCATGTATTCTCCATATGAACTCAAAATGAAAAAATCATCGATAATTATATAAAACTTTTAATAAGCTATTCAATGAAGGTGTTTTCATTGAATTTGGTATTAAGATTCAAAAGTTAAGTTTTGGACCCCTATTGTATAATATGCTTGAATAAAATATTCATTTTATTTATTCTTTACACTTTTTTTATAATTTTATATTTTTGTATTTTTTAAATATTATTTATTATATATATATACATATTTAGAGTAGAATAAGACCATAAAGAAAATAAAAAATAAAATAGTCTATATAAATACATAGATGAATATACTTACTAATACATATGTCATAAATATGCATATTTATTTAAGGATACATACTATATTCAAAAAATAAAATATAATTATATTTATGTATATTTAAATAAGTTCTAATTATATAAATTATGTATATAAAATAATAAAATTTAAAATACAACATAAAAATAAAATATACAAACCATAGGTAAATATATCTATGTTTAGACTTGTAAAAAAGTAACATATAATCAATTAAGTCGTAAAATTAAATAAAAATATGAATAGAATTCAACAAAAAATAATATATTTTTTATTTTATAACCAAAATTCAATTAAATCATTGTTGCTTATTTCTGATTTTACAAAAAAATTCAATTCTCTTTTTCCTAATTAGTCCATGTGGACCAATTAGGGATTCTCGCTCATTGACCGGCATGTCAAATGTACCCCAACTCCCTCTAACTCTTGTCAGAAGTCATGGACTGCCCTTCTTCACTAAAATTCTATGCCTCTACCTTTTTCTAACCTCGATCCTTCCACCATCACATAGCATGATATCCCTCACACACACCCATCCTCAAATCTACACCTACCATTGCATACGATCGTGCAATCTCCCCTCAAAAACAAGTTACTCTTCGCCTATAAATAAATCCCCATATCCTCTTTTGAGATTTTGATCAATCTTCCTATGTACTTGGCCCCTTGTATTACCCTAGACTCTTTGACATTGGTGACAGCAATATCTAGAGGAGATTCGCAATGAGGAGGAGCTCTAGTAGAGCTAATCCATCCATCTCTAGCCAAGTTGCTGGAGGTTTTTCTTGATGAGCTTCCAACTCTATTGAGGATATTTCATTAGAGCTGTTAGGTAATCCTTTAGTTTAGATTTTATTTTGCATTCTTCATTTCCAGTTTTGTTAAATATTTAGGCTTAATTTACAAAACCCTTAAATTCTTGGAGCCTGAGCTCTAGGCCTCGTTCATCTTGAAACTCTCGGTTAATCATCTTGCCTACACCCTTACTCAAACTCCACCCACATTCTCCATTGACTACGCCCTTTGATAAATCTAGACCCCCCTTGGATTTGGGATCCAAGATCTTCTCCATTCACATCGTCAGACCTCCCTGCTTTTCATTCACCCCTGCTGCTACAGCTTCACAACCAGGACGAGGGAGTGGTCCTCTTGCCTCCTAACCTTTTGGTGTAGGAGAGCAAACACGAGATACCCTTTGTCCCTTTCTAGAGCACCTGGAGCTCCTCTAGGTGGTCAGGAGTCACCCAAGCATTTACAGCCACCTCGTCGTCATCTGAAGCCACTTGTTGATGTAGAGGTGCCCCAAGAGCTTGATGTAACCCTAGGCGTAGAGGAGAGTGGCCGGAGTTGGCCAACATCATTGATCAAATCTTTGAGAAACAAGTGTTCTTCCCAGTTCTTCTAGAGGTGCATGTCACCGTCATATCAAGAATGAGGGCCCATATCTAATATGGGTTGTTGCATATTATTCGAAGTGGTACACTGATAACGGCTCCCGCTGACCTTGTTAATTCGAGCAAATTAATGTCCAAATTAATTGATTATGTTCGATGCAGTCGGATAACGAGAGCGAATCAAAAACCACTTTCAATTATATTCAAATTAATTTCGAGCGGCAAAATTTTATATTTGGTGAAGTCCAAGGTCAAACTCAGGGAGGCAGCTGTCTCCTTAGGTAGATTCGAAGCAAATTTCTAATGTTCAATTTTCAGAAGGAATATTTTTGGTCTTTTTCGATTTTTTTTATGCAAGACACATGCAAAATCAGGCCAAATTATAAGATAATTTAGAAAGGTAGTCAAATTAATTCCAAAAATTATGAAACTTGGCCAGATTATGAAATGGGATGAAATTGAGCTACCTTAAGTTTTTTGTAATTTTAGATGCACAGATAATAAAATATGCAGACTTTAGTGAAAATGACTAAACCAATTTTAATAATTACCAAACGATGATATTTCTCAGAAACAAAATTAATTCAAATAGATCTAATTAAGAGCTATCCAAATCAACTTGAATTTCAATAAAACACTTCACGGTTGATTAATTAAAAATCGATTAAGGTTTTCACTAAATGATTTTTCTAAGACAAACTATACGTACAAATGGGATGATTTTTGGATATGTTGTAGCATAAACTTAGATCTACCAATGATGATTTTTCAAAGATTTTTCGATAAGCAGACAATGTGCAATAAATTAATCAATCAACATGGGCAAAATGTTGCAATTTTCACCAAGTTAAGTTCCATAAATATTCTACAAATCATAAAAATACAAATAAATGCTAAAATGGTAGAACTAGAGTTGAACTAGAGTTATATTACACAATGCAACTTTTGGAATTAAAAATTGATGACAAAATGACAACTAAATAAACATGTAAATGCGGGGGTATGAATACAATACAGAAAAAGAAATATGAACTCAAATGGAGAATAGGGACCTACATGCAATTACCTAAAACTTGAACTTTGTTTGAGAACTTGCAAAAGGGTGCAAGTGTCCCCTTTGCAAATACCCACTTTTGTCCTTATTATCCGATAGCTTCTCCTCTGTCTGCTTGGCTTGAACAAGGGATGGAGGAGAAGGAGCTTCACGCGCAGGGGGCGGCCGGCGGCGTTGGAGGGAGAGTGGTGACGGCCTCGGAGGCGGTGGCGTGCGTGGCGGAGGATGCTTGGAGGAGGTGGTCGCGGGTGGTTGGCGCGGTGGATGAAGTGGAGTTGGCGGCCATGACGTGGCTTGAAGAAGCCCCGTGCGGCAGCGCGCGAGGGGAGGCCCACCGCGGAGGCCACACGCGAGGAGCGGGCGGCTACGTGGAGGACGGAGGTCAGAGCCACGTGCGAGGCACGCGGCTGGTTGGTGGCATGGAGGAAGCAGCCGCCCGCATCTGGCTCAGCCGTGGGGGGGTTGCTGAACGAGTGGCGTGCTTCCGGCTCGGCTGGGGGCAGCAGCGGCTTGGCGGAAGTCGTTGACGGTAGAGGACAATGGCCGACACACGGCCAAGGGTTGTCGGGGCAGAGGAGGCGTGGACGGTGGGGTTGGTGGCTGATGGTGTCGGTGTGGGGTTGTGAGGGGAGGAAGATGAAGCAGGGTGGTTTCACCACCTCCCCTGTCTTTCATGCATTTGTTTAAGTGGGCGTAAATAAATGATTAATCGTTTGATGAAAGGTCGTCAAAAAATTCAAGAAAAACAATGTTGCGTTCGCAACGTGTGATTTATCTGTGGAAGTGGAATTGGTTTTGCGATTTGGATGATGGAAGATGGAGCAATGATGACAGAGAAAGATATGAGGAAGAAAAGATATTATCTGGATGGAGGATTGGATGCCTGGGGAAGAAGGAGCTCAAGGCAGAGCTCTTCCGATTATCGCTCGATGCGGCGGTACGTGGAGCTTGCGCAGCTAACAGAGGTGCTGCAGCAAGGGACAGGGGTCCCTTGGATCTCGCCAAGGAGGATCACGTCGTCACTCACTATTGGCACTCTCTCCCTTGCTGTCACCAAAGAAGGAATGGAGCTCGGTGCTCTCGCTCATATGATGGCGGATGGGTATGAATGGAGGGGTGGAGGAGATTATAAAGAGGAGGAGGAGGCAGTTGGAGAGGAGATGGAGAAGATGGAGAAGATGGGGTGGGATAGGGGTGTCGAAGAGGCCTCTCCCTTAAGTTAAGGGAGAGTGGGGAGGAATGGGTAGAGAGGAGGGAGATGATGCCACTTGGCGTGCTAGGATGCAGCCATGTGGTATTTATTTAATTAGTAGCCAAAAACCAAGGGATTGACACGTGGCGGCTTCCGGAGCCACCACGTGTCGCTCTCAGAAAAATCCAAAGCTAAATGGAAAGAAAAATCAAAAAGATATTATAAAAGGGGTTAAATCAAAAAGTGGTTAACATGAATGTTGCTCGTCTCGATGAGATCTACAACTTTCGTGAAGGGCCGAAAATCAAACGAAATCATCTGTACAAAAGCGTATTTTTGGGCGGTACCTTATAGGTATAAAATACCGCATTTTATCTTTTACAATTTTTTGTCATTTTTTAAATAAGAGAAAAATTGAAATAAAGTTAGAAAATGTTAGAAGAATATTTACAACTTAATCTATTTTTTTGGGTTTTTAATAATGAATAAAATAAAAGGATAAAATACAAGGGTAAAACGGTCATTATGTATAAAGTACAAAAGGGTCCAAAACCCAAGTTTTGCATACGAACTCCGATTTTATTGAAATTGGTATTGTTTTGAAGGTCTTTGAATGTATATTACTTTAAAAGTGAGTAGACCTAAATTGGAGGTTGTATGAGAGAGATATGTGCATTTTAAGGTTCATGGTTTCAAACTTGGATTGGGGTTTTATTGGTCCATTTTGCAAGTTAGTATTTTTTTGATATTTTTCTTTAATTAATGTTATTAATATATACACTATAGATTTGGTTTTATTGGATTTGGAGTTAGTATAAAATATATACAAATAGGGTATTTTAACTAATATACAGGTGAATATTTACAAGTGAATTTGGCTTCTTATTTTATGCTGATATGAATGCTAAAATGCAGATATTATGCTTGCATGCATGAATGCTAATTACGTAAGATAAGGGGAAATATGCATCTAATTACTCGGGAACAAAGCTCTATTTTCAACTTTTAGAGTGATGAATCACAGATTCATCAACCCCCAATACTTAAACCTTGCTTGTCCCCGAGCAACTAAAATGAAATGCAAGAGTGAAATGATTTTGGGTTCCATCCCAAGGTCATGAACAAAAGTTGAAAATGGAGCTTGACTCGACCTTTGGATTAATTGTGTGGCGGAACCTTATTGGGACCTGAACTTAAGACCTAACAGACTTCAAGTTCCACAAGTCTTCTATTCAAGACGCCTTAACAGTCAGGTCAGAACAAATCCTCAAACGTAAATTTCTAATGACTGTGATTCTTACATGTACTGTGTAAGCATAAAATAGCTCTCCACATCAGAAATGGCTCAGAACCAGCCTCCTCTAACAAGGTAACTCTAATTACCCGGTCCAGTGACTCTTTCCTCTAGGAGCGGGGTATTCCCTTCTAAGTTCAAGTGCGACCAGCTCAAGAGGAGGGGTGGAGAAAAGAATGGACGTTAGCCAGTGTAGCTACCTATTCCGGGATGCCTGACCAGTGTAGCCAAGTCATCCAGCTGCAGACTTTCTTGCTAATATACATACTCCGACAGGCAATATTTTCTCTTTTTTGGCCTGTCTATATTTTTTTGGAGTTCTTGCATTTTTTCGCTTTTTTCTTTTTTTTGAACTATATACAAGGTGCAGCATGTACATCAGGAGTTTTTCCTCTTGAGCCAGTAGACTATCCCTCTTTTGAAGCATTATTGCTACCCACAACATCCTGTCATTAGACTTCAACAACACCAGACTAGGTTGAGATGCACTACCCTCCCTAGAGGAGGACGGATGTTTCCACCCGTGTGCTACTCCAAGCTAAAGGATTCTACCTCCTCACTACCTCATCAATGAAGATCTATGTGCATTGTGCTTGTCCAAGTTAGGTTACTGTCTAAAAGAATCATGCGTGTGCACGAGATATTCTACTTAGACTAATCAAGATGACATGTGAACATAGACTGGCGGACTCAAAGAATTAAGTCACTTGACCTGAGAAATCTTAACTCCAGTTCCTATAAGGTTCCTCTAAAATTAGGTGGATTAAGGTCAAATCAAGTCCATCCTCAACATCTACTCATAACTTGGTTCAGAACCCACTAGCTTTTCACCTTGCATATGAAAGATATGCAAATGAGAGGTAGATGACATGCTATGTATATGAATGAAATGCAGGACTCTTTTTCAGATGCAGAGATGATGTGCAAGAGTAAATAAGAAGCCTTATTTTCAACATTTTTTTCACACACTGGTATACCTCCTATTATACAAGTATTTTACGAGTATTATACAAGTGTATTTTACAAAAAAATTCTCAAATTTTTACCCCCCCCCCATAATTATTGCATAATATATACAAAAATACGTGAAAATACGCGAAAGTACGAGCTATGGGTAAAGTATATATGTAATATATACACGCCTCCCTATACTTAGCAGCGTGTGCTATATCCTCAGAGCACGAAAAGCGACTAAAAAGACATAGCTCGGGCTAAGCGTAGGAGAGCTAAAATTACAAAAATCATATAGAAGTCGCACCGCCCCCCTTATACTTAGGCTCTTGACAACCTAAGTGTAGAAGAAGATAAAAAAGGGGGCGGACGAGGGCAAGAGGGGAAATGGATGAATATATACAAGGTGGGCATCGGTTTCCCCTATACTTAGGCTCTGGTCAGCCTAAGTATAAGACATGAGTGAGTATGAGAACCGATGTGATCTGGAGGATGTACAATGAAGAGACTCAGGTGACTCATCCCCCCTATACTTAGGATCTGGTCATGTCCTAAGTATAGTCCAAGATAGAGATAGATGAAGCTGGGAGGAGTTACTAGAGTCGTGAGAGGAGAAAGGATAGAATGTACAGAAATGATGGTATATACAAGTGAGTCGGTCTGAATCTTTCAGGATGCTGCTGATGGCTGGAGCTCACTGCTGCAAGGTCTCCTGCATGGCTCGATGTGTATCTGCTGAATCTGTCTCGCGCATAAACACAATCTCCTCAATATGGACTAATTGCTCATTGGATTCGACGAAGTGTTTTAACAGTTGTCCATTCACAAGGGATGTTGGTGCGTCATTTGCGAGATCTGAGATCTCGACACATCCACTATCATGCACCGCTCGGACAATGAATGGGCCCGTCCACTTGGATTTCAATTTGCCTTGGAAGGTCTTCAGCTGTCCAGGAACAAAGGTCTTTCGTCTGATATATCTATGTCAATGCTTCACCTTGTCCTTGTACACCAAATTGTTGTCATATGCACAGTTTCTGACTTCCACAAGCTCATTTAGATCCATCTCTCTCTGCTTCTTCCCAAGGTACGTGTTCCAATTGACCTTCTTAATTGCCCATTCTGATTTATGCACTAACTCTACGTGCAAATGGCATGGCTTTCCGAATACCATTCGGAAAGGGGAGGTTCCTAGCGGTGTCTTGTAAGCTGTCCTATACGCCCATAGGACCTGATCCAAGATCTGAGACATGTCCTTCCTGTCTGGGCGGACAAGCTTTTGCAATATGGTCTTCACCTCCCGATTCGACACCTCAGCCATACCATTAGTCTGTGGGTGGTAAGGGCTAGCGACATGGTGTTCGATGCCGTAGTCCTTCAGGAGTTGCTTCACCTCCCGATTTACAATATGGCTACTCCCATCTGATATCATCATTTTGGGAATCCTGAACCTAGAGATGATATGCTCTCTGATGAATTTACAGACAGTTCTGTTGTCTGCGGCTCGGGTTGGGATAGCTTCCACCCACCTGGATAGATAATTAGGGATGTCAATCTGGGTCTACCCATTGGGTATTCGATCCGAACCCGCCCCATTTAAGGATCTGGAACCCGTCCCATTTACTTTTGGACGGGTTTGGGTTTTGAATTGACTACCCATGCGGTATGGGTACGGGTTTGGGATTGCCTTATGGGTACCCGAACCCGAACCCGCCCCAAACCCGAATAATATATATAAAGATATATGTGTATGTTGCATTTTAATCAAACTAGACCCAAATCCATTTCATATCTAATATGTATCGATCTACATGTATACATATCGAACTCAATTTTCTCCTCTCCATCTATTTTTCTTATTTAACTAACTTTTTGCATCTTCAATAAATAAAAACTATCAATACAAAATAGTTAAACACTTAACATATATAAACATGGAATATTTCTATAAATTTCATATTTTTATGAATCACCATAGTGCATAATCTCACTCTATTTCGTCTATCAGTGAAAATCTTGTATACATTTACAAAGAACTTTAGATTTACTTCGTCAAATATATGGGTACCCATTGGGTACACGGGTATCCGACGGGTATATGGGTACCCGCTAGAAATTACCCGTTTAATAAATGGGCGGGTATGGGTAGTGATGTTATAAATGGGTATGGGTTTGGGAATCGTAATACCCGCCCCAAACCCAACCCGCTGACATCCCTATAGATAATCTACCGCAAGAAGGATGTATTCAAACCCGTGGCTAACAGGGAATGGGCCCATGATAGGGATAGATAATCCCCGGCAACGGCGCCATTTTGATAACCGCTCCCACTACTCTTGTTAATTTAGGCAAATTAATGTCCAAATTATTTGTCAATGTTCGTTGCAGTCAGATAACGAGAGGGATAATAAAAAAACCACTTTTAATTTAAGCAAGTCAATTTTGAGTGGCAACTTTTTTTACTTGGGAAGTCCAAGGTCGAACTCAGGGAGGCATATGTCTCCTTAGGTGAATTTTTAGCAAAGTTCCAGTGTTCAATTTTTTAGGGAGAATATTTTTGGTCTTTTTCGGTTTTTTTATGTAAGACACAAGCAAAATCAGGCCAGTTTAAACATTAATTCAGAAAGATGATCAAATTAATTCCAAAAATTATGAAACTTGGCTAGATGGTGAAATATGATGAAATTATACCCTAATTTTTTTGTAATTTTTAGATGCACGGATAATAAAATATGCAGACTTTAGTGAAAATGACTAAACCAATTTTAATAATTACCAAACGATGATATTTCTCAGAAACAAAATTAATCCAAATAGATCTGATTAAGAGCTATCCAAATCAACTTGAATTTCATTAAAACACTTCACGGTTGATTAATTAAAAATCGATTAAGGTTTTAATTAAATGATTTTTCTAAGACAAACTATACGTGCAAATGGGATGATTTTTGGATATGTTGTAGCATAAACTTAGATCTACCAATGATGATTTTTCAGAGATTTTTCGATAAGCAGACAATGTGCAATAATTAATCAATCAACGTGGGCAAAATGTTGCAATTTTCACCAAGTTAATTTCCATAAATATTCTACAAATCAGAAAAATACAAATAAATGCTAAAGTGGTAGAACAAGAGTTATGCTACAGAATGCAACTTTTGGAATTAAAAATGAACAACAAAATGATGACAAAGTAAACGTGCAAATGAAAGGGTGTAAATGCAATACAGAAATATAAATATAAGCTCAAATGAAGAATAGGGGCTTACATGCAATTACCTAAACTTAAACTTTGTTTGATAACTTGCAAGGGGTGTTAAGTGTCCCCTTTGCAAATCATCGTTTGTCTTACTATCTGATGAAACTTCCTCTGCTTCTTGTCTTGAAACAGGGGAGGTTCTCCCCAAGGGTGGCCAATGGAGCTTCAAGCTGAGGAAGTGGCTTCGGCGGGGACTTGTGTGTGGCGGCGCAGTGAGGAGGTGGCGATGGCGGCCTCGGAGGCGGTGGCGTGCATGGCGGAGGATGCTTGGAGGAGGTGGCCGCGGGTGGTTGGCGCGGTGGATGAAGTGGAGCTGGCGGCCTGAACGTGGCTTGGAGAAGCACCGTGCGGCGGCGCGCGAGGGGCGGCCCGCCGCGGAGGCCACGTGCGAGGAGCGCGCGGCTACGTGGAGGATGGAGGTCGGAGCCACGTGCGAGGCACGCGGCTGGCTGGTGACGTGGAGGAGGCGGCCGCCCGTATCTTGCTCGGCCGTGAGGGGGGTTGCTGAATGAATGGCGCGCTTCAGGCTCAGCTGGGGGCAGCAGTGGCTCGGCGGAAGTCGTTGACGGTAGAGGACAACGGCCGACACACGGCCAAGGGTCATCGGGGCAGAGGAGGCATGGACGGTGGGGTTGGTGGCTGATGGTGTGTGTGTGGGGTTGTGAGGGGAGGAAGATGAAGCAGGGGGGTTTCACCGCCTCCCCTGTCTTTCATGCATTTGTTTAAGTGGGCGTAAATAAATGATTAATCCGTTGATGAAAGGTCGCTCGCAACGTGTGATTTATCCGTGGAAATGGAATTGGTTTTGCGATTTGGTTGATGGAAGATGGAGCAATGATGAGAGAGAAAGATATGAGGAAGAAAAGATATTACCTGGATGGAGGATTGGATGCCTGGGGAAGAAGGAGATCAAGGCAGAGCTCTTCCGATTATCGCTCGATGCGGTGGCACACGGAGCTTACGCAGCTAACAGAGGTGCTGCAGCAAGGGACAGGGGTCCCTTGGATCTCGCCGAGGAGGATCACGTCGTCGCTCACTATTGGCACTCTCTCCCTTGTTGTCACCAAAGAAGGAATGGAGCTCAGTGCTCTCGCTCATACGATGGCGGATGGGTAGGAATGGAGGGGTGGAGGAGATTATAAAGAGGAGGAGGAGGCAGCTGGAGAGGAGATGGAGAAGATGGAGAAGATGGGGTGGGATGGGAGGTGTCGAAGAGGCCTCTCCCTTAAGTTAAGGGAGAGTGGGGAGGAATGGGTAGAGAGGAGGGAGATGATGCCACTTGGAACGCTAGGATGCGGCAATGTGGTATTTATTTAATTAGTATCCAAAAACCAAGGGATTGACACGGGGCGGCTTCCGGAGCCACCACGTGTCTCTCTCAGAAAAATCCAAAACTAAATGGAAAGAAAAATCAAAAAGTCATAATAAAAGGGGTTAAATCAAAAAGTGGTTAACATAAATGTTGCTCATCTCGACGAGATCTACAACTTTCGTGAAGGGCTAAAAATCAAATGAGATCAACTGTACAAAAGCGTATTTTCGGGCGGTACCTAATAGGTATAAAATACTGCATTTTATCTTTTACAATTTTTTGTCATTTTTTAAATAAGAGAAAAATTGAAATAAAGTTAGAAAATGTTAGAAGAATATTTACAATTTAATCTATTTTTTTGGGTTTTTAATAATGAAGAAAATAAAAGGATAAAATACAAGGGTAAAACGGTCATTATGTACAATGTACAAAAGGGGCCCCAAACCCAAGTTTTGCACATGAACTCCGATTTTATTGAAATTGGTCTTGTTTCGAAGGTCTTTGAATGTATATTACTTTAAAAGTGAGTAGACCTAAATCGGAGGCTATATGAGAGAGATATGTGCATTTTAAGGTTCATGGTTTCAAACTTGGATTAGGGTTTTATTGGTCCATTTTGCAAGTTAGTATTTTTTTGATATTTTTCTTTAATTAATGTTAGTAATATATATTATATAGAGTTGGTTTTATTGGATTTGGAGTTAGTATAAAATATATACAAATAGGGTATTTTAACTAATATACGGGTAAATATTTACAAGTAAATTTGGTTTCTTATTTTATACCGATATGAATGTTAAAATGCAGATATTATGCTTGCATGCATGAATACTAATTATGCAAGATAAGAGAAAATATGCATCTAATTACTCGGGAACAAAGCTCTATTTTAAACTTTTAGAGTGATGAATCACAGATTCATCAACCCCCTATACTTAAACCTTGCTCGTCCCCGAGCAACTAAAATGAAATGCGAGTGAAATGATTTTGGGTTTCCCAAGGTCATGAACAAAAGTTGAAAATGGAGCTTGACTCGACCTTTGGATTAATTTTGTGTTTCCCCGGCAACGGTGCCATTTTGATAACCGCTCCCACTACCCTCGTTAATTTAGGCAAATTAATGTCCAAAATATTTGTCAATGTTCGTTGCAGTCGGATAACGAGAGGGCTAATAAAAAAACCACTTTTAATTTAAGAAAGTCAATTTCGAGTGGCAACGTTTTTTACTTGGGAAGTCCAAAGTCGAACTCAGGGAGGTATCTGTCTCCTTAGGTGAATTTTTAGCAAAGTTCCAGTGTTCAATTTTCGAGGGAGAATACTTTTGGTCTTTTCGGTTTTTTTTGCAAGACACATGCAAAATCAGGCCAGATTAAACGTTAATTCAGAAAGATGATCAAATTAATTCCAAAAATTATGAAACTTGGCTAGATGATGAAATATGATGAAATTAAGCTACCCTAATTTTTTTTGTAATTTTTAGATGCACGGATAATAAAATATGCAGACTTTAGTGAAAATGACTAAACCAATTTTAATAATTACCAAACGATGATATTTCTCAGAAACAAAATTTATCCAAATAGATCTGATTAAGAGCTATCCAAATCAACTTGAATTTCATTAAAACACTTCACGGTTGATTAACTTAAAATCGATTAAAGTTTTCACTATATCATTTTTCTAAGACAAACTATACGTGCAAATGGGATGATTTTTGGATATGTTGTAGCATAAACTACTTAGATCTGCCAATGATGATTTTTCAGAGATTTTTCGGTAAGCAGACAATGTGCAATAAATTAATCAATCAACGTGGGTAAAATGTTGCAATTTTCACGAAGTTAATTTCCATAAATATTCTACAAATCAGAAAAATACAAATAAATGCTAAAGTGGTAGAACAAGAGTTATGCTACAGAATGCAACTTTTGGAATTAAAAATGAACAACAAAATGATGACAAAGTAAACGTGCAAATGAAAGGGATTGAATGCAATACAGAAATATAAATATAAGCTCAAATGAAGAATAGGGACTTACATGCAATTACCTAAACTCAAACTTTGTTTGATAACTTGCAAGGGGTGTCAAGTGTCCCCTTTGCAAATCACCATTTGTCTTATTATCCGATGAACTTCCTCTGCTTCTTGGCTTGAAACAGGGGAGGTTCTCCCCAAGGGTGGCCAATGGAGCTTCAAGCTGAGGAAGTGGCTTCGGCGGGGACTTGCGCGTGGCGGCGCAGCTAGGAGGTGGTGGCGGCGGCCTGGGATGCGGTGGCATGCGTGGCGGAGGATGCTTGGAGGAGGTGGTCGCGGGTGGTTGGCGCGGTGGATGAAGTGGAGCTGGCAGCCTGGACGTGGCTTGGAGAAGCCCCGTGCGGCGGCACGCGAGGGGCGGCCCACCGCGGAGGCCACGCACGAGGAGCGCGCGGCTACGTGGAGGATGGAGGTCGGAGCCACGTGCGAGGCACGCGGCTGGTTGGTGACGTGGAGGAGGCAACCGCCCGCATCTGGCTCGATCGTGGGGGGTTGCTGAACGAGTGGCGCGCTTCTGCTCGGCTGGGGAAGCAGCGGCTTGGCGGAAGTCGTTGACGGTAGAGGACGACGGCCGAAACACGTCCAAGGGTCGTCGGGGCAGAGGAGGCGTGGACGGTGGGGTTGGTGGCTGATGGTGTATGTGTGGGGTTGTGAGGGGAGGAAGATGAAGCAGGGGGGTTTCACCACCTCCCTTGTCTTTCATGCATTTGTTTAAGTGGGCGTAAATAAATGATTAATCCGTTCATGAAAGGTCGCCAAAAAATTCAAGAAAAAACACTGTTGCGTTCGCAACGTGTGATTTATCCGTGGAAGTGGAATTGGTTTTGCGATTTGGATGATTGAAGATGGAGCAATGATGAGAGAGAAAGACATGAGGAAGAAAAGATACTACCTGGATGGAGGATTGGATGCCTAGGGAAGAAGGAGCTCAAGGCAGAGCTTTTCCGATTATCGCTCGACACGGCGGTACGCGGAGCTTGCGCAGCTAATAGAGGTGCTGCAGCAAGGGACAGGGGTCCCTTGGATATCGCCGAGGAGGATCACGTCGTCGCTCACTATTGGCACTCTCTCCCTTGCTGTCACCAAAGAAGGAATGGAGCTCGGTGCTCTCGCTCATACGATGGCGGATGGGTATGAATGGAGGGGTGGAGGAGATTATAAAGAGGAGGAGGAGGCAGTTGGAGAGGAGATGGAGAAGATGGAAAAGATGGGGTGGGATGGGAGGTGTCGAAGAGGCCTCTCCCTTAAGTTAAGGGAGAGTGGGGAGGAATGGGTAAAGAGGAGGGAGATGATGCCACTTGGCACGCTAGGATGCGGCCATGTGGTATTTATTTAATTAGTAGCCAAAAACCAAGGGATTGACACGTGGCGGCTTCCGGAGCCACCACATGTCGCTCTCAGAAAAATACAAAGCTAAATGGAAAGAAAAAACAAAAAGACATAATAAAAGTGGTTAAATCAAAAAGTGGTTAACACGAATGTTGCTCGTCTCCATGAGATCTACAACTTTTGTGAAGGGCCGAAAATCAAACGAGATCATCTGTACAAAAGCGTATTTTTGGGCGGTACCTTATAGGTATAAAATAACGCATTTTATCTTTTACAATTTTTTGGTCATTTTTTAAATAAGAGAAAAATTGAAATAAAGTTAGAAAATGTTAGAAGAATATTTACAATTTAATCTAATTTTTTTGGGTTTTTAATAATGAAGAAAATAAAAGGATAAAATACAAGGGTAAAACGGTCATTATGTACAATGTACAAAAGGGGCCCAAAACCCAAGTTTTGCATACGAACTCCGATTTTATTGAAATTGTCTTGTTTCGAAGGTCTTTGAATGTATATTACTTTAAAAGTGAGTAGACCTAAATCGGAGGTTGTATGAGAGAGATATGTGCATTTTAAGGTTCATGATTTCAAACTTGGATTGGGGTTTTATTGGTCCATTTTGCAAGTTAGTATTTTTTGATATTTTTCTTTAATTAATGTTAGTAGTATATATACTATAGAGTTGGTTTTATTGGATTTGGAGTTAGTATAAAATATATACAAATAGGGTATTTTAACTAATATACAGGTGAATATTTACAAGTGAATTTGGCTTCTTATTTTATGCCGATATGAATGCTAAAATGCAGATATTATGCTTGCATGCATAAATGCTAATTATGCAAGATAAGGGGAAATATGCATCTAATTACTCGGGAACAAAGCTCTATTTTCAACTTTTAGAGTGATGAATCACAAATTCATCAACCCCCTATACTTAAACCTTGCTCGTCCCCGAGCAACTAAAATGAAATGCAAGAGTGAAATGATTTTGGGTTCCATCCCAAGGTCATGAACAAAAGTTGAAAATGGAGCTTGACTCGACCTTTGGATTAATTGTGTGGCGGAACTTTATTGGGACCTGAACTTAAGACCTAACAGACTTCAAGTTCCACAAGTCTTCTATTCGAGACGCCTCAACAGTCAGGTTAGAACAAATCCTCAAACGCAAATTTCTGATGACTGTGATTCTTACTTGTACTGTGTAAGTGTAAAATACCTCTCCACATCAGAAATGGCTCAGAACCAGCCTCCTCTAACAAGGTAACTCTAATTACCTGGTCCAGTGACTCTTTCCTCTAGGAGCGGGGTATTCCCTTCTAAGTTCAAGTGCGACCAGCTCAAGAGGAGGGGGTGGAGAAAAGAATGGACGGTAGCCAGTGTATCTACCTATACCGGGATACCTGACCAGTGTAGCCAGGTCATCCAGATGCAGACTTCTTGCTAATATACATACTCCGTCTGGCAATATTTTCTCTTTTTTGGCCTGTCTATATTTTTTTGGAGTTCTTGCATTTTTTTCTCTTTTTTTCTTTTTTTTGAACTATATACATGGTGCAACATGTACATCAGGAGTTTTTCCTCTTGAGCCAGTAGACTATCCCTCTTTTGAAGCATTATTGCATCCCACAGCATCCTGTCCTTAGAGTTCAACACCACCAGACTAGGTTGAGATGCACTACACTCCCTAGAGGAGGACGGATATTTCCACCCGTGTGCTACTCCAAGCTAAAGGATTCTACCTCCTCACTACATCATCAATGAAGAGCTACGTGCATTGTGCTTGTCCAAGTTAGGTCACTGTCTAAAAGAATCATGCGTGTGCACGAGATATTCTACTTAGACTAATCAAGATGACATGTGAACATAGACTTGCGGACTCAAAGAACTAAGTTACTTGACTTGAGAAATCTTAACTCCAGTTCCTATAAGGTTCCTCTAAAATTAGGTGGATTAAGGTCAAATCAAGTACATCCCCAACATATACTCATACTTGGTTCAGAACCCACTAGCTTTTCACCTTGCATATGCAAGATATGCAGATGAGAGGTAGATGACATGCTATGTATATGAATGAAATGCAGCACTCTTTTTCAGATGCAAAGATGATGTGCAAGAGTAAATAAGAAGCCTTATTTTCAACATTTTTTTACACACTGGTATACCTCCTATTATACAAGTATTTTACGAGTATTATACAAGTGTATTTTACAAAAAAATTTCCCAAATTTTTAACCCCCCCCCCCCCCGTAATTATTGCATAATATATACAAAAATACACGAAAGTACGAGCTATGGGTAAAGTATATATGTAATATATACACGCCCCCCTATAATTAGCATGTGTTATATCCTCATAGCACGAACAGTCGAAGCAGTGGTGAACTACGGCACCGAGCAGATCACCTTCTGCTTGAACAATGACAAGGTACCAATTGAGATGATCCAAGTGTAGAAACTATCAAAGCTTTCATCAGACGAGAATGAGATTACAGAGCAACGAACACCTGTGACTTTGTTGTTGAAATTCCTGATACAAATATGTTTATGGATGATACTGAAACCCACGAGTTCCTCTCTACAAAAAAACTGGTGGATAGCTAATGAATATGTGATTCATCACTCTAAAGGTTGAAAATATAGCTTTGTTCCCGAGTTATTAGTTGAATATTTCCACTTATATTGCATAATTAGAATTCATGCATGCATAAATAATATCTGCATTTTAGCATTCATATTTGCATTAAATAAGAAGTCCAATGCACTTGTAAAAATCACCTGTAAATACAATATTTGTATATATTTTATACTAACGTCAAATCCAATAAAATCAACTTTATAGTGTATATATTACTAACACTAATACAAGAAAAATACCAAAAAAAAATACTAACTTGTAAAATTGATTAATAAAACCCAAATCCAAGTTTGAAACTGGGAGCCTTAAAATGCACATATCTCTCTCATACAGTATCTAATTTAGGTCTACTTACTTCTAAAGAAACATACATTCAAAGACCTTTAAAATGAGACCAATTTTATTAAAATCGAAGATTGTATGCAAAACTTGGATTTTGGGCCCCTATTATATATTGTACATATTGACTTTTTTGTCCTTTATTTTATATTTTTATTTTATTAATTATTAAAAATCCAAAAAATTAGATTAAGTTGTAAATATTTCTTTCTTATTTTCTCTATTTTTCTTTTTTGATTTTTCTCTTATTTAAAAATCACAAAAAAATGCAAAATACAAAAACACAATATTTTATACCTATAAGATACCACCCAAAAATACACTTTATACAAATGATTTCATTTTATTTTTTATCCTTCACAAAAGTTGTAGATCTAGTCGAGACGAGCAACTTTTGTGTTGATCACTTTTTGATTTGACCTCATTTGATATTTATTTTCTATTTCTCTTTTATTTTTAATTACGATTTTTCTAGGAGTGACACGTTGCAGCTCCTGGAGCCGCCACGTGTCACCCATTGTTGCTTATTTTTAATCACTTATCTTATCAAAAAAATCTAATTAAAAAAACTTTTTTTAATAAGCACTACATGGTCGCACCCCGGCGCGCTACATGGCGCCTCCTCCTTCTCTCCCCCCAGTCACGCGCGCCTCCCGTGACCGGGCCCAAGCCCAGTCACACGTGGCGCACATGACCTCCCTCTCCTCTCTTCCGTTGCTTGTGGTGCAGGATCCCCAGCTCATCGCACGACCTCCTCACTCCTCCGCATTGCACGCCGCAACCACCCGCTCACCCACGACACCCTCTCCTTCCTCGCCTTCCTCGTCACCCCATTCCGCGCACCTCACCCAAGAACCCCATCTCTATGCCACTCCTCCTCGCGTCGTCCTTAAAAGGCCAATGATCCCCTACTATTCACCCATCCACCATTTTCACAGTAAAGATGAGGAGAGCTCCTATCAACCTTAGGTGACAGCTAGGGAATTCTTTAGTTGAGCGATGACCCACCTTCTTCCCAGGCGAGATCCAAGGGTCTTAACCCTTGTCGTAGCTCCATTGCGAGTTGCTGAAGCTTGGCCCAGTCGTGCCCTTGAGCGACAATCTGTTGGAGCATACACTCCAACTTTCCATGCACCACTCCAGGTATTTTCTCCCTTCTTAATCCTTCATTATTTCCTTTCTTCTTCCTTCTCTCCATACTTCTCTCTCTTTGATTCACCATCCTCCATCCATTGAATCGGCAAACAAATTCCACTTCAACGGAAAGATCCTATATTTCAGAGCCAACTGTGATTTTTATTTTTTTTTGAAATTATTGGTTGAATCGATTAAAGAGAGATTTGTTGCAGAAGAAAAAATTGCTTCAAATCCCCTGTTCAAAGGGGAAACTTCCTTGTTCTTCTTGATTCTCTATCCTCTCATATTCTTACACACCTCCACCGACCCTCCATGTCAACGCCAACGATCGTAACAATGTTGGCCGCTCTCCGCCCCTTGGCCATCCCCTTGTGCCGCCGCGTAGAGGCGCACCCAGCGCTTTCAGGTCACCCACCCGCCATGTGCCTCCAGCAGCAGCCTTCTCCGCAGCACTCCGCCACTGCACAGTGCTCCAATCGCCCCCTTGCAGCCACCAACAGCCACTTGCGAACATCCCGCCTCCCATAGCCCTCTGCCCGCAACTCCAGAGCAGCTACCCTCCAAGAAGACGTGTGCACCTCCTTTGAGCTACGCTTCCAGGTTGGGTACGCCTCGCGAGTGCTCGAGCCATCCCTAGACTAACCTCACGCCGGCCTCACCTCCTGGTCGTAGGCCCTCTTCCGCGTGTACAACAGCCAGTTCGGTGACTAGCCTTGTTCCCTCCACGACGCTAGCCCTCCTCCGCCGTCAACTTCATTGTTCACTCCACCTCACATGCAAGGCACGTGAGGGGTGGGGTAATTTGTGTAGAGGCACCCCCAGACCGTCCATATCGCAGAACGGCCCAAAGATCACATGAAAGGCACGTGACCATTTGGAAAGATTTGCAAGGAGGCCCCTACGTTATCCACTAATCACGCCATGCCCCCTACCGACCGGAGCACGCGCTTCGCACGTGACAAGCCAGAGGAATTTGCATTCAGGCCCCCAGAATCTCGGTAATTGCATCCAAGCTTTGTCTGCATTTTATTTTATTTTTTCTTCTGTAATTTGCATTTAGTCCCCTGCATTTGTTCTGAAATTTGAACAATCATTTCACCCCATTTTATCAGTCTAAAAATTGCATATTGTAGAGAAACTTTTGCTTTATCATTGTGAAAGTTTGTTACATTTTAGAGAGCTTTGAGGAATTTAATATAATTCTTCTTGTGAAAAATAGCATATTTCTTGTCGAAGCTGTTGAGGCCGGATTTGATCGACCTCTGGTGTGGTAGTATTCCCTAAGGACCCCACCACTGGCTCTCACTAAAAAATCACAATAGGTCTAGTTTAAGTAGTTCTACATTTACCAAAAATAACATCGTTTGCATGCATAACGAGGCCTTAATAAATTAATTGTTGTTTTGCTTCATTGATTTTTAATATGTCCAAAATTCATCATTTTTGAGGTCTAATAATTTTCCTAGATTCATCTCATATAGAAGTATCTAGGTTAATTTTTGTATCTGAAAATGATTTAATTTGGTATTTATTAAAATTAATTCTATAAAAACCATCATGTATTCATTTTTAATTCGTAGTAAATTCATATAGAGTCAAAAAATTCCAAAAAAATGCAGTAGCTTAATTTCATTGCACTTAACATTTGGGACAAGTTTCATAATTTTTGGACTTAATTTGACTATACTTGAAATTTTAACTCTTGAATTTGGCTTGAATTGCATCGCATATCTTAAACTGCATAAAAAAACCCAAAAAAATATTCTCCTAAAAACCGAACGTCTTATTTCGCTTTAAATTATACTAAGGAAAAAGTTGCCTCCCTGAGTTCGACCTAGGGCTTGCCCAAGTAAAAAAAATTACCGCTTGTGTTTAATTTGACTATTGATCAAAGTGGTTTTGATAAGTCCATTTTTACCCGACTACAATGAACATCATTAAAATTTATTCATTGATTCGTTTGAGTTAAGTAGAGTAATCTAGGGCTTTTCAATAGCACAGTTGAGTTCCCATATATCTTCGATGATGAGATTTTCATCGAGTTGCCTAATGAACACATCTATGATTAGTTATCCTTGGCAGATCAAGACGCAATTATTGCAGAATTTTGTGAAAAAGATTCTATGATAGAAAAATTATGTGCAACATTGAATGTGGAGCCAAGAATGCTAATGGTGGACACCATAGAATTGAAAGGTTTGACACCATCACCATGTACACTAGTTGAAGTCACCACCGAGCTAATTATACCCCACCTAAGCTGAAACCACTTCCAGCAAATATGAAGTATCCTTCCTTGTGGGTGTCCAAAAAATGTATACTGTCATTATCAATTTACAACTAATTGAGGAACAAGAATCTTGTCTGCTCTAGGTTATAGAAAGAAACAACAAGGCCATAGGCTATAAAATTTCAGATCTCCATGGGATCAACCCCTCACTATGCTCGCATCACATATACCTTGAAGAAGACTGCAAGTTGTCCTGAGAATTCCAATGAAGATTAAATCCAAATCTCTGAGGGGTTGTGATGAATGAGATCACAAAATGGTGTGATGCAGGATTCATATATCCCATCTTCGACGTGAAATGGATGAGCCCCTTGCATGTTGTGCTAAAGAAGTCAGGGATCATAAGAATGACAAAGGAGAGGAGATCTTAACCAGAGTACATACATCTTGGAGCGTTTGTGTGTACTACAGATATCTGAATCTAGCAACCAATAATGACCATTTCTCGCTCCCCTTCATTGACCAGATCGTCGAGCGAGTAGCTTTGAAGGAATATTTTTATTTCATGGATGGTTACTCTGGTTACAATCAAGTTGCTATCTCTCCTGAAGATCAAGAGAAAACAACCTTCACATGTCCATTTGGGACCTATGCCTTCCATAGAATGTCGTTTGTGTTATGAAATGCTCCTGCGACATAATGCATGTTGGTCATGTTCGCAGATATGGTTGGAAGTTTTCATGAGGTTTTCATGGACAACTTCTCAGTCTATGGAGACTACTTCCATCAGTTCCTATACTATTTAGACTAAGTCTTGAAGAGATGATGTGAAGTGGATCTTGTTCTCTCATGAGAAAAGAGCCATTTTATGGTGACTGAGGGTATTGTGCTAGTCCATGTCACATAAAAAAATGGCATGGTGGTAGACTATTCTAAGGTGGATGTCATCTCAAAACCTGAGCCACCTATAAATCTAAAACAAGTCAGATCATTCCTAGGGCACATCGGTTTCTACCGACGATTCATCAAAGACTTCAATAATTGTCTGACCTCTAACCGAGCTTCTAGGCAAGGAAGCAGATTTTATCAGTGATGATCAAGTCCTCTAAGCATTCAATCTACTGAAAGAATTGATAATCCAAGCCCCTTGTCCTTCAATCATTGAACGAGTCTCTCCCATTTGAGATCATTATAGATGCATCAGATTACACCATCGGAGTGATTCTAGGACAACAAAGAGATAATCTACCATTTGCGATTCACCATGCTAACAAAACTCTAGATGAAGCTCAGAGAAACTACATTGTCACTGAAAAAGAAATACTAACAATCATCTTCACCTCGGAGAAATTCAGATCCCACTTGCTTGGATCCTAAGTGATATTTTATATAAACCACTTTGCCATCAAGTACATATGGGCCAAGAAGGATGCCAAACTGACTTTCAGATGGATCCTTCTACTCTAGGAAATCGATCTTGAAATCTACGATAAACCTAGAGTTAAAAATGTGGTGACGGATCGTTTGTCAAGATTATCAGAGCCAGATACTCCAGAGAAAATCTTATTGCCAATCATAGAAACTTTCCCATATGAAGACATTCTGTCAGTTACCTCACTCCCCTGGTTCGCCAATATCGTGAATTATCTTGTGTCCAAGAGAACTCTTTAAAATTGGTCGAAGATGAGTCGACAAATTCCTGTCGAATATTCATTTCTATCAGTGGGGCAATCCTGTCGAATATAATGGATCGTTGTGGGCTCGTAATCCAATGCTATCCACATTATTCATATCCATGATAATTTAATCACATTTAATCATCTTGGTTCTCTATTTTTATGTGCCCAAATAATATGCATCACATTCACACTATTCACATCTTTGATAATTAAATCATATTTAATAATCTTATATAACTCTCCTTATAATATGAAACAAATTCATATTATTCATGATAATTAAATCACATTTAATTATAAATTTTCTTAATGCTTGGATATATATATCACAATGAAATTATCATGAACTCTTTCAAGGATAATGCGCTTTCTACACGGATACTTGGAGATAAGGATAGGGCGATTGTATTGTTCCATGTATAGTGACTCGGATATTGAGATCACATCTAAAATCCAGATCTTGTAGACCTCTCATAGATGCTTGATTAAATCAAGACTACAAATCTAATCTTCTTATTGCATCTGAATCACATTCAGATCAATGCCCAACATTTGGACCAAGATCATATCACTTCTCTAGATAGAAGAGACACTAAAATCCAGACATGTTTCATCACTTTATAGGAATGGAAGTGTCATGGTTTTACCATGTTTTATGTTCACATCACCTTATGTATTCCTAATACATGTACATCCAACATACTGGAAGACCAAGAATAAGCCCGAAGTATTATATCAATTTTACAATGTCTACTTCAGGATTTTTATCGTGAAGTTTCTCATTTGACTATTGGGATTCGGTATCGATCACATACTTTCCAAACGCATATCTCATACCTAGGTTTTGATCATACACTTTCCAAAAGCATATATCAAACATGCAAATTCAGTTAAGCTTCTAGAGGGAGATGATCGTGCATGGGACTTGATCCCAATATCTCATGAGTGAGCTCATGCCTTCTGGTTCAGTAAATGAACATGTATGATCCCTTTGAGAAATCATATTACTCATAAGCCCTTTTATGCACACCAGCACGCTGGTGTATAGACCTTGATTGGGCCATCAACCTATTGGTCTGCCAAATGTACATATTCAGTCACATAGTAACACATATGTCTTTGGTCAACGAATGCATGCCTATATCGTGACAACATACAACATAGGTCTTTGGTTATCTCGTTCTCATTAAGTCAACTCTTTGACCTAACTAATCTGACACCTTCAAATCTCCATTCCTATGCAGAGGACCTGCATCAAGAGGTCGGTCAGATTTCAGCCTTTAGAGAAAGGATTGACATCTCCTTCTTATGCTGGAGATCCTCTTTTAACAATCATTTGACGGTGCTTAAAGAGTCCTCAATCTAACTTTTTAGATATTCATCCATGCACCAGCCTCTATGGTTCAACATTTGAATCCACAATTGTATAATTGTTAAGATGGCCATGGTACATAACCCTAATTGTACTAAGGGACCTATTATGCAAATTAGTTATTATTCATTTTAGATCAAGGAATGATATTTGCAATAACATTTATTACATAATGAATCGTTATGGGCTCACATGTCCAACAATCTCCCACTATCCCAAAGAGCCATTAATGAGCTAATCTTTAAACCCACGCTCATGTGACAATCATAGGATTAGGATATTTAATATATCTAGGTAAGATGATCTGTCACTTTATTCCTGAGAGACTAAGCCAAATCCTTTTACGGCACTTTCATATCTTCAAGTAACATCGCTCGCATCCAATGCAAATGTTGCATCTCATGCAATTAATACTCAATCTTAATAGTTATTGTGTCATTAACACAACAGCTCAATTATTAGTATAACCAGTATGTATTTTCCTTTATCCTTATCAGAATACCCTTATTCCTAGAGATCTCTATCTCCTAAGTTATCTGTAGTTAAAACCTTTTAGATCACTATCTATAAAGTCTTAAGTTCTTGAAGATAAGACTTAGAGATCACTATCTCGAAAGTTTTTTCTTCTTTGAAGATATTGTTATTTCTGCAACAAAGTGTTTAATCTCCATAGTAGGATTAGTAATAGTTTACTACTCCCATTGCATGGCAGACATCCGGCTTTCATACACATCTAGCATACACAGAGCTTCCCATAGCTGATGACTTGGTCATGCTGCTTTGCTATTCACATACTCAACTCTTTGAGATGTTATCCCTTTAGACAGGTCAGTACTATATCTTAAGGGAAGGTAGCCTTCCTTGGGATTTTCCTAGGATGGAACATGTCCGAGGTGTACCACTTAATATGACGGTCCCAATGCCCTCTTTTCTTTGCTTCTAAACACCTTCAGAACTAAGATATAAGAAGTATCCTTGATATCTTTCATCTCAAGTTATGGAACAACTAGATTATAAAACACTTATTAGTATCCTTATCATTCAAATAATTAGGATATCATCAATATTTAGCACGATGAACACATTAGCACTCCCACTAAGTTTCACACGATTCATCAAGATTCTATCTGAAATCATAACCTTTATAATTTCATCAAATCTGATGTTCCAACTACAAGAAGCTTATTTGAGTCCATAGATGAATCTCTTTAGCTTTCACACCTTGTTTTCCTCAGCTATGAAGACATGGGGCTACATCATATGAATATCCTTGCTGAGGAATTCATAGAGGAATGCAATAATGACTCGCATCTTGAAGATGCCATAGTTAAGTTGTGTATCTCTATAGTCAGTAATATTCTGATAGGTTTAAGCATGGCCAATGGAGAACAAGTCTCATCGCAAGCGATGTCTTCTCTTCAGTGTGTATCTTGAGGATAAGAGTCATGCTTTGAAGGTATGTACCTTCTCATCAGGTTCCCTCTTTCTCTTGAAGATCCATTTACACCTAACAGGTTTTACCCATATAGGTGGATCCTCGAGGGTCCATATCAGGTATACTTTAGACTTTATTGCTAACATCCATCTTTCCATGTCATGATCTTCATGAGTTTCATCACATGAAGTAAGATCATTATCAGATTTCTCTGACACATGGAATTCATACCCTTTAGATGGTCTTACCACCCTCAAACTAATTTGAAGAGGTATGAGTGGTTAATCTTTAATTGCCCCTTTTAGTTTCTTATTTCAAAAGCCTCATTATCTTCTCAAGATTAAATGAGTTCCTTCATTTTATTTTCATCTTGATTCTTAAGAGAGTCTTCCTCTAAGAATCATATCCTTAGAGATGAAATCTTTTAAGAATCTCAAAGTCATAAAGTAGGTATCCAATACCATCCTTTATTTTCCTAATGAAGTAGCACTCTCTTGTGCTAGATTCCAGCTTACTTGCATTCACGACATGGTCATGGACCAAGTAACCCTAAATCCTCTAGTATCCAACACAAGGCTAGGTTCCAAACCATACCTTATGGGGGTGTTTAGGTTTAGATTTGCATGTAATCTTATTAAGGATATCTATAGTAGTCTCTACTACATATCTTCCTAGAAACTAAGAGGTAATTATGCTAAGATTCATTATTGATCAAATCATGTCACACATGATCTAATTGCAACCATCTCCCTACAACTCTATTGAGTTTAGGTGTATTGGGAGGAGTGAGATAGGAATAATATTCATATCTCCATATAGGTATTCCTTGAATTTTTCTAATGCGTATGGGCTACCTAGGTTAGATCAAATTCATTTCATATTCCTTCAAACTTGGAAAGAAATATCATATCACAAAATAATCATTAATGGATATCACATATCCATAATGTTATTTATGATGTAGATGATCCACTTACATCAATATGTATGAGATCCTGAATACCTCGACATCTTACACCATTCTCAGAGAAGGGTGTACTGGACATTTTTACTTTGAATACAATATTCATAAGTATGTAAGATTTTAAATTTCATACATTATAAGTGTCATCTCTTACTATTATATTGATGTCATCAACATACATATGTCCAATGCTTGACGACAGGTCATTGTCAAATGATCTTCATCCCCCTATCGATCTTTTAAGGTTTAATTTTCAGTATTTAGATATGTTAATGAATCATTCATTAATTTTCTAATTTAGTAGAGTCCTTCAAATGTCAGACTACTATATGAAACATATCAATCATAATTCTTTATGATAGATCTATTCCAGAATTCATGTTTATTTCCAACATTTAGAAATAAATGATGAGTGTATTCTAATATTTAGGTCATAGAGACATTCTCTAAGACTAAGGGCTCTCCTACTAAAAGTATGAAGTCTTTCTATCCAATAGAGATTGTTGCAACAATTGCATCAATATCCATGTGGATGACTATTAAACATTAAGATCAAATTTTCTATTCTTCTAAAGCATATGCAACAATTTATTAGAAGATGAGATACAATTATTGGGATTTGATCTTATTTAATAAGTAAGTCAATTTCGATGATGATATGTAGATATAGAATATTTTGATGCACTATCTGAGTCCTTTAAGGATTCTAGATAGACTTGATAACTATCAACAAATCCTTGTTACAGTATTGGCATTCATCCAACTCTTTGGATGTTATATGTGCGGAAACCATAGAAGTGCAGTCAACTCTTCGATTTTCCTTCTAACTTGGGTCAGACCCAAGCTTCCACTAGGCTCCCTTCATCTATAAACAACATTGCTTAAGACAAAGGATCTCTTATGTTGAATTCAAAAGATTCCAATATAAGAGTACTTCAACATTTATACATGCTTCATTCAATTCATACAATATGAATATTACGAAGTGTCATGAATGACTAAAGTATCGATAATAGACTGCTGACACTCATCATAAATACATAACTATTAAATACATTGGTTCAGGAATGTACTCAAACATTTTGAGTACTTCTTCTCTTATCGAATCACCATTCTGTATAATGCAGTGAACCATATCATTCAAGATTAAATATCGAGAACCCATATATGTGCCAAAACATCTTCTTAGATTTTATAAGGATTATTTGAGAATTATGATCATCATCAACATGTCACTTTCAAACTACATTCGATGAGAGACCAGGACTATAGAGGCACACAAACCCTAGGTTGTTGTCCTATTGTATATTTAACTGTCATTCCTCATTATTATGAGGAAACTCGCACATTGCAACCACATTCATTATGTGTCCAACTGTAAGTACAATATCTTGATCATGGATCCAATCCATGATATTTTACTGGTTATTATTGAGTATAGTATGAGTGGATTTAATGAAGGGTTGTCTGAAATAAGAAATTTGTATAAACATATGTGAGGTTAATGGGGCTGCCCCCATACCATTTTTGGCATTTTTATTTTTTTTTGAAAAATATTATCATGTATATTCATCCCTATATCCCTCCTATTTGCCATTCAAATTTTGTCAGAAATAGAGACTCCTACGGCCTCCATCCAAACAATCATTTTTTAACGGTAACAGGATTTGTTAAATCGATACTATCTCGATAGAGGTCATAGGAGTCTATGTTTCTGACGAAATTCGAATGGCATATAGGAGGGATATAGGGATGCATATACATGATTTTATTTTTCAAAAAAAAATAAAAAACACATTGAAATAGGGGGAAGGGTAGCCATGTTGGTTGCCCCCAGGGGGCAGCCCCATAAAATACACTATATATATACACACATATTTTACTTTGATTTAAGAATTTTTATACCAAAGTGACATGCCCAGAATTTGACCTCTTAATTAGTCATTTTAGTGCGTTGTAGTCGGTCAAATCGGATGCGTCAAAAGCCACTAAATATAATTATCTATTAATAGCAGGTGGTCGAATTTATATTTTAATTGGGCAAGTCCAAGGTTGAACTTAGGGACACGAGCCTCTTTAGTATCATTTAAACTCTTATTATTTGGATTAAGTGTTGGATCAAAGAATCGTAGGCTAATGAATGCATGAAGACATGACTTGTTGTATTAAGTAACATGAAGATATGCATTTTTTATTTGATTTTTATCATGCAAAGAGATGTAATTAAATGCAATGCACAAATATTCCCTAATTGAACAAAATATTCGAGCCTAAAAACCTTAGTCAATTTCGGGTTAAGATAAGAAAACTAGTCCAATTAATGAAGTGCTACAAGGCATGAAAGGCACTAAATACGAGAGACACTTAGTTAAAATAAAGGCGCCAAAATTTAGAGTGTCAAATCAAATAATAAACTATGTCGTTAGAAAGATAATTAGACTAGCTTCGAAATGAAATTAAATCAACTTAAACGGAGAAACGATGCTCAAGATATGCATAAAAGAAGACAATGGCATAAATACAAGAAAACACAAAAGATTACTAGCAAACAGGTCCCTAGGAGGGAATAAAATGCAAATAAAAATTAGCACGAGGCCTTCCCTGAAATTTACCCACACGTGTGGGGGGTATTTTTCAATTATTAAAAGTCGTGAGGGTATGAGTGCAAAATACCCCAAGTATATGTGGTCTGCACGTGAGCTCTGGACCTGTTTATAATTTGGAGAAACTCCGAGGGCATCCCTACAAAATACCTGGTTGGGCACATCACATGCACGTGAGCATTAGGTTCGGGTGGCCTACAGGCTCGGATGCTGCTACGGCTAGGCTCAGAGAAGGCTCGGGGTTCCTGGTGCTTCGGCAGCGACTCGAGAGGAGCCTCGACTTCAAGTATGGCTCGAATACGACTTGAGGTTCCCAAACCTATGGATCCGGTGCTAAGACTTGGACCTGCTCGACGCCTGACACATGGACGTCCGAGGGCCGTCTGATCATGAAAAATCAGTTGGTCGCTGTTGCAAAACCATAACTTGGTTCATCTCGGATCCTATATCATAAGATCCGGCTTGTCAAAAGGAAACCAACAGAATTCGTTTCGTATGAATCGGACTTTGTTTAGAATTGTTATGATTTTCGGAAGAAAGAGAAGCAAAGAGGTTTAAGACGTCATTAACCCATAATGACCATCATTAAGACTAATTAAACATAATTAAAGAAACTAATGATAGATTGAAAATCACTAATGGTCATTAGTGAACACTATTCAATAGTTAGTAAAAGATAAGCATAAACCACAAAAGTTAAAGCGTAATTAGTGAAAGTTAATCACGATTAGCGTTAATTAAATGTCATCAGCGAATTTAGAATCCTCTGGAATGTTCTAACTTAAGCCCTAAGTTTCGGATAAATTTTGGCCAAAACCATGGGCCAAAATCATGGGTCGCTAACCGCGGTTAAGGGCTAAACATGGTTTACTAGCCATGGTTAGGGGTTTTCTGGAGCCTATAAATACCCCCCCATTCATTCTCTACGATTTCCACTACCACCACCACCTCAAGTGTTGGACATGCGAGCCCACGGCGAGCCATTATGCAATAAATGTCATTGCAAATATCATTCCTTGATCTGAAATGAAGAATAAATAATTTGCATAATAGGTCCCTTAGTACAATTAGGGTTATATACCATGGCCATCTTAATAATCATACAGTTGTTTAATCAACTATTGAATCGTAGAGACTGGTGCTTGGAGGAATATCTAAAGGGTTAGATTGAGGACTCATCAAGCACCGTCAAATGATTGTTAAGAGATGATCTCCAACCTGAGTAGGAGATGGCAATCCCTTCTCATGTGGGCTGATATCTAACCGACCTCTTGATGCTAGTCATCTGCATAGGAATAGAGATTTAGAGATGTTGGATTAGTTAGGTCAAAGAGTTGACTTAACGAGATCGAGATAACCAAAGTCCTATATCATATGCTGTCATGATATAGGCACACATCCTCTGACCGGAGACAGATGTGTACTATATGTTTGAGTATGTATATTTGGCAGACCAATAGGTTGATGACCTAATTAAGGTCTATACACTGGCGCATTGGTGTGCATGTAAGGCCATATGAGTAATACGATCTCTCAAAGGGATCATAGAGGTTCAGTTACTAAACCTAAGGCATGATCTCACTCATGAGATATTGGGAAGAATCAAATTCCATGCACGGTCGTCTCGCTTTGGAAGCTTGACTGAATTTGTAGGTTTGATATATACTTTTGGAAAGTCTATGATCAATACCTAGGTATGATATATGCTTTTGGAAAGTATATGATCAATACCAACTCCCAATGATCAAATGAGGAACTTACTGATAAAACCTTGAAGTAGACAATAAAGTTGATCTAATACTTCAGGTTTATTCTGAGTCTTCCTGTACGTAGGATGTACAGGTATTGTGAATACATGATGGTGATGCGATCATACATGATTGTATAACAATGACGCTTCCATTCCTAGGGAGTGATGAAACGGGTCGGGATTTTAGTGACTCCTCTCAGTAGAGAAGTGATCTGATCTTGGTCCAATTGTTGGACATTGATCTGAATGTCATTCAGATGCAAAGAGAAGATTAGATTTGCAATCTTGATTTAATCAAGCATCTGTGGGAGGCCCGAGATTTGGATTTGAGATGTGATCTCAATATCCAAGTTACTATACGTGGAACAACACAATCGCCATGTCCTTATATCCAAGTATCCGCATAGAAAGCGCATTATCCTTGAAGGGGTTCAGGATAATTTCATTGTTGATATAAATATTCGAGCATTGAGAAAATAGATAATTAAATGTTATTTAATTATCACGAATAATATGAATTTAATTCATATTATAAGGAGAGCTATCTAATATAATTAAATATGATTTAATTATAAAATATGTGAATAATGTAAATGTGATTAATATTATTTGAGAACAAGAGAATAGAGATCCAAGATGATTAAATGTGATTTAATTATCATGGATATGAATAATGTGGATAGCAATATTTTTATTAGTCATATATATTATAAATGTGATTTATAACATATAAAAGAGAGCTATTTGTAATTTATATTTGTTAATTAAAAGTTTATGTGAATTGGATTCGCATTGGACATTAATTGAAAATTTAATTTACATTTATTTTTGGGTTGTAAATGTGATTCACATTTTTTAATGACAAGATTGCAATATTCTCAAAATAATTATGAATTATTTTTGTAGAATAATTTACAACAAGTGTTGTTGTAAAATCATGGAGATTTCTAAGGAATCTTGAAATATCAACAAGATTGCATGAGATTGCATGGAGACCTCACCCTTCCATATTGGAAGGGTAGACGGCTACAATTTCTCTGTAGAAATGGGTAGCCATCCACTCTATATATGGAGAGTGAAATCTCCATCCAATAATCTCCATGTATGCTTGATTTGATTTAGGATTGAATTATATTTTGATTTATTAAATATATTTAATCTAAATTAAATTAATTGTTGTGTTTTTTCCAACAACGTTTTGACCATTAAACGAAACACAAATCAATGTAAGTCATTGGATTTGTGTTGTCCCATGGGTTGAGATCCATGGATCCCAAAATATTATAAAAGGAGAGGCACCCCTTGATCTTCTAGGTTCCAAGTTAGACAACAAGTCTCTCTCTCTACATGCCTTCTCTCTCTCCCATGTGGTCGTCCACCATGTGCCCTAGAGAGATTCTCCATCGCCGCAGCGTCGTCGTTATGTTTCCTGATCGTTTGCTCGTGGATCTTCATCTTCTTCGGTGTATCTCACTCGTGACGAAGACATTGTATCTCGTGGGACGAGATATGGAGATCTGTTGCTTGGATAATCAACGTGGATTGCGAGGAGCACGTGTTTCATCAACACGCTCGCAAGCGTCTCTTCCGTCGGATCAGACTTGAGATAGGAGGTCCCTTCGTTTAGAGACTCGATCACAACCATACTTAAAGAGGTAATTCTATTGCTTAATTGTGGTTTAAACGAAATGATCCGAGAAGTGTTCTTGGATCATGTGGTTTCATCACATGAAAAATTTTAATTTCCGCTGTCTTGAGCATCTAGTGCAACTGGTCGCTCCCGATCGCATACAATACGATCCTCACACTTCCACGATGTGCTTAAGGATCTGAGCATATCCTTCAAGTGGTATCAGAGCCAGTTTGATGGTTTTGGATGTGATCCATAAGCCAAGGACGACTTGGGTTTGTTAGGGTTTGCGAAAGTTTTCTTGCATTTCAATTTTCGCATCTCTGTTTAGTAATTAATTTCGGACCTGTTTAAATTGTAAACACTAAAATAATAATTGTTTTTTGTTCCCCATTAAATAAGGAAATCATAGGATATGAGTTTTGCGTGATTTCGAATCCATTTTCTCAATTTATGATCATTTTAGTGAATATGTATCCACAGTTTCGGGGACTGTGAATCTCAACATAATTAAAGAGTTAATTGTGGTTTTAAAATGCCTTTAAATGCATGCAAATCACTTAGGTTCTGTTGTAAATCAAATTAGCAAACTTTAGTAACTTATTTTGCTTAATTTGGATTTAAATTGATTGAGATATTGTATTTTTAGTAAGTGAGGGTCACTGCTGAAAATTACTTTCCTAATCTAGAACCTTGTGATTATCATTTAATCAATTAGTGAAATTAAATTGTTTAATTTTCTGGAATAATTGTGCATAAATATCTGTGAAATATTTGATTATAATTATTTCAATAAATGGCATTGCCTTAACCAATAATTGATTAGATTTGATCTATATCACAAAATTGGTTATATGATCTACATGTTCTACATTCCAACAAACATGTTGCTTGAATAGGATTTGGGATTTGTTTAGAAAATCTCATTATAATGTTAATCAAAAAATTTTTGATTATTATTATATGGTATAATTTTGGTTGAAAAACTGATGATCATCTCAAGTACAAAGTGATCTATTTTGCATTATCATTTCCTGAGGCGGATACAGTGTCTAGTCGGGGAGCGTTGAGGTAGCAGGTTGCACAGTGTGTGGTTTGTCCCACTCCCATCAGTACTGACCATGACAACGGGTAGGGTTGGTATAATGCTTAAGAAATCATGATGTATTTCTATTTACTAAAATTCGAAATAACATGTATTTGAGATAATACCATAATTCAAGTAATAATTAAGAATGTTTGTTGGATATTAATTGGATCATTAATTTAATATGATTAGATTAATTAGAATCCAATTAAAATTAGAACACTTTATTATGAATAGAGATGTTAATTCCCTTGTAAGAATTAATCGTAATGAATATGATTCATTATAATTAATTAGAATTTGAACGTGATATGGAGGATCACATAAGTGACATCCATGGTCTCTCATCAAGGCGAAGGGTTCCGTTTCTAGGGATTATGTAGGAGACGTCTGTCCGAAGTGATAGCTTCTATATGCAAGGGCATCTGGATCAGGCTCTTTGCTTCTCGAAGGAGTAAGGCCGTATATGTAATGACCCCAATATCGGGTCCTCATATTATCGAGGCGATATTGGATTGCGTATAGTGAGTTCTAATCTTGTTGACGGTTGATTCAATTAATGATGGGTCAACATCGCCTTTGGGTGGTGGGCTCGGGTGTTAAAGACCTAATTGAGAAATGCAAGTTGGACTTGCAAGGCGAAATGTGCTCCTGCTTCTTTTTATCCGAGTAACAGATTCTCATATTATTGGTATGTAACAAAGAAAAGGAAGGAGATCCCAGATCTTGCTGGAGATATAATGGTAAGTATATCTCTTACATTGAAAGTGATTAAGGGAATGAACTTTCAATGTTGACAAGGCAAGATAACTTTGATATAAAAACTCCTGAATCAAAGTAAACTATGTACATAAAATATATACACTTATGCAAATTTCTTATTTCAGATAATCCTTCATCAAACCCACTCAACGTTATACTCAATAATAACCAGTAAAATACCATGGATTGGACTCATGATCCAGATATTGTACCTGCAGTTGGACACATAATGTATGTGGTTGCAATGTGCTAGTTTCCTCATAATAATGAGGAATGACAATTAAATAGACGATAGGACTACAACCCTAGGGTTTGTATGCTTCTATAATCTTGATCTATCATTGAATGTACTTTGGAAGTGACATGTCGATGACGATCGTAATTGTCAATTAATCCTAATAAAATCTAAGAAGATGTTTTTGGCATACATATATGCTCTTGACATTCATGAGTGACATGGTTCTCTGCATCAGGAAGAATGGTAGCTCTGTAAGAGATGATGTATTCAAAATGTTTGAATACCTACATGAACCAAGGTTTAAGAGTTTAGATGATGTAGATACGATGAGTGTCATCAGTCTACTATATATACTCTAGACATTTATGAAGCTTCAAAAATATTCATATTATATGAATTCAATGAAGCATGAATAAATGTTGAAATACTCTTATATTGAAATCTTTTGAATTCAACATAAGCGATCCTTTATCATGAGCAACGGTTGTCTATAGATGAAGGGAGCACACTGGAAGCATGGGTCTAACCCATGTGGAAAGGAAAGTCAAAAGAGTTGACTTTACTTATATGACTTCCATATGACATCCAAAGAGTTGGATGAATGCCAATACTGCAATAAGTTGATGTGTTCATAGTATGACTATCAATCTTTTATAGAAACCTTAGTGAAGGACTCAGATAGAGCATCAAAATAATATGCATATAATCATTGACATTGACATTGACTTGCTTATTTTATGAGATAAAGTCTAACAATTGTATCTCAATCCTCTAACAACACTTGCAATGGGTTGCATATATATTAGAAGATTAGAAATTTGATCTTAATATTTAATAGTCATTTACATGGATATTGATGCAATTATTGCAACAATCTCTGTTGGATTGATAGACTTCTCAATTTCAGTGGGAGAGCCTTAGTCTTAGAGAATGTCTCTATGACCTGGATGTTAGAATACAGTCATTGTTTGTTTCTAAATGTTGGAAATAAACATTAATTCTGGAATGGATCTATCATAGAGAGTTATGATGGATATATTTCAGATAGTAATCTAGCATCTAGTGGGATCTACTAAATTAGAAAATTAATGAATGGTTCATTAAGATTTCTAATACTGAAAATTAAACCTTATAAGATCAAGAGGATGAAGATCATTTGACAATGATCTAGCATCAAGTTTTGGACATATGTCTGTTGATGAGATCAATAGACCAGTAAGAGATGACTCTTTAGATTGTATACAAGTTCAAATCTTACGTACTTGTGAATATTGTATTCAAAGTAAAATGTCCAATACACCCTTCTTTGGGAATGGTGTAATATGTAAAGGTATTCAGGATCTCATGCATATTGATGCATGTGGATCATCTACATCATGATAAACATTGATGATATATGATATCATTAGATGATTACTTATAATATGAGATTTCTTCTCTTCGCCTAAGAAACCTTTGAAACCTTTAAAGATTTCATAATTTTGGTTTAGAACCAAAGTTTGAAGAAAGATAAAATGAATTTGATCTAATCTAGGTAGCATGTACCTGTTAGATGAATTCAAAGAATACCTTATGGACATATGAATATCATTTCTGTCTCAATCCTCCTAACACACCTTAACTCAATAGAGTTATAGGGAGATACAATTGGATCATGTGTGACATGATCTTATCAATGATGAATTTTAGCATAATTACCCCTTAGTTTCCAGATATATATGTGTAATAGAGACTACAATGTATATCTTTAATTAGGTTCCATGCAAGTTAGCTGGAATCTAACACCAGTGAGTGCTACTTCATTAGGGAAATAAAGGATGGTATTGGATACCTACTTTAAAATCTTGAGATTCTTAAAAGATCTCATCTTTGAGAATGTGATTCTTAGAGGATGACTCTCTTGAGAATAAAGATGAAAATGAAGTAAAGGAACTCATTTAATTTTGAGATGATAATGAGGTTCCTAAAGTTGGAAACTAAATGGATAATTAAAAATGAAACATTAATACCTCTTCAAATAAGTTTGAGGATGTATTCCATATGTCAGTTAAGTCTGACAATGATCGGACTTTATGTGATGAAGCTCCGGAGGATTATGACATGGAAAGATGGATGTTAGCAGTAGAAGTCTAAGACAGGCTTTATATACAAGTGTTGTATATGGACCCTCGAGGATCCACCTATAAGGGTTAGACCCATTAAGGTGTAAATAGATCTTCAATAGAAAGGGAACCTAATGAGAAAGTAGAGACCTTCACAGCACGGTTCGTAGCTATGAGCTACATACCGAAGAGAAGACATCGCTTGCGATGAGACTTGCTCTTCAATGACCATGCTTATATTCATCATATTATTACTAACTATAGCTACACAACTTGACTTTGACATCTACAAGATCAAAGTCAATATTGCATTTCTCTATGAATACCTCCTTGAGGATATTCACATGAAGTAGCCCCAGGGCTTCATGGTTGAGGAAAGAAAGATATGCAAGCTAAAGAAATCCATCTATGGACTCAAATAAGATTCTTGTAGCTGGAACATCAGATTTGATGAAATTATAAATGTTATGATTTCAGGTAGAATCTTGATGAATCATATGAAGCATAGTGGGAGTGCCTTTGTGTTCATCATGCTAAATGTAGATGATATCCTAATCATTTGAAGTGATATAAGGATGATAATAAGTGTTTTATAGACTGGCTATTCCATATCTTGAAATATGATTTCAAGGATACCTCTTAGATCTTAATTCTGAAGTTGTTCAGAAGCAAAGAGAAGAGGGTATTGGGACCATCACATCAATGGTACACCTTGGACATTTCCATTTCTGGAAAATTCCAAGAAAGGCTTCCATCCCTTAAGATATGGTACTGACCTATCTAAAGGGTTAGCACCTCGAAGAGTTGAGGAAGTGAATGCTAAAACCGGTTGCCATTTGTGCATCAGTTACGAGAAGCTGAAATTATGCTAGATGTGTACAAAAGCCAGATGTCTGCCATGCAGTGGGAGTAGTAAACTGTTACTAATCCTACTATGGAGATAAATCACTTGGTTGCAGTAATAATAATATCTTTAAAGATGACAAAACTTAGAGATAGTGATTTCAAAGTCTTATCTTCAAAAGTTTAAGACTTTATAAATAGTGATCTATAAGGGTCTTAACTGCAAATACCTTAGGAGATAAAGATCTTCAGGAATAAAGGTATTCTTATAAGGATTTTGGGAATACTGGTTATAATAATTATTGATTGTAGTGTAAAGGGTACTATAACTAACAAGATTGAGCATTGGTTGCATAAGATGCAACATTCGCATTGGAAGTCAGCACTGTTACTAGGGTATATGCAAGTGTTGTAAAAGGAGTTGGCGTAGTCTCTTGGGAATAGAGTGATTGATCAGATTGCCTAGCTATTTTTCTAAATAGCCTATTATTTTCACATGAGTGTGGGTTTAAAGATTATCCCATTAATGGCTCTTTGGGCTAGTGGGAGATTGTTGGACATGCGAGCCCACGACGAGCCATTATACAATAAATGTTATTGCGAATATCATTCCCTGATCTGAAATGAAGAATAAATAATTGCATAATAGGTCCCTTAGTACAATTAGGATTATGTACCATGGCCATCTTAATAATCATACATCTTTTGATTCAACTATTGAATCATAGAGGCAGGTGCTTGGAGGAATATCTAAAGGGTTAGATTGAGGACTCATCAAGCACCGTCAAATGATTGTTAAGAGATGATCTCCAGCCTGAGTAGGAGATGGCAATCCCTTCTCATTTGGGCCGATATCTAACCGACCTCTTGATGCAGATTCTCTGTATAGGAATAGATATTCGGAGGTGTTAGATTAGTTAGGTCAAAGAGTTGAGTTAACGAGATCGAGATAACCAAAGTCCTATATCATATGCTGTCATGATATAGGCACACATCCTCTGACTGGAGACAGATGTGTTATTATATGTCTGAGTTTGTAAATTTGGCAGACCGATAGGTTGATGACCTAATCAAGGTCTATACACCGATGTGATGGTGTGCATGTAAGGGCATATGAGTAATATGATCTCTCAAAGGGATCATAGAGGTTCGGTTACTGAACCGAAAGACATGAGCTCACTCATGAGATATTGGGAAGAAGCAAATTCCATGCACAGTCGTCTTGCTTTGGAATCTTGATTGAATTTGTAGGTTTGATATATACTTTTGGAAAGTACATGATCAAGACCTAGGTATGATATATGCTTTTGGAAAGTATATGATCGATACCAACTCCCAATGATCAAATGAGAAACTTACTGATAAAACCTTGAAGTAGACAATGTAAAGTTGATCTAATACTTCGGGTTTATTATGAGTCTTCCAATACGCAGGATGTACAGGTATTGTGAATAAATGATGGTGATGTGATCATAAATTATTGTATAACCATGACACTTCCATTCCTATGGAGTGATGAAATGAGTCTTGATTTTAGTGACTCCTCTCAGTAGAGATGAGATCTGATCTTAGTCCAATTGTTGGACATTGATCTGAATGTGATTCAGATGCAATGAGAAGATTAGATTTGCGGTCTTGATTTAATCAAGCATCTATGGGAGGCCCGAAATCTAGATTTGAGATGTGATCCCAATATCCAAGTCACTATACGTGGAACAATACAATCACCCTATCCTTATCTATAAGTATCCGCGGAGAAAGCGCATTATCCTTGAAAGGGTTCAGGATAATTTAATTGTTGATATAAGTATTCGAGTATTGAGAAAATGTATAATTAAATGTGATTTAATTATAATGAACAATATGAATTTGATTCATATAATAAGGAGAGTTATCTAAGATAATTAAATGTGTTTTAATTATCAAAGATGTGAATAATGTGATGTGATTCATATTATTTGAGAACAAGAGAATACAGATCGAAGATGATTAACTATGATTTAATTATCATGGATATGAATATTATGGATAGCAGTATTCATATTAGTCATATATATTATAAATGTGATTTATAATATATAAGAGAGAGCTATTTGTAATTTATATTTGTTAATTAAATGTTGATGTGAATTGGATTCACATTGGACATTAAATTGAAAATGTAATTTACATTTCATTTTGGGTTGTGAATGTGATTCACAATTTTCTTAATGGAAAGATTGCAATATTCTCAAAATAATTATGAAGTATTTTTGTAGAATAATTTACAACATGTGTTGTTGTAAAATCATTTTGATTTCCACGGAATCTTGAAATATCAACAAGATTGCATGAGATTGCATGGAGATCTCACCCTTCCATATTGGAAGTGTGGACGTCTACAATTTCTCTATAGAAATTGGTAGCTGTCCACTCTAAATATGGAGAGTGAAATCTCCATCCAATAATCTCCATTATGCTCCATTTAATCTAAATTAAATTAATTTTTGTGATTTTTCCAACAACATCTTGACCATAAAAAGAAACACAAATCAATGTAAGCCATTGGATTTGTGTTGTCCCATGGATTGAGATCCATGGATCCTAAAATATTATAAAAGGAGAGGCACCCTTTTCTCTTCTAGGTTACAAGTTATGCAACAACTCTCTCTCTCTCTCTCTCTCTCTCTCTCTCTCTCTCTCTCTCTCTTTCTCTCTACACGCCTTCTCTCTCTCCCACCTGGCAGTCCACCATGGATGCCCTAGAGAGATTCTCCATCGCCGCAGCGTCATCGTTATGATGCCCGATCATTTGCTCATGGATCTCCATCTTCTTTGGTGCATCTCACTCGTGAAGAAGACGTCATATATCATGGACGAGATCTGGATATTCGTTGCTTGGATCATCAACGTGGTTGCGAGGAGCATGTTTTCATCAACACGCTCGCAAGCGTCTCTTCCGTCGGATCTGACTTGAGATAGGAGGCCTCTTCGTTTAAAGACTCGATCACAACCACTCTTCAAGAGGTAATCCTATTGCTTATTTGTATTTGAGACGAAACAATCCGAGAAGTGTTCGTGGATCATGTAGTTTTATCACATGAAAATTTTTAATTTCCGTTGCCTCAAAAAACTAGTGTGACCGGTCGCTCCCGATCGCTTAAGATCCGACCTCACGCTTCCGTGATGCACTTAAGGATCTAACCATATCCTTCACCAAGGGTTAGGTTTGAGAGGTCGGTAGGAGGAGTGGGAGGCGGGGAAAGAGCGCTAGCGAAGCGCTGTCGGGAGAATGAGGAGGAGAAAGTTATGATCCTCTATTAGTTACTTTGTAAGCAAGGATTTCAATTCATTCTCGTTTCTTCCTAGCTTTGTTCTTGATTCATCTTTCTTTTTGATTCGTTTTCTAATGTGGTTCGAGGAGAAATCTGTGTAACACCCTACTTAAGTGTGGGCGTCTATGCACGTCTGTGAACCCTATGATTCGTCACACATTCACTCATCTAAGACGCGTGGTGTCTACCGATTCTCCATCGCTTATGTTTCTATTCTTTCAATTCTGCTTTTATAGTTATTTTGATGGAGAAATATGTGCAATACCCTACTTAGGTGCAGGCGGCTATGCACATCGATGAACCCTGTGATTCGTCACACATTCACTCACCTAAGACGCGTGGTGTCTACCGATTCTTCATCTCTTGCTGTTTGAGTATATTCTTTCATTTCCGTTATTGTTTTCCTCTCGATGATTTTATAGAGGAAACTCTTTCCGTTTTTCTTTTGAAAAATGTTCCGATATAAGGGGAAACTCTGCCGAAATTTTTCTAGAAGTACGTTCTGATATAAGGGGAAACTCTGCCGAAATTTTTATAGAAATATGCCTGATATAGAGGGAAACTCTGCCGAAATTTTCCTAGAAATATCACCCTATATAAGGGGAAGTTTTACCGAAATTTTAAGAGAAAAATATGTTCTTCACGTTCTTCTTGTTCTCCATGTGGTCTTCGTGTTTTTCATTAGTTCTTCGTGTTCTTGGCATGTTCTTAGTGTTTTTGATACGAAAATGAAATTTGATTATTTCAGGAGCTATAAATCTTTCTTTTTAAAAAAGAATCACGATAAAGCATTGTATATGTGTGAGAGAGCTCGATTAGGTAACGAAATCCTTCCTTTTGCTGTTGGGTTTTCATATGAGATCGCTGAAATTTCTGATTTTATGTTCTTTGCTATGAATAACCCTAATTTTGGCAATTTTTGAGAAAATATGAAAAGTTGCTTCATGACTCCCACTAAAATAAGGTTTAAGCATCAAATTGATGTAGTGGCTTGGAAAGTTAGGGTTTGGGAGTTAAAATAAGCATAGATATGAGTATATATACATATATATACATATATGTGAGTCTACACTAAGTGTTGATGATTATGCAAATCGAAGACTTAACGAAAGAATTACATCATCGAATTAATGTGTTTTAAGTTGGATCCTGAAAAGGATCGTGTGTGACGTTAAGGATGACTGGGAGTAGAACTATAGGTCGGACATGTAACCTGTAGGTTTGTTGGAAGGGATCAGTATTGGCGTTTCCCTAACTAGGTGGTACACGGTTGCCCTGTTATGATAAGTGCGCACGAAATGAATGATTTGCAATGCATGGTACCAGGAGACAATATCTTCGGATAAACGACAGAAGAGGTGGTCGTGCCATATGGAGGCACGAGTCGTTCAATAGCGGCTGGGTTATGATAATATGTATTTAAAGCCACTAGATTATATGATTAAATGTTAGCCTGAGACTTAAGCGACCGAGTCCTCGAGGACGGTATGATCCTTTGTTTACAGGCTGAGAGTTTGAGACCCTAATTAATAAAAGAAAAGGAAATTGTCAAGGTAGTATTGGAGGATTGGTTGAGGCGACTTGCGGCAGCATACGCTCATCATATCAACGCAGTCTCCAATCCCGAAGTGTCTACAGCTTCGGAGTCCAAGAAGGGTGGGTTTGGACTAATCCCTGACGTGGAATAGAAAGGAGTAGGAATTAAATTAATGATAAGGAATGAAACTTTTTGTGATAACAACTTTTTGAAAAATTACACAATTTTTTTGATTTTCTCTTCTTAGTTACTTAGCATTAGCTAATTATTATCCTGTGATTTATGAAAAACCCAACAGGTGTTGGTGAGCCATCGCAAGGACCTTAGTAGATATCCAGCTAGCCACAGTAGCTTTACTTGTAAAGTAGTTAGTAATCTTTTTGTGTATTTTCCTTTCAAGCTGATGTAAATATAAATGGTTATAGTGGGACAATGTATCATCCGAACTTTTTTTGTGAATGGAAAAGTGTTGAAATACTTTTTTATAAATATACTTTATTTGCAGTCTATTTCTAAATGTTAGTTGTGATTGTTGAATAAATTATTATTGAGTAATCAGATCCGATTATGGGAGGATCCGACGGTCCGAGAATCAGGGTCGTGATAGTTTGGTATTAGAGCCTGGTTACTCCAGTAATTTATTTAGTAATTGACAAATATGAGTAGTATTCAGAAACTAAGAATGTATTAAGATCATTTGATATTAACAAACTAACTGCAGTACAATTCAGAAGTCATTGTCCCTTATGTACATCATGCTAAGACATATAGGATCTGAACTTTGGCCTTGACTTATCCCAGGATCATGGCAGACCAAGACGTGTCCAGGTAATTAGACGTTATGATTACATGCTCCAAGACATGGGGCAAAGGCAGCAAGCATTGGAGGAGAGGCTCAATGCACAAGCTGAAAAACCTGAGGCATCCAAACATGTGGATGTTAGAATTGAGGGTTCTATTCATTTTTCTGAGTAAGAATCAAGTTACCATCCTTCAACTGAGTATGCTCCGACCCTAGATGAAGGGGCAATGGAGAAAGCCCTTCTTAGACATCAAAAATTACTTGAACATTATTGAAAGGGAAAATTACTCGATCCAAAGGTGTAGAGACACCTGCAGAGGCTGAATTATGGCTCGATGACGTTAGTAGGATGTTGAGGATAATTTATGCACCAGTTGACACATGGGTGCACTTTGTTGATTACTCCCTAGCAGATTATGCACGATGATGGTGGAGAGAATTTCCAAGAAATTAGTAGATCATGTTCCATGGGATATCTTTGAAGAGAGGTTTTGAGCTCACTTCTTTCCATCTCAATGGGAAGAATTAAAGAGGAGAGAGTTGGCTTCTCTGAACCAGGGTTCTAAGACCGTATGAGATTGTCATATCCACTTTACCGAGCTACTATGTTACTCACCAACTCTAGAAGATTCACCAAAAGAGTGTCTTACCAAATTTATTAGCGGTCTTCAGGGAGATCAACGAGAAAAGCTTGCTGGTTTTAGATCTATAACCATAGACGAAGAAATGGACATCGCCTCTCGTATTGAGATGGAGAGGGATGAAAACTGCCAAAGAAGAAGTTTCCACTTTAATGGTGGACCATCCAAACGCAAGGCACATTACAATAATAGAGATCGTCGCTATCATCCAGTCGGTTCCAGTATAAGCTCACCACAGATCTTGGGTCAGGAATTGTCAGGAAGAGGGGGTTTCTCTAGACCTCCACTATACCCCCGTAACTCAGCACCAGGAGCTAGTACCTCTGTGGTTGGGTCTTCAGCTTAGACAGGAACACGTGCGTGTTATCATTGTCATCAAGAAGGTCACATTAGGAAAGATTGTCTACAGTTGAGAGGTTCAAGGATTAAACCAACTCCGATTAACAGTATAACATCCACCCCGAGCAATGGAGCAACCCACGGAGGAAGACATGGTAGACGTCATGGCTCACAAGGAGCATCTCCTACACAGCAACCACCACAAAGCGTTGCGGGTTCTAGCTTGCCTATTCCTAATGACCAACTCAATGCAATTACCGAAGAACAAGCCTACAATTCAGGCACGGTTGTACGAGGTACTGTTACTATTCATGCCTTTTCAGTACATGCTTTATTTGATTCTGATGCTTCTCATTCATTTATTGCTCTACGGTTAGTACTCACTTTGGGTAAGTTACCAGTAGAAGCACAACAATACTATCTGATCAAGGGACCTGGAGGACAAGTATTTATAATCCGAGAAATCATGGATGATTGTGTAGTACTGATAGCAGGAGATCAGTTACACGTTTCCCTATTACTCATTGAAATGGATGACTTTGATCTCATCCTTGGGATGGATGGCTAGAAAGGCATCATGCATGCCTTCATTGTTTCCAGAAGACAGTAACTTTTCACATTCCTAACTCGATAGAGTTTCGACTTATTGGAAAGACATCCACTACATCAAGGTCAGATAGAATGATAAAATATGTGCCTATAGTGTGCGAGTTCCCTAATGTATGTCCAGAGGAACTACCTGGATAACCACCTGAGCGAGAGATTGAATTTGAAATCTCTCTTATACCTGATGCTCAGCCTATCTCTATCCCTCCATATAGGATGGCACCAGTTGAGTTACGAGAGTTAAAGGTAGAGTTGTAAGAATTCTTTGATAAAGGATTCATTCGTCCTAGTACTTCACCATGGGGAGCACCTGTCTTATTTGTCAGAAAAAAAGGATGGGTCAATGCGGTTGTGCATTGACTATAGATAGTTAAACAAGAGGACAATAAAGAATAAGTATCATCTACCAAGGATAGATGATCTCTTTAATTAGTTGCAGGGTTCGACTGTGTATTCAAAGATTGACTTAAGATCTGGATACCATTAGTTGAAGATAAAAGATGCGGATATCCCCAAGATAGCCTTTTGAACTAGATATGAACATTATGAATTCTTAGTTATGCCTTTTGGACTGACAAATACCACAACAGCTTTCATGGATCTCATGAATAGAGTATTCAGGAAGTTTCTATATCACTTTGTAGTAGTCTTTATTAATGATGTGCTTATTTACCCCAAGGTTAAGTATCTGCATGAATACCATCTCAAGCGGGCACTTGAAACATTAAGGAAGTACAAATTGTATGCTAAATATAGCAAATGTGACTTTTAACTATCTGAAGTACTTTTTTAGGCCATGTTATTTTTGGAGAAGGTATATCAGTTGATCCTACAAAGGTTAGTGGGGTGATGAGTTGGGAACGCCCGAAGACTGTCACAAAAATAAAATCTTTTCTGGGTTTAGCTGGATATTATAGAAGATCCGTGAAGGACTTTTCACGAATAGCATTACCAATGACTAGGCTAACTCAAAAAGAAAGAAGTCCCATTCATATGATCTGACACATGTGAAGCTAGTTTTCAGACACTAAAAGAATGCCTAACATCTGCACCTATCCTTACTATACCCTTTGGGAGTGAAGGGTTTACAGTGTACACTGATGTGTCTAAAGGATTTGGGGCAGTTCTTATGAAACATGGTAAGGTAGTTGCGTATGCATCACGACAGCTCAGGACACATGAAAAGAACTACCCAACACATGACCTTGAATTAGCTATTGTAGTTTTCGCTTTAAAGATATGGAGACATTACCTCTATGGTATTACTTTTGAAATCTTCATTGATCATAAAAGCTTGAAATATATATTTGATCAGAAGGAACTCAATATGAGACAGAGAAGGTGGCTAGAGTTGTTGAAAGACTATGATTGCACTATCTCCTACCACCATGATAAGGGAAACGTCGTAGCAGATGCCCTTAGCAGAAGAACTTATTCACCTGAGTTGATGAGTGTTATCCACTTCTGGGGTTTACTATCAATGTTAAGTGAATATAAACCATTTGATAGTAGTACTGATACTATAACTATTCCTCATCGATACAAATCAGAGATCTGGGATATAATAAAGAAAAGACAAGAGGTTGATCCAGTCCTTAAAGACTTGAAACAACTTGAGAAAAATGAGATAGAGGGATTCCAGATACAAGATGGGTTATTGTATAACCATCACAGAGTTTGTGTACCAAACACACCTGAATTAAGGAAAGACATCTTACATGAAACGCACTGCTCAACATTATCTATTTATCCAGAAATTACAAAGATGTAAGGATCTTCATTTATACTCTTGGTGGCTGGGAATGAAGAAAGATGTTGCTGAGTTTGTGAATTCATGTTTCACTTGCCAGCAGGTAAAGGCTTCATACCAAAAGCCACCAGGATTATTGCAACCCCTCCCGATGATTTTATAGAGGAAACTCTTTCTGTTTTTCTTTTGAAAAATGTCCCGATATAAGGGGAAACTCTGCCGAAATTTTCTAGAAATACATTCCGATATAAGGGGAAACTCTCCCAAAATTTTTATTGAAATATATCCCGATAGAGAGGGAAACTCTGCCGAAAGTTTCCTAGAAATAAGACCCTATATAAGGGGAAGTTTTGCCGAAGTTTTAAGAAAAAAATATGCTCTTCACATTCTTCATGAATTCTTCATTCATTCTTCGTGTTCTTGGCACGTTCTTAGTGTTTATGATACGAAAATGAAATTTTATTATTTCAGGATCTATAAATCTTTCTTTTTGAAAAAGAATCATGATAAAGAACTGTATACGTACGAGAGAATTCGATTAAGTAACGAAATCCTTCTTTTTGTTGTTGGGTTTTATACAACATCGCTAAAATTTCTGATTCTATGTTCTTTGCTATGAAGAACCCTAATTTTAGCTATTTTAAGAAAGTATGAAAAGTTGCTTCGTGATTCCCACTAAAATAAGGTTTAAGCATCAAATTGATGCAGTTGCTTGGAAAGTTAGGGTTTAGGAGTTAAAATAAGCATAAATACGAGTATATATGCATATATATATATATATATATGTGTGTGTGTGTGTGTGTGTGTGTGAGTTTATACTAAGTGTGGATGATTATGCAAATCGAAGACTTAACGAAAGAATTACATCATGGGAATTGATGTGTTTTGAGTTGGATCCTGAAAAGGATCGTGTGTCACGTTAAGGATAACTGGGAGTAGAACTTGTTAGCAATGTGAGCCCCGGGTGAACCATTCCTATAATAAATGTTATTGTAATAAATGATTTATCAATAAAAGTTATTGATTATTTTCACTCCCTTTCTGAGATTGAATGAATGAATGCACTATAAGGTCCCTTTGTACAATAAGGGTTATGTACCATGGCCAACTTGATGATCATACAGTTGTTGATTCATTGAATGAATCATAGAGGTTGATGCTTGGATTAATATCTAAGGAGTTAGATAGAGGACTCATCAAGCATCATCAAATGATTGTTAAGTGATGATCTCCAGCCTGAGTAGGAGATGGCAATCCTTTCTCAAATGGTTGATATCTAACTGACCTCTTGATGTAGGTCCTCTGCATAGGAATAGTGATTCGGAGGTGTCAGATTAGTTGAGTCAATGGGTTGACTTAACGAGATCGAGATAACCAAAGACCTATGTTGAATGTTGTCACAGCATGGACATACATCCTCTGATCGGAGACAGATGTATTGCTATATGTCTGAGTGTGTACATTTGGCAGACCAATAGGTTTATGACCTAACCAAGGTCTATATACGGGCGAGCTGGTGTGCATGTAAGGATATATGAGTAATGTGATCTCTCAAAGGGATCATACAGGTTTACTTGTGAACCGGGAGACATGAGCTCACTCATGAGGTATTGCGACTGATAAAATTCCATGCATGGTCGTCATGCTTTGGAAGCATGACATGAATTTGAAGGTAAGATATATGCTTTGGGAAAGCATATGATCTATACCAATTCCCAGTGACCAAGATTGAGAAACTTAATGATCAAACCTTGAAGATGATAGTGTAAAAGTGATCTTTATCATCAGAATGATCATATATCTTCCAGTATGTAGGATGTACAGGTATTAGGATTACCTGAGGGTGATGTGATCATAAACGATCGTATAACCATAACGCTTCCATTCCGAGGGAGTGATGAAACAGGTTTGGATTTTAGTGACTCCTCTCATTAGAGAAGTAACCTAATCTTAGTCCATGAACTGGACATTGATCTGAATAAGATTCAGATGCAATGAGAATATTAGGTCTACGGTCTTGATTTGATCAAGCATCTGTGGGAGGTCCATGGGATCTGGATTTGAGATATGATCTCAATATCCAAGTCAATATACGTGGAACAATACAATCGCCTTGTATCTACGGAGAAATCGCATTATTCTTGAAAGGGTTCAAGAATAATTCCATAGATCTAAGTATTGAAGAAATAATGATTTAAATGTAATTTAATCATCTTGATGTGTGTAGAAACTATCCAATATAATTGAATGTGATTTAATTATTACGGATAAGAATAATGTGGACAGAAATATCCCATTATTCATAATATATTATAAATGTGATTTATAATGTATTAGAGAGAGCTAATTATAATTTATATTTGTTGATTAATTATTATGTGTATTGGATACACATTGTGTAATTAATTGAAAATGTAAATTATATGTTATTTTGGGTTGTGAATGTAATTCACAATTTTTCAATGGTAAGATTGCAATATTTTCAAAATTAATTACGAATTATTTTTGAAGAATAAATAACAACAAAAGTTGTTGGAAATAATAATAGAGATTTCCATTGAGATATGCAATCTCATGAAATCTCATGAGATTGCCTCCATATGGGAAAAAGGGGACGGCCACCAAGTCCCACCTGGAATGGATGGTCGTCCACCTTGTTATACATGGGAGATGTAATCTACATGTATATTCTCTCCTTATTTGGTTGATGTAATTTAGGATTGATTTATATTTGATTTTGCCAAATATATTTTGATCTAAATTAAATCATAATTTGTTGTTTTTTACCAACAACAATCTTGGCCATTGGATTGAATATAAATCAATCTCATCCATTGATTTTATATGTGCCATGGATTGAGATCCATGGATCCCAAAACCGTATAAATAGAGAGGCATGCTATTCTCTCTAAGGCTATGCAATTTTGGAGCAAACTCTCTCTCTCTCTTTCATCTCACACGTCAACTCTCTCTCCATCTTTTTGGTGGTCGTCCACCTAACCCTAGAGGAGAGACTCGTCATTGCCTTCGCCACCGCGCCGCCGATTCGACGTTCTTTGGTTCTCCGTCTTCTTGGAGTTCTTCTCTTACAAAGAAGACGTTCGATCTCGTACGACGAGATCAGGAGCTTACCATGCTTGGATCATCTTGTTGGATTGCGAGGATCACGCGGTTCATCCCCGCGCTCGCAAGCGACCTCTCCGACGATCGGACTTGAGACAGGAGGTCTCTTTTCTTAGAGACTTGATCAACCACGCTTCAAGAGGTATTCCTTATACTTGTTGTGTTTATAGATGAAACGATCCGAGAATTGTTCTTGGATCATGTGGTTTCATCGCATGAAAATTTTTAAAATTCTACTGCACAGAACAACTAGTACAACTAGTCGTTATGCGTCATATCTGATATGACGATCATTCTTCCATGATGCGCTTGAGGATAATACCATATCCTTCAAGTGTTATCAGAGCCAGGTTGAAGGTTTCGAATATGAATCGCATACCTTGGACGACTTGGGTTCGTTAAGGTCGCGAAAGTTTTTATCGCATTTGTTCTTCGCAGATCTGTTTAGTGAATAAATTCGACCATGTTTAAAATGTTTAAACACGAATTAATCACTTTTATTTTTTCCCATTAAATAAGGAAACCATAGGATCTGAGTTTACGTAATTCGGATTCTGTTTGCTTGAGATATGGTTGTTTTAATGAACATATATGTACTGTTGTCGGAACTGTGAATCTTAACATGATTAATGAGTTAATTACTGGTTTGATCCGCCTCGAAATACGTAAAATATCATTAGGTTCTGTCCTAAATCAAGTTAGCAATCTTTGAAAATTGAGTTTGTCTAATTTGGATTTAAATTGATTGAGATATGTTAATTTTAGTGAGTAGGGATCACTGCTGAAATTACAGTCCTAATCAAGAACCATGTGATTGCCAATTAGTGAAATTAATTGTTAATTTCATGAAATAATTATGGAAAATATTTGTGAAATATTTGAAGATGATTATTTCCTTAATTTACTTGGCCTCAACCAATTAATTGATTAAATTTGATCTATATCATAATTGGAAACACAATCATCAAACTTGATGCTTGAATAGGATTGGGAATTTGTGTAGCAAATTTCCTTATAATCAAAAATGTTTTTGATTATTACTATATGGTATAATTTTGGTTGAAGAATCGATGATCATATCAAGTACAAATTGATATATTTGGCATTATCCTTTCCTGAGGTGGATATGGTGTTTAGTCAGAGAGCACTGGGGTTGCGGGTTGCAACGTATGTGGTCCGTCCCACTCTCGTCGGTACTGGCCATGACAGCGGGTAGGGACTCGATAATGCCGAAGAAAATTAAGGTGTATTTTCTAATTATTAAAATTGGAATTAATATGTACTTTGAGATATTACCATATATATATATATATTCAAGTAAAATAATCAAGTTTGTTGATTGAATTGAATTGATAATTAATTTAATATGATTAAATTGATTATGTCCAGTTAAGACACTCTATTATGAATAGAGTTGTTATTTCCCTTGGAAGAATTAATTATATGAATATGATTCATGATAATTGATTAAAACTTGAATATGAGGTGGAGGATCACATAAGTGACATCCATTGTCTCCCGTCAAGGCGAAGAGTTCTGTCGCCAGATATTGTATGTAGGAGATGCTTGTCCGAAGTGACAGCTCCTACATATGATCCATTTGGATTGGGCTCGTCACTTCTCAAAAGAGTAAGGACGTATGCGTAGTGACCCCAATATCGGGTCCTCATATTATTGGGGCGATATTGGATTGCGCATAGTGAGTTGTATTCCTGTTGACGGTTGGTTCAATAATTAACAGGTCAAAATCACCTTAGGGGTGGTGGGCCCAGGTATTAAAGACCGAATTGGGAAATGCAAGTTGGACTTGCAAGGCGGAATGTGTTCCCGCTTCTCTTTATTGGAGTCATAGGTTCTCATATTATTGGGATATGACAAAGATAAGGATGAGATCCCAGTTCTTGCTTGAGATATAATGGTAAGTATATCTCTTACTTTGAAAGTGATTAAGGGAATAAACTTTCAAGGTTGATAGAGCAAGAACAATTTGATTTAAAATACCTTAATCAAATATCATAAATATGAATATATAATTATATGTTCTAATATATTGCATTCTTAATTTCAGAACATCAAGTCCTTAAACCCACTGAGCAGGCTTATTGAGGTCAACCAATTGACATGTCCAAATTACTCGAATTGGATCCGCAATTTGGAGCTTGTTCTCTCTGCTGAGTGCATAAGTTATGTGCTCTCCGAGGACAAGCATGAAAGCCCTAAATCCAAGTAAGAAAAAGCATACAATGACAAGTATGATGAAGATCTAGTCTTGGCTAGATGTTATATCCTGGGTTCTCTCTCCAATGTTCTTCAAAAGGAACATGTGGAGATTAGCACATGCCAGGAGATAATGCAGAATCTAAAAGATATGTTTGGTGACATTAACTGCACCCAGCATTACAATATTATGAAAGAGCTCGTTCGCTGCAAGATGCAGGAAGGAACTTTGGTTCCAGAGCACGTACTCAAAATGTTTGGGTACTTGTCTGAACTAGAGACTCTTGGGGGAAATATGGATGCAAACATGTAAGCTGACTTCATTCTACTGTCTTTGCCCAAGTCTTTCAATAATTTTGTGGTTTCATTCCACATGAAAAAGTTGGACATGTCGAATACTGGTCTTCTTGCTGCATTAAAGTCTGCAGAAGACGTAATGAAGAAAGATGGTCCCGTTGGCAGTGCAATGGTTGCACAGGTCAGAGGGAAGCGCGGTCGGAAGCAAGGATTTCGGAAGGGCTCGACCCAGAAGAGAAAGAAGAGGAGTCAAGGCATTGGCTCATCTTCTAGTACATCCACACTGATGGCGTCGAAGAAATCTGACATTTGTCACCACTGCAAAAAGTCAGGGCACTGGAGGCGTAATTGCCTGGAATACCTGAAGTCGTCAGACAGAGGTAAAGCCCCAGCATGTATGAAATTTACTTTCATCATTGAAACTAGCTTTCTCGTTGGACGAGAAGGAAGTTGGGTTGTAGATTCTGGTGCTTCTGTTCATGTATGCAATTTTTGAATTTGTTTCAGGAACTAGAAATCTTGAAGAAGGGGAGATAGTCATCCAGATGGGATCTGATGCAAGTGTTGCAGCAGTTGCCGTCAGGACTTGTCGACTATCATTATCTAGTGGTAGAGTCCTAGTACTTAAAGAGTGTCTTTATGTACCTGAAGTTAGAAGGAAGTTAATATCTGTATCTAAGCTAGTTGAAAGTGGATATTCATTCCTTTTCTGTAATAAATTAGTCATAAATCATTATGAGAAATATATTGCAGAGGGTATTTTAACTTCTGGTGGACTCTATGAATTGTGCATTAATGAGCATGTCATGAATGTTACAACCACTAATAAAAACCCTAAGAGATCTAGGGAGAATGAAAATCATTCGAATATGATTTGGAATCAAAGCCTTGGTCATTTATCTGTTGATAGGATCAACAGATTGATAAAGGATGGACCTTTAGATTTTCTACAGGTTCAATATTTACCTACCTGTGAACATTGTGTTCGAGGTAAAATGACTAGGATGCCTTTCCATAACAAGGTTACAAGATGCGAAGGTCTTATTGACCAAATACATACCGATGTATGTGGTCCCTTCAGTACCGCGAGAGGAAATGGATATCGATGTTATTCGACGTTTATTGATGACCATTCGCGATACAGGTTTGTCTTCCTATTACGTCATAAATCCGAAACCTTTGAAAAGTTCAAAGAGTTTAAGTCTTTGGTTGAGAACCAAACCGATAGGAAGATTAAGCGGATTCGATCTGATCGAGGCAGTGAGTACCTCTCAGATGAATTCAAGGAATACCTTAAGGAGAATGGAATTGTTTCCAATCTCACTCCTCCTGAAACTCCCCAACTTAATGGTGTTGTTGAAAGACGCAACAGGACCATCATGGACATGGTCCGTTCAATGATGAGCAAAGCAAATTTACCTCTTAGTTTCTGGGGATATGCAATAGAGACTGCAATTTATATGCTGAATAAGATTTCTAGCAAATATGTACCTAAGACTCCTCATGAGCTCTGGTATGGAACCAAACCTAGTGTTAATCACTTGAGGGTTTGGGGTTGCTTGGTTCAAGCTAAGAACTTGGACGCAAGTAAGCTAGAATCTCGCACTCGTGAGTGTTACTTCATTGGGTATGTTAAAGATGGTATTGAATACCAACTCTATGTTGGACATGCGAGCCTACGGCGAGCCATTATACAATAAATGTTATTGAGAATATCATTCCCTGATCTGAAATGAAGAATGAATAATTTTCATAATAGGTCCCTTAGTACAATTAGGGTTATGTACCATGGCCATCTTTATGATCATACAACTGTTGATTCAACTATTGAATCATAGAGGCTGGTGCTTGGATGAATATCTAAAGAGTTAGATTGAGGACTCATCAAGCACCGTCAAATGAATGTTAAGAGATGATCTCCAGCCTGAGTAGGAGATGGCAATCCTTTCCCATTTAGACTGATATCTGACCGACCTCTTGATGCAGGTCCTCTACATAGGAATAGAGATTCGAAGCTGTCAGATTAGTTAGGTCAAAGAGTTGACTTAACGAGATCGAGATAACAAAAGTCCTATATCGTATGCTGTCACGATATAGGCATGCATCCTCTGACCGGAGATAGATGTGTTACAATATTTTTGAGTATGTACATTTAGCAGACCAATAGGTTGATGACCTACCAAGGTCTATACACCGGCGCGCTGGTGTGCATATAAGGGCATATGAGTAATACGATCTCTCAAAGGGATCATACAGGTTCAGTTACTGAATCGGAAGACATGAGCTCACTCATGAGATATTGGGAAGAATCAAATCTCGTGCGTACGGTCATCTCGCTTTGGAAGCTTGACTGAATTTGTAGGTATGATATATATACTTTTGGAAAGTATATGATCAAGACCTAGGTATGATATATGCTTTTGGAAGTACATGATCGATACCGACTCCCAATGATCGAATGACAAACTTACTGATAAAACCCTGAAGTAGACAGTATAAAGTTGATCTAATACTTCGGGTTTATTCTGAGTCTTCCAGTATGCAGGATGTACATGTATTGGGAATACCTGAGGGTGATGTGATCATAAACGATTGTATAACCATGACGCTTCCATTCCTAGGGAGTGATGAAACGGTTCTGGATTTTAGTGACTCCTCTCAGTAGAGAAGTAATCTGATCTTGGTCTAAATGTTGGACATTGATCTGAATGTGATTCAGATGCAATGAGAAGATTAGATTTGCGGTCTTGATTTAATCAAGCATCTATGGGAGGCCCACGATCTGGAGTTGATATATGATCTCAATATCCAAGTCACTATACGTGGAACAATACAATCGCCCTGTCCTTATCTCCAAGTATCTGCGGAGAAAGCGCATTATCCTTAAAAGAGTTCAGGATAATTTCATTGTTGATATGTGTATCCGAGCATTGAGAAAATGAATGATTAAATGTGTTTATCATAAATAATACGAATTTGATTCATATTATAGAGAGAGTTATCTTAGATAATTAAATGTGATTTGATTATCAAAGATGTGAATAATATGAATGTAATTCATATTATTTGAGAACAAGAGAATAGAGATCCAAGACAATTAAATGTGATTTAATTATCGTGGATATGAATAATGTGGATAGCAATATCCTTATTAGTCATATATATTATAAATGTGATTTATAATATATAAGAGAGAGCTATTTTGTAATTTACATTTTTTAGTTAAATGTTGATGTGAATTGGATTCACATTGGACATTAAATTGAAAATATAATTTACATTTTATTTTGGGTTGTGAATGTGATTCAGAAATTTCCAATGGCATGATTGCAATGTTCACAAAATAAATTGGATTTATTTTTGTGAAATAATTTGCAACAAAAGTTGTTGCAAATATTGGAGAGAATCATGAGATAATGCAATCTCATGTAATATAGAAAGGAGGCTCCCTTCCTAATAAGGAGAGGGGATGGCTACCAAGTCCTTATAGGACTCATAGCCGTCCTCCCCCCTTTATGGAAGGAGTCTTGCCTCCTTCCTATTTCTCCAATGGAGATTGATTTGACATAAATCAAATTATATTTATTATATATTTGATTTTTATGAAATGAGTTGTTGTTGATTTTTTCCAACAAAATCCTAGCCAATGAAAGAAATACAATCAATGAGAGCCATTGGATTTGTGTTGTCCCATGGATTGAGATCCATGGATCCCAAAATGTTATAAAAGGAGAGGCACCTCTTTGCTCTTCTTTACACAATGCTTTTGAAGTGTATCTCTCTCTCTTTCTCTCTACATGTCAGCCCTCTCTCTTCCTCTCATGGTCGTCCACTATGGACGCCCTAGAGAGACTCTCCATCGCCGCAGCGTCGTCGTTATGCTTCCCGATCATTTTCTCATGAATCTTCATCTCCTTCGGTGCGCCTCGCTCGTGAAGAAGACATCGGATCTCGTGTGTTGAGATCAGGAGATCTGTCTCTTGGATCATCAACATGGATTGCGAGAAGCACGCAGTTCATCCCCACGCTCGCAAGCGTCTCCTCCGTCGGATCAGACTTGAGACAGGTTAGAGTCTCGATCGCAACCACGCTTCAAGAGGTAATCCTGTTACTTGATTGTGGTTTAGACGAAATGATCCGAGAAGTGTTCTTGGATCATGTGGTTTCGTCGAATGAAAAATTTTAATTTCCGTTGCATAGAACAACTAGTGCGACTAGTCGTTCTGCGTCGTATTCGATACGACTCTCATGCTTCTGTGATGCGCTTGAGGACTATACCATATCCTTCAAGTAGTATCAGAGCCTTAGGTCGGTGGTTTTTTGGATACGATCCATTAACCGAGACAACTTGGGTTCATTAGGGTTTGCGAAATGTTTTCTTGCATTTCAATTTCGCATCTCTGTTTTGAGATTATTTTAGGCACTGATTAAATTGTTTAAACATGAAAATAACCAATTGAATTTTGTTCTCCATTAAATAAGGAAACCGTAGGATCTGAGTTTACATGATTTCGATTCCATTTGCTCAAGTTAAGCTCATTTTAGTGAACATGTATCCACAGTTTCGGGGACTGTGGATCTCAACGTAATTAAGATGTTAATTGCAGATTTGAGACGCCTTGAAATGCGTGCAAATAACTTAGGTTCTGTTTTGAATCAAATTAGAAAATTTTAGGAACTTACTTTGCTTAATTTAGATTTAAATTGATTGAGATATGGTATTTTTAGTAAGTGAGGGTCACTGCTGGAAATAGTTTCATAATCAAGAACCTAATGATTGTCATTTACTCAATTAGTGAAATTAAATTATTTAATTTCCTGGAAAAATTGTGCATAAATATTTGTGAAATATTTGATGATAATTATTTCCATAAATGACATTTCCTTAACCAATATTTGATTAGATGTGATCTAGATCACTAATTGATTACATGATCTACATGATCTACATTTTAATAAACATGTTGCTTGAATTGGATTTGGAATTTGTTTAGCAATCTCATTATAATGTTAATTTAAATTGTTTATTATTATTATATGGTAAAATTTTGGTTGAAGAACCAATGATCATCTCAAGTATAAAGTGATCTATTTTGCATTATCCTTTTCCGAGGTGGATATGGTGTCTCGTCAGAGAGCATTGGGGTAGCGGGTTGCAACGTATGTGGTCCGCCCCACTCTCGTTGGTATTGGCCATGAAAACGGGTAGGGTTAGTATAATGCTTAAGAAATCATGATGCATTTCTAATTATTAAAATTCGAAATAATACGTATTTGAGATAATACCCTAATTCAAGTAATAATTAAAAATATTTGTTGGATATAATTGGATCATTAATTTAATATGATTAGACTAATTAGAATCCAATTAAAAATAATACACTCTATTATGAATAGAGAAGTTATTTCCCTTGGAAGAATTAATCATAATGAATATGATTCGTAATGATTAATTAGAATTTGAATATGATATGGAGGATCACATAAGTGACATCCATGGTCTCCCGTCAAGGTGAAGGGTTCCTCGGCAGGGATTATATCTAGGAGACGCATGTCCAAAGTGACAGCTCGTGTATGCAAGCGCATCTAGATCGGGATCTTTGCTTCTCGAAAGAGTAAGGCCGTATACGTAGTGACCCCAATATCGGATCCTCGTATTATTGGGGCGATATTGGATTGCGTATAGCGAGTACTGTTCCTGTTGACGGTTGGTTCAATTAATGACGGGTCAACATCGCCTTAGGTGTGGTGGGCCCGGGTGTTAAAGACCGAATTGGGAGATGCAAGTTGGACTTGCAAGGCGGAATGTGTTCCCGCTTCTTTTTATCGGAGTTGCAGATTCTCATATTATTGGGATGTAACAAAGATAAGGAAGGAGATCCCAGATCTTGCTGTGATATGATGGTAAGTATATCTCTTACATTGAAAGTAATTAGGGAATGAACTTTCAGTGTTGACAAGGCAAGACAACTTTGATATAAAAATTCCTAAATCAAAGTAAAATATGTAAATATATAAATATATACACTTATGCAAATTTCTTATTTCAGATAATCCTTCATTAAACCCACTCAATGTTATACTCAATAATAACCAGTAAAATATCATGGATTGGACTCATGATCCAGATATTGTACTTGCAGTTGGACACATAATGTATGTGGTTGCAATGTGCAAGTCTCCTCATAGTGATGAGGAATGACAATTAAATAGATAATAGGACTACAAGCCTAGGGTTCGTATGTTTCTATAGTCTTGATCTCTCATCGGATGTACTTTGGAAGTGACATGTCGATGATGATCGCAATTGTCAAATAATCCTTATAAAATCTAAGAAGATGTTCTGGCATACATATGTGCTCTTGACATTTATCATGAATGGCATGGTTCACTGCATCATGTAGAATGGTAGCTATATAAGAGATGATGTTTTCAAAATGTTTGAATACCTAACTGAACCAATGTTTTGAGAGTCTAGATGGATGTAGATACGATGACTGTCATCATTCTACTGTCTATACTCTAGTCATTCACTAAGCTTCATAATATTCATATTGTGTGAATTTAATGAAGCATGTATAAATGTCGAAATGCTCTTACATTGAATTCTTTTTAAATTTAACATATGAGATCCTTAGTCTTAAGCAATGGTTGCTTATAGATAAAGGGAGCGCAGTGGAAGCATGGGTCAGACCCAAGATAAGAAGGATAGTTAAAGAGTTGACCATACTTCTATGACTTCCATATGACATCCAAAGAGTTGGATGAATGCCAATACTGCAATAAGTTGATGTGTTGATAGTATGACTATCAAATCTATCTAGAACCCTTAGAGAAGGAATCCGATAGTACATCAGAATAATTTACATATAAATCATTGAAATTGACTTGCTTAAAGTCTTGTAATTGTATCTCAATCTTCTACAACACTTGCAATGGGTTGCGTATGTTTTGAAAGACTATAAAATTTGATCTTAAGGTTTATAGTCATCCACATGGATATTGATGCAATTGTTGCAACAATATCTATTGGATTGAAAGGCTTCATAATTTCAGTGGGAGAGCCTTAGTCTTAGAGAATGTCTCTATGACCTAGATATTAGAATACACTCATTGTTTATTTCTAAATGTTGGAAATAAACATAAATTCTGTAATAAATCTATCATAAATAGTTATGATGGAGATATTTTAGATAGAAATATAAAATCTAGTGGACTCCAGTAAATTAGAAAATTGATGAATGGTTCATTAACATTTCTAAATATTGAAATTAAACCTTAAGATCAATAGGAGGATGAAGATCATTTGACAATGATCTAGCATCAAGCCTTGGACATTTGTCTGTTGATTTGATTAATAGACTATTAAGAGATGAAACTTTAGAATGTCTAAAATTTCAAAAACTTACATACTTATGAATATTGTATTCAAAGAAAAATGTCCAATACACCCTTCTTTGGGAATGGTGTAAGATGTTAAGGTATTCAGGATCTCATACATATTTATGTATGTGAATCATCTATATCATAGTAAACATTATGGATATATGATATCTATTGATGATTATGTATGATATCAGATTTCTTCCCTTCACCATTAGAAACCTTTGAAATGTTCAAAGATTTCATTAATTTTAGTTTAGAACCAAAGTTTGAAGGAAGATAAAATGAATTTGATCTAATATAGGTAGCAAGTACATGCTAGATAAATTCAAAGAATACCTTATGGAGATATGAATATCATTTCTATCTCAATCCTCCTAATACACCTTGACTCAATAGAGTTATAGGGAGATACAATTGGATCATGTGTGACATGATCTTATCAATGATGGATTTTAGCATAATTATCCCTTAGTTTCCATGTATATATGTGTAGTAGAGACTACAATGTATATCCTTAAGAAGGTTCCATGCAAGATGGAATCTAGCACTTGAAAGTGCTGCCTCATTAGGAAAATAAAGGATGGTATTGGATACCTACTTTATGACCTTGAGATTCTTAAAATATCTCATCTCTGAGAATGTGATTCTTAGAGGTTGAGACTCTTGAGAATCAAGATGAAAATGAAGTGTAGGAACTCATTTAATCTTGAAAAGATAACAAGGCTCCTGAAATTGGAAACTAAAAGGACAATTAAAGATGAAACACTAATACCTCTTCAAATGAGTTTGAGGATGTACTCCATGTGTCAGTTAAGTCTGACAATGATTGGGCTTCATGTGATGAAGCTTCTGAAGATCATAGCATGGATAGATGGATGTTAGCAATAAAAGTTTAAAGTAGACTTCATATACAAGTATTGTATATGGACCCTCGAGGATCCACCTATATGGATAATACCCATCAAGGTGTGAATGGATCTTCAAGAGAAAGGGAACCTTACCTACACAACTTAACTTTGTTATATATGAGATGAAAGTCAAGATTGCATTCCTCTACGAATACCTCTCTGAGGATATTCACATGAAGTAGCCCCAGGGCTTCATGGTTGAGGAAAGTAAGGTGTGCAATCTAAGGAATCCATCTATGGAATCAAATAAGCTTCTTGAAGTTGGACCATAAGATTTGATGAAATTATAAATGTTACGATTTCTGATAAAATCTTGATGAGCCATGTGAAGCTTAGTGGGAGTGCCTTTGTGTTCATCATGCTAAATGTAGATGATATCCTAATCATTTAAAATGATATAAGGATAATAATAAGTGGTTTATTATCTGGTTGTTCCATAACTTGAGATATGATCTCAAGGATTTTTCTTGGATCTTAGTTCTGAAGGTGTTCAAGAGCAAAGAGAAGAGGGTATTGGGACTGTCACATTTGTAGTACACCTTGGACATGTTCCATTTTTTGGAAAATTCCAAGAAAGGCTTCCACCCCTTAAGATATGGTATTGACCTATCTAAAGGGATAGCACCTCAAAGAGTTGAGGAAGTGAATGCTAGAACTACTTGCACTTGTGCATTATTTACGAGAAGCTGAGTGTATGCTAGATGTGTACGAATACCAAATGTCTATCGTGTAGTGGGAGTAGTAGACTAGTACTAATCCTACTGTAGAGATAAAACACTTGATTGCAGTAATAAGAAAATCTTCATAGATAACAAGAATTTTTTTTGAGATAGTGATCTCAAAGTCTTATCTTCAAAAACATAAGACTTTATAGACAGAGATCTAAAAGGTCTTAACTCTGGATACCTTAAGAGATAGTGATCTCCAGGAATGACGGTATTTTGATAAGGATTATGGAAATACTGGTTATGATAATTGTCAATCTATAGTGTCAATGACACTGTAACTAACAAGATTGAGTATTGGTTGCATGAGATGCAACATTCGCATTAGATGCGAGCACTGTTACTGGGGATATGCAAGTGCCGTAAAAGGACTTGGCGTAGTCTCGCGGGAACAGAGTGACTGATCATCTTACCTAGCTATTTTCTAAATAGCCTATGATTGTCACATGAGTGCGGGTTTAAATGATTAGCCTATTAATGGCTCTTTGGGCTGGTGGGACATTGTTGGACATGCTAGCACACGACGAGCCATTATACAATAAATGTTATTGAGAATATCATTCCTTGATCTAAAATGAAGAATGAATAATTTTCATAATAGGTCCCTTAGTACATTTAGGGTTATGTACCATGGCCATCTTGATGATCATACAGCTGTTGATTCAACTATTTAATCATAGAGGCTGGTGCTTGGTGAATATCTAAAGAGTTAGATTGAGGACTCATCAAGCACCGTCAAATGATTGTTAAGAGATGATCTCCAGTCTGAGTAGGAGATGGCAATCCTTTCTCATTTAGGCTGATATCTGACCGACCTCTTGATGTAGGTCCTCTGCATAGGAATAGAGACTCGGAGGTGTCAGATTAGTTAGGTCAAAGAGTTGACTTAACGAGATCGAGATAACCAAAGTCCTATATCGTATGCCGTCACAATACAGACATGCATCCTCTGACCGGAGATAGATGTGTTACTATATTTTTGAGCATGTACATTTGGCAGACCAATAGGTTGATGACTAACCAAGGTTTATACACTGGCGCGTTGGTGTGCATATAAGGGCATATGAGTAATACGATCTCTCAAAGGCATCATACAGGTTCAGTTACTGAATCGGAAGATATGAGCTCACTCATGAGATATTGGGAATAATCAAATCCCGTGCGTACGGTCGTCTCGCTTTGGAAGCTTGACTGAATTTGTAGGTTTGATATATATACTTTTGGAAAGTATATGATCAAGACCTAGGTATGATATATGCTTTTGGAAAGTATATGATCGATACCGACTCCCGATGATCGAATGAGAAACTTACTGATAAAACCCTGAAGTAGACAGTATAAATTTGATCTAATACTTCGGGTTTATTCTGAGTCTTCCAGTATGCATGATGTACATGTATTGGGAATACCTGAGGGTGATGTGATCATAAACGATTGTATAACCATGACGCTTCCATTCCTAGGGAGTGATGAAACGGTTCTGGATTTTAGTGACTCCTCTCAGTAGAGAAGTAATTTGATCTTGGTCCAAATGTTGGACATTGATCTGAAAGTGATTCAGATGCAATGAGAAGATTAGATTTGCGGTCTTGATTTTATCAAGCATCTATGGGAGGCCCGCGATCTGGATTTGATATATGATCTCAATATCCAAGTCACTATACGTGGAACAATACAATCGCCCTGTCCTTATCTCCAAGTATCTGCGGAGAAAGCGCATTATCCTTAAAAGAATTCAGGATAATTTCATTGTTGATATGTGTATCCGAGCATTGAGAAAATGAATGATTAAATGTGTTTATCATAAATAATACAAATTTGATTCATATTATAGAGACAATTATCTTAGATAATTAAATATGATTTAATTATCAAAGATGCGAATAATATGAATGTGATTCATATTATTTGAGAACAAGAGAATAGAGATCCAAGATAATTAAATGTGATTTAATTATCATGGATATGAATAATGTGGATAGTAATATCCATATTAGTCATATATATTATAAATGTGATTTATAATATATAGAGCTATTTGTAATTTACATTTGTTAATTAAATGATGATGTGAATTGGATTCACATTGGACATTAAATTGAAAATATAATTTACATTTTATTTTGGATTGTGATTGTGATTCACAAATTTCCAATGGCATGATTGCAATGTTCACAAAATAAATTGGATTTATTTTTGTGAAATAATTTGCAACAAAAGTTGTTGCAAATATTGGAGAGAATCATGAGATAATGCAATCTCATGTAATATAGAAAGGAGGCTCTTTTCCTAATAAGGAGAGGGGATGGCTACCAAGTCCTTATAGGACTCATAGCCGTCCTCCCCCCTTTATGGAAGGAGGCTTGTCTCCTTCCTATTTCTCCAATGGAGATTGATTTGATATAAATCAAATTATATTTATTATATATTTGATTTTTATTAAATTAATTGTTGTTGGTTTTTTCCAACAAAATCCTAGCCATTGAAAGAAACACAATCAATGAGAGCCATTTGATTTGTATTGTCCCGTGGATTGAGATCCATGGATCCCAAAATGTTATAAAAGGAGAGGCACCCCTTTGCTCTTCTTTACACAATGCTTTTGAAGCATATCTCTCTCTCTCTTTCTCTCTACACGTCAACCCTCTCTCTTCCTCTCATGGTCGTCTACCATGGATGCCCTAGAGAGACTCTCCATCGCCGCAGCGTCGTCGTTATGCTGCTCGATCATTTGCTCGTGGATCTCTGTCTCCTTCCATGTGCCTCGCTCGTGAAGAATACATCGGATCTCGTGTGTCAAGATCAGGAGATCCTTCGCTTGGATCATCAACGTGGATTGCGAGAAGCACGCAGTTCATCCCGTGCTCGCAAACATCTCCTCCGTCGGATCGGACTTGAGACAGGAGGTCTCTTCTTTTAGAGACTCGATCGCAACCACGCTTCAAGAGGTCATCCTATTACTTGTTTGTGGTTTAGAATAAATGATCCAAGAAGTGTTCTTGGATCATGTGGTTTTGTCGAATGAAAATTTTTAATTTCTGTTGAATAGAATAACTAGTGCAACTAGTCGTTCTTCGTTGTATTCGATAAGACGCTCACGCTTCCGTAATGCGCTTGAGGACTATACCATATCCTTCACTCTATGACCCTGAGACCCAAAAAGTTTTTGTCTCTAAAGATGTGAAGTTTCTGGAGGATGATTTCCTTAAAGATCAAGACAAAAATGAAGTAGAGGAACTCATTGAATCCCTTGAGGGTTCTGAGCTTCCTAGACCAGAAACGAAGAGATAAATAAAGATGAAACACCCATACCTCTTCGAAGGAGTTCGAGGGTGGTTGCACCACCTGAAAGGTATGGATTCCATGTGTTAAGTGAGACTGACATTGATCTTACTTCATTTGATGAAGCACTCGCGGATCAAGACATGGATAGATGGATGTTAGCAATGAAGTCAGAAATTGACTCCATGCATAAGAATGGTGTATGGACCCTAGAGGATCCACCTAAAGGGGTAAAACCCATTGGGTGTAGATGGATCTTCAAGAGAAAAAAGGGACCTGATGGGAAAGTAGAGACTTTCAAGGCACGGCTTGTAGCCAAGGGCTACACAGAGAGAGAAGGCATCGATTATGATGAGACATTCTCTCCTGTGGCTATGCTTAAATCCATTAGGACACTGCTAGCTATAGCTGCATATCTTGACTACGACATCTGGCAGATGGACGTCAAGACAGCTTTCCTCAATGGATACCTCGAGGAGGATATCTACAAGGAGCAGCCCCAGGGCTTCATAACTAAGGATGGCAAAGTATGCAAGCTGAAGAAATCCATCTAGGGGCTCAAGCAAGCTTCTCGTAGCTGGAACATCAGGTTTGATGAAACCATAAAGAGTTATGATTTTGTGCAGAATCCTGATGAACCTTGTGTGTACAAGAAGCTTAGTGGGAGCGTCATTGTGTTCATCGTTCTTTACATAGATGGCATCCTTATCATTGGGAATGATACAGGGATGATGATCAGTGTGAAGATTTGGCTATCCATACCTTTGAGATGAAAGATCTTGGAGAAGCATCTTACATCTTAGGCCTGAAGTTGTTCAGAAACCGAGAAAAGAGGATTTTGGGATTGTCACAACATGGATACATTAAGAAGATTCTTGAACGATTCCGTATGGATAGTTCTAAGAAAGGATTCCTACCCTTAAGACATGGTATCCACTTGTTTAAAGGAATGGCTCCTCAAACTGTTGAGGAAACGAAGGCATGGCTGGATGTCCTTATGCATCAGCTGTAGGAAGCTTATGTATGTCGTGATGTGTACTAGGCTAGATATCTGCCATGCAGTGGGAGTGGTAAGTCGTTACCAATCCTGTTATGGAGAACAACAATGGAATGCAGTAAAGAACATATTCAAATATCTAAGATGGACGCAAGATTACATCTTGGTCTATGGAAATGGTGATCTCCAAGTCTTGGGATACGCAGATTCTGACTTCCAATCGGATGTTGATGATCAAAAGTCGACATCAGGGTTTGTGTTCTTGTTGAATGGTGGTGATGTGAGCAGGAGAAGCAAGAAGCAGGACACTACTACAGATTTGACAACATAAGCTAAGTACATTGCCGCATCGGGTGCTGCAAAGGAGGCGGTGTGGTTGCGCAAGTTAGTCTGGAGCTTGGCGTAGTTTCCTCTGATACTCCCATCCCGTTACTCTGCGATAACACGGGAGCCATTGCCCAGGCAAAGGAACCTAGATGGCATCAGAAGAGCAAGCACGTGGAAAGGAAACACCACATCATTCAGGAGATTCAAAAGCGTGGTGACATCATCATCACCAAGGTGGCCTCTACCGACAACATTGCTAATCCTCTTACCAAACCTCTGATACAGAAGGTTTTTGACCAGCATGTAATGAATATGGGTTTAAGGATTGTTCCTGAATGGTTCTGAGGTCTAGTGGGAGATTGTTAGCAATGTGATCCCCAGGCGAACCATTCCTACAATAAATGTTATTGTAATAAATGATTTATCAATAAAAGTTATTGATTATTTTCACTCCCTTTCTGAGATTGAATGAATGAATGGACTATAAGGTCCCTCTGTACAATACAGGTTATGTACCATGGCCAACTTGATGATCATACAGCTGTTGATTCATTGAATGAATCATAGAGGCTGATGCTTGGATGAATATCTGAGTTAGATAGAGGACTCATCAAGCATCATCAAATGATTGTTAAGTGATGATCTCCATCCTGAGTAGGAGATGGCAATCCTTTCTCAAATGGCTGATATCTGACTGACCTCTTGATGCAGGTCCTTTGCATAGGAATAGTGATTCTGAGGTGTCAGATTAGTTGATTCAATGGGTTGACTTAACGAGATCGAGATAACCAAAGACCTATGTTGAATGTTGTCACACCATAGGCATGCATCCTCTGACCGGAGACAAATGTATTGCTATATGTCTGAGTGTGTACATTTGGTAGACCAATAGGTTGATGACCTAACCAAGGTCTATATACCGGCGAGCTGGTGTGCATGTAAGGACATATGAGTAATGCGATCTCTCAAAGGGATCATACAGGTTTACTTGTGAACCGGGAGACATGAGCTCACTCATGAGGTATTGGGACTGATAAAATTCCATGCATGGTTGTCATGCTTTGGAATCATGACATGAATTTGAAGGTAAGATATATGCTTTGGGAAAGCATATGATCTATACCAATTCCCAGTGACCAAGATTGAGAAACTTAATGATAAACCATGAAGATGACAGTGTAAAAGTGATCTTTATCTTCGGAATGATCATGGGTCTTCCAGTATGCAGCATGTACAGGTATTAGGAATACCTGAGGGTGATGTGTCATAAACGATTGTATAACCATGATGCTTCCATTCCGAGGGAGTGATGAAACAGGTTTGGATTTTAGTGACTCCTCTCATTAGAAAAGTAACCTAATCTTAGTCCATGAACTGGACATTGATCTGAATAAGATTCAGATGTAATGACAAGATTAGGTCTATGGTATTGGTTTGATCAAGCATCTGTGGGAGGTCCATGGGATCTGGATTTGAGATATGATCTCAATATCCAAGTCACTATACGTGGAACAATACAATCGCCATGTCCTTATCTCCAAGAATCTGCGGAGAAATCGCATTATTCTTGAAAGGGTTCAAGAATAATTCCATAGATCTAAGTATTGAAGAAATAATGATTAAATGTGATTTAATCATCTTGATGGGTGTAGAAACTATCCAATATAATTAAATATGATTTAATTATTATGGATAAGAATAATGTGGATAGAAATATCCAATTATTCATAATATATTATAAATGTGATTTATAATGTATTAGAGAGAGCTAATTATAATTTATATTTGTTGATTAATTATTATGTGTATTGGATACACATTGTGTAATTAATTGAAAATGTAAATTATAAGTTGTTTTGGGTTGTGAATGTGATTCAAAATTTTTCAATGGCAAGATTGCAATATTCTCAAAATTAATTATGAATTATTTTTGAAGAATAAATCACAAGAAAAGTTGTTGGAAATAATAATGGAGATTTCCATGGAGATATGCAATCTCATGAAATCTCATGAGATTGCCTCCATATTAGAAATAGGGGACGACCACCAAGTCCTACTTGGAATGGGTGGCCTTCCACCTTGTTATACATGGGAGATGTAATCTCCATGTATATTCTCTCCTTATTTGGTTGATGTACTTTAGGATTGATTTATATTGTATTTTGTCAAATATATTTTGATCTAAATTAAATCATAATTTGTTGTTTTTTACCAACAACAATCTTGGCCATTGGATTGAATATAAATCTATCTCATCCATTGATTTTATATGTCCCGTGGATTGAGATCCATGGATCCCAAAACCCTATAAATAGAGAGGCATGCTATTCTCTCTAAGGCTATGCAATTTTGGAGCAAACTCTCTCTCTCTCTCTTTCATCTCACATGCAAACTCTCTCTCCCTCTTCTTGGTGGCCGTCCACCTAACCCTAGAGGAGAGACTCGTCGTCGTCTTCGCCACCGCGCTGCCGCTTCGATGTTCTTCGATTCTCCATCTTCTTGGAGTTCTTCGCTTACAAAGAAGATGTTTGATCTCGTACGACGAGATCAGGAGCTTACCATGCTTGGATCATCATGTTGGATTGCGAGGATCACGCGGTTCATCCCCGCGCTCGCAAGCGACCTCTCCAACGATCAGACTTGAGACGGGAGGTCTCTTTTCTTACAGACATGATCAACCATGCTTCAAGAGGTATTCCTTATACTTGTTGTGGTTATAAATGAAACGATCCGAGAATCGTTCTTGGATCATGTGGTTTCATCGCATGAACATTTTTAGAATTCTGTTGTACAGAACAACTAGTACGACTAGTCGTTCTGCATCGTATCCGATATGACGATCACGCTTCCGTGATGCGCTTGAGGATAATATTGTATCCTTCAGAACTACAGGTCGGGCATGCAACCTGTAGGTTTGTTGGAAGGAACCTGTATTGGTGTTTCCCTACCTAGGTGGTACACGGTTGCCATGTTATGATAAGTGCGTACGAAATGAATGATTTGCAACACGTGGTACCGGGAGCCAATATCTTCGGGTTGAATAACGGAAGATATGGTCGTGCCATGTGGAGGCACGGGTGGTTCAATAGCGGCTGGGTCACGATAATATGTATTTAAAGCCGCTAGGTTATATGATTAAATGTTAGCCTGATGCTTAAGCGACCGAGTCCTCGAGGACGATGTGCTCCATTGTTTTCTAGGCTGAGGGTTTGAGACATTGATTAATAAAAGAAAATGAAATTGTCATAGTAGTATTGGAGGATTGGTTGAGGCAACGTGCAATAGAATAAGCTCATCAGATCAATGCAATCTCCAATCCCGAAGTGTCTACAGCTTCGGAGTCCTAGAAGAGTGGGGTTGGATTAATCCCTAGTGTGGAATAGAAAGGAATAGGACTTAAATTAATGATAAGGAATGAAACTTTTTGTGATACCAACTTTTTGAAAAATTATATAATTTGTTTGCTTTTTTTCTTCTTTGTTACTTAGCATTCGCTAATTGTTATCCTATGATTTAGGAAAACCCAACAGGTATCGGTGAGCCATCGCAAGGACCTTAGTAGACATCCAACCAGCCACAATAACTTTACTTTGTAAGGTAGTTAGTAATCTTTTTGTATTTTCCTTTCAAGTTGATGTACATGCAAATGGTTATAGTTGGACAATGTATCATCCTAACTTTTTTGTGAATGGAAAAGTGTTGAAATGCTTTCTTCTGAATATACTTTATTGGTAGTCTGTTTCTGAATGTTAGTTGTGATTGTTGATTAAATTATTGCTGAGTAACCAGATCTGGTTGGGAGAATCCGACGGCCCAAGAATCGGGGTCGTGATAGCTGCTGTTGTAGAAGGCGTCGACATGGCTTCATAGGAACCACCCGATCATGAAGATCGGGTGGTTGCGGTCGCTTGCTGAGGGTATGATGTGGTCGAGTGTGGTTGTTGGATGAACACCAGGGAGGAGCATACAACGACATATGTGATGAATCTGGGATTCGTCGTCTTTATTCATTTATTTTAGCTTAAAATCCCTTACAAAACACCTGCATATAGCATTAACTCCATATTCTTACTAACTTGCATCTGTGTATAAATATTGTATACTTCTTACTAGTTTTAACCTAAAATAAAAAAATAAATAAATAAAGGAAAAATAAAGAAAACAAAATAAAAAAGGAAGACTGTATACAGGCTGACCCGAACCCCGAGAGAAGGTCAAGACTTGACCTGATCGACCAGGAATAAAGTAGGGGGAGATAAGGGTCCTTAAGAAGAAAATCAAAAAAATGCGTATCTGTTGTTGTAAATACTTCTCACTTATTTTGTATATATATGTATAAAACTAACACTAATTTATTTGTGCATTAACTGACCTCAAATCGAATAACTTTCAAAACCGAAGTTGTAAATAAAAATGTGTCCTAATTAATAAAAATGATTGCACAATTAAATCATGTACAGAATAAAAGTAGCCACACATGGAAAAAGCCGCTAAGCACTAATTGAAAGATCAATTCCGGGTCCATATGAACTCAAATTGAACCAATATCACTTCCATTTTATTCTAAATTAAATTGGCTTCAAAATGGTTGTGATTTTATAATTTTTGGAGTTACCATTGAAAAGTCAGTTTTCTGGGGTGGTTTGTGCAATTTTCACATGTATTTTGTAGATATTGTATTTGTATATATTTGTAAATTATTCTTACTAATTATTTAAAATAAAAATAAAAAATAAAACAAAAATAAAACAAAAATTAAAACAAAAAAAAAAGAAAAGAAGTTAATTTCCTTATTTACCCTTATATATAATGTCATATATGTATATAATATATGTATGTAGCTATTTTTAGTTAACTGTCACAAAAAATTAAAAAATAACATTTTTTAATTCAAATAAATAAAGTGAAGAAAATTCAAAAAAATAGATAATTTTGTAAATAGCTTTATCTGTTTTCAATTTTTGAATCCATCTTATCTCTTCCACCAAAAAAATTCAAAAAAAATCAAATTTCATTCCCTCTTTTCTATTTATATGGCTCCTTCTCCCTCATTCCAACTTGATCAATCTTTAGAGAGAGGAGCCTGATCTCCGAGAAAACAATTTCGTCAAGAAAGTTGCCTAGTCTTCAAGTCGTCCGGTGACAACGAGTCGGCCTTGTTGAGGCGATCACGGTCCATTTTCCGCTCCTAAGGTGAGATCCACATTTTTCTTCTTATTTCATCTTAGTTTAATCGTAGTTTATTTTGTCGCATTTTTATATCGTCACTTTGTTTTTCTAGATCATAAAAAAATTCATCACGATTTTTGATCCGCCACCGACTCGATTTTTCATCTCACTTTCTCGATCCCCACGCAATCTATTTCTATAGTCCACGATCTTCCAACTCCTGCCGCGTACGGTGGCTGGAGATTGGATTCGAATCCCTCATCTCCGTCGAATCTCTGTTCTTTTTTTCGATTTGTAAATAAATAAAGAAAGAAAGATATAAAATTTTTCCTTTTTGTTCTCTAACTTTTGTTTTGCAGGATCATATAAAAATACAAAAAAAATAAAAAAATAAAAAAAATCTTTATCCTTTCTATTTCTATTTTCGGATTTATAAAAAAATATAAAAAAAAAGTTTTTTTATTATTCCCTGTTTACATTACAAACAAAAAATTACAAAAAAAACTTCATCACAGGCAGCGGGGTCGCCAACCCCCGCCGCCCACCATCGATGCCATCGCTGTCGAGCCCCTCAGGCACCCGCACCGCCGATTTGCATCAGAAGCATCACCCCGCGTCGCCCTTTCTACGCCGCCTACGCACCCTCCTCCGTGCCTCCGCGTGCGAAACAACCAGCCGACCTCCGCGTCGAAGAAGCTCCCCCGCGCTCTCCTGTGAACCCCCGCTCCAACCTTCCTCTGCGCCTCCGCGTGCGAAACCACCAGCCGACCTCCCGTCGAAGAAGCTCCTCCGCGCTCGCCCGTGAACCCCCGCTCCAGCCCTTCTCCCGCCGACCCGCGTGTCCACCGTCGATCTGTCGTGCCTTTCGCCGCCCCTCGTCTCGCTTACCGCCCATGCGCCACCATTGAGCAGCGGTTGCACCGCCTCGCTCCGATCGCCGATGCCTCCAGCCCCGTCCGTCGTGTCCGCGCACCTCAAACCCCCTTGGGCGGTGGCACCTTGCCTCTTGTGGTGCCCCTTGCATTTGAAGAACAAGAAGGAGGAAGTCCTAGGTTTCTAAAAAAACATACATATATTTTTTGGAAATATTGCGAGAAGCCCTTAAAGAAGTTTTTCAAATTGCAAAAGAGCTCCTGTAGTACAAATAGATCACGTGCGCAACACACATAACTTGGGTAAATTGCAATTTTTTCTATGTTTATTCTTATTATTTATTTGATGCAAAACATTGAACAAATTGCAAAATAGTCTCTGAACTGCATAACAAACATTTGTGTGCTCTTTTGAATGAAATAAATGTTATTTGTGATCCAAAAAATTTGCAAAAATTATACTATACTCCTGATGTGATTATCTTCTTAGCATAAAATTTTCATTGTATTTTGCCCTCATTTATTATTATTAAAAAATCAAAAACATGTCATTTTTTCTTGTTTGAAAATACAAAATTCATAAAAATTCAAATATTGTTCCAAAAATTCCAAAAAAATAGAGTAGTTGTATGTCATTGTCTTTTAATTTCTGACCAATTTTCACGTATTAATTATTTATAAAACACAAAAAATTGAAAAAAACATCAAAAATCTTATAAAATTCACAAAAACTTTTACAAAAATCCAAAAATAGTGATTTCAATTCCAGTTTGTAGATAATTGCTTCTAGTTTGTCTTAAAAATAATTGCCAAGAGTTTTGGGTGCTTAAAATATTTTTAAATTGCAAATTACTCTAGGTTGTGCACATTCTCGTATTTTCTCACTGTTTGATTTTTAGAAAAATAAAAAAATCTGAAAATTCCACAAAAAATCTCAAAAATATTTCAAAACTTTTAAAACCCAAAAATATTTTTTCTTGATTTTTCTGAGCATTCTTGACAAATTGAAAAATTACAAAAAGAGTTGGTGTACATATTTTTGATCTTGTGAATATTGTTGCGTGTTATTTTTGAAAATTTAAAAAAATAAAAAAAATCAAAAAAACCAAGGATAGTTGTCCTTTGAGATTCCTGTTTTCTTTTAATTAGTTTTTGATTAATTGAATAACCCTCGGGAATTATAGCCTCCCTGAGTTCGACCATGTCCGCTATACAGGTTAATAAGTAGCAAAAGAAAAAAATATTTTTTTTGTCACGGGATTTTGGGGACAAAAGCGACAACATTTATTCACCTTCAATTTTTCCAACCACAAGATTCCGAGTCAATAAAATGGCGTCGTTGCAAGGGAGGCACGGCGAGGGTAGTTAGGTTTCTCTTTTGACCTGCTATTCTTGGTTGTAAATATCTGTTTATAATTTGCCACATTATTCCATTGTTCATATCCACTGCATTCATTTCATCATTTTCTCATATTTGATAATTGTGTTTCTTACACATTCTCTTTTCTTTTTCTTGCGAGGGCCCGCTGAGCGAAGGAGGCGATCCTAGGAGAGCCGAAGCATCCAAGAGACGTGGAGGCGGCTTGATTCTTCACCAAGCCGTAGGATAGCACGAGAAGAGGAGAAGAAGTGAAGGAGATGAAAAAAAGAAAAAAAAAAGAAAGAGAGAGAGAGAGAGAGAGAGAGAGAGAGATTTCTAGCATTTGAACTTTGTAAAATGGACATTCATTTGTTGCGGGGTCTATTTCGCCAAATGTCGGTGCACTTGGGGGACCTCACCAGATTTTGTTTTCATCGCCTTTATTTTTCTTTGTTTTCCGCGGATTTCGAGAGCCACCTATTGATTGCTTTAATTAATTTTCTTGAGCCAGGTAATTAATTAGGTCCAAACACCCTAAACAAGAATTTCTATGCCTATAGAGTCGAGCGTAATTTGGATTTAGTCAAATTAACTTGTTCTGGCTCGTTAATAGAAGTTATCATCTAGGACGGTTCACTTGCATCATATAGGTTAGTTTATTTTTTCTGTATTTAAATTCTGCGCAGATCACTTGTATGTAGAGTGCTGGCAACAAGGTACGCTTCTCTAACCCCTGCATGCATCATCGTTTTTAATCGTGCATTGGCATTTCCGATCTCCTTCCTTGTTTTCACTCAAATAAGTTAAAAAGGAAATTGGACACTCGATAGGTGATTCTTTTAAAAATTTTTAACCAAGTGACAACTGCTTAAAATTTGGGACTGCTAAAGAAAACTCGATCCTAAAATAAACACAAGGAAAAATCATTGTTTTGGGGAGAGTAACCCCCTCGTTGTATTTATTTTTACTTGCTCGCATACACACTAAGGTTAGTGCCCAAATCCCATAATTGAACCTAAGTGTTTGTACAACTTTGTGATTATCACCTAACTCTAAAACAGACAAGATTAAGAGAACAAACCTTTACGGTCTTCACATTGCATTGAGTTGCTGAATTGGGGGTTTGTATTGTGTTTGATTGCTTGTGTGCATACTCGATCCTTCTGTGCATTTACGCCTTTTCTCCATATCTTTTGACTTGACCCTCGTGCTCTCTCATCTTTTGTTTCGAAGATGTCCAAGTGGACTTATTTTAATCTGATCTTCGTAGATACCTCGTACTCTCCAGACGATCCACCTTCCCTTTTCCAAGAGGACTTTCCTCCTGATTTTTGTGCATATCCGCCTATTCCATTATTTCAAGAGTCGGAGGACTTTGATACTCACCCACCCTCATTCAACCCACCCGATCCTGAAATTTTGAAGTCACCTTTCATGATTTCTACACTTAAGACATTGAACCAGATGATGGAGCATATGAACTTGAGGATTTCCAATCTATTTAATATAAATGAGAGCCAGAACATTGCTCTACTATTTGAGGATATTGATTCATTTGAGGATAATCATGAGAGCTTGAAATCACTCAAAATACAAAAAAAATCAAAAAAATCAAAAATCAAAAAAGAATTCGGGAGACACGTTGATTCATTTTGTGAGGAGAGGATCCAAATGCCCAATCATTTACCCACACAGCCATGTCCCAACCTTGACCCCGAGGATGCCACTATACAGACTGCTCTTGGCAATCCTCATGTATATGTTGATTCTGACCTCCTCCCTTGTATGGATGAGGTCCAAAAATTCAAAAAAATGTTGAATAAACCCAAAGTGGTGGCCACCCTTCATGAGATCATTAGAGCCCCACTTCAACAGACCATGACAGATTTATCTTCTCCTCAACACAAGAAAAGAAAGCGAAGGAGAAGATCTGAGCGTCACACCTTGACCATGGCCACTGCCTACGCCATCTCTCACCGTCCATACTTTAAGAAAGGGAACACGATCACATCTCTTGTGAGAAGCTCCATATCTAATTATTCTTGTGATAACACTCTCCTTGACGGTGGTTCGTCAATCAATATAATACCCTTCTTTATGGTACAGTCTCTTCATCTTGGGCCTCTCAAGAAAACCAGGATGATAGTTCAATTTGCTGATGGATCTATGAAGAGGCCGAAGGGTATTCTAGAAAATGTTGTCATTCTCATTCAGGACATGAATTTTACTTTAGATTTTGTTATAATGCCCATGGAGACCTCCACCCCTGTGGAGCACCCTCCAATCATCCTGTAACGGCCTTTCCTCGCCTCTGCTAGAGCCGTTATTTATTATGGTTCAGGAGAGATTCGCTTCCGTTCTGATGTAGGGAGCGATGTGTTAATCACTACACCCACTACCGTCCATAGTCCCGCATTCCATGAGAGCCCGCCCGTGTTAGCCAACCCCAAGGACTTTGACCATGATGATACTACCAGAGATTTTCGTTATATGATGGATGATACTTAGACCCAAAAATTCCTCTTCAAGGAGGAGGACTCAGAAAGCATAGACCTTGGAGTTCCCTCTTCTGGTACGTGGCGATGCATTGATGACATCCGCGGGATTTACACAATAGACACCCTAGAGCGAAAGGCAGACTCTGAGACTAGACAAGACGGACATGATTTGACTACTTTCACCGATAAGTCCGTTCCTATTCACCTTGATTCAGATGAGACCGATCAGGACAAATTTGATTTGATTGCTTTTGTAAAGGAATTTGGGCCTTTTGATAAATATGATGATCCAGTAGAGGCTCACTAGGCTGAAATTGATCCTACTTTTTCTGATAATGATTATGAGCCATTTTACTTTGAAGTTTGCAAGACTTTCCAGGCAGGATATGACCACACTACTTCCAATAACCGGTTTAGGCCTGCACAATCTGAAACCGCTAAGGATACATTCCTGGTCAATCCTACTCAGTTTATGTCTAATGATGATCCTAATATCGACCTACACCTTGTCAAATCCATACCTCAGCGGTCCCGTAAGAAGGTTTGTTTTCGACCTTCTTAACCTTGTACATCCACTCCTCTTGTATATCCTTTTGTTTCACTCTCTCTTCACCTGTTTTATCATTCACACCGTTTTCCGTGTGTGTGTATATATGATATACTTAGGATGTGCTTTATCCTAAGTATAGGGGGGGTGAAGTATTTGTGTTGTTCATATTTGTCCCGTTTATCACCGTTGTTGTTGTTTCCTATACTTAGGGATACTCTACCCTAAGTATAGGGGGTGATGTTGTCCATGTCGTGTCTTTGTACTTTTGAGTCTGTACATTCTCTTCATCGGTTTCCCCTTTGTACATTCTACTATACTTAGGATTACTTGATCCTAAGTATGGGGGAGATCACCAACTTCTCTTCTTTTTATCTTTTCTTTGAGTCGTTGTAGCATAGGAGTCTTTTCACCTTTCTATACTTAGCACGAGTTATGTCTTCCTTTGTCGTTCTCTGATCACTATGAGGACATAGTTTGAGCTAAGTATAGGGGGGTGTCGTATATATTGTATATATACTTTAGACATAACTCGTACTTTTAAATAAGTTTATTTGGGGGGTTATGTGTATAATTTTGTAAAATCCACGTATGAAAAAGAAAACCAAAAATAATAATAGTAATAATAATAAACAAAAACAAAAACAAAAAAAAGAGTCCTTTATATACTTGTATATATTTTAAATATTAACCATTTTCCCTTAAAAAACTACAAAACCAAAAGTCTATAAAAATTTGCAAAAAAATCTTTCTTTCACATCTGCATTTTTCCTCCAAAAATCCATAAAAAGTTCAAAATTAAAAAATTGCTTTAAAAAATGTTCTTTTCACATGTGCATCATTCCTCTTCAAAAAAAAGTCCCTGCATTGTTCATATGTTGCATTTGCATGTGCATTTTTTAATATAGTATTGATATTTAAACTATGTCTGGAATAAAATTGAAGAATGGAGCTTAGTTGGACCTTAATCCACCTAATTCTCAGAGGAACTTCACCAAGAAATAGGATTTTAGAAGCTTCAGGTCTTTGAATTAATTCTTTGAGTTCCACATGACAATGTGCAGCGTTTGACTCTTAGTGTCTAACCTAGTCTCTTCATTCTAGGTACAACTCTGGAATAGGAATTAATTTGTACTCCCGCACTATGCACTTAACTCAACTCAGACGGAATGTTGGAAGACTGTATGAGTTATTTTTCTAGTAGCGTGGAAATCTAAAGACCGGAGTACGGGTTGAAATAAAGCTTCGGAAAAGGGATGGACGGTTGGACATAATTTTTTCTAAGACCCCAAAACATGTACGGAAAAAAGATTCTATATCATAAGGGCACAACAAGATCCAAGTAGAGCCACCAAAAATCCAAATACAAAGAAGCTACTACCAAAGAAATATCTAACCAAAAAGGTCCAAGCTTCAAGAAAAGCTGCAGATCTTGGTGGAGACTTGGCTACACTGGACAGCTTCACAAGGAGAGGTGACTACACTGGCCACCCTCTAGTTCTTTTCTCATTCTTCTAACTTCTCCCCCAATTCGATTGTGAACACAGTACGACGGACCTTAGAAGGAAATACCTGACTCTCCGAGGATGAGTTATTGGAGAGGATATTTGCATGGTAGTCCAGCGTTCTAGATGGGAAGATCTAAAAACTTTCACACACATGAGTCGATTGTTCAATGTTCATAGGGTATGCTTTGGGAAGAGGATCGATCTAAGATGACTTCTGGGTCAAAACTGTGACAATGATGTGTAGAACTTGAAGGTCGTTGGTTTTAAAATTCTAAGTCTCACAGAAGTTCCGACACACCAATAATCCAAAGGTCCGACAGAGCTCCAAACTGCAAGTTTATGAAGATAAGTTTAGTACTCGATATTGTCCTACTTTCTTTATTTTCCCTTTCTTTTTCTTTTTCTTTTTCTTCACTTATTCTTTCAAATAAGTGTTTGCTAAGAGACTAGAAAAGGTAAAGCATAGGGAGACGATGAATCTGCGATTCTTCATCTTTATTCATTTATTTTAGCTTAAAATCCCTTACAAAACACATGCATATAACGTTAACTCCATATTCTTACTAACTTGCATCTGTGTGTAAATATTGTATACTTCTTACTAATTATAACCTAAAATAAATAAATAAAGAAAGGAAGGAAAAATAAAGAAAATAAAAAAAGGAAGATTGTATACAGGCTGACCCAAACCCCGAGAGAAGGTTAAGACTTGACCTGATCGACCAGGAATAAAGTAGGGGGAGATAAGGGTCCTTAAGAAGAAAATCAAAAAAAATGCGTGTGTGTTGTTGTAAATACTTCTCACTTATTTTTTGTATATATGTATAAAACTAACATTAATTTATTTGTGCATTAATTGACCTCAAATCGAATAACTTTCAAAGCCAAAGTTGTAAATAAAAATGTGTCCTAATTAATAAAAATGAATGCACAATCAAATCATAAACAGAATAAAAGTAGCCACACTTGGAAAAAGCTACTAAGCACTAATTGAAATATCAATTCCGAATCCATATGAATTCAAATTGAACCAATATCACTTCCATTGGATTCTAAATTAAATTATCTTTAAAATAGCTATGATTTTATAACTTTTGGAGTTACGGTTGAAAAGACAAGTTTTTGGGGTGGTTTGTGTAATTTTCACATGTATTTTGTAAATATTATATTTGTATATATTTGTAAATTATTCTTACCAATTATTTAAAATAAAAATAAAAATTAAAAAAATAAAACAAAAATTAAAACAAAAAAAGAAAAGAAGCTAATTTCCTTATTTACCCTTGTATATAATGGCATATATGTATATAGTTGTTATTTTTAATTAACCATCATAAAAAATAACATTTTTTTAATTCAAATAAACAAAGTGATGAAATTTTCAAAAAAAATAGATAATTTTGTAAATAGATTTATCTGTTTTATATTTTTGAATCCATCTTATCTCTTCCACCAAAAAAATTCAAAAAAAATTCAAATTTCATTCCATCTTTTCTATTTATATGGCTCCTTCTCCCTCATTCCAACTTGACCAACCTTTAGAGAGAGGAGCCCGATCTCCGAGAAAACAATTTCGTCGAGAAAGTTGCCTAGTCTCCAAGGCGTCCGGTGACAGCGAGTCGGTCTTGTCGGGGCGATTACGATCCATTTTCCGCTCTCAAGGTGAGATCCACATTTTTCTTCTTATTCCATCTTAGTTTAATCGTAGTTTATTTTATCGCATTTTTTATCATTATTTTGTTCTTCTAGATCATAAAAAAAATCATCACGATTTTTGATCTGCTACCGACTCGATTTTTCATCTCACTTTCTCGATCTCCACGAGTTCTATTTCTATCGTCCACGATCTCTCAACTCCGACCGCGTACGGTGGCCGGAGATCGGATTCGAATCCCTCATCTCCGTCGAATCTCCGTTCATTTTTTTTTCCATTTGTAAATAAATAAATAAAATTTTTTCTTTTTGTTCTCTAACTTTTGTATTGCAGGATCATAAAAAAATACAAAAAATGGAAAAATAATAAAAAATAATCTTTATCCTTTCTATTTCTATTTTTGGATTTATAAAAAATATATAAAAAAAATTTATTATTCCTTGTTTACATTACAACAAAAAATTACAAAAAAAAACTTCACCACAGGCTGCGGGGTCGCCAACCCCCGCCGCCCACCATCGTCGCCATCGCTGCCGAGCCCCTCGGCCACCCGCACCGCCGATCTACGTCAGCAGCATCACCCCACGCCGCCCATTCCACGCTGCTTGCACGCCCTCCTCCGTGCCTCCGCGTGCGGAACCACTAGCCGACCTCTGCGCCGAAGAAGCTCCCCCACGCTCTCCTGTGAACCCTCGCTCCAGCCCTCCTCCGTGCCTCCGTGCACGGAACCACCAGCCGACCTTCGCGTCGAAGAAGCTCCCTCGCGCTCGCCCATGAACCCCCGCTCCAGCCCTTCTCCCGCCGACCCGCGTGTCCACCGCCAATCTGTCGCACCTTTCGCCGCCCCTGCGCCACCATTAAGCGGTGGCCGCACCGCCCCGCTCCAATCGTTGATGCCTCCAGCCCCGTCCGTCGTGTCCGCGCACCTCAAACCCCCTTTGGCGGCGGCACCTTGCCTCTTGTGGTGCCCCTTGCGTTTGAAGAACAAGAAGGAGGAATCCCTAGGTTTCTAAAAAAACATACATATATTTTTTGGAAATATTGCGAGAAGCCCTTAAAGAAGTTTTTCAAATTGCAAGAGGGCCCCTGCAGTACAAATAGATCACGTGCGCAGCACGCATAACTTGGGTAAATTGCAATTTTTTTCTCTGTTTATTCTTATTATTTATGTGATGCAAAACATTGAACTAACTGCAAAGTAGTCCCTGAACTGCATAACAAACATTTGTGTGCTCTTTTGAATGAAATAAATGTATTTGTGATCCAAAAATTTTGCAAAAATTATGATATACTCCTGATGTGATTATCTTCTTAGCATAAAATTTTCATAGCATTTTGTTCTCATTTATTATTATTAAGAAATAAAAACATGTCATGTTTCCTTGTTTGAAAATCCAAAATTCATAAAAATTCAAATATTGTTCCAAAAATTCCAAAAAAATAGAGTAGTTATATTTCATTATCTTTTAATTTCTGACCAATTTTCACGCATTAATTATTTATAAAACACCTAAAAATGAAAAAACATCAAAAATCTTATAAAATTCACAGAAAATTCTATAAAAATCCGAAAATAGTGATTTCAGTTCTTGTTTGTAGATAATTGCTTCTAGTTTGTCTTAAAATTAATTGCCAGGAGTTTTGGGCGCTTAAAATATTTTTAAGTTGTAAATTACTCCAGGCTGTGCACATTCTCATATTTTCTCACTGTTTGATTTTTAGAAAAATACAAAAATATTTCAAAACTTTTAAAACCCAAAAATATGTTTCTCTGGCTCTTCTCCTCCACTGTGGGAAGTGGCAGCGTTCTTGGGTCTCCAACAAAAGGCTCCGAGCTCCGCCTCTTCCTATCAAGCGTGGAGATGATCCTTGGCAGCTCCTAAAGGCATAGATGGCTCTGTGGAAGTTCGGCGGAGCAGCGGGTATTCCTAGAAGTCGCGACCGATGTTGATTCGTAGGAGAAGAAGCTCATGGAGATAGCTTCGACGAGGCCTATGATTATTAAAGTTCACTACCTGCATTCGTTAGTTACAGCCGAAGAGGGTGCTCGTGCAAAGTGTGTGCACAGAATGGAGCGAGATGGAAGCCTCTGTGATTGGAGAAGATGGCAGCTTGGTGCTCCTCTGTCGTGGAGAGTGGAGCAGTTGGGTCGGAGGCGGTCTGAGGTCGTGAGGGAAAGAAGAAGTGGCTGGAAGGGTGAGCGAAGATGAGGGTGATCAGATGAAGCTAAGTGGTTGGTTCATGGAAGGTGAAGGTAATGGATTAATCCTAATTAAATAAGAGAAGATAAGGAAAATGCAATGAAAATCAGAGGAACCTTACCTGGGCGATGGTGGAGGCATTTCCTGTGCTCGAGCTCCTTGGAGGGGCCCTGGTCATCGCTGGACCTCCGCAGCAATTGGAGGCAGCTAGGTGGGGCAGAGCCACCATGATCCTGGCCTACCATGGCCAGGGGTCGACGTCGGGGGTCTTCGTCGTCATTGCTCCTCCATCGATCCTCCCCCTATCACGGGAAGGAGGAGAGGGTTGGGCTAAGCCCTGCATAAAGGCGGATCCCGGTGGACTGGGGCGGAGGCGATGTATTTAAAAAGTTGGATGTTGCAGTTCCTATGATGGTGGAAGTGGTTTGCGTGGGAATTGTGGAGTGACACGGAGGAAGTTATGGAGGGTGTGGACTCTAGTGAGGATGGTGGACGTCATGTCTTGGTCGTGGGATGCTCTGTTAGTGGAGATAGTGGTGGAGACGATTGGGGAAATGGAAAGGGGGTATTGGGAGTGCGAGGTTGGCGACGTGGGCGAGGTGGTCTCCGGAGGTTGACTATGAATTCTCAACCATTGGATCTAGTGATCCAACATCTCTGAGCGGGGTGCTAGTGAGCGGTTAGGATTAGATCTGTACGGCAGGATCAAGAGGTGTAGGAAGCACCATGTGGCGAGATGCGGTGAAGGTGCTAAACGACGGTGGAGATGAGATCGTAGGTATGATAAAAGGGCTGAGGTTTGAAGTGGGAAAGAACATCTATGATGCAATGAGGGAAAATTATCGGATGGTGAGGGAGTTAAACACGTGGCGAGAGGAGATTTAGGCATTGGTGAGCAGTCCAAATTTGATCTAGATGTTGATCGAGTGGCTGGAAATGGATATAGGAAGAACGGTGGAGATCTGAAGAGGAAGGAGGTGATTCGACGGTGGAGAATGCAGGCTGGTGGTTGGTGAAGGAGCGGGCCACATGGCGCAACCAGAGGGTGCCACGTGGCCCAATCAGATTATTTGATGAAAGAAAGTGAAATAAGAAGGTGAAAATGGCCGAAATTGGAAAAATGCAAAACATAAAAGTTGTAGATCTCGATGAGATCTACAAGTTTCGTGTTGACCAAAAATATAGATGAGGTTAAACAAAGGTAGAAATATTTTTGAGAGCATTTTTAAGGGTAAAACACTACGATTTTTAATTTTACCATTTTTTATATTTTAAATTTATTCAAGGACTCTAATAAATACAAGGATTACTAACCTGTAACCCGGATAAAAAGAAGTAGGAACACATTCCTCCTTGCAAGTCCAACTTGCATTCCCAATTCGGTCTTTAACACTTGATCCCACCACCCCTAAGGTGGTGTTGGCATGTCGTTAATTGAACGATTCTCAACAGGATTAGAACTCGCTATGAGCAATCCAGTATCGTTCCAATAATATGAGGACCTGATATTGGGGTTAGTACACATACGGACTTACTCTTTCGAGAAGCAAAGAGCCCAAACCAGATGTGCTTGTATGCAGGAGTTGTCACTTTGAACAGGCATGTACAACATACAGTCCTTGCGACGGAACCATTCGCCTTGATGAGAGACTATGGATGTCACTTATGTGATCCTCCATATCATGTTCAAATTCTAATTAACCATTATTAATCATATTGACATAATTAATTCTTCTAAGGGAAATAACAACTCTATTCATAATATAGTATTTTAATTTAATTGAATTATAATTAATCTAATCATATTAAATTAATGATCCAATTAATATCTAACAAACATTCTCTATTATTATTTGAAATTTGGTTTTATCTTAAATACATATTATACGGATTTTAATAGTTAGAAAAATACATCATGATCCCTTCAAACATTATCTCTTCCTTACCCGTTGTCATGGCCAGTTCTGACGGGAGTGGGACAGACCGCTCAGGAGCAACCTGATACCCCAACGCTCCCCGAATAGACACCATATCTGCCTCAGGTCAGGATAATAAAAATTGATCACTTTGTACTTGAGATAATAATCGATCTTTCAACCGAAGTTATACCATATAATATTTATCAAAACATTTTTATTAATATTATAAGGAGATTTGATAAAAAAATCCTCAATCCTATTCAAGCAACTTTGTTTGTTGGAATTGTTGTAACCAATTTTGTTCTAGATCATACCTAATCAAGTTGGTTATGGACAATGTCATTCAAGGAAATAATAATTATCTTTAAATATTTCACAAATATTTATAAATAATTATTTCAAGAAATTAATCATTAATTTTCATTAATTTAATCGAATGACAATCACAAGGTTCATGATTGAGAAAGTAATCAGTGACAATCAGCAAGGTTCACGATATACTAAAATTAGCATAATCCAATCAATTTAAATCCAAATCAAGAAAAATAAGTTCTATAGTTTGGTAATTTGATTTATAATAGAATCCAAGTGATTTGCATGTATTTCTAGGTATTTAAAATCGTAATTAACTCTTTAATTACGTCAATATTCGTCATCCCTGAAATAATGGATACATGTTCATTAAATTGATCATAACTTGAGCAATCAGATTCCAAATCATGCAAACTCAATCTCACAGTTTCCTTACTTAATGGGGAACATTATCTAAGTTATAATTTTGTGTTTAAACACTTTTAAATAGGGAAGAAAAATCACACAGCCAAGGCTGCGTGAACAAAAGGCGATAAAATTTCACATAACCAAAAAAAGTACTCAAGTCATCTTAGGTTTATGGATTGTATCCAAAACCTCCGACCTTTGGATATGATACCACTTGAAGGATATGAGAAGATCCTTAAGCGCATCACGGAAGCGTGAGGATTGCATTGCATTGTTCGCCCCGCAAATCATAGAGGAGACCTCTAGAGTGGTAGAGACCGCTAGGAAGAGATTGCTGACCGCATAAAGCTGTCAAAAGAGATATGCCGACCAGCGACGTCGAGACCTTGAGTTTCAGATGTATGTTCAAACACTCATGCTTTAAATGATACAATTCTTAGCCAATCTCGTGTGACCAAAGTGTTCCTCCTAGCCACATGTTGGGGATTTCGTGTTCCTACGAGTATCTCAATGAGAGGCGTACAACGTTTTGATGCCAAAGGCAAGCTTGCATCGTCTTTATGGGACCATTTGAGATTTTGACCTATTTTGGGAAGGTGGCTTACAGAGTGGCTCTTCCCCCACACCTTGAGGGCATTCATGACGTGCTTCATATGTCGAGATGTGAAAACCCTAAAATCCGGGCATGGACTAATTTGCAAAAATTCAGCTAAATATGGGCTAGATTCAAGTTTCCTTTATTCCAGTATGAAAAAAATACTTGAGCATTCCATTGCGTAGAGCTCGTCGAGATCTTTGCAACGAGTCCAAGAATGCTAAACTCCGAGTTCAGGAGCCCGAGTTACAGCTATTTTAGCGAAGAGGGGTCCAGGCCATATTCGGATTCAGACCCGGATCCGAATCCGGGTCCCAACACATATAACCCATCCCATCTCGTCCAAAATGACCAAAATCCCTATCCTCCTTCGACCAGCCTTCTTCCACCACCCCCTCCCTCACCGAGGCTCGCCGGAGCACGACGGATCAAAGATTTGAGGCTGAAATCACGAAGAGGAGGTCCAGGCAGCCTCGTGGGCAATTCAGTGTCGTCATCGGGGCACCGATCATGTCGTCTCTCCACGGACAGAGTTGCCGAGGAATCGAGTTTTCTTGAGGTGCGATGTTTCCCTTCCTCCTTGCTGCGGATTCCTCACATCTTCTTGAACCTATAGGTTGGAGTCAGTGTCGAATGGCGAGCAAAGTTTACATCAATACTATTTATGACATAAATCGATAGAAGTTGGCAAACTTAAACTACTGCCTTTAGATGTTGTACCTGGATTCAGAAATAAGAAGAAACCACCTACTATACACGAGAAACATGATATTTGTGCGGTAGAGGGTGCAGTTCTGTTGTTCCATTTCTCCAAGAACATCAATTTATCCATCTCAAGCAAAAATCACACCTTGAATATGGATATCCAGAGGTTAAATCCTCAGCTAATGAAGTTCACGCATGGATGGTAAAGAAGATTATTTGATGGAACCTTTGCATCTTAAAATATGTAAGCCCAACCCTTACTTATTTTCTGGGTTTACATCCTATGCTGGATTGCCATCATTAATGGGATCCGAGGGTCATGCTTTTGATGTTATTCACGATGATAAGTTAGCAATTGTGCCTAAGTGTCCAGGACACTGTATTGATGTGATCCGAGTTATTATATTATTTGGCACTCACCTGGATATAGATAGAATTACGAGAAATTCTGTATGTAGAATGCATGCACAATATATTGATCAACGGATTGTTTGGCATACCCGTAGACATTATCTATGTCCTCACCAATGGGGAGGTTTTCAGTTGGTTGGATGGTTCCAAACACTTAAACGCATGGAGAATATTCAATCCATCTCAGCCCAACTGTAGAATGACTTAACAACATTGCAGAATTAGAGTAGATCTTTCTTTCTTTCTCTTATAATGCACCAGAGGAGCTGAAAAATGCCATCACAGTGAATAATCATGAACTAAATTATCTGTACCAATTCAATCTTGCGGATAAGGTATGGAAGGAATCATGGCCTCCCCCTCTCGAAGAACCAATCAGAGTGCATTCTAGCAGATGTGCTCGAGTTAATGTCTTGTCAAAATTGGCTCTCTATTTTTATTTGAGCTTATCAGGGGAGGATTGTAATGCTATTGTATTGTCCATGCTCGATGAAATCACATGGCTACAGAACTAGAGAGGAATTGAGGTTAGGAATTCACACGTATTTTATGCATAATTAATTGTGGAAAGTTAGGGCCACGTTGTTTATTGATGATGTTAAATTCAATGAAGAAGTAGTTGCTCAATTGAGATGCGTTCGGTTATATTTGAAGCCATATGATTCAATTCTTTATGAAACAGGGAGTATGGCTGAAACAGGAGGAAGTCTATGGTTAGATACATCAAATACAAATGCTGAAAATGTCAAAGCATTTAGATCAGCTTCTACCAGACATTTACATGGTAAATCAAGTAATAAATTACAAGTAAATGATTTGGAAGGCTACATAGATAAATATCACAACGGGGATCCTTCCTCCCTAAAAAGGCATCTGTAATTGCAACGTAAAAAAAATATCGAAAAAATTGAGGGCATGCACAGTCAGAGGATGGCTTCATGTCCAAGAGGTAGAAAACAAAAGAGGAGGGAGGTGCACGTTATATGTTGGGACATCTTGGGATAAATAAAGCTCTAGAGAAATGTGAATCGTAAAATATCCCTCTGTTACGTAAAGCTTTTTCATATTTCAACGATCTTATCTGAGTTGCGTAAAGTGTGACTTTTATCCCTACGAATGATCATCACACAAAAGAACCTTTCACGGAGTAGGAATCTTTCAAATATGTTGTCTGATGCGATCTGAATAGATGGAAGAGATTCCATGGTGGTCAGGTGTGGAGTAGCCACTTCATGGGATGGGCATGCATCCTTGGAGCTCCAGGTAGAAGCCTAGACAGTCGTGATCCCAACTACTAGTTCTAACTGTGATGGTTGGGGGGCATGTTGCTTGGTACACTGAGGTGTTAATCTAACAGTGTTCAGCCTTAGCACTAGCATGCCCTTTGCCCAGTGCTTCGAGTGCGGGTCAAGTACCTATGATTGGCGGTTTAGTGTTTCGCTTGTCACTTATAGTTAACACTCGTGTATGGACCAGTGTAGGTCACATTGGTCAGTATTCTGAGTGGGAGTGCTAAGAGGGGAGTTTCGAGAAATGTGGTTAATGAAGTTGGGAATGGGATGTGAATCTCATGTGCATAAGGAGGATTGGGTTGTCGCGATGATTCATGGGTTGGAATCTAAATTGTGAATTGGAAGTAGCATTGGGAAGTGGGGCTAAGTGAACATGTTGGGAACTTAGTTAGGATGCATTGTACCCCACTGCATGCCTACGAAGGCACCCAAACTCTAAGGTATTATTTTTGCCTTAGAGTCATAGAGTAAGGTCTCATATAGACCAAGACCACAAACTATCAACGAAGCTTACTTACTCATATACATATCTAATAACCATAATTAAAATGTGATTCTTGTGAGATCGGTTATCCAGTTGTTTTCTTTTGCATACATAAATTATATCTTGCTTATTGTTATATATTGTCATATCGTGTTGGGCAATTTTGCTCATAACATACCTACGTGTGAATCCACAGGTTCGCAACAGTGAGCAGCTTTGGAGTCACCACTTTTTGTGCAGCTTCACGACTCCTTCTTATGATATAGCTGGTAATAGTTTTTACTGTCTTTCCTTACTTGTAGCATTTTGAGAGACATGGCATGTATAATGTATGTTGAGACATATTTCTTTCATGCATACATGTATATTTTGTGGACATGGATGGACACTGCAAATGTAAGGGGTGGAAATGTAATGGACAATGGAATGAATGACAATGGAAATGGAATGTGATTGTGAACAGGTTGAATGTAAAGTAAAATTTTAAATTTCCAATCTTTTGTGCTATTTTCTCATTCTTATGTGTATATCACGTGATTCGAATGTGAAATGTATGTATGTGGAATTGGTTTGTCGAGTACCCGGATCCTAAGGATGAGGGTCATTACATATATAGACCTCGGTTAGGCCATAAACTTATTGGTATGCCAAATATACATACTCAAACATATAGTAACACATTTGTTTCCGGTCAGAGGATGCATGCTTTTCTCATGACAGCATACGACATAGGTCTTTGGTTATCTCGATCTCATTAAGTCAAGTCTTTGACCAAACTAATCTAATACCTCTGAATCTCTATTACTATGCAGAAGACCCGCATCAAGAGGTCGATCAGATTTCAGCCTTTAGAGAAAGGATCGGCATCTCCTTCTTAGGTTGGAGATCCTCTTTTAACAATCATTTGACAATGCTTGATGAGTCCTCAATCTAACTCTTTATATATTCATTCATGCATCACCTTCTATGATTCAAAAATTTAATCCACGGTTGTATGATCGTTAATATGGCCATGGTAAATAACTCTAACTGTACTAAAGGACCTATTATGCAAATTAGTTTTTCTTCATTTCAGATCAGAGAATGATATTTGCAATAACATTTTATTACATAATGGCTCGTCGTGGGCTCGTATGTCCAATAAAGTCTTCTCTCCTCTGTCATTTGTAACAACGGTAAACCCTGATTTCTTCAAAACTACATGCATGGGACTTATCCATTTTGAATCGGAGATGGGATAAACGAAGCATGCATTATTCCATTTCGTTATTTCTTTCATGACTACGTCCCATAAATTTGGTTTTAGTTTTAAAACTCCCAGGACAGCTTGGAATCTTCTTCTAAGTAAATATGGTGGGAGCACAGAGCAGGTTGTATCCTGTGTAGGTTTGATACGTGCCAACCAACTGCCTTGTGGTTTTTCTCTATAACCTCAAGAAGCTGAGATTCTTGATCCTGGGTCAGCCTGTTGATGATGATGATCGGATACATTGCACCCGCAAGGAAGGCGTACTTAAGGCCTATTGAAAGTGGCTTTAATTTTGGTTCTGATCTAGCCTGCTTCTCAGCCACTTCGGAAACTATGCTAGTAGGTGGATGATCTACCATGCCTTTGGAGGTGTCGTCCACCTTAGTAGCTTGTTGTTTGTTGAATCTCTAATTCTCATTCTTTATTCTTTTATTTTAGCATAATCTTTTAGCAAAACAATTATAAATATGTGTAAATATAATAAATTACCATTGTTCATACCTTTGTTAATATTCCATAATTAGCACATATTTTCCAAAATAAAAGAGTAAAGATAAAAGAAAGAGAAATAAGGAGGTAATTATCTAATAAATACCAACTGACCCAAACCCTGAGAGAAGGGTAGTAATCGACCTGATCAACAAGGAATAAAGTAGGGGGATAGGGTCATATGTTGCCTATATTTGTAAATACTTATGTCTAATTATTTAAATTATATTTTGTACATACTATATTTTGAAATTCTTGTACATATCTCCAAAAATAAACTAAAAATAAAATAAAAATTATAAAACATAAAATAACAAAAAAGAAAACCAAAACATTGTTGTACATTAGCCACACTTGTAAATATTGTACATAATGCCTATTTAATTAATACCTTTATTTGATTTGTAAAAATCAAATAAAAATTCTTTATCATATTATAAAATAAATAAATAATGAAATATATTTTTGTAAAAAAAATAAAAAACACATGTATATAATACATATGTATATTACACTTGTACATATTACACTATATTGTATATACCACACATATATATTATGAAAGTAATTAAAATTATAGAAAAATAATTTGAAAAATTACAAACATTTTTTATTTTATTCATTTTATATTTTGAAGTCATTTGTTATTTTTTATTCAATTATGTAAATCCCCGCAATGATTAGCCCACCTCAGACTGTTGACCACGGTTAATCGTCCCTTCTCTAGGCCCGAACTCGGATCCTTGTCATCGGACTTCATTTCTCCCAATTATCATGCCCGGCTCCGACCACCTTCCACCTTGATATTTGGACCCGATATTCCTCGTTGACCCAAGATTCTCACAGATCCCTAATTTGGTCTGAATCTCCCTAAAGTTCCACGCATTCCCTCGATCCTTCTAGACCCTAGGGCTACCTATAAATACTCATCTCCAACCTACTCACTCGATAGCTTATGCCTCGTTGCCACCTTACTCACTAGCCACCTCTAGCAGTGTGACAGCATTACGGAGACCTGTTTGGAGCTTGGTTTGGTGGCTATTTGGTCGTAGCTTAAGAACGTGGTCGGAGCTCCTCCACATGAAGCCTCTTTTGCTCGTTGCAGTAGGATCGAGGCTATAACCTCGCCTCCACCTCTGCCTCTCTTCGTCGACCATCGTAGGATACTTAGGTATAGGGATGCAAACGGATACGGATATATCCGTATCCGATCTGTCACCATATCCATTTTATACAGATTTTGACGTCCGCATCCGTATCCATTTAAAATGGATACGGATGTGGATATCATTTTGATATCCGCAAACATCCATATCCGTATCCGTATATCCGTTTTCGTATATAAATATAGTCATAGATTTATTTTTAACCATATATAACATAATTCTCTACCTCCGTTCACCATATTTATATAATTTTTATGATACAAACACATTTAGTAAATTAATATCATGCGTTTTCCATCTGATTCTTATATATTTAAGTCGATTCTATAGAGTATTTCTAACATTACTCGTGTGCGATCAGTATCCGTTTTGCATCCGTATCCATTTTTTAAGGATATGGTAGGATAGTATTAATATCCGTCAATATCCGTATGCGCATCCGTATTCGTATTAAAAAATGGATAAGGATATGGTAATACCTATATCCGTATCCATTTCTGACCGTTTGCATCCCTACTTAGGTACCCTCCACTTCATTTCCAGTTCGATGTTCATTCCGATTCACTTCAACCAGCCATCCTGATGAATCTGTTATTCGTCATCTTTATTCATTTATTTTAGCCTAAAATCCCTTATAAAATACCTGCATATAACACTAACAACATATTCTTACTAACTTACATCTGTATGTAAATATTGTACACTTCTTACTAATTTTAGCCTAAAATAAATAAATAAAGAAAGAAAGGGAAAATAAAGAAAAGAAAATAAAGAAAAAGGAAGATTGTATACAGGCTGACCCAAACCCCGAGAGAATGTCAAGACTTGACCTGATCGATCAGGAATAAAGTAGGGGGACATAGGGTCCTTAAGTAGAAAATCAAAAAAATTGTGTGTGTTGTTGTAAATACTTCTCACTTATTTTGTGTATATCTGTATAAAACTAACACTCATTTATTTGTAACTTAATTGATCTCAAATCAGATAACTTTTAAAACTAAAGTTGTAAAATAAAAATGTGTCCTAATTAACAAAAATAATTGCACAATTAAATCATGTACAGAATAAAAGTAGTCACACTTGGAAAAAGCCACTAAGCACTAATTGAAAATTCATTTTCGGCTCCATATGAACTCAAATTAAACCAATCTCACTTCCATTGGATTCTAAATTAAATTATCTTTAAAATGGTTGTGATTTCAAAATACTTGTAGTTAAGAGTAAAAAGTTGGTTTTCTGGGGTGATTTGTGAAATTTTCTCATGTATTTTGTAAATATTGTATTTGTATATATTTGTAAATTATTATTACTAAATATAAAAAATCAAAATCAAAATCAAAAAAATTTAAAACAAAAAAAGCTAACTTCCTCATTTACCCTTGTATATAATGTCATATATCTATATAGTATATGTATACAGTTGCTATTTTTAATTAACCACCAAAAAAATATAAAAACAACATTTTTTAATTAAAATAAATAAAGTGATAAAAATTCAAAAAAATTAGATAATTTTGTAAGTAGTTTTATCTCTTTATCTTTATCTCATTTCAATTTTTGCATCCATCTTATCTCTTTATCTAAAAAGCCAAAAATTCAAAATTTCATCTCCATTATCTTTTTTATTTACATGGCTCCTTCTCCCTCATTCCAACTCGATCAATCTTTAGAGAGAGGAGGCCGATCTTCGAGAGAAAATTTCATCGAGAAAGTTGCCTAGTCTCCAAGCCGTCCGGTGACAGCGAGTCGGTCTTATCGAGGCGATCACGGTCCTTTTCCGCTCCAAAGGTGAGATACATTTTTTTATTATTTTTTATTTAAGTTAATCGTAACCTCATTTTCGCAATTTTATTTTGTAGTCATTTTTTAAAATCATAGAATCATCATCACGATTTCATTCACCAACAACCCGAGTTTTCATCTCATCTTCTTGATCTCTCCGCTTTCAATTTCTACCTTCCACAATCTATCAACTCCGACTACGCACGGTGATCGAAGAATCGGATTCGATCCTTTCATTTTCGCTGGATCCCCATTCATTTTCCTATTTGTAAATAAATAAATAAATATAAATTTATATGTTTCTTGTCCTCTAACGTTTGTTTTGCAGGAACATTAAAAAGAAAACAACAAAAATTCATTTTCTGTTTTATTTATTATTTCGGATTTACAATAAAAAATAAAAAAAGCTTTTTTATTACTGTTTACATTGAAAAAATACAAAAAGAAAATTAAAAAAAAACAAAATAAAAAAATCCAACAACATGCGGTAGGGCCACCAACCCCCACCGCCCGCACTTCGCCACGCCTTCTCCAAGCTTGGTCGCACGCTCCACTCTGGCTGCGCCCGGCCGCACGTGCCAGCTCCGCTCTCCACGATAGTTGTCCGCCCTGTTGCACCCCGCCGCGCGTGACGCACTCTTCCCCGACTCCTCCCAGACCTTTTCTCAGACCGTCGACGCCTCCGCCCGAGTTTCCAGGCCTGCGCGGCGGCATGGTCCTCTGCCGCACTCCCCTGCCGCGGTAGTGCGTCGCCTGCAACTCCAGCCGGTCCGCACTGCCCGTCGAACGCCACCACCGCCTCCGAGCTCGGTGCCGCAGCCGTGACATCGTGTCCGCACCACCGCCTGAGCCCCCATCCAACGCCGCTCGACGCCATCCGCCGAGCCCGTCCGCTGCTCGCGCCCTTCTTCTTAGAGGCAGCGGCCCTCCCTCTAGTTTTTGTGGTGCCTTTTGCTTGGAAACGAAGAGAACCCTCCCTGGGGTTTATTATTTTATTGGGAAAACTTCACTTCAGCCCCAGAAATGTTCGAAATAGTAGAAAGAGCCCCGACAATACAAGCACATGCCATGCACGTGATATAGTGGTAAAATTGTGTATTCTATCTTGTGATTTATTTTTATTATTTATTTCATGCAAAAATATTGAATCTTTGCATTTCAGTCCATGTACTCAGACTCTTTAATTGGCATGAATTCTCTATTGAAATAAATGTTTTTTATTAGTCCAAAAATTCTCAAAAAAATAACTTAAACTCCTGTAGCGGGCATCGTCATTGCATAAAAAATTCATTGCATTTTGATTTCATTTATTATTATTAAAAAATCAAAAACTTGTCATTTTTTCCTGTTTGAAATTTAAAAATTCATAAAAATTTAAATATTGTTCCAAAAATTCCAAAAAAAATAAGGTAGTTTTATTTCGGTGTCTTTTAATTTTTGATCAATTTTCATGCATTGATTATTTAAAACCTAAAAAAAATGGAAAACATCGAAAAGCTTATAGAAATCATAGAAAATTCTACAAAAATCCAAAAACTGTGATTTTAGTTCCTGTTTGTAGATAATTACTTATAGTTTGTTTTCAAAAAATTGTCAGGAGTTTTGGGCACTAAAAATATTTTTAAGTTGCAAATTACTCCAGGTTGTGCACATTTTCGCATTTTCTCACTGTTTAATTTTTAGAAAAAGTACAAAACATCTGAAAATTCCACAAAAAAATCTCAAAAATATTTCAAAACTTTTAAAACCCAAAAATATTTTTTTTTCTGCATTCTTCTGAGTATTTTTGATAAATCGAAAAAATTATAAAAAGATTTGGTGTGTGTATTTTTGATCTTGTGAATATTACTTCATGTTATTTTTGAAAATTTAAAAAAAATTGCAAAGTCAAAGTCACTAAAAATTAAAAATCAGAAAATACATTAAAAATTAGAAAGAAAAAATAAAAAAAGATATAAAAACACAAAAATCAAGGATAGTTGTCCTTTGAGATTCTTGTTTTCTCTTAATTAGTTCTTGATAAAATGAATAACCCTCGGGATTTGTAGCCTCCCTGAGTTCGACCCTATCCACTATACAGCTTAATAAGTAGCAAAATAAAAAAAATGCGTTTGTTTGTCATGGGATTTTAGGGATAACAGCAAGGACCAACCTAATTGCCATTAATATTCCAACCTTCAAATTTTCTTGACAACAAAATGGCGTCGTTGCCGGGGAGGAGCTGGCGTAGTCGGGCGGAGTACGCCTCCCTCGCACGGCGGCGATGTGCGAGCGCTTGGGGGACGGCCTGCCCTTTTTTGTTTTTTTTGTTTTATTAATTTTTTATTATTCATTGTAAACAATGAATAAAAAAAATTTTATTTATTTTTTTGTAAATCCAAAAAACAGATATTAAGAAAAAAAATAGATAAATTTTTTTATTTTTTTAATGATCCTGCAAAACCAACGTTAGAGAAAAATGAAATAAACGATTTTTTATTTTTTTTATTTATTTACAAATCGGAAAATGAGCGGGGATCCGTAGAAAAATGGAAGAATCTAATCCGATCTTCGACCACTGTATGTGGCCGGAGTTGAGAGATCGTGGACGATAGAAAGAGAACACGTGGAGATCGAGAAAGTGAGATGAAAAATCGATTCGGTGGAGGAATAATTCGTGGCGGATTTTAAGATCTAGATAAACAAAAAAATGACAACGAGATGAAAATACGAGAAATAAACTACGATTAATCTAGATAAAAATAAGAAAACAAATGTGGATCTCACCTTAGGAGCGAAAAAGGACCGTGATCGCCTCGACAAGGCCGACTTGCTATCACCGGATGGCTTGGAGACTAGGAAACTTCCTCGACGAAATTTTCTCTCGGAGATCGGGCTCCTCTCTTGGCGTCGTTACAGGAGAGGCACGGCGAGGGTAGTTAGGTTCCTCTTTTGACCTGCTATTCTTGGTTGTAAATATCTGTTTACATATTTTCCATTCACTTCATTGTTTATATCCACTGCATTCATTTCATTTTTTTTCTCATATTTGATAATTGTGTTTCTTACACATTCTCTTTTATTTTTCTTGCGAGGGCCCGCAGAGCGAAGGAGGCGATCCTAGGAGAGCCGAAGCACCCAAGCGACGTGGATGCGGCTTGATTCTTCACCAAGCCGTCGGATAGCATGAGAAGAGGAGAAGAAGAATTGAAAGAGACGAAAGAGAGAGAGAGAGAGAGAGAGAGAGATTATCTTTTCTACCATTTGAACTCTGTAAACAGACATTCATTTGTTGCGGGTCTGTTTCGCCAAGTGCCGATGCACTTGGGGGACCTCACTAGTTTTGTTTTCATCGCTTTATTTTTCTTTGTTTCCCGTGGATTTCGTGAGCCACCTATTGATTGCTTTAATTAATTTGCTTAAGCCAGGTAATTAATTAGGTCCAAACACCCTAGTTCACTTGCATCATATAGGTTAGTTTATTTTTCTGTATTTAAATTCTGCATGGATCACTTGCATGTAGAGGGCTGGCGACAAGGTACGCATCTCTAACCCCTGCATGCATCATCGTTTTTAATCGCGCATTGGCATTTTCGATCTCCTTCCTTGTTTTCACTCAAATAAATTAAAAAGGAAATTGGACACTTGGTAAGCGATTCTTTGAAAATATTTTTAACCAAGTGAAAACTGTTAAAACCGGGACTGATAAAGAAAACTCGACCCTAAAAAATACAAGGAAAATTAGTGTTTTGGGTAGAGTAACCCCCCCCCCCATTGTTTGGTTTGCTTGAGCGAGAGAGCGAACCCGCACATTAAGATAGAGCCATGCCTGAACTCTTTTCAGACTACTATCTTGGGTTAGTTGTTCTCCAGTGAGGATCTCTCCGATAGCCGGCAAAGCGGCCCGCGATGTCCTTAATAGATTGAATTGATCGGGGAGCCGATAAACGGTCTGCAGTTCATACTGGCTGGGAAAGATCTAACTTTGGGATTAGGCCAGTCTCCTGAGAGCATTGGGTTCCTAATAGCTCGCTTTAACCGCTCTGATATATTGTATTGTCACCAAACTCTAAAATTGACAAGATAATTGACCGAACCTTCACGGTCTTCACATTGAGTTGAGTTGGTGAACTGGGGGTTTGTATTGTGTTTACTTGTTAGTGCTAAAGATCCTTCTACGCAGTTGCGCCTTCATTCGCTTTCACTCTTGCATTGACATTCGTGCTCTCGTATCCGACCTATTGATTTTGAAGATGTCGGATCGTAGTATTTCTCGTTCGGACTCCGCAAACTCATTCTACGCTCCGAGCCGCTCACCTTCTATTTGGGGAGACTCACTTCATGAATATTTATATTTATAGTGAAAAGTCTATGAGGTGTATCTTAATTTATTTTTATGGTTTTCTTTCCTTATTTCGCCCTACTTATTGGTTTGTCGACCAATCCATGCTGACTTGGTCTCGGGGTTAGGTTATATAAATATACCTTGCAGTTATATATATATATTTATAAGTCAAATTATACATATATACATATTTCACAATCTGCCTTATTTTCTTTTCTTTGTTCTTTTATTTTTTTACATGTTTTTGATGCTTAAAAGTGCATTTTTATTTATGAATGTTATTTTGATAAAAGATGGAAGTTAATGTATATTTACATGTATTTGTTAAGGGTTTTAAGACAAAATGCAATAGAAAAGTTAATGAATCATGGATTCATCACTCACTCGGTCATATAGTTGTCTCCAGAATTATATATATCCTTCAATGTCAGCTTCAGGTTCCAATTCCTTAGTTCTTCTTCTTCTTCTTTTGGTTCATCACATGGTTTTTCTCCACCTCCTCCTGTTGGTCTGTTCCTCATGCCATTTAGCATATCTTGAAAGGCAGTCTACACGAGGGCCTATTCCATCAGTTGCTGCTGGATGGCTTGGATGGAAGCTAGCAACTGAGCGTTCTCTTGATTCTGATATGGCACCTGGCCTTGCTCTGGCTAGGGCGGTTGATGCCCTCTCCTTGAGGAACCATTTCTGGGTCTGAGTATGAGGAGATGAACTTTGTGTTGGGATCCAGGACTGGGACCAACTTCTATCTGTAATGGAAGAGAATCCCAATTAGACCACTTTGAAATTGAATGCTAGTTGTCATGATGACTTTAAGACTAGGGTCAATCCCAGATGGTTGGGAATGGAGTAAAAGATGTAGACTAAAATTGACCTCCATTTACAGCAGGCGAAAGTGGGAAAAGGGTGGTCCTAGTTTATTAGGATATAAAGGAAGGTGGAAAAAAGATGAGGAGTCTGGAGATCGGTTCGCAAGGTCTGACCTGGGTTCTTGAGAATTGTCTCGAATTATTGACGATGTCGAGTCCATGGAATAGATGTAGGTGTCAACAGAGTCTTGACTAAAGAATCAATGGATGGATATCGTGAAGCAAGAGAGGATTAATGCAGGAAGAAGGATACGATGGTCAATGAGGAATAAAAAAGAGTGTAAAACAATAGAAAGGCTTGAAACGAGCAGGAGATCAAAGAGAAGACACACATAAAAAAATTTGTGCAAGTGTGTGGGACTTGATCTTTGATTATTAATACAAATGCAATACAAAATTGGGTTCACCAACCTAATACAATGTGAAGCCATAAAGGACCGATTATTTTTATCTTGTCATTTTTAGAGTTGTTGTTTCAGGCATATCTTTGAACAAGTCCTTGGTACTCTAACCATATAAGAGTGAGAGTAATGTAAGAATAGTATCCCATACTTGTCCTCCTCCTTTGTAACCTATATTCTACACTTTTTGAGGTCCTTGTAACCCTTACTATATCCCTACTCAGCCAAATAATAAGAGGGAGGAAGTTGATAAGCGAAACCACTACTTCGGGCCTCGCTCGTAATGGAATCACTCGTAAGTATGCAAGGACCTACTCGAATACAAATCGATGAGATAGACACACTCGTGAGGGCATGGCCTAAGCTTCGTACTTCATACCAAGTCGTTGTCCCACACAATGCGGGAACACTATCGATGGCATGGCCCTCCTCGATCGTGTATGATAGAAGCACCAACATTTTGAAAATACAGGCGATACACAAGGCAATTACAGTCTGGAATTCGGGCTCTAATCCTTAGCGGGTCATGCCTCACTCATGGGAGGGGTTTTGGTATCCTCCTAAGATACCTGAAAATAATTAGGGCTTTATGAACTCAAGGTAATGAAGATCATTATAAATTTTAATTAAGGTCGGAGTTTATTAAGCAGTCCCCTTGTTTTATTTTTTTATTTTCACTTTTTTGGATATTTTGCATACAAGCGCCTGATGATTTTATAGATTTTCATTTAAGTCTTCGGTGCTCAAAATCAGAGGAAGATAATGAAAAAGTCATGCAAGTCAATTCGATGATGGAAATCTCACCATTGAACCTAATGATGCATGTAGATTTAGAGGACTTATAGTGCTTCCTAACTTTCTCCATGTGGTATGCAAAATGGAATTTTTAAACCTATCTAAATGGCAGTGTGCAATCGACAAAATTGCCCTAAATAGTTGATCATATTAGTTGTGAAGAATCACATATTAATTATTTAGAAATGAGACCAAAAGCCCGATCTTCAATGCCACTTGGTGCTCACCACAGTAGGTCCTGCAAACAATGTATGCGACCTCTCTGGGCACATAGGCTCAAGTCTAAATAATTAATAATTAATAATTTGACTAGATCTACATGTAAGAGACTACATGCACATAATTGTTATTAGGATTTGGACCTAATTACCAATATAAGAAACCTAAAGTCTAGGGGCTCCATGCACACAAAACAAATATAAAGAAAATAAAAAAACTCAAAACAACGAGAAACAAATAAAACAAAGTGATGAAACATGAGGAAACCACGACGAGGCCTTAGGGGAACAATCACACGGGCAATGAACCTTGTAGAGTAGAGTAGTGTCCAAGTCCATAATTATTACAGTTAATAATGAATGAATGAATCTCTCTATCTCACCAAAATAAAATAAAATACTAAACTAAAAGTCTATGCTAATTAATATCTATGCTATGCCTGCTTCCTCTCCAACTAGTCAAGTGAAGAAGACCAGTATCTACCTTACTTGGATGCATCATCCTTATAAGAGGTCATCTTCACGTAACGGACCCCTCTCAACAAACACGACAATAGAGATGTATTAGCACAAATAAATAATGTATGTAAACAAAAATAAGGAATGAGGGATATACAAGTAAGATATAGAATAATTTATACAAGTAAATAATTGAATAAATAAATAAAAGGCAAATATATACAAATTAGGCTATATACATTGCTCCCCAGCAACAACGCCATTTCATGATATGGTAATTTTCAAGCGGACCTAAAAACGTATCCTCACGGAGTCTTAGGATAGAATGTCGCTGAGGCAACCCGCAAGAAACACCAAAGTCAATCAACAAGTACCCACAATATAAATAAGCAATGGATAACCAAAAAATGTGAGAACAATTTATTATACTCTACAAACTAAATATATAGCATGTAAGTATGTAGAGGTCGAACCACATAGAGCAAGCTAGGTAGCCTATGATTATTGCTAATCAATGTGTATTATGTACATACTTGTCTTTAAATCTTTTTATGTGGGTTTTTTTTATTTTTATTAAATTATTAGTAAATATAGGTAATATAAAAATAAGATAGATTATCTTAATATATATAGGTATATAAGAGTTAAATTACATGCATGCAAGATATACATTTTTTGGTTTTTAGTTTTGCCCATTTTTAATTCCTTTTGATTCTTGAAAATAAAAGAAGAATATATTTATATAGAATATATTAGAATATAATATAAGAATATAAATTGTATGTATATATATTTATATACATATAGATAATATATAGTATATATATTTATAAATAGTCCTAGAATATAAGGAAAAATATTAGTTGTTTATATTTTTCTCATGTTTCATGATTTTTCTAAAATTTTTGAATATTTTTAGGTATTTTTAAAATAAATAACATCATAAAATAGAGATTAAATAAATAGGTCGAATTAATTTGGGGTTCAAAAATAGCAAAAATATTCAAAATTTTCCAAATCAATTTTAATAAATAAATAATAATATAAAGAAAATTCTAAAATAGAAATCATTATTTTCATATTTTTTGATATTTTTTATGTTTTTCTAAAGGATTCTGGAACTTTTCAATTTTTAGTTTTCTTTCTTTTTCTAATTTTAGGGAGTTTCGGTCTAGAGTTAGTATAGATCACAATAGACAACATATAATTTTTGTAAATTTTAAAGGCATTTTAATATTTTTTGGCATTTTTATAACTAAAAAGGGATAAAATGCTCACTGTTTGAATTTTATAAATACATAAATGCTAAAAATGCAAAATAAAAATTAGAGAATGAAAATATGTCATTCACGGCATTTATGTGCAATTTTGCAAAATAAAATACAAATATGAGAAATTTTTAACAAAAATAGTAAGTAAATAAAATTTCATATACAGACAGGGACCTATTTGCAATTGACACAAAGTATTCATGCATTTCATAACCATTTTACAAAACCAAGGGGTATACATGCAGTTTTTCATGAAATAAATAAATTAAAAAGCCCTTAGAAGGGTATTTATGCAAATATACAAAAGTTCCTGGTCCCATGTACCGTTTTTTCCCAAAAAGCTATCATTAAATATATAATTTAATGGAATAAAAATAAATATAAAAAATTAGGGTTATGCCTGCAAAATGCCCAAATCGCATGGCGACTCGCGTGAGGTGAGCTGGCGTGGACATATGGGCAAATACATGAAAGTAGTGGGGTTATATGAAATTTTTACAAACATATTTACACTTCAGACAAATATTTAAGTACTAAAAATAAATAAGAAAAGGCGGAGGTGGATGAGTGCAAATTACCTGATTTTCACTCCATACGATGGTTAGGGATCTCTACTAAAGTGCATCGGACGATTGAGGCTATGTGTCGCTTCAATCTTGACCCAACGGCTAAGATTAAAACTGGAGAGGCCTCCTAATCTGACAGTATCTGGAGCATCAGCAAGAACACGAAGAACACCCAAGTGGCTGAGATTCGATCTCCAATTACACACGACTCCAAGTACCAATCCTCACACCAAAAGTCTCTTTCGATTACTTGGATCGTTCTGCATCGGCATGGACCTACAGAAGGTCCAAATGTCATTGGTGAAGACTTGGCGAGTAGCTAGAGCTTCATGTGACCTAGGAGATGCAAAATGCCTCGAATCGAGGCTCTAGGTGGTTCTCTGGGAGGTTGGACCTGCATGAAAAATCCGATGGCTCTAAAGGTTCCTCTCAATCCAGAAAAGGAGGTCTGAGACCTCGTGAACGACAAGATAGGCGCAGCTTCGACGAGGATGATCGATGGAGCTTTGATCTCCTTAAATCATGGCTCAATTCCATAGGGGAATGAGATTGATCGATGTAGTAGAATAAGGGAAAGAAAATGAGGTGGTCAGGCGGGTCGAGACAAGTTGAATCACAATGAAATGGCTAGAGCCCTAATGGCTCCGATTAACTCACTAATGGAATTACAACTGCTCATATAGAGACTAAATTAATTGCAGAAATGAAACTGCGGAATGAAAATCTACCCAAGGAAAATAAAATGCGCAACTCTTACCTGACCAAGAAACCAAGGAGCAACACACCGTCGGAGCATCGCCTAGACCTTCTCTCTTCCTCCTATAGTACTCCGAACCTTGAGGAAAGCACCTCTATCATCGGTGAACTCTCACACACACGGCTGGAGACTCTACAAGGCTCGAAAAGGGATAAAAAAGGAATGGAAGGAATTTGTGTTTTATTTAAAGAGAGAGACTTGATCGATCCATGATCGATATTTAGTCGTGGCTCAAGGCAGATCGAGCGAATTTAACGAGTAAGCGAGGATGGTGATTGTGATTAAACAAGATCGATGAAGGACTCGAGGTGAACATAGGCACAAAGTGGCCTAAAAATTCAAGGAATTGGGGGTCTCGAGGCTATGATAGACGTTAGAGGCACGGGAAGGACAATCAACTTGGGTCAATAGTCCTCGCCTCTGGATTGGTCCACAGTGGATGTAAGAGGACAAAATAGGAGCCTTATTAAAAAATAATTAATTAAAAATAATAAATGATTTTATAATTTTTTGGTTAAAAATAAAAAAATATTTATTATTTTATGTAGCATATTAGTATAATTTTTATTTATTTTTATGAATTAAGTTATTACAAGTTACTGTTTACAAGTGTATTTATAGGTATAATAACCTATGTTTTGTACATTTTATTTTTAGTTTAAATTTTTTATTTCATTATTTTATTTTCATATTTTATATATTTATATATTTTCAGGTACACAAAGATATTTTTATTTTATTTTTGATTTTATTTGTACACTTACATAATAGGGGTATATCTTATATAGATATATGTATTGGTATTTCATCTATGTATCTACATAGACTATTTTATTTTTGTATTTTCTTCATGGTTTTATTCTATTCTAAATATGTAAATATACTGTTAATAATATTTTAAAAATTTTAAAAACATAAATTGTAAAAACAATAAAGAATAAGTAAAATGAATATTTTATTCATGTATATTATACAATAGGGTTCAAAAACCTAACTTTTACATCTTAACTCCAAAATGAATGAAATCACCTTTATTAAATAGCTAATTAAAAGTTATATACAATTAAAGGTGATTTTGGAATTTTTATTGAGGAGATACAGATCTGGAAAGTTTTGATTTTGGATTTTTATTCTTCGTATAAAATGTACATTGTATATCATTTTTTGGTAAACTCAATTTTTTATTTTTATTTATATTTTTATCTCATGTGCGGATTTTATTGATTTGATGAATAAATATTAGAGAATAAAATGGTTCTTAAAAATGAATTATTGATGTTAGAAAGAATGAGATTTATATTCTTTTTGGTTGTTATCTCCCTCTCCTTTATTCCTTGTCGAACAAATCAATTATTGACTTGGTCTAGGGGTTTAGGGTCATAAAATACCTTTGATATTTTATTTTTTTTTCTTTTGTTTTGTTTCCTTTTCTTTATTCTTTTTATCTTTTTTAAATAATGTATTTTATCACTAATTATACAATAAACAGTGAATTTTAATTTGTACAAATAATGATATTTACATGCATTTAGATAGGGTTTAAAGGATAAAATGAGAGAATAAATGTGATGAAATAGAGATTAATCAGCAGGTTGGTACCGACGATTCATCAAAGATTTCAGCAATCTCGCTCGATCGTTAACTGAATTGTTAAACGATGAGTTAAACTTTCTTGTTGATGATTGTGTGCTCCAAGCCTTTTTCACAGTTGAAAGATTTGATCACTCAAGCCCCTATCCTGTTGTCACCAGGCAAGACACTAACATTTGAGATCATGACGGACGCATCAGATTATGTCATCGGTACCATATTGGGACTGAGGAAAGACAATGTGCCATTTGATATTCATTATGCCAGCTGAATAGTAGATGAAGCTCATAAGAATTATACTACCACTAAGAAAGAGCTGCTAGCAGTAGTTTTTGCCCTGGAAAAATGTTCAAATACCATCTCCTTGGATCCAAAGTCATAGTTTACACGGATTAGGGTAAATTACAATTTGGGTCCTCATCTATGGGTCAGATCCCAGAATGGGTCCCGATCTTTAAATTGAAACGATTCGGATCCCAGGACCATTTAGGAAATGGAAATTTTGGGGTTCATGATGAATATGCCCTTGTTGGGAAGGGAATGGGGGTTGGTCCAATTTTTAAACAAGGGCATACTTGTCATTAGCCTCAAAAAGTTCCTTACCTTAATGGCCCTGGAACTCGAATTGTTACAATTTAAATATCAGTACCCATTATGGGATCGAACCCATAGATGGGGACCCAAATTGTAATTTACCCCACGAATTATTCCGCCAACTAATACCTGCAACAGAAGAAGGATGTGATGAATCTCTAAAAATGATTAATTAAGATCAAATCCCTAAAATTCATTGGCATTTCTTCATTTATTCTACATAATTAGCATTCATGCACGTATTGATAAGAATTGTATTTTATCACTCACAATTGCATAAAATAAGAAGCCAAAAATCTCAGTCCAATCGACCTGTAAATAGCCTAACTTCCCTGATTTTTAACCAATCCATGATAACACCAAATGACCTGAAACTACCTCCATTGTGTACATATGACTAATAAGAATAAATGAAAAATACAAAAAATCACTAGCTGAAATAAGTGGACCAAAAATCCAAAACCTAATTCTAAGATTCTTGGACTAAAACATTGATATCTTCCTCATCCAGTGCCCGATTTGACCTTACTCACTTTTGAACTAATGTACATTCAAATACTTTCAAAACAAGACCAAGTCAAGTGAAGCAGAGCTCAAATGTGAAAGTTGGGTTTTGGGTCTCTTTTGTACATTTTGTATTTTAGCAGTTTTCGACTTATTATTTTATGTCATAATTGATTCGCTTATTTATTTCTTTTTCATTTTGTTTCTTTGACAAAAGTTTTATTAAAATGCAAAAAATTCAAATCCAAAAAGAGATTGAAATCAAAGAAATTTATTGAGTCCGAGTCTTCACTAACTGTCTGCACAAAAGTCGTCATTTTCATATTTTATTTTATTTATTTATTTTCTTAATTGCTAAAAATCCAAAAAAATAGTTTAATGTGTACATATCTATCTCTGATTTTATCATATTTTTTTGGATATTTATCTTGTTTAAAAATAACTAAAAAATTATAAAATCCAAAAATCAAGGTATTCTATGTACATAGAGTACCCTAAAAACATCGCTTTGCACAATGATTGATTTTGGTTTTGATACTTTCATGAAAATGGTATATCTCAACGAGATGAGAACTTTGTGAAGAAACTTTTTGGATACGAGGTCATTTGCTATTTATTTTTATTTATCTTTACAATTTATTCTCGAATTTTCTGAAGGTTCCATGTGGCAGCTCCAGGAGTCGCGACGTAGCACCCAGTTTTGAGCTTTTAAATTCATTTTATAAAAAAAATCAAAAGCCATGCACGTGCAGCACACGTGCTACCTGCGCAGGCGCACTGCACGTGCCTAACCTCTCCCCTTCCCACTTGCTGCCACGTGGAAAGATCTAGGACGTCCGATCTCAGCCGATCGGACGGCCCCAAACCCGTCGTTCTCCTCCCCCTACTTTCCAATCAGGAGTGGGCGACACCGCCGTCCCCTGCGATTTCTCACTTCTTTTTTGTTAAGACTTCATTTTTGTGAACCCACTTCTTCATATCTTCCGCCAAATTATTCGATATATTTTACTATTTTATTAATTGGTCATTTGAGATAACTCCTATGGTAGAAAAATCAGTTATGATACAAGTTATAATCGTATACATATTACCAATTTTGGTATTTTCTGAACGGAGCCTGGATACTTTATTTTATTATTACAAGCTAACCATAAATCCTTCTAATTTAAATTATTTATCCCCACAATCAAAATAAATTGATCCAATTGTACTTCACGCTCCAAATTATTAATGGTTCAATCCATTTGCCTCTCCTCTTTCCCCTTCGTCTCCCCGTCAACTCCAATAAGATCACAATCCCCCTCTCTGCTTATCTCATCGCCCTCATGATCGGATCACCGCCAGATCCCATTGTCTTCCTCCAGTCACCCAATTGAAATCAATCACCCACCTCTGCAGAACCCGCGGGTCGCGGCACCAGTTGTCTTCCTCGTTTGGTCACATGCCTGACTTCATCCATCCAACGATTGCACCATAAAGAGGGGAGCTTGGTGGTGACAGCACCGGCTCGTTCATCTCCACCCTGGCGAGATCCGAGCCTTGTGTGGCTCGTTGCAGCATGTCCAAGCCACGTGAATGCCTTTGCTCCGATGTGTACGCTATCGAGCCAACAACGATTATCACATCAACCGATAAACAATAGAGAAGGGAGATATCCTAGTCATAGGTGACAGCTCCGGCATCATCCCCCTCTGTTGCGTCGAGATCCGAGGTGGAAATGTCTCATCGTAGACCTCCTCCAAGTGTTTTTCTGCTTCGAACATCCTTCGTTGAACTTGCCACCGACATCGATACCCGCTTTCCACCTTTGACCCACCATGCATACGCGTTGCCACCTGCTTCTTATCCGACAACACTTCATCGATATCGCCTTGACCTCCCTTGTCTAGAAACCCAGCTCCACCTGCAAGAAGCTTCATCGACAACATTTCCAAGAGGGTCCCCAAAGCGTGCTCCACTCCCTCTGAGGAATTCTTCAGCGCCTCCACAACTGCCTGGAGCCCCAAGCTCATCTTCATTGGACTCCACTGATGAATCTACGATTCGTCATCTTTATTCATTTATTTTAGCTTAAAATCCCTTATAAAACACCTGCATATAACACTAACTCCATATTCTTACTAACTTGCATCTGTAAATATTGTACACTTCTTACTAATTTTAACATAAAATAAAGAAAGAAAGAAAGGAAAAATAAAGAAAAGAAAATAAAAAAAAGAAAGGAAGACTGTACAGGCTGACCCGAACCCCGAGAGAAGGTCAAGACTTGACCTGATCGACCAGGAATAAAGTAGGGGGATATAAGGGTCCTTAAGCAGAAAATCAAAAAATGTGTGTGTGTTGTTGTAAATACTTCTCACTTATTTTGTGTATATCTATATAAAACTAACACTAATTTATTTGTGCGTTAATTGACCTCAAATCGAATAACTTTCAAAACCAAAGTTGTAAATAAAAATGTGTCCTAATCAATAAAAATAATTACACAATTAAATCATGTATAGAATAAAAGTAGTCACACTTGGAAAAAGCCACCAAGCACTAATTGAAAAATCAATTCCAGCTCCATATGAACTCAAATTAAACCAATCTCACTTCCATTGGATTCTAAATTAAATTATCTTTAAAATGGTTGGTTTGTGCAATTTTCCCATGTATTTTGTAAATATTGTATTTGTACATATTTGTAAATTATTCTCACTAATTATTTAAAATAAAAATAAAAAAATATTAATTAAAACACAAAAAAAAAGAAAATGCTAATCTCCTTATTTACCCTTGTATATAATGCCATATATGTATATAGTTTATATAGTTGCTATTTTTAATTAACCATCATAAAAAAATAAAAAAATAACATTTTTTATTCAAATAAATAAATTGAAGAAAAATCAAAAAAAAATAGATAATTTTGTAAATAGTTTTATCTCTTTTATTTTATCTCTCTTATCTCTTCCACCAAAAAAATTCAAAAATCCATTTCAACTTTCATCTCTCTTATCTTTTTATCCAAAAAAATCAAAAAAAAACAAATTTTATTCCATCTTTTCTATTTATATGGCTCCTTCTCCCTCATTCCAAGGAGATCAATCTTTAGAGAGAGGAGTCCGATCTCCGAGAGAAAATTTCATCGAGGAAGTTGTCTAGTCTCCAAGTCGTCCGGTGATAGCGAGTCAGCCTTGTCGAGGCGATCACGGTCTTTTTCCGCTCCTAAAGTGAGATCTGCATTTTTCTTATTTTCATCTAGGTTAATCGTAGTTTATTTCTCTCATTTTTTATCTCGTTGTCATTTTTATTTCTCTAGATCTAAAAAAATTTCATCACGATTTTGATCTGCTCCGACTCGATTTTTCATCACACTTTCTCCATCTCCACACGTTCTATTTCTATCGTCCACGATCTCTCAACTCCGGCCGCATAGGGTGGTCGGAGAGTCGGATTCGATCCTTCCACTTTCACCGGATCCCCGTTCATTTTCTAAGTTGTAAATAAATAAAAAAAACCAAAAAAGCTATTTATTTTCTTTATCCTCTAACGGTTGTTTTGCAGGGTCATAAATAAATAAAAAATTAAAAAAAGAATTTCTTTATCCTTTTTTTCCTTATTTTTCGGATTTACAAAAAAATAAAAAAAGATTTTTTGTATTATTGTTTACATTACAATAAAATAAAAAAGAGAAACAAAAAAAAACACACGCGGACGGCAGTGTCGTCCCGTGCCGCCTCAGGCTCCCATCGCCCCCCCAGCCGCAGGGGGACGCTCCACCGCCGCTGGGTCGCGCCCCTCTCCACCGAGTGGGGCCGCAAGCCGTGGCGCCTCACTCTTCCGCCACCCGACGCCATCCCCGCTGTGCCTGGCGGCACCGACAAAAGAAGCCGGTCCCCCGCACTCTACTGTACGAGTCCACCCTCCGCCTCTGGCCTCCAGCCTCCATCGTCGGTACCCTCTGTCGTCGCCTATGGTTCCGCACTCCCTGCGCATCTCCTCACGAAGACCCTCCCACCGTGCGAGTCCGCGCTTCAAGCGCTGCCCGTGAACACCGACCGTCGCGACATCGGTCCCTCTCCAGCAGATCCGTCGCGCCCTGCTCCAACACCTCCTGTGCGTCTCCGCCCCTTGTGCCTTGACGAGGAAGAAGAAAGGGGTGGCGCCCTTGTTGCCTCACCTCTAGTCCCTTGTGTCTGTGATTCAAAGAGAGAAGAAGAAACCCAAAGTTGGGTTAAAAATATTATTTGGAAAATTTGCATCTTCAGCCCCAGACATTTCAGAAATAGAAACATCCCCGCCTTCAAATCATATCACATGCAACGTACATGATTATGGGTAATTTTCATGATTCATACTGAAATTTATTTTGTTACAATTCAGTCCAAAACTTTTGCATATTTATATTTTAGTCCATGAACTACAAAACAATAATTTGCTTGCTCTCTCTGGATGAAATAAGGGTTATTTGTTATCCAAAAATTTTGCAAAAATTATGCTATGCTTATGATGTGACTATTTTGTTAGCGTAAATTTTTCATCGCATTTTGATTTCATTTGATATTATTAAAAAAAATCAAAAACAATGTCTTTTTGTCTTATTGAAATTCCAAAACTCATAAAAATTCAAATATTATTCCAAAAATTCCAAAAAAATAGAGTAGTTGTATTTCATTGCCTTTTATTATTTATAAAACCCAAAAAAATTGAAAAACATCAAAAATATTATAAAAATCATAGAAAATTCTACAAAAATTCAAAAATTTTGATTCCAATTCCTGTTTGTAGATATTTGCATCTAGTTTGTCTTAAAAATGATTGTTAGGAGTTTTGGGTATTTAAATACTTTTAAGTTGCAAATTACTCTAGGTTGTGCTCATTTTCGTATTTTCTTACTGTTTGATTTTTAAAAAAATACATATACATCTGAAAATTCCACAAAAATTCTCAAAAACATTTCAAAACTTTTAAACCCAAAAATATTTTTTCTGGATTTTTTTGAACTTTGTTGATTAATTAAAAGATTACAAAAAGAGTTGGGGTGCGTATTTTTTTACCTTGTTCATATTGTTCGTTAATTTTGAAAATTTAAAAAAAATAAAGTAAAATAAAAATTCACAAAAACCAAGGATAGTTGTCCTTTGAGATTCATGTTTTCTTTTAATTAAGTTTCTGATTGATTGAATAACCCTTGGGAATTGTAGCCTCCCTGAGTTCGACCCTGTCCGCTATACAGGTTAATAAGTAGCAAAAAAATAAAAAATATTTTTTGTTGTCACGGGATTTTGGGGATAGCGACGACACATTTATTCACCTTTAAATTATGCGTCCTCAAAATTTCGTGCGCAACAAAATGGCACCGTTGCCGGGGAGGCACGGCGAGGGTAGTTAGGTTTCTCTTTTGACATGCTATTCTTGCTTGTAAATATCAGTTTACATATTTTCCATTCACTTCATTGTTTATATCCATTGTATTCATTTCATTTTTTTCTCATATTTGAAAATTGTTTTTCTTACACATTTTATATTCTTTTCTCTTGCGAGGTCCGTGAAGCGAAGGAGGCGATCCTAAGATAGCTGAAGAACCCAAGCGACGTGGAGGCGGCTTGATTCTTCACCAAGACGCAGGATAGCATGAGAAGAGGAGAAGAAGGAGATGAAAGAGAGAGAGATATTTTCTAGCATTTAAACTTTGTAAATGGACATTCATTTGTTGCGGGGTATATTTCGCCAAGTGTCGGTGCACATGGGGGACCTCACCGATTTTGTTTTCATCGCCTTTATTTTTCTTTATTTTCCGTGGATTTCGTGAGCCACCTATTGATTGCTTTAATTAATTTGCTTAAGCCAGGTAATTAATTAGGTTAAAACAACCTAAACAGGAATTTTTGTGCCTATAGAATAGAGCGCAATTTGGACTTAGTCAAATTAACTTGTTCTTGCCCGTTAATAGAAGTTATCATCTAGGACGGTTCACTTGCATCATAGAGGTTAGTTTATTTTTCTGTATTTAAATTTTGCATGCATTACTTGCATGTAGAGGGCTGGTGACAAGGTACGCATCTCTAACCACTGCATGCATCATCGTCTTTAATCGCGCATTGGTATTTTCGATCTCCTTCCTTGTTTTCACTCAAATAAATTAAAAAGGAAATTGGACACTCGGTAGGCGATTCTTTGAAAATAGTTTTAACCAAGTGAAAATTGTTAAAATCGGGACTGTTAAAGAAAACTCGACCCTAAAAATACAAGGAAAATTATTGTTTTGGGGAGAGTAATCCCCCCATTGTTTGGTTTGCTTGAGCAAGAGAGCGAACCCGCACACTAAGATAGAGCCACGCCCGAACTCTTTTCAGACTACTATCTTAGGTTAGTCGTTCTCCAGTGAGGATCTCTCCGGTAGCCGGTAAAGCGGCTCGCGATGTCCTTAACAGATTGAATTGATCGGGGAGCCAATAAACGGTCTGCAGTTCATACTGGCTGGGAAAGATCTAACTTTGGGATTAGGCCAGTCTCCTGAGAGCATTGGATTCCTAACAGCTCGCTTTAACCGCTCTGATATATTGTATTGTCACCAAACTCTAAAATTGACAAGATAATTGACCGAACCTTCACGGTCTTCACATTGAGTTGAGTTGGCGAACTACTGGTTTGTATTGTGTTTGCTTGTTAGTGCTAAAGATCCTTCTACGCAGTTGCGCCTTTATTCGCTTTCACTCTTGCATTGACATCCGTGCTCTCATATCCTGCCTATTGATTTTGAAGATGTCGGATCGGAGTATTTCTCGTTCGGACTCCGCGAACTCATTATACGCTCCGAGCCGTTCACCTTCTATTCGGGGAGACTCACTTCACGAATATTCCTCTTTCCCCACTTCACAATTCACAACGTCCATGAATCCACTATTTGAGATTGGCTTTAATCTCGAATTAATATCTGAGACTCCATCAATTCTGAGCACTAATCGAGTGGCATATACATTTTCAGAGTCAGAAGCCGGACACTTAATGCCTCCCAAGGGAAAGGGAACATGTCGGAACAAAGCGAGATCAACAGTACCATGTTAGCCTCCATTCAATCAATTCAAGCACAGTTAATGGAGCAGGCTAATTTTCTATCCACACTGAGAGATATGATTCTCGACATAAGACAAGAAAGCGAAGACAGGAGAGAGGGGGATAAACAGAAACCCAGGAGGTGAGAATGGGGGAGAACCTGGGGCTAATCCTACACTAAAAGATGCCTATAATCCAGTGGCAGGACAGACAAATTCTTGGATACAAATCCCTGCGGTTCATGGGCATTTTGAGCTTAAGCCTACTATTTTACCTCTTCTCCCAATATTCCATGGAAATATTAATGAAGAACCTTATATACACCTCTAGCAGTTCGATCGCATTTGTGGAACAGTACACTACCCAAATGTCCCATTAGAGGTAGTGCAGATGACAACCTTTCCATTCAGTCTGAAGGGCAAAGCTTTGTACTGGTTAAATCACTTGGGGAAGGTTGTGGGAAGAGTTGAGATCCGCATTTCTAAACAAGTATTATCCACTTGGACGACTCGACCAAATGCGATCCTTGATTGCTAATTTCTTCCAGATGCCCCAAGAGCCTATTCACGAGGCGTGGGAACATTTCAAAGATCTGACGGAGAAATGCCCCCATCATGATATTCCAAAGACCAGCCTTGTACAAAATTTCTTTGGGGATTTAAGCATTGAGAATCAGAAAATGGTAGATGTCGCTTGTGGGGGAAGCCACTTCAACAAGGACGAGGATGTCCTTTTATCAAATTTTTTAGGAGATGGCAGAAAGTTCAGCAGCTCTTTCTTCTTCACGTGATTTTCAGAAGCACCTCGTCACCGCCCCTACAATACCCCACAAGGATGTCAATATGACTGCAACAAAAGAAGTAGATAAGGTGGATAGCATTGACTTGGCCATCATTGGAAACCATCTATCCAAAGTGGACATTATTGAAAAGCGATCCCAGGAACTTGATAAGCTTCATGTGATCGAGCAGAGAACAAAGAACCTGAATAAGCTAGATGAGATAACAAAGCATCTGGAGCTTCTTGTAAATTCGATCAGCAGTCCACAGTACGAGTGCAGCAGCCAATACATCTACTAAGGAGCAGACTCCTTCCACCCAGTAGAGTAGTAGAGGACCATCTACAGTCCAGCATGTCTACTACATGCAGACACCTGATCAAGCTCAGCAGCATGCACATCAGATAGTTCCGTACCAGCAAGAAGTAGCCTACATTTCTGAGCAGCAGTCTCCACCTCAGGTCCTCCACCTATCATTCAGGAGGTGAATGGTATCTGATTCGGCCGTGAGGGAAACCAGCCACGTACATTAGGTCAAGGCCAGTTGGGTTCATAACAGGGTCAGAGACCCACCCACCAGCTTCAGGGAGGCAGACAACAACAGCACTACTAGTACCAGCACCAGCAGTTCCAACGTCAGTACCAGTCTCCACCTCAGTTCCAAAACTGGAGACAACGCCAGGTACAGCAGCAGTCCATGTATTTCCCTCAGCCTAACCAACAACGGACTGCATATTATGGACAGTATCCTTTCCCCCCTCCTCCTCATTACCAGAATCCGTATGGTTACCAACAACCTCCGCACTATCAGTCTCAGTGACAGCTAGTCAATGAGCAATCTGAGGCCCCTTCAGTCAATCCAACACTGGACCAACTTGCATTGTTTATAAAGAACATAAATGAACTGACTCAGCGGATCGATGACCTGACTACCACCAAGACACTAATTCCAGCACAGGTCGAAGCCAACCCCAACAATTTCAGACGCAAAGATCAGGTAGCTAAAAGCCCACCCGCCCACCCCGGAGACAGGTATGTTCCTTGATTTTACATGTTTATCTGATGCCATTCATCTCAGGAGAGGTAGGAGATTGCAGCCGCCTACGCAACAGTTGGTGTTGGGAGATCAATCCACTAAGAGAGCATCATCTTCTACATTATCTCCTTCACCAGCAGTCGAGAGGCCCAGTATAGCAGCACCCACATCTGGAGTTTCACTGCCTTTGCCACCACCTTCACCAGGCAGATGCAGATCACCATCAGTAAGGGAGAATATACCAATCGCAGATTCTTCCTCTTCACCAGCAGCAGCATCCCGTTCTATTTTAGATTTTGTTTTCCCTTCACGTAGATTGGACAATACTATAAAGACTAATTCTGGTTGTCCTCTCGTACATGATGATTCCACTTTGAATAAAGGAAATGAACGTTTGCATGCTTATTCTGATTTTGTGCCATTTCCTTCTGCTCTCAAAGCTAAAAAAATCAAAAATTAAAAACAACACTATCTGATCCTGGAGTGGCTTGAGATCTTACAGAATATCTTTTTAAAGATGCCACTTCTTACGGCCATGGAATACATGCCTACAGTAAAAAAGGGGAATGAAAGAGGCATGTACCCTAAAGTGTCAACCAAGGAAGAACAGACGAAAGGAAACATAGAAACATATCTTGACCATGGCCACAGTTCATGCCATCAGCAACCTTCCGTCGAAAAAGAAAGACAAGGGAGCACCTCACATCCGTTGCCATATCTTTGATCAAGAATTTGATCGTACTCTTCTCGATAGCGGTTCCTCCATTAATCTCATGCTTTTCTCTTTATTAACTGGATTCTAGTTAGGGCCTCTTAAAACTACCAGAATGATCCTTCAGTTTGCCGATAGATTGATTAGAAGCCAAGAGGCATTTTAGAGGATGTTATTGTAACGGTGCAGGGAATGAAATTCCATGTTGATCTTGTCGTCGTGGATATGGACACATTTGCGCCATTACTTCATACCTCGATCATACTAGGTCAACCGTTCCTCCGAACGGCCGAAGCAGCAGTTGATTATGGTACTGGAGAGATCATCTTTCACTCTCGTAGTGACAAGGTGAAAATTGAGACGATCTCTGATCCTAGACTATCACCGCCACCAGCAACAGATGATACAGAGAAAGCTATATCATATCCAGATGACTGTGATTTTCTTGCTGAATTCAAAGAGACAGATCTTTTCACGGATTTTACAGATACCCAGGAGTTCCTTCCCCAAAAGGACTCTCTGGAAAGCATAGTCGGCATGAGTTCCCTTGGTAGTCCAATTGAGATAGTTGCCGATGAGCAGTTTGAGCAGACTTTTGAGGTCCAGATATCTGAGCCTTTCATTGAGTTTCCTGATTTATGCACAGATGAGAGACATCTTTCTGAGATTATTGCTGACATATCTGAGCCTTCATTGATAAGAATATTGAACATCCTGATGAGCCATTCCTCTCTAAGCAAAGATTATTCATCGCAGATCTATCAGATATTCTATTTGTTGATCCATCAATAGCTAAGTTCAATAGTCTACAGAGCACAGATCACATACCGTCTACCAGTACAGTAGTAGAGGTTATCGCAGAGCCGATTCAGACCCCACCTGAGCTCAAGGTTTTACCATCAACGTTGAAATATGCCTTCCTTGCGGGTCCCCCTCAAATGTTTCCAGTCATCCTCAGCTCGCAGTTGACCGCTGAACAAGAATCTCGCGTGCTAGAGGTTCTTGAGAGAAACCGCAAGGCCATAGGATGGAATATCTCGAATCTCCGTGGGATCAATCCAGCATTGTGCTCGCATCATATCTACCGAGAGGATGACTGTAAACCCTCCCGTGAATGCCAGCGCCATCTAAATCCAAATCTAAGGGAGGTTGTCATGAAGGAGATCAAGAAATGGTGTGATGCTGGCTTTATATATCCCATTTCGGATTCCAAATGGGTCGGCCCTTTACGTGTGGTCCCGAAGAAATCTGGGATTACGATCATAAATAATGACCGTGGTAAGGATCATGGTGTGTCTGTGTAGATTACCGACGCCTGAACTCAGCTACTAAGAAGGATCACTTTTCACTGCCCTTTATTGATCAGATTATTGAGAGGTTGGCAGGGAAAGAGTTCTTTTGCTTCTTGGATGGTTACTATGGATACAACCAAGTTGCTATTGCTCATGAGGATCAGGAGAAAACTACTTTCACTTGTCTGTTTGGCACTTACGCCTTTAGACGGATGCCCTTAGGATTATGTAACGCCCCCGCTACATTTCAAAGGTGTATGTTGGCTGTTTTCGCCGACATGGTGGGTAATTTTCTTGAAGTATTCATGGACGATTTCTCGATCTACGGGGATAGTTTTGACACATGTCTTGCTCATTTAGATCGAGTTCTTCAACGTTGCTGTGAGGTAAACCTAGTGCTCTCGTGGGAGAAGAGTCATTTTATGGTGACTAATGGGATTGTATTAGGCCATGTCATCTCCAAACATGGTATGGAGGTTGACCCGGCTAAGATTGATGTAATTTCCAAGTTAGAGCCACCGCAGAATTTGAAGCAGTTGAGGTCATTTTTTGGACACATAGGATTCTATAAGCGATTCATAAAAGACTTCAGCAAAATCGCCAGACCTTTGACTGAGCTTCTGTGTAAGGAGACTGATTTTGTTGTCGATGAGAAAGTCCTCCTTGCATTCAATCAAATGAAAGAAATGGTTACTGATGAATCCCACTTCACCACTCTTTATTCCTTTATTTTAGCTAGAAACTTGAGCAAAACACCATGTAAATATGTATAAATATCATAAATTGCCAAAGAACATGAATCTTGTAAATATGCATAATTAACATGATTTTGTGCCAAAATAAAGGAATAAAGAAACACAAGAAAAAGACGGAAATATTTAGAATAAATATTGAGTGACCTAATCCCAAGGGAGGGCTCAGCATGGGCGTGACCGCAAAAGAATTCAAGTAGAGGGGGATAGGGAAGCTCAATTGTGTGTATATATACCTATGTATATAAGTAAAAATTATTTTCCTCTAAATAATAATAATGTGTGTTTATTAACTTGTACATATTTGTAAAGATAAAACCAAAATAAAAATGGAAAAATACAAGAAAAATAAAAAGAAATGAAATTCCTTCATCAGTGTACATGTACCATGTATATAGAATAACCTATCTATTTATTTTCCCCTTGTAAATAATTAATAAAAATCTAATAAAAATATTTTCACATTCCATATTTCACGATGTAAATAAATAAAATAAAAATAAGAAAAATAAAAATAAAAATAAAAATAAATAAAATAAAAACCAAAATCCGCCTTGTATATATACCATGTAAACATGTATATAAAAGTATTTATTTGATCTATGTGAATAAATAATAAAAATAAAATAAAAATCCCTTTTTATTCCAAATTTTATTCTATAAATAAATAAAATATAAAAAATAAATATACAAAAATAAACAATTAAAAATAAAAATCAAAAATACATATATGTATATACCTATATATAATAATAATATTTTGTAAATACATAATTTATATTTTAAAAAATAAATAAAAATCACTAAAAAATATTTGAAAATAAATAAACATTTTTTATGTTTTAACTTTTTTGAAATAAAATCATTATCTAATTAATTTTGAATTTCCAAAAAAATTTCCAATGGACGCTTCCCATTGGTCCACGGGGAATGTTGACCTCCGGTCAACTTCCCCCCTGGACCATTTGTCCCCGCGGATCTCGCATCTGACCCGACTTCGCTTAATTTTCGTGCGATGATCCGACTACCTCCCACCTAAACCCCGGGCTCCGATCTTCCAGGAGACATCTGCGATTCACGCCCAACACCTGCCCCAGGGATCCGTGCATCACCGTGCTTCACCCGACCCATTCTTTGACGGATCTTCACAGGTATATAGCTGACCTCCGCCACACAATTCAGAGCATCTTTGGCATTGCTCCTTCGTCCCAGGATCTCCATCTCCTTCCCTAGAGAGACAGCTTTGCGAGGGAGGTGTCGAAGAGAGGAGAGGACGCCTTCAGCCACTGATCTGGCGACTCTTGCCGCTGTGCACCGTCGCGAGGTGCGCCAGAGCCTCGGGACCCGACGACCCTTCGAGGCAGCGACCTAGAGCTCCGTGAGCTCTTCCCTAGTCAACCACATTCATCAGGTACCCCCGATTCCTTGTAGGTTAGCTCAATTTCAGATTATGCCCAAATCGCCCCTCCGCCGTCGCCGATCAATTCACGTCACCCCACTCATCGATTCGATCATCGGACGACACCATCACCTCCACGATCCTTCTCTCCACGTTCTTCACCCACTCATTCCCCTTGGTTTGCCCCAGAACCAACAACTCGACCTCCACCGCCGTCGCCTCGCCAGAGGTCATCCACCCGACTCACCCGTGCACCCATTCCACCCCTAACCGGGTCGAGGAAGTTTGCCCTCGACCCAGGAGCTCGTCTGTGCAGTTTTGCAAGTTGAAGGAGACCCATCTGAGGGTCCAACAGTCAGGCACAGGAGCTTACCTCCTCCGCCGTTGTCGTGCTGCTCCGGTGGTCGCCGGCCTCATCGGAGGCATCTAGCAGCTGTGGAACACCTTGGCGATCATTTCTACCATCTCAGCAACCCAGGAGGAGGTCCCTCGCGCCCGTGGTGCTCCGACGAAGTTCGCCGGAGCTTTGTTCATCCAGGACCCTCCCCCATCGTTCGATCGTCCCCGACACTCCAGACTCAATCGCAGCCATCTATTTAATGAGAGTCAACCACCGTTCGATCCATCTGGGAGTCGATCAGGACCGTGCATCCAGCGAGGGTTAGCCACACGTACCATAGCCATCCGATCTTCCACGTGGCAGGCCTTCAGCCGTCAGATCAGAGCCCGAGACCTTCGAAGAGGTGCAGCGCTTCTCAGCCGTCCGATGTCACACGTGGCGCGCCTCCAGCCGAAGATCTCAATAAGGGGTAATTTACTTTTAGGCCCCTCTGTTTATTGCGTTTCATAGTTAGTCTTGTAAATATTTAGATCAGTTCTTTTTATTTTGGATATTTTGCATAGAGGACCTCAGATTTACTTTATTTGTATTTCAGTCCCTGTGTGTGTGAACCACATGCATCGACACGTGAGGATCTGGGCTTTTTGCACTTTCTGTCCTATAGTTCTGGAATGTTATTGTTTGATATTTTATAAATAGGATTTGCACTTATACCCCTCTGTGTCTGGATCACGTATGTTGCACGTACACTTTGGGCTTTTTGCATGTTTGACCCCTGAGCTTTTTACACGTGTTATTATTTGGCCCTTGCAATTAGTTATTCTTACATTTAGGTCCTTGTGCACTGTGAGCCTTTATTCTATTTAAATAAAATAGCAAATTAAATCCAAATTTTGTGAAATTTGGATATGTGGCTCTTGCCATTGTGTAAATATTTCACTAAAAATTTGGTACATTTTTTAGACTTTTTGATATTTTTAATAATTCAAAAACCTTGATTTTTCTTACTGTTTGAATTAGAAAATCAAAGAAAAATATTAAAACTCCTCTAAAAATTACAAAAAATTAATGTAAGTTAGTTTTAGTGTCTTTTATTTTCTGTGCAATTTTCGTAATTTTTGGATATACAAAAATCCTAAAAATTGAAAAACCCTAAAAATCTTATAAAAATTCTAAAAAATTCTAGAAAATCCAAAAAAATATAAACTCTTTTTCTGAATTTTATCTGTTGTTTATATTTCTACAAAAATTACCTCTAGACTTTTATAGATCCATTTTATATTTTAAATGGATTTTTTAAGTCTGGCTGGACAGTAGCTTACTGTTTTTGGCTTTCTTGATTTTTAGAAAATCACATAAAAATAATAAAAATCTGAAAAATTTATTGAAAATATTAACAAACCTAAAAAATATAAAAACGTTTTTGTTTGAATTTTTAGACCTTTCTGAGTGATTAAATAATTTGTTGTATTGGCTTGTTTTCACATTTCTTTAGAAAAGCAAAAATACAAAAACATTAAAAAATTATAAAACCCACCAAAAAAATATTTCATTGCTTTTTAATTGATTTTGACTACTTCGTAGGCCGCAAGGCCAATTCGTGCTCTCTGTGTCCGACCCTGGGTGTTATACCAGGTTAATCATTTAGCGAGGACCGTTATTTTGGTTTTCATTGATTTTATATCTTGATTGGAGGTTCTGAAATAACTTTTTCTTGATCGATCGAATTCTGCTCGATCCGGATCGCAATGACCCGAGTGATTATTTTTACCTAGCCCAGATTGAGTAGTTGGTTAATTTTTCGGTCATCAGAATGCCACCAGGGACGTTGATCCAGCCGACGGTACTGAGGCAGTTGATTCACCAGTTGGAGGAGGTGGTACTGACGCCACCGCAGTTGCTGAGCTAGAGCGCGGTGCTGATGCCGCAAGACATGCTGAGGGTGGTACTGAGGTCACCATTTTCACTTCTGCTAGTCCTATTGTTTTTCCATCTATACATGTATCTTAGGACATTTCTGGAAATAAAGGAAAGGGTATGTTATTTTCGGATCCACATGTGTTGATTAATGATGTTTGTGTGGATTCTGTTGTTCATGAGCATTCCAGACCCTCTCCTAGTCCTTCATCTGAGAAGGACCATGTGATCCCCTTTCCACGAGCTCTTCACATGGGAAAGGGGAAGAAAATAGAAAATCCCAAAAAGATTCATCAGATAGAGTTCATCCAACATATGATAGATCGATTCCATATTCAGCTGACTCTACAGGAGGCCTTGGAGCAAATACCTCTACTCCAGAGATCACTCAGAGATAGGACCACAGTTAGGAGGAAGAGGAGGAACCATCATTCTGAGATCCATGTGCTGACCAGAGCAAATTGTTTCGCGATACAGAACCGTCTGCCAGCCAAGAGGCCAGATGCAGGAGCCCCGTATGTCAGATGCCATATTCATGAGCAGAGGTTCGACCGCACTCTATTAGACAGCGGTTATTCGATCAACCTACTTCCGGTAGACCTTCTCGACCACTTCGAGTTGGGTACTCTCCGAAAGAGCAGGAAAGTCCTTCAGTTTGCTGATCGATCTGTCAAGAGGCCGAAGGGGTTGCTGAAGGACGTTGTCGTCACGATTCAGGGCCTGAAATTCCCCGTAGACTTCGTAGTGTTGGACATGGAGATCCCTGAGTCTGTGACCAATGCCCCCATCATTTTAGGACGCCCGTTCTTGGCCACAGCCAAGGCAGTGTCCGACCATGATAGCGGGAATGTGTACTTTCGCGTCGAGGGAGGGTGAGAGTATACAAATAGAGACGGTCGAGGAGACTAGAGCTAGAGATTCAGATTGCTCAGAGCCGACGACAGATTTAGAGCAGATGGCAGAGTCAGGGTGAGACATCCACCAGGACTGCGATTTTGTGATTACAGATGATGAGGCAGTTTGGGCAGATCCAATCGCACAGGCCATCCTCTCATATTCAGAGTTCGCTGATGTAGAGATGCCAGCAGAGGAGAGCTTGGAGAGCACATTCCTGGTCCAGGATACCTTTCAGGCCGCAGACCCGGTTCTTGATCATGATACAGATTCTTGTGAGTATGATCCCTCGGAGTCAGATACCGATTGGGAAGAGTTTGATGATTTGACACCGTGTCTGACTTCTACTGAGCCTACAGCTGAGGAGGTTGATTCTGAGCAGAGAAGAGACAGACCAGTTGAGCAGCCTTCTCCAAATCTAGTTTACGAGCGAGAGTTCTCGTTCTCCCATGCAGATTTGGCAGCATACACTCGGATTCTTCAGAAGCCAGATTTGCCAGCACCGACTTGTCCAAAGCTGAAGCCACTACCGGCATCCTTGAAGTATAGATTCTTGCGGGTGAGAATGAGATGTGTACCCAGTCATTATCTCCATTGATTTGACTGGAGAACAAGAATCCCGTCTGATGGGGGTTCTTGAAAAGAACCGCAAGGCGATAGGATGGAGTGTAGCAGATCTCCAGGGAATCAGTCCATCTCTGTGCTCTCACCACATCTATCTCGAGGATGAGGCAAAGTCGTCGCATGAGTTCCAGCAGCGGCTGAACCTGAATCTTGGAGAGGTTGTCATGAAGGAGATCTCGAAGTGGTGGAGCGTCGATTTTATCTACCCCATCTCCAACTCCAAGTGGGTCAGTCCGCTGCATGTGGTGCCCAAGAAGACGGGCATCACTGATGTTGTCACGGAGTCTGGAGAGGAGATCGCTACCCGGGTACCCACTTCTTGGCGGGTCTGTGTGGATTACAGACGACTCAACCAGGCCACCAAGAAGGATTATTTCCCCCTGCCCTTTATTGATCAGATCATTGAGAGACTGGCAGGTTAGAGCCATTACTGCTTTCTGGATGGGTACTCCGGCTATAATCAGGTGGTCATCGTGCCCGAAGACCAGGACAAGACTACCTTCACCTGTCTCTTTGGGACATATGCCTTTAGACGTATGCCATTTGGGCTATGCAACGCCCCTGCGACATTTCAGAGATGCATGTTGTCTATCTTTTCGAACATGGTGGGGGAGTGCTTGGAGGTCTTCATGGATGATTTCTCGGTCTACAGCGACGAATTCGATTCTTGTCTTGACTGCCTAGACCGAGTCCTTCAGCGATGCATTGAGGTTCACCTTGTGTTGTCTTGGGAGAAGAGTCACTTCATGGTGACTCAAGGGATGGTGTTTGGCCACATCATCTCCAACAGGGGCATGGAGTTTGATCCGACCAAGGTGGATGTCATTAGAAAACTCGATCCACTGTCCAACTTGCGGTAGTTACGGTCTTTTCCGGGGCACGTCGGTTTCTACCGACGCTTCATTCATGACTTCAGCAGGCTTGCCCGACCGTTGACTGATCTGTTGACGAAAGACACCGAGTTCCTTGTAGATGATAAGTGTCTGTCGTCGTTTGAGACTCTCAAGAGATGTGTCATAGAGGCTCATGTTCTCCAGCCACCTGATTGGTCTCTCCCATTCGAGATCATGACGGACGCCTCCGATTTTGCTGTGGGGGTCGTGCTGGGACAGAGGAGGGATGGAGTCCCATTTGCCATTCACTACGCTAGCCGTACATTAGATGCCGCGTAGTGGAACTATACTGTCACTGAGAAGGAGATGCTAGCCGTAGTCTTCGCCCTAGATAAGTTCAGATCTTACATCATTGGATCTAGAGTAACCATTTTCACTGATCATACCGCCATCATATACCTCATGGCAAAGAAGAATGCCAAAGCTAGATTGACCAGATGGATCCTTCTACTCCAGGAGTTTGACATAGAGATTAAGGATAAGCCTGGAGTCAAGAATGTTGTGGCAGATCATCTCTCCCGATTGGAGTATCTTGAGGATTCTGAGCAGATTGATCCTATTTGTGAGACCTTCCCAAATGAGGTGATCCTTGCTATCGCCTCACTCCCATGGTATGCTGATATTGTGAACTATCTTGTCGCCAAGAAAGTTCCACAAGATTGGCCCAAGCAGAAACTTGAGTCCTTCCTCGCGAAGGCCAAGTTTTACCATTGGCAGGATCCCATCCTTTACCATGAGGGAGGGGATATTATCTGGCATAGGTGCATTCCTCAAGAGGAGCACCACAGCGTCCTTACTTACCGCCACAAGCTTGAGGCAGGAGGACATCACTCAGCGAGGAGAACGGCACAGAAAGTGCTCCAATCCAGCCTATGGTGGCCTACTCTCTTCAAGGACTCTAATGAGTTCGTGAAGAGGTGTACTGATTATCAGAGGATGGGCACTTGTGGACAGCGTGATATGATGCCGATGCAGCCCATACACTTCTGTGAGGTTTTTGATGCATGGGGCATCGATTTCATGGGTCCATTCCATAGGAGTCAGGGATTTGAGTACATTCTGCTGGCCGTGGATTGTGTGAGTTGTTGGGTTGAGGCCATCCCCGCTTGAACCGCAGATGCTAGGATTGTTTGTGGATTTTTTAGGAAGAATATCATTTCACAGTTCGGAGTACCTCGAGTGTTGATATCTAACGGGGGGTCTCATTTCGTCAATGACAAGTTAAAGGCCCTTGCTAGCGAGTTCAGCACAGACCATCGAGTTGTCACTCCATACCACCCTCAGACGAATGGTCTTGTTGAAGTGTCGAACAGGGAGATCAAGAATATATTGCAGAAAGTCGTCCGTCCTGGCCGAAAGGATTGGTCATAGCTTTTGGACTCGGTCTTATGGGCATATCAGACGTCTTTCAAGACTCCTTTGGGTACATCTCCCTTTCGCCTCGTTTATGGCAAGCCGTGCCATTTACCTGTTGAGCTGAGACATAGGTCACTTTGGGCAGTCACTGATATACTTTTGGATCCAGAGAGTGTAGGAGATCAGAGGAGGGTAGAGTTAGCAGCCCTGGAGGAGCTTCGTGATACCTCCTTCTCAAACAGCCTACACTATAAGGAGAGAGTGAAGGAGTGGCATGATTCTCATATCAGCCACAAGCAGTTTGAGCCAGGACAGAGAGTAGGGCTGTTTGATGCTAGGCTTTGATTATTTCCAGGGAAGCTACAGAGCAAATGGAAGGGACCGTATTTGATTAGAAAGGTGCATGACAATGGAAGTATTGATATATCTGAGTTGTCTTCTGATGCTACCTTTCGAATGAACAGCCAGCGGCTCAAGCCATATCTAGATCATGAGCCGCGGGTCGTTGATGTTGCCCATATTCACTTTGCATGAGATGTGGTCCCTTGACTCACATCTGTTGCATCTCACGCATGATTATCATTGTTCTTCCGACTTGTATAGATCCAGTTGTCCATATCACTCTATTCTTTAGTCCCACATCCCTTTCCTCATCTTATGATTATGCTATCCTTAGGGTGTACTTTACCCTAAGTATAGGGGGATGTAGGACTCGCGGGTATTCTATTGATTCTTTCTACCCATGTTTTGCTGCCTATACGTAGGGATATTTCACCCTGAGTATGGGGGGGTAGACCCTGTACATCCTGCACTCGGATTTCCCTTTATGTACAGCTTGCTATACTTAGGATTACTTGATCCTAAGTATAGGGGGAAACACCGAGTTCTCTTCATTCTATTCTTCGATTCGTCGTTGTATATAGCCATTCCTTTTCACTTCCCTATACTAAGCACGAGTTATGTCTTCTTCATCGCTCTTGATCACTCTGAGGACATCGTTCGAGCTAAGTATAGGGGGTGTGTATATGTTCCATATATACTTTAGCCATAACTCGTACTTTGTGTGAGTGTGTTAATAAATAAAAATGGCTAAAAATCCATAAAGTTTAAAATTTTTTCCCTTGTATATAAAATTCTTCTTGCACATACCTTAATTTATCAAATTATTTTTGTACAAATGATTGTAAAATCTTTTTGTGTAAATAGCTTGTAAATATTTTCATATCAAAACCATGTATATAGGACAAAATTTTTGTAAAATGTTTGAAAACAAAAAGTTTGCAAAAACCTTGTGTAAATTTTTGTAAATATTTTGCAAAACTTCGTATTCATGCATACATCCATGTTTTCAAACATTTTTCGAAAATTTTGCACAATTGTAAATATTTGTAAATTGCGTATTTGTAAAATAGCATCCTTGTAAATATTTGCACAGTCTTTCCAAATCATAGTTGACATTTAAACTGGCATGGAATTAAATTGACAAATGGAGCTTGGTTAAGACCTTAATCCACCCAATAATAAGAGGAACCTTATAGGGCTTAGGATTAAGACCTTTCAGGTCCATTGGGACTTAATTATTTGAGTCCACTAGTCTATGAGCATATGTCATCTTGATGAGCTTAAGTAGAGCACTTAACAACACACGCATGACTCTCAGAGACAATGACTTTACTTGCACCAGCACTTTGCACCTAGCTCTCCATAGATGAGGTGGTGAGGAGGCAGTTTCCTTTGGCTTGGGGTAGCATAGGAGGGTAGTACTTCTAGACGGAACCTCTCTTCTTCTTATAGTGAAGGAAGTGCGTCTCAACTTGGTCTGGTGGTTATGAAGTCTAAAGACAGAAGCCGTGGGTTGCAATAAAGCTTCAAAAGAGGGATAGTCTACTGGCTCAAGAGGAAAAACTCCTTGTATATATGTTGCACCATGTAGATATGTTGTACAGATGCACATGAAAAAAATGTGCAAAAAGAAAAGAACTCCAAAAAAGTGGTGGGTCGGATTGAAAATTTAATAATCCCACCGGAGTGTACATAGTCAAATAAAGCAAAAGCTTATGGTATACATGCTCCATCTCATGAAGCTTGCAGCGGGAGACTCAGTTACCTAGGTTAGAGCTCCCAAGGATACATGGCTACACTGGCCATGGTCCATTCTCTTCTTCCCCCTCTTCTTGAACCGGTTGCACTTGAACTTAGAAGGGAATACCCCGCTTCTCGAGGAAAGAGTTGCTAGACCGAGGCATTAGAGTTACCGGGTTGAGGGAGGTTATTTCTTTGTTACTTCTAAGGTGGGGAGCTACATATCACTTACACCGTACAAGGAAAGATCCAGGGTCATTAGAGTTTGTGTATGTAGACTTGTTCTGATCTAGTTTATTGTGGAGTCTTGTCCATAGATTGGTGGAACTTAGAGGCTGTTAAGTTTTAAGCTTAAGTCTAATTAAGGTTCCGACAAATTAATAATCCAAAGGTTTGACCGAGCTCCATATTTCAATTTAATGAAGGAAAGTTTAATAATCAACCTTGATTTCGCCTCTTTTTCGTTTTCTTTCTCTTTTGCACTTCTTTATCAAATAAGTATTTGCTAAGGGACTAGCAAAAGTAAAGTATATGGGGTGATGAATCCCACTTCATCACTTTTTATTCCTTTATTTTAGCTAGAAACTTGAGCAAAACACCATGTAAATATGTATAAATATCATAAATTGCCAAAGAACATGCATCTTGTAAATATGAATAATTAGCATGATTTTGTGCCAAAATAAAGGAATAAAGAAACACAAGAAAAAGAGGGAAATATTTGGAATAAATATTGAGTGACCTAATCCCAAAGGAGGGCTCAGCATGGGCCTGACCGCAAAAGAATTCAAGTAGAGGGAGATAGGGAAGCTCAATTGTGTGTACATATACCTATGTATATAAATAAAAATTATTTTCCTCTAAATAAAAATAATAATGTGTGTTTATTAACTTGTACATATTTTTAAAGATAAAACCAAAATAAAAATGAAAAAATACAAGAAAAACAAAAAGAAATAAAATTCCTTCATCAGTGTACATGTACCATGTATATAGAATAACCTATCTATCTATTTTCCCCTTGTAAATAATTAATAAAAATAATTTCACATTCCATATTTCATGGTTTAAATAAATAAAATAAAATTCATAAAAATAAAAATAAAATAAAAAGAAATAAAATAAAAACCAAAATCCACCTTGTATATATACCATGTAAACATGTATATAAAAGTATTTATTTGATCTATGTAAATAAATAAAAAAAATAAAATAAAAATCCCTTTTTATTCCAATTTTTATTCTATAAATAAATAAAATATAAAATTTTAATAAATTTACAAAAATAAACAATTAAAAATAAAAATCAAAAATGCATATATGTATATACCTATATATAATAATAATATTTTGTAAATACATAATTTATATTACAAAAAAATAAATAAATATCACTAAAAAATATTTGAAAATAAATAAACATTTTTTATGTTTTAACTTTTTTTAAATAAAATCATTATCTAATTAATTTTGAATTTCCAAAAAAAATTCCAATGGACGCTTCCCATTGGTCCACGGGGAATGTTGACCTCCGGTCAACTTCCCCCCTAGACCATTTGTCCCCGCGGATCTCGCATCTGACCCGACTTCGCTTAATTTTCGCGCAATGATCCGACTACCTCCCACCTAAACCCCGGGCTCCGATCTTCTAGGAGACATCCGCGATTCACGCCCGACACCTGCCCTAGGGATCCGTGCATCATTGTGCTTCACCCGACCCATTCTTTGACGGATCTTCACGGGTATATAGCTGACCTTCGCCGCACAATTCAGAGCATCTTTAGCATTTCTCCTTCGTCCCAAGATCTCCATATCCTTCCCTTGAGTGACAGCTTCGTGAGGGAGGTGTCGATGAGAGGAGAGGAAGCCTTCAGCCATTGATCCGGCGACTCTTGCCGTCGTGCGTCGCCGCGAGGTGCGCCAGAGCCTCGAGACCCGACGACCCTTCGAGGCTACGACCCAAAGCTCCGCGAGATCTTCCGCAGTCGACCACATTCATCAGGTACCCCCGATCCTCGTTGGTTAGCTCAATTTCAGATTATGCCCAAATCGCCCCTCCGCCATCGCCGATCAATTCACGCCACCTCACACATCGATTCGATCATCGGACGACACCATCACCTCCATGATCCTTCTCTCCACATTCTGCACCCACTCATTCCCCTTGGTTTGCCCCGGAACCAAGAACTCGACCTCCACCGTCGTCGCCTCGCTGGAGGTCGTCCACCCGACTCACCCGCGCACCCATTCCACCCCTAACCGGGTCGAGGCAGTTTGCCCTCGATCCAGGAGCTCGTCTGTGCAGTTTTACAGGTTGAAGGAGTCCCATCTGAGGGTCCAAGAGTCAGGCACAGGAGCTTACCTCCTCCGCCGTCGTCGGGCCGCTCCGGTGGTCGCCGGCCTCAACGGAGGCATCTAGCAGCTACGGAACACCTTGGCGATCATTTCTACCATCTCAGCAACCTAGGAGGAGGTCCCTCGCGCACGTGGTGCTCCGGCGAAGTTCGCCGGAGCTTTGTTCATCCAGGACCCTCCTCCATCGTTCGATTGTCCCCGACACTCCAGATTCAATCGCAACCATCTATTTAAGGAGAGTCAGCCACTGTTCGATCCATCTGGGAGTCGATCAGGACCATGCATCCAGCGAGGGTTAGCCACATGTACCATAGCCGTCCGATCTTCCACGTGGCAGGCCTTCAGCCGTCAGATCAGAGCCCGAGACCTTCGAAGAGGCGCAGCGCTTCTCAGCCGTCCGATCTCACACGTGGCGCGCCTCCAGTCGAAGATCTCAATAAGGGGTAATTTACTTTTAGGCCCCTCTGTTTATTGCATTTCATAGTTAGTCATGTAAATATTTAGATCAGTTCTTTTTATTTTGTATATTTTGCATAGAGGACCTCAGATTTACTTTATTTGCATTCAGTCCCTGTGTGTGTGAACCACGTGCATCGACACATGAGGATCTGGGCTTTTTGCACTTTCTGTCCTATAGTTCTGGAATGTTATTGTTTGATATTTTATAAATAGGATTTGCACTTATACCCCTCTGTGTTTGGATCACATGTGTTGCGCGTGAACTTTGGGCTTTTTGCATGTTTGGCCCCTGAGCTTTTTACACGTGTTATTGTTTGGCCCTTGCAATTAGTTTTTCTTACATTTAGGTCCTTGTGCACTGTGAGCCTTTATTCTATTTAAATAAAATAGCAAATTAAATCCAAATTTCGTGAAATTTATATACGTGGCTCCTGCCATTGTGTAAAAATTTCACTAAAAATTTGGTACATTTTTTAGGCTTTTTGATATTTTTAATAATTCAAAAACCTTGATTTTTCTTACTGTTTGAATTAGAAAATAAAAAAAATAAAACTCCTCTAAAAATTACAAAAAATTAGTGTAAGTTAGTTTTAGTGTCTTTTATTTTCTGTGCAATTTTCGTGATTTTTAGATATACAAAAACCCTAAAAATTGAAAAACCCTAAAAATCTTCTAAAAATTCTAAAAAATTTTAGAAAATCCAAAAAAATATAAACTCTTTTTCTGAATTTTATTTGTTATTTATATTTCTCATAAAAATTACCTTTAGACTTTTACAGATCCATTTTCTATTTTAAATGGATTTTTCAAGTCTGGCTGGACAGTAGCTTACTGTTTTTGGTTTTCTTGATTTTTAGAAAATCACATAAAAATTATAAAAATCTGAAAAGTTCACTAAAAATATTAACAAACCTAAAAAATATAAAAACATTTTTGTTTGAATTTTTGGAGCCTTTTTTAGTGACTAAATAATTTGTTGTATTGGATTATGTTCACATTTCTTTAGAAAAGCAAAAAGACAAAAACATTAAAAAATTATAAAACCCACCAAAAAATATTTCATTGCTTTTTAATTGATTTTAACTACTTCGTAGGCCGCAGGGCCAATTCGTGCTCCCTGAGTCCGACCCTGGGTGCTATACCAGGTTAATCATTTAGCGAGGACCGCTATTTTGGTTTTCATTGATTTTATATCTTGATTGGTGGTTCTGAAATAAATTTTTCTTGATGGACCGAATTCTGCTCGATTCGGGTCGCAACGACCCGAGTGATTATTTTTACCTAGCCCGGATTGAGTAGTTGGTTAATTTTTCGGTCATCGGTTACTAGTGCTCTGGTCTTACAGCCACCTGATTTGTCTCTTTCTTTTGAGATCATGACGGACGCATCAGATTTCGCAGTTGGAGCGGTTTTAGGACAGAGAAGGAATGAAATACCATTTTCTATACAGTATGCTATCAAGACTCTGGATGAAGCACGGTGGAATTATACAGTTATAGAGAAGGAGATGTTAGCCGTTGTGTTTGGGCTAGAAAAGTTCAGATCTTACCTCATCGGCTCACCTGTTATTGTGTACACGGATCACACTGCCATACGATATTTGCAGGCAAAGAAGGATGCCAAACCACGCCTTATCAGGTGGATCCTTCTTCTCCAGGAATTTGAGTTAGAGATACGAGATAAACCTGGAGTGAAAAACGTTGTGGCAGATCACCTTTCACGTATCACAGACACAAAGACTTCTGAGCAGAACATGATTCCTATTTCTGAAACCTTTCCATATGAGTCCATTTTGTCTGTGGACTCGCTTCCATGGTATGATAATATTGTGAACTATCTTGTCTCCAAGAAAGTTCCACAAGACTGGCCGAAGTACAAGGTAGACAGATTTCTATCAGATATTCATTATTACCAGTGGGAGGATCCGTACCTATTTCGTGAGGGTGCGGATTGTATCTGGAGAAGGTGCATTCCTCAGGTGGAACACACCAGTGTACTTGAGCACTGTCACAAGCTAGAATCTGGTGGGCATCATTCGGGGAAACGCACGGCAACAAAGGTTTTACAGAGTGGTCTATGGTGGCCCCCACTGTTTAAGGATGCTACAGAGTATGTTCGAGGTTGTATTGATTGTCAAAAAGTGGGAGGAACAGTTGGTTCCAAAGATACCATGCCCCTAAGATACATACATATTTCTGATGTCTTTGATGCTTGGGGAATAGACTTCATGGGACCATTTCCTGTCAATCAGGGATTTCAGTACATCTTGCTCGCCGTGGATTATGTTAGTCGATGGGTGGAGGCTATCCCCACCCGAACCATAGATAGTCGTACGGTGTGTTCCTTTCTCAAGGACCATATTATTGCGTAGTTCAGTATTCCCAAAATACTGATTTCAGATGGGGGAAGCCAATTCATTAATAAAGAAGTAAAGAAACTTGTGAAGGAGTACGCCATTGAGCACAGAGTTGCATCTCCTTACCACCCTCAGACTAATGGCTTGGCGGAAATTTCAAATAGGGAGATCAAGACGATATTGCAAAACTTGTACGTCCAGATAGGAAGAACTGGTCCTAGATGCTTGATTCAGTTCTATGGGCTTATCGGACGGCGTACAAATCTCCTTTGAGTATGTCTCCCTACAGATTGGTGTATGGAAAGCCTTGCCACCTGCCAGTGGAATTAATTCATAAATCTTTATGGGCACTCCGTGTATGCAATTTAGACTATGAGAAGGCAGGAAAGAACAGGAAGTTGGATTTGAACAAATTACTGGAATTCCGAGACTTTGCATATGATAACTCACTTATGTATAAGGAAAAAGTCAAGCGCTGGCATGATAAACACATTCGAAGGAAGTCTTCTCCCCTGATCAGAAAGTTTGGTTATTTTATGCTAAGTTGAAGTTATTTCCAGGAAAATTGAAAAGCAAGTGGTTAGGACCGTTCATCGTGAGAGTTGTGCGTGGTAATGGGAGTATTGTCATATCTGGTTGTCATCTGACGCACAGCCATTTGTTGTGAACGGACAGTTGCTGAAGCCATATCTAGATCATGATACATTCCTGTCCATTGTGGATTCTATATCTTTGGTATCAGACGATGACCTTTTGATTCCACCTTCTGAGTCTGATATATAAGCTCAACACCTCTTGTATATCCTTTTATTTCACTCTTTCTTCTCCCGTTTTATCATTCACCCCTTTTCCGTGTGTATGTGTGTGTATGTATATATGCTATACTTAGGATGTGCTTTATCCTAAGTATGTGGGAGGGGTGAAGGATTTGTGTTGTTTATATTCATCCTATTTATCACCCTTGTTGTTGTTGCCTATACTTAGGGATACTTTACCCTAAGTATAGGGGGTGATGTTGTTCATATCATGTCTTTGTGAGTCTGTACATTCTCTTCATCGGTTTTCCCCTTTGTGTATTCTACTATACTTAGGATTACTTGATCCTAAGTATAGGGGGGAATCACCAACTTCTCTTCTTTTTATCTTTTCTTTGAGTCGTTGTAGCATAGGAGTCTTTTCACCTTTCTATACTTAGCACGAGTTATGTCTCCCTTTGTTGCTCTCTGATCATTATGAGGACATAGTTCGAGCTAAGTATAGGGGAGTGTCGCATATATTGTATATATACTTTAGACATAACTCATACTTTTAAATACACTTATTTGGGGGGTTATGTGTATAATTTTGTAAAATCCATGTGTTTTTAAAAAAACAAACAAAAAACAAAAAAAACAAAACAAAACAAAAAAAATAACAAAATAAAAAAATAAAAATAAAAAAACAAAAATAAAAAAATTCTCTTGTATGTACTTGTATATATTTTACTAACCCTTTTTTCCTTAAAAAGACTACAAAACCAAAAATCTATAAAAATTTGCATAATAAAAAAAACTTTCTTTCACATTTGCATTTTTCCTCCAAAAATCCATAAAAAGTTTAAATTTTTTTAAAAAAATGTTCTTTTCACCTGTGCATAAAAAAACTCTCTGCGTTGTTCATATGTTGCATTTGCATATGCATTTTTTATGATAGTATTGCTATTTAAACTATATCTGGAATAAAATTGAAGAATGGAGCTTAGTTGGACCTTAATCCACCTAATTTTCAGAGGAACTTCACCGAGAAATAGGATTTTAGAAGCTTCAGGTCTTTGACTTAATTCTTTGAGCTCTACATGACAATGTGCAGCATTTGACTCTTAGTGTCTAACCTGGTCTCTTCATTCTGGATACAACTCCGGAATAGGGAATTAATTTGTACTCCCGTGCTATGCACTTAGCTCAACTCAAACGGGATGTTGGAAGATTGTGTGAGTTCCTTTTCTGGTAGCGTGGAAATCTAAAGACTGGAGTACGGGTTGAAATAAAGCTTCGGAAAAGGGATGGACGGCTGGGCACAATTTTTTCTAAGACCCCAAAACATGTACGGAAAAAAAGATTCTATATCCGTAGGGACACAACAAGATCCAAGCAGAGCCACCAAAAATCCAAATAAAAAGAAGCCACTACCAAATAAATATCTGACCAAAAAGGTCCAAGCTTCAAGAAAGCCTGCAGATCTTGGTGGAGACTCGGCTACACTGCCCAGCTTCACAAGGAGAGGTGACTACACCGGCCACCCTCCAGTTCTTTTCTCCTTATTCTAACTTCTCCCCCAATTCGATTGTGAACACAACGCGACAAACCTTAGAAGGAAATACTTGACTCCCTGAGGATGAGTTATTGGAGAGGAGATTTGCATGGTAGTCTGGCATTCTGGATGGGAAGAGCTAAAACCTTTCACACACATGAGTCGATTGTTCAATGTTCATAGGGTATACTTTGGGAAGAGGATTGATCTAAGATGACTTCTGAGCCGAAACTGTGACAATGATGTGTAAAACTTGAAGGTTGTCGATTTTAAAATTCTAAGTCTCACAGAAATTCCGACACACTAATAATATAAAGTTCCGACAGAGCTCCAAACTACAATTTTATGAAGATACGTTTAATACTCAATATTGTCCTACTCTCTTTATTTTCCCTTTCTTTTTTTTCTTCACTTATTCTTTCAAATAAGTATTTGCTAAGAGACTAGCAAAGGTAAAGCATAGGGGGATGATGAATCTGTGATTCGTCATCTTTATTCATTTATTTTAGCTTAAAATCCCTTATAAAACACCTGCATATAACACTAACTCCATATTCTTACTAACTTGCATCTGTAAATATTGTACACTTCTTACTAATTTGAACCTAAAATAAATAAAGAAAGAAAGAAATGAAAAATAAAGAAAAGAAAATAAAAAAAGAAAGGAAGACTGTATACAGGTGACCCGAACTCCGAGAGAAGGTCAAGACTTGACTTGATCGACCAGGAATAAAGTAGGGGGAGATAAGGGTCCTTAAATAGAAAATCAAAAAAAATGTGTGTGTTGTTGTAAATACTTCTCATCCCCCATCTTCGACTTCACCTGCCCCGCATCTTCGACAACCGCCAGCTGTATGTCAGCCACAAGAGCTTTGTAGCGAGCCCATCAGCAACTAGAACTTCACCCTTGCTTCCACGATCAACGAGCACCCCGCTTCACCGACAACACGGCCTCAGCTTCCCCGAGCCCGACACCTTCGACAGTCGGGCTCAGCCCGAGACCCTCCCCCACGTACCACACACGTGCTGGGAGGGGACTTTTACAAGAAGCACCCTGAAGAACCCCCCTCCTAGGGAGATTTTGCAAGAGAAGCCCTACAAATCCACCAAATTATCAGAAGCCCCCCTCTAAGAGGGCACGTGTGACGCAGTGACCCCTAACAATTTTGAACTTAGCATATCTCGGATACTATATAATAAGATCTGGCTCGTCAAGAGGAAACCAACGGAATTTGTTTCGTGTGAATCAAACTTTGTTTCGATTTGTTATGATTTTCGGAAGAAAGAGAAGTAAGGAAGGCTAAGATGTCATTAACACATAATGATGGTCATTAAGACTAATTAAACAAGATTAAAGAAACTAATGACGGATTGAAAATTGCTATTGATCATTAGCAAACACTAATCAATAGTTAGCAAAAAATAAGTATAAGCCACGAAAGTTAAATCGTGATTAGTGAAAGTTAATCACGATTAGTGTTAATTAAGCGTCATTAGCGAATCTAGAATCCTCTATAATGTTCTAACTTAAGCCCCAAGTTTGGGATCAGTTTTGACCAAAAACATGGGCCACTAAACCATGGTTAAGGTATAAACCATGGTTTTCTAACCATGGTTAGTGGTTTTCTGGGGACTATAAATAGACCCCCCTACCCATTCATTCTCTACGATTTCCACTACCTCCACCACCTCAAGGGATAGGGTCGAGAGGTCGGAAGGAGGAGTGGGAGGCGAGGGAGGAGCCCTAGCGAAGCGCTGCCGGGAGAACGAGGAGGAGAAAGGTACGATCCTCTCTTAGTTTGCTTCGTAAGCTAGGCTTTCAATTCATCCTCTTGTTCTTCCAAGTTTTGTTTGATTCATCTTTCTTTCAGATTCGTTTTCCTGTTGTGGTTCGAGGAGAAATCTGTGTAACACCCTCCTTAGGTGCGGGCGGCTATGGACGTCAGTGACCCTGTGATTCGTCACACGTTCACTCATCTAAGACACGTGGTGTCTACCGATTCTCCATCGTTTATGTTTCTATTCTTTCTATTATGCTTTTATAATTATTTTGATGGAGAAATCTGTGTAATACCCTACTTAGGTGCATGCGGCTATGCACGTCAGTGACCTTGTGATTCGTTACACGTTCACTCACCTAAGATGCGTGGTGTCTACCAATTCTTCATCTCTTGTTGTTTGAGTATATTCTTTTAATTTCGTTGTTATTTTCCTCTCAATTGATTTTATAGAGGAAACTCTTTTCGTTTTTATTTTGAAATATGTCTCGATATAAGGGGAAACTCAGCCGAAATTTTCCGAGAAATATTTCCCGATATAAGGGGAAACTCTATTGAAATTTTAAGAGAAAATATGTTCTTGGCGTTCTTCGTGTTCTTCGTGTTCTTGACACGTTCTTAGCATTTTTTATACGAAAATGAAATTTGATCTTTTTAGGATCCTTAAAATAGCCTTTCTAAAAATGAAGCACGATAAAGCCTTGCATACACGAGAGAGAGCTCGATTAGGTAACGAAATCCTTCCTTTTGTTGTTGGGTTTTCAAACGAGATTATTAGAAGTCTTGATTTTATATTTTGTGCTATAAAGAACCCTAATTTTGGTTGTTTTTGAAAAAGTCTGAACAGATTCTTTGTGATTCCCACTAAAATAAGGTTTAAGCATCAAATCAATGCGGTGGCTTTGATAGTTAGGGTTTAGGAGTTAAAATAGACATAAATATGAGTATATATGTATATGAATAATATATATGTGGGTCTATACTAATTATTATTGATTATGCAAATCGAAGACTTAATGCAAGAATTACATCATGGGAGTTGATGTGGTTTGAGTTGGATTTTGAAAAGGATTGTGTGCGTCACGTTAAGGATGACTGGGAGTACAACTACAGGTCGGGCATGCAACCTGTAGGTTTGTCGGAAGGAACCCGTATTGGCATTTCCCTACCTAGGTGGTACACGGTTGCCCTGTTATAATAAGTATGCACGGAATGAACGTTTTGCAACACGTGGTACCGGGAGCCAATATCTTCGGGTTGAACGACGGAAGATGTGGTCGTGTCATGTGGAGACACGGTTGGTTCAATAGTGACTGGGTCACGATAATATGTATCTAAATCCACTAGGTTATATGATTAAATGTTAGTATGAGGTTTTAAGCAACCGAGTCCTCAAGGACGGTGTGCTCATTTGTTTTCCAGGCTGGAGGGTTGAGACCCTAGTTAATAAAAGAAAATGAAATTGTCATAGTAGTATTGGAGGATTGGTTAAGGCAATGTGCGGCGACATAAGCTTACCAAGATCAACGCAATCTCCAATCTCGAAGTATACACAGCTTCGGAGTCCAAGAAGGATGGGGTTCCCCTGGACTAATCCCTGACGTGGAATAGAAAGGATTAGGACTTAAATTAACAAGAAGGAATGAAACCTTTTGTGATAGAAAGTTTTGCAAAATTACACAATTTGTTTGCTTTTCTCTTCTTCGTTACTTAGCATTCGCTAATTTTTATCCTATGATTTATGGAAAATCCAACAGTTGTCGATGAGCCATCTCAAGGACTTTAAAAATTCATCCAGCTTACATACTAGACATCCAGCCAGCCACAATAGCTTTACTCTTAAGGTAGTTAGTAATCTTTTGTATATTTTCCTTTCAAGCTGATGTACATGTAAATGGTTATAGTGGGACAATGTATTATCTGAACTTTATTTTGTGAATGGAAAAGTGTTGAAATACTTTCTTCTGAGTATTTTTATTTGCAGTCTGTTTCTGAATGTTAGTTGTGATTGCTGAATAAATTATTGATGAGTAACTCGATCCGGATATGGGAGGATCCAACGGCCCGGGAATTAGGGTCATGACAAATTGGTATCAGAGCCTGGTTACTCCAGTAGTTTATTTAGTAATTAACAATTATGAGCGGTATTAAGAAAACTAAGGTTGTATTAAGATCCTTTGATCTTAATAAATGACTACAGTACCATTCACAAGTTATTGTCCCTTATGTATATCATGCTAAGACATATAAGATCTAACCTTTGACCTTGACTCATCCCAGGATCATGGCAGACCAAGATGTGTCTAGGCAATTAGTGGCTATGATGGCAATGCTCCAAGACATGGGGCAAAGGCAGCAAGCATTGGATGAGAGGCTCAATGTACAAGCTGAGAGACCCGAGGCATCTAAGACTGCGGATGCCAGGATTGAAGGTTTTGTCCATCTTTCTGAGGAAAAATCTAGTTATCATCCTTCAACTGAGTCTGCTCCTACCCCGGTTGAAGGAGCAATGGAGAAGGCCCTTCTTAGACACCAAACATTACTAGATAATTACCGAAAGGGAAGGATTCCTCGACTTAAAGGCATAGAGATAACTGCTGAGGCAGAACTATGGCTTGATGACGTCAGCAGGATGTTGAGAATAATGCACGCACCAACATATACTTGGGTGCACTTTGCTGATTACTCCTTATTAGACTATGCAAGATGGTGGTGGAGAGCCATCTCCAAGAAATTAGCAGATCCTGTTCCATGGAATGTTTTTGAAGAGAGGTTTCGATCCCACTTCTATCCCTCCCATTGGGAAGAATTGAAGAGGAGGGAGTTATCTTCTTTGACCCAAAGTATCCAAGAATGTACGAGATTATCATATTCACTTTACAGAACTACTACGTTACTCCCCAGCTTTAGAAGCTTCACCACAAGAGTGTCTTACCAAATTTGTTAGCGGTCTTCAGGGAGAATTGAGAGAGAAGCTTGCAGGTTTTAGAGCCACCACTATAGATGAAGCCATGGACATCGCCTCTCGTATTGAGATGGAGAGGGATGAAAACTGCCAAAGAAGATGCTTTCACTTTACTGGTGGACCATCCAAACGTAAGGCGAATTATAACCGAAGAGACAATCGTTATCATCTACTCAGTTCCAATATAAGCTCACCACAGACCTTGGGCCAGGAATTATCAAGAAGAGGGGGTTTCTCTAGACCTCCACTATACCCCCGTAACTTAGCACCAGGAACTAGTACCTCTGTGGTTGGGTCTTTATCTCAGACAGGAACACGCACATGTTATCACTGTCATCAAGAAGGTCACATTAGGAAATACTGTCCGCAGTTGAGAGGTTTAGGGTTTAAACCAACTCCGATTAACAGTATAACATCCACCCCGAGACAAGGAAGAATAAACTATATGCTAAATATAACAAATGTGACTTCTGGCTATCTGAAGTATCTTTCTTAGGCCATGTTATTTCTAGGGAAGGTATATCAGTTGATCCTACAAAGGTGAGTACAGTGATGAGTTGGGAACGCACGAAGACTGTCACAGAAATACGATCTTTTCTGGGTTTAGCTGGATATTATAGAATATTTGTGAAAGATTTTTCACGAATAGCATTGCCAATGACTGGACTAACTCAGAAGGAGGTCCCATTCTTATGGTCTGATACATGTGAAGCTAGTTTTCAAACACTGAAAGAATGCCTAACATCTGCACCAATCCTTACTCTACCCTATGGAAGTGAAGGGTTCACAGTGTATATTGATGCCTCTAAAGAAGGACTTGGGGCAAATTCTTATGCAACATGGTAAGGTAGTTGCGTATGCATCACGACAGCTCAGGACACATGGAAGAAACTACCAACACATGACCTTAAATTAGCTGCTGTAGTTTTTGCTTTAAAGATATGGAGACATTACCTCTATGGTATTACTTTTGAAATCTTCACTGATCATAAAAGCTTGAAATATCTATTTGATTAGAAGGAACTCAATATGAGACAAAGACGGTGGCTAGAGTTGTTGAAAGACTATGATTGCACTATCTCCTACCACCCTGGTAAGGGGAATGTCATAGCAGATGCCCTTAGCAGAAGAACTTATTCACCTGAGTTGGTGAGTGCTATCCACTTCTGGGTTTACTATCAACGTTAAGTGAATGGAAACAATTTGATAGTAGTGTTGATACTATAACTATTCCTCACCAATACAAACCTGAGATCTGAGATAGAATAAAGAAAGGGCAGGAGGATGATCCAGTCTTTAAAGACATGAGACAACAACTCGAGAAGAATGAGATAGAGGGATTCCAGATACAAGATGGGTTACTGTATAACCATCACAGGGTTTGTGTACCAAACACACCTGAACTAAGGAAAGACATCTTACGAGAAGCGCACTGCTCAAGATAATCTATTCATCTAGGAATTACAAAGATGTATAAGGATCTTCATTCATACTTTTGGTGGCCAGGAATGAAGAAAGATGTTGCTGAGTTTGTGAATTCATGTTTCACTTGCCAGCAGGTAAAGGCTTCACACCAAAAGCCACCGGGATTATTGCAACCCCTCCCTATACCTGAATGGAAATGGGAAGCATTTCCATGGATTTCGTTACTGACTTACCTCAGACGACTGGTATTAAAGATAGTATCTGGGTTATAATAGATTGTCTGACGAAGGTAGCACACTTTATTCCAATAAGCTTATCTTTCACTCCGGAACAGCTTGCTGAGTTATATATTACACATGTGATTCGCCTCCATGGTATCCCAAAGGAAGTAGTTTCTGATCGAGATTCACGATTCACCTTACACTATTGGGAGAACTTCATGAAAGCCTTAGGTACACAGTTATGCTTAAGCACAGCATATCATCCACAAACAGATGGTCAGTCAGAACGTACGATTCATACACTAGAGGGTATTCTACGAGCGTGTACCTTAGAATGGAAGGGATCATGGATTAAACATTTACCTCTTGCAGAATTCACATTCAACAATAGTTACCATACAAGTATTGGCATGGCACCATTTGAAGCACTTTATGGACGTAGGTGTACTACTCCTTTGTGTTGGCAAGAGGTCGGGATAAAGAACCTTTATGATTCAGATACCCTGCAAGAGACACGAGAAGCTGTAGAGCTTGCTCGAAAAAGACTATTGACTGCTCAAATCCACCAGAAAAGCTATAGTGATACTAGCGAAGAGACCTTGAGTTTGCGGTAGGTGACTTTGTATTTCTCAAAGTATCACCTATGAAGGGAATTCATAGGTTTGGCGTGCATGGGAAGTTAGCATCCAGGTTTGTGGGTCCCTTTGAAATTATTCAGTGCATTAGAAAAGTGGCATATAGACTTGCACTTCCTCCACATCTTTCGGCAGTACATGATGTTTTTCACATATCAAATCTAAGAAAGAACGTTAAGGATCCAGAGCATAAGATAAGTTATGATGTTTTACATGTTGAGCCAGACTTGACATACCAAGAGATACCTGTGAAAATACTTGACATGGATATTAAGAAGTTGACAAACAAAGAGGTGCCTCTAGTTAAAGTATTGTGGCGGAACCAAGAGTTTGAAGAAGCCACATGTGAACCTGAGGCGGAAATGAGAGAGAAATACCCCTACTTGTTTGAGTAATAACACTATGTATTTATGAGACTTCCTTTAAGGTTGTTTAATTGTAAAGCCTTGAACTTAGCATATCTCGGATCCTATATAATAAGATCTGGCTCGTCAAGAGGAAACCAACGGAATTTATTTCGTGTGAATCGGACTTCGTTTTGATTTGTTATGATTTTCAGAAGAAAAAGAAGTAAGGAAGGCTAAGATGTCATTAACCCATAATGATGGTCATTAAGACTAATTAAACAAGATTAAAGAAACTAATGACGGATTGAAAACTGCTAATGATCATTAGCAAACACTAATCAATAGTTAGCAAAAGATAAGTATAAGCCGCGAAAGTTAAATCGTGATTAGTGAAAATTAATCACGATTAGTGTTAATTAAGCGTCATTAGCGAATCTAGAATCCTCTATAATGTTCTAACTTAAGCTCCAAGTTTGGGATAAGTTTTGGCCAAAACCATGGACCACTAAACCATGGTTAAGATATAAACCATGGTTTTCTAACCATGGTTAGTGGTTTTCTAGGGCCTATAAATAGACCCCCTACCCATTCATTCTCTACAATTTCCACTACCATCACCACCACCTCAAAGGCTAGGGTCGAGAGGTCGGAAGGAGGAGTGGGAGACGAGGAAGGAGCGCTAACGAAGCGTTGCCGGTAGAACAAGGAGGAGAAAGGTACGATCCTCTCTTAATTTGCTTCGTAAGCTAGGCTTTTGATTCATCCTCTTGTTCTTCCAAGTTTTGTTTGATTCATCTTTCTTTCCGATTCGTTTTCCTGTTGTGGTTCAAGGAGAAATCTGTGTAACACCTTACTTAGGTGCAGGCGGCTATGCACGTCAGTGACCCTGTGATTCGTCACACGTTCACTCATCTAAGACATGTGGTGTCTACCGATTCTCCATCGTTTATATTTCTATTCTTTCTATTATGCTTTTATAATTATTTTGACTGAGAAATCTATGTAATACCCTACTTAGGTGCGTGCGGCTATGCACGTTAGTGATCCTGTGATTCGTCACACATTCACTCACCTAAGATGCGTGGTGTCTACCGATTCTTCATCTCTTGTTGTTTGAGTATATTCTTTCTGTTTCGTTGTTATTTTACTCTCAATTGATTTTATAGAGGAAACTTTTTTCATTTTTATTTTGAAATATGTCTCGATATAAGGGGAAACTCAACCGAAATTTTCCGAGAAATATGCTCCGATATAAGGGGAAACTCTGCCGAAATTTTCCGAGAAATATGTCCCGATATAAGGGGAACCTCTATTGAATTTTTAAGAGAAAATATGTTCTTGGCGTTCTTTGTGTTCTTCGTGTTCTTCGCGTTCTTGACACGTTCTTAGCGTTTTTGATATAAAAATGAAATTCGATCTTTTCAGGAGCCTTAAAATAGCCTTTCTAAAAATGAAACACGATAAAGCCTTGCATACACGAGAGAGAGAGCTTGATTAGGTAACGAAATCCTTCCTTTTGTTGTTAGGTTTTCAAACGAGATTATTGAAAGTCTTGATTTCATGTTCTGTGCTATAAAGTACCCTAATTTTGGTTGTTTTTGAAAAAGTTTGAACAGTTTCTTTGTGATTCCCACTAAAATAAGGTTTAAGCATCAAATCGATGCGGTGGCTTTGAAAGTTAGGGTTTGGGAGTTAAAATAGGCATAAATACGAGTATATATGTATATGAATAATATATATGTGGGTCTATACTAATTATTACTGATTATGCAAATCGAAGACTTAATGAAAGAATTATATCATGGGAGTTGATGTTGTTTGAGTTGGATTTTCAAAATGATTGTGTGTGTCACGTTAAGGATGACTAGGAGTACAGGTCGGGCATGCAACCTGTAGGTTTGTCAGAAGGAACCCGTATTGGCGTTTCCCTACCTAGGTGGTACACGGTTGTCCTGTTATGATAAGTGTACACAAAATGAATGTTTTGCAACGCGTGGTACTGGGAGCCAATATCTTCGGTTTGAACGACGGAAGATGTGGTCGTGTCATGTGGAGACACGGGTGGTTCAATAGCGGATGGGTCACGATAATATGTATTTAAAGCCGCTAGGTTATATGATTAAATGTTAGCCTGAGGTTTTAAGCACCCGAGTCCTCGAGGATAGTATGCTCATTTGTGTTCCAGGCTGAAGGTTTGAGACCCTTGTTAATAAAAGAAAAGGAAATTGTCAGGGTAGTATTGGAGGATTGGTTGAGGCGACGTGCGGTGGCATAAGCTTACCAAGATCAACGCAATCTCCAATCTCAAAGTATGCACAACTTCGGAGTCCAAGAAGGATGGAGTTCCCCTGGACTAATCCATGACGTGGAATAGAAAGGAATAGGACTTAAATTAACAAGAAGGAATGAAATCTTTTGTGATAGCAAGTTCTGTAAAATTACACAATTTGTTTGCTTTTCTCTTCTTCATTACTTAGCATTCGCTAATTTTTATCCTATGATTTATGAAAAACCCAACAGGTGTCGGTGAACCATCGCAAGGACTTTAAAAAATTCATCCAGCTTAGATACTAGACATCCAGCCAACCACAATAGCTTTACTCTTTAAGGTAGTTAGTAATCTTTTGTATATTTTCCTTTCAAGCTGATGTACATGTAAATGGTTATAGTGGGACAATGTATCATCTGAACTTTATTTTGTGAATGGAAAAGTGTTGAAATACTTTCTTCTGAGTATTTTTATTTGCAGTCTGTTTTTGAATGTTAGTTGTGATTGCTGAATAAATTATTGTTGAGTAACCCGATCCGGATATGGGAGGATCCGACGACCCGGGAATCAGGGTCGTGACACAGATCATCTCTCAAGATACGAGCATGAATCTCCTGAGCAGATTTTGAGGCCGATTACTGAGACCTTTCTAGACAAGGCTATACTATCAGTCACCTCACTCCCCTAGTTATCCAGGTTCTAACACCAACACTAACCACCTAGTACATTAAACCCCTCTCTCACTCACCACACTCCAAAGCCCAACACTTAACAAATTCATTTGTTAAATGTAAAAGACTATGTGGGAGTAAGAGATCTAGAGATAGGTCATGTTCTTCCATTATTTTCATTTGTAGGATATAATGATGGATCTCATTAAGATGTAGGCGATTTATGATGATTTCTATGTCATGATCTTTTTCCTCGTTAAAGCCTAATGATGAAACATTGACAAAACTCAAAGCAATTAAGAAGTCCCTTCTCCCCCAAGGGCCTCATTCATCTCGCTCCAGTGGAAGGACGATCCAGGAGGCAGCTAGACCAAACTCCAACTACAACCCTGAGACGGGTGGGAGAAATTCTCTGGTTCGAATCAACTGCACTCCTACCCAAGCCGATTTATTCTTGCTTATTTCTGAACCGAACCCCCCTTGGGTGCATTTGGTTGACGAGTTATCCGAGGTAGCTTAGGAGAGGGTAACATGTTTTTATGGTTTGGTGTTTGGATAGAGGGTTTGAGGTTGAGAGATTTCATTGTGATGTGATTGCATTGATGTTTGAAAAAGTGAGTAGTTGTTGTGATGTGAGTGTATTGAAGTTTGGAGAAGTAAGTAGAAGTTGAGCATTTTATATTTTTAGATGATAAGATGCTATAATTCATTATTTTTTTGTTAGAATAGATGAAAGAGGAATAAATTATTTAATGTGTTAAATAAGAGAGCGTGTGCCCCACAAGATAGGGGAAAATATGGATTTTGGGGGAACTCCCTCCCCCCTCCAAATGGAGGTTAACCCCATAACCGAATGACATCTTAGAGAATTTCTTAATCATGTTAATGATGTGTATATGATGTAGTTTTCGTCGTATAATTTACTAACTCTTACACTACATCCCTGAACATATATGTAAAATAAACTAAGATTATCGGGTTCATGGAGTAATTAAATCCCATTCGGAAATGGACATCCCTATTTTATTCAGCACATGAACTAGAAGCCACCAAGACAGGAGGCTCCTCCTGCAAATGTAAACACCTATCGCGACCGCCACCTTCGACTGATCCCCTGCAACAATATCCACACCATCCACGATGACCTCTTACATCTGAAGCCTGCAATCTCTCCACCTCCCACTCTCGGGCTCCCAATTCTATATTTACCTCAAAAACTTATAAATTTTGTAAATTACCTCTACAATCTTTTACACAACTAATTACCTTATCGACCCTGTAAATTACTCCAAGAACCCTCATGAACTTCAAACATATTAAACATAGGGGTCATGGTGTAAGAGTTGGTAAATTTACGGGATTGAAAGGGAAATTAGGTTGTTTCAAAATTCAAGAAAGTAATTTACAAAAATTTATAAGATTCGTGCGGGTAAATATCCCAATAATTAAAAAGCTTCAAAGGGTATTTTCGGAACCTCCTTCATTTCAGGGGGAGACGGCGATAAAAAGAAGCCAACTCACGAACGTTTTCCTTCCCCTCGCATGCGAAAGCTCGTGCGCGCCTCCGCACACACAAACCTTTCCATTCCGTTGCCATCTCCTCGATTCTCTATTGATTGCCGTCGGTAAGATCCGCTCACCTTCACTTTCTCCAAATTTAGGGTTTCGATCTCTTCCACCGTTTCTCTCCTTTCCTCTATTTCAATCCTATTGCTCCGGTTATTTTTCGTCGGTCATTGTTATTATGGGATCAGATATGTCGAATTGGTGATCTCATCATATGGCAAAATTTAGGTAGTGGGAGATTCGTGTTTTTGTTATTAGTATTATTTGTGAAAGTCCGGTCAATTCACCATACTGATTATGGCGATGAACTGGATCGATGGCTTGATTGGATAAAATTTCTGTTAATAGAAATTAGATCGTATTTCGACCAGCTTGCCCATGTTCCCTCATTTCTCTATTTTGAATTTAGTTAAAATACCTATGCTGTCATAGTTATTTGTTTCCGTTGCTTAATTGTCTTTTGTGATGTGACACTTTTTTCTGTTGCAGGTTATTATCATTTTCGTTTTTATTTTTTACATTCTTATTCTCCATATTATAAAAGGAAGTTTCTTTCAGCTATGGGCTTCATGAGAACTGTTGCTGGGATCTGTAAACTGCGATCCCGCCTTGTGAGTGAAATTGTTTCATGACTTTTTTGACACAACCTTTTGTAAATGCCATTTTAATGCTTACCTTGCATTTTCCTTCTTTCAAATTTCTGCATGATGACCTTTTTCTTATTTTGCTGCTTTAAACAGTCTCAACAGTCAACCACTTTGGGTTGTGTGCGATGGCTTCAAATCCAGAGTGGTTCTGAACTCGTGAGTTTTCGAACTTCTGTTTTCCAATTAAACATAATTCTCTCCCGTGGGAACTCTGAAGTCTTAACAAAAGCTACAACAACCAAACATTTTCCCACCTTTAAGTGCGGTTGGCTACATTGATCCAAAAAATTCCATATCCTTTCCCCCGGATATTCTATTTGATTTTAATTTTTAAATTGGTTATGCATTTTAGATTACGAAGGATGATATTCTGCTAGTGGCTATTTTAATAAACACATACACATTTAATTGCGGTAAAGAAAAGTTTGCAATGTCCAGAGAAAAGAATTTATAACTCTGGAAAGAGATTAGAAAAACTTGTTGGCTCGGCTGAAAATTCTAACATTTAGATACTTATTATTTATTCACGTAAAAAACATGGGATATCCTATATGGTTAACGGCTGGTTGAAAATGTAATGTTAAGCAGTCCATTAGCATGTTTAATCAAACATGTTTTTGTATCAAAGGAAACAAGGATTACCTCCTTGTACTGTCAGTACATGCGATTTTTTTGTGTATGAAATTGTATGCAATAATCTCAAAAACAGTTCAGGATCAGGACTTCAAGTAATAGTACTCTCATTGACAAGCTAATGGGGGCAGTGGATACATTGATTAGGAGGAAGATGCGTATCTTATGGAGTTGGCTTCATTTTGCATAAAGTCTTAAAGAACTCTGTATCATAATAAAAATAATTGGAGATCTAATTATACCAATCAAAGAGATTTTGAGAGTGGAGATCTTAAAATGTCATATGTGCATCCTAAGTTGGTCGAGATGAAAGAAAAGTTTTCTTAGGAATTGGACTAGGTTTTCCCGACGACTCCCACAGAGAGAAATGATTTGTTTGGTTATAAATTGAATGAAAATATGGCATGTGATATCCTATATGATTAACGGCTAGTTGAAAATGTAATCTTAAGCTGTCCTTTAGCATGCAGTCTTCTAATCAACCATGCTTTTGTATCAAAGGAAACAAGGAGTACCTCCTTGTGCTATTACTACATACGATTTTTTTTTGTCTATGAAATTGTATGTGTTAGTTTATTATTTTTACATTTATGTTCGTAACCTTTCGAGTTCTGTAACCTTTGGGGGGTAGTTACGTATTTTTCCTCTTGTACTCTTTAGGGGTTTATCTCTATATAAGAGACCCTAGTCCTATGGAATGGATATCTCATTCGTCTCTCTTCTCTACATGGTATTAGAGAAACAATCCTAAACCGTTGTTTTGCCCTAAAATCCCCACCGCCAGTTTCAAGCCTCATAAAAGCCAGCCTACGCGGGCCATCTTTCCCGAATTAGGACCCCACGCAAGGCCCTTCAATCACCTCTAATGCGGTAGCTCGACCCCAAAGGAACATCTCCAGCACCCACCAGTGTTGCTGGAACCACCCACAGAGGCCCGCTAGTGCCTCCAGGGGGCGTACAGACCTGTCGCACCACCAACCGGCCTCCCATGAAGGTTGCTAGCGATGCCAAGGGGGCCACAACTCTCCCACTAGCACTGCTCAGCGCTTCTAGGACCTCCTATGAAGGTCGTCAACCGCATAACTACCCTTCATGGGTATCATTGGTCTCATTGTAGATCCAAAACTCATTCCGAACCGCTACCAAGACTCCAGATCTACTATCCGTTGAGGTTTTTCAGCCCTTCTTCAAGGGAAAACATGAGTTCTAGGGCATTTTATAGCCCTTATATGCATCCTTAGTTGATTACAGGATCTTCTTTTTATTTTAAAACCACCGTGACTCCTTCTTCTACTGAGACAAAGTCTCTGGATACGAATATTATGACATAAGGCACTATTATCAAACTTAAGGGCATAGAAATTACATGCTCTGGTCTCTATCTTTTATGTTGTTCATTCTGACTAAAGATCCTTTAGATGAAAAGGACAAAGAGCACGACAACTGGCAGACAAACAACTATTTGGTTATCAAATGGGTGACCAATAATGTTGATGCTCACATTGCCTCAAATCTCCTTTACAAAAATAGAATCAAGGAAATGTAGGAGGATCTTGAGCAAACGTACACCCACAAGAAGACGAAGTCACACATTGCAGACATTTATAGGCGAATCTGGTCAGCATCTCAAGGTGATTCCAGCCTCATCGAGTACTGCAGGCATCTCTCCAGCATGTGTGAGGAGCTTGCAATATTCCACGCCTCATGTTGCATCAAACAAATACACAAGCATTCTGATTGGTAGGTATACCGCTTTCTTGATGGCCTGCATTCTAGATACCATGCAACAAAAGAGCAACTTCTTATATCAGACATACTGCCAATGATGAAGGCCATCTTTAGTCGACTTAAGGAACTCTAGACATCTGCTGCCCGTTCTCCCGTCTTACCTTCAACGGAGAACTTTGCACACATCGTCTCATCTGGACGAGGATGCATATACGACTTACGAGGAGGATGCAGTCGTGATCCAAGTCGTGACCGTGGACGGGAATCTGGACGAGGCCATGACTTTGACCATGGCCATGGGAGAGACTTTACTGCCCCATGCACTCACTGCGGTGGGTGAAACCACCCGACTAAACGATGCTGGCAGAAGTTTGGCTTATCTTTTTATCACACCGATAATGCCTATGAGGATGCTTATAATGTGGAAGAGGCATCGTCTATAACAACCTCCAGTGACATGACTGTTCATCTTAATGACACGGATTACTCCCGCCTGATGCAGATCTTTTAGACTCCAGTACCTACTACCAGTAGTAACACTACCAGTGCTACTCCTTCAGGTACAACAACCAACTCTGCTATCACTTCTGTTCAAGCTTGGATTATTGATTCTAGTTCTCTACTCATCTTACTGGAGAAGGTAGCCTGCTCACCTTTTCCGTACCATCCACCTCTGTGAAGTCAGTTCGAGTCGCTAATGGAACTCAATCACTGATTACTACTGTCAGAACTATGGAATTCTCTTCCAAGCTCTAACTTTCTGGGGTTCACTGTGCTCCTGATTTTCCTCTTAGCTTGTTGTCAGTTTACAAGCTTTGTGTTGAGCTTTATTGCCATGTGATATTTGATGAGTCTTGTTATTTTGAGGACATTCGGACGAGGCATATTTTGGTGGGGGTCATGAGAAGAACAACCTATATTATCTTGACATACCCTCGAACTCCAATTTTGTTAGTGTTGCGTCCATCTCTAAAGACCCGCTCATATGGCATACGCGCCTTAGGAATCCCTCTGCCAAGGCCATCTTTATGATGTTTCCTGAACTCTCTGCTTTGAAGCGCTTTCAGTGCGAGACGTGTGAGTTCGAGAAACACCATCGAGCTTCGTTTCTTATTCGTATTGAGTCTCGTAGTACTGCTGCTTTTCATCTTGTTCATTGTGATGTTTGAGGACCTTGTCCGATCCACACATTAAGTGGTTTTCGCTATTTTATATTTTTTTGTTAATGATTATAGTCGATCTTCTTGGATATATCTAACAAAGGAGCGTTTGGAGATTAATCAAATTGTCAGAAATTTCTTTCAATATGTTAAAACTTCCTTTTCTAGCATTGTTAAATCATTCGTACTGGCAACCTAACATGACTTGACCTCTTTCTTTGCATCCTAAGGAGCTATTCACCAAACATCATGTCCGTATACCTCACAACAGAATGGTATAGCTAAGAGGAAACTCCGATACTTGCTCAATGTTGCTAGATCTCTTCTTAGTCAAATGAGTGTTCCTAAACAATATTGGGAAGATGCTATCCTTATTGCAGTATATCTCATCAGTTGTGTACCTTCGTCTATTCTCGGAGGGACACCTCCATTTTCCTTACGTCATCCTACTAAGTCTTTTTGTCCCATACCTTTGCGAATTGTTTCTTGTATTACCTTTGTTCATAATTTTCATGCAGCTGACGAATTATACTCTCGTGCCATTAAATACGTCTTTTTTGGGTACTCTCATACCCAGAAAAAATCCAGAAAGGCTATCGTTGCTATGATCCTGTTGGACGTCGATACTGTGTCTGCTGATGTCACCTTCTTTGAGCAAACAAGTTATTTCATACAGACTGTGAGTTACATTCCTCTGGACCTCCCTCCTCTACCAATCGTCTATACTCATCAGCGTACCTCTATACCTTCTACACTAGTGTTTGTACCTTTACCTGTCCCTTTTATGCATGATGATATGACCACTTCAAGTGCTCCCACCACTGCTGCCCCGAATGTCCTTGAGGAGCTTCCTACTCTACGCAAGCAAAAAAGGCAATGTACATATCACTCCATGTCACATTTTACTTCTACAGATGGTTTATCTAGCTGTGACAAGAGATTTGCAGATGCTCTGAATGTTATTTATGTTCCAAGATGAGATCATTTCAACGCAAAGCAGAATCATGGTTGGCGACAAGCTATGGATGAGAAGATGGATGTACTTACCTTCCGAGGCACGTGGGGTCTTGTGCCGTGATCGCCATTAGTTCTCCTTATGGCTCGGTGTTATGAAAAGAGAATCAATTGTTTATTCCTGAGAACTCTATGCTCTCTTGTATAGAGGAGAGACCTATGGACAAGTTTCATAAGACAAATATTAGTAAAGAAAATAAAGAAACAATACAGAAACATAAATACATCTTTACCCCCCCTCAAGATGGGGCATAGATGTCAATCATGCTCAGATTTGATGAACACTTTTGAAATGGTCCTCTGAGCAAAGCCTTGGTGAAGATATATGTAATTTGGTCTCTTGATCTGACATGAGAGGTAGAGATAAAGCCTTTATAGATCATGTTCCGCTTGTAGTGGCAGTCCACTTCAATATGTTTAGTTCTCTCATGAAATGCATGATTGTTTGCAATAAATAAGGTGGCTTGGTTATCACATTGTATCTGCGTAGGAAGAGGTACATCTATATGTGGGTCTGCTAGCACTGTTCAAACCTACATCATCTCTGTGCTCGCTTGAGCCATATACCTATATTTGGATTCAACACTTGATTTAGCAACCACAATTTACTTCTCACTCTTCCAAGAAAGCCAACAAATACAACGAAGCTTGAAGTGGACTTCTTGTTCTTAGGACATCCTGCATATTCTGCATATGTACATGTTGAAATAGTAAGAGTTGCTCCTTTCTTGAATAGCATCCTGCACCTGAAGATGACTTTAGGGTCGGTTACATGGATTCTTCGCCTCCAATTAAAGATTCTGCAACAATAACACAATATCTTTACCATCAAACATAATAGACGACCACTTCATTCTTTATATACATCCTTGCGTAGGATGTTTGAGAAGCTCCATAGTTTCGTGCCCCTTACTTTTACTCCTAAGCAGCAGAAGACATATAGGTATGCCACCATGATTGGTATATTCATTACCGCCCTTGATCCTGAGTATGAGAGTACTTGTTCCCAGATTCTGGCAGTTGCTACTATTCCTCCCTTGGAGGAAGCTTTCCATAGACTCAGCAGGATCACTGTCCCATCTACTGTCTCTTATCATACTTTTCAATGGTGGCATCCTCCTAAGGTAGAGAGTGCTCTTCTCAGTTTCGTGGACATGAACCTCGTGGTAGATGATGTCGTATTCGTTAGTACTATACTTACTGTCATCGCCCCGGACATACAAATGATACATACATGCTACTCCAAGCATGACTTTCCTACATCGACACGAGTAGCTGAGCAGGTTGAGTCTCGTGCTGCTCCTTCAGATCAGAGGTTTGAAGATCTTGCGACGCGATTAAAGGACATTATGCCTCATGCCAGTCCCATTCCTTCTTCATCTGCCTCGGAGGTCATTCAGATGTTGCTGCTTCGGCATCTTCCGGTACCTCAGGTAGTACCTATGCACTTACTACTTGTAATGGATCTGATGTTACAGAATGGATTATGGACTCCAGGGCTGCACATCACTTATATGGAGACATAGATCAACTTACAATGTACAGACAAGTTCCTCAAGGAGAACTGTGATTATAGCTAAAGGGGCTCATTCCCCGATCACAGGACATGTGGAGATTAGTTCGACGCCTTCTATGCATCTGCATAATGTGTTGCATGCACTTGATTTTTCTAAGAATTTATTACCTATTAGTCAAATTACGAAGGGTCTACATTGTCGAGCTATTTTTGATTCATTGTCTCTTGTATTTCAGGACATTCTTACGAACAAGTTGATTGGCTGTGGCCGTGAGCTGGGCGGCCTCTATTGCTTGGTCCGAACCCCTTATGCAGGTCGTTCTTCTCAGTCTGTTGGACCATTCTCCCCCTTTACGCGGTACTTGCGCTTTGGTCACCTTCTGCTCTAGAAAATGTGTCATGTTCTACCTCAGATTTCACCATGTTCATCCTTCCAGTGCAAGGTGTGTCAATTGGGAAAGCAACATCAATCTGTTTCTCTAGTCGTCAGAGTCAGTAGTAGCTCCATTTTTGAGTTATTATATTTGGGGTCCAAGTCGTGTTCCTGATCACCAGGGACATAGGTTTTATCTAGTTGCTGTGAATGACTTTTCTCCTCTGTCATGAGTCTTTTTATTGAAGAATAAGTCTGAAGAAGGAGATGTTATCAAAACCTTTATCAATTAGTGCAGAATGTGTTTTCTTCTTTTGTGAAATTTGTGAGAACTGATAATGTTTTGGAATTCTGTACTCGTGCTCTCTTCATATTTTTTTCAACTAGGGGTATTATTCATTAAACATCATACGCCTATACTTCTCAACAAAATGGTGTTGTAGAGAGAAAGCATCACCATTTACTTGATGCGATCAGGACTCTCCTCATCCAGAGTCATGTCCCACATTCATTTTGGGGTGATGCTATTCTTACGGCATACTATCTTGTGCATTGCATGTCCTCGTCTTTTTGGGGTGAGAAAATCCCTTTTTCTCTTGCATTTCTAGAGAAAGAATTGTTCTCGCTTACTCCTCGTGTTTTTGGCTCAGTTGCATTTGTTCACCAATTGTTTTCAGGTCTTGACAAGCTCTCTCCTAGAGCTGTCAAATGTCTTTGTTGGGTACTCCAGGACACAAAAAGGGTATATATGCTATGATCCATTGCTCATGAAATATTATGTTAGCGTTGATGTCACATTTTTCGAGTCGGTGATGTATCTTTCTCCTATATGTGATAGGTTGACTTCATCAGACTCTGATGATGAAATCTACATGCCATCACCTCCAACGGATCTATCACCACCTTCACCCGTGCCACCTCCATGACCTCCTATACTGCTACCTCCCATCATCCTTGTTCCATCGTTGTCACATTACTATACTTGACGACCTGCTCTTGCTCATGGTCACCGCTTATCATCCATCATGCCTCTGGTATGTTCTGAATATATTAGTCCTAACGATAGGTTTGGTGATATGTCCGAGCATGGATCTTTACAGGGGACCGATATACATGTTGAGGAGATTCCAAATGATCTGGACGTACCTATTGCGCTTAGGAAGCATAAGCGTACCTGTACATCATATCTTCTCACTTTCCAGGTCTCCTTTGATTGCTTGACCGGGGAATTCGGGAGATTTTCAGTTGCACTGTTTGCTGTGGAAATTCCACGGAATTATCATGAGGTATTGAAGGACAGTTGGTGGCGCCTAGCTATGGAAGAGGAGATGGCTGCCTTACAGTCGCGTGGTACATGGAGCTTGATTCCTGCTCCCAACGGAGTGCTTGTTGTCAGTTGCAAATCTGTGCTTACTGTTAAACACCATGCATATGGAAGTTCGGATCGGTACAAAGCCAGATTGGTTGCGCGTGGTTTTACTCAAACCTATGCAGTGGATTTTCTGGACACGTTCTCACCTGTTGCTCGTCACTCTACTCTACGTATCCTTCTTTCTGTTGCGGTGGCACGCGATTGGCCTCTCTTTCAACTTGATGTTAAAAATACCTTTCTGTATGGCGACCTACATGAAGAAGTTTACATGCAGCTGCCTCCGGGGTTTGCTGCTGAAGGGGAGTATCAACATGTTTGCAAACTTCATAAGGCAATATATGACCTCAAATATAGTCCAAAGGCATAGTTTCAAAAGCTTTCAGATCTAATTGGGAAGCATGGATTCCGAAGGTCAAATATGGATCATTTACTATATGTACAGAGAACTCCTAGAGGTACGGTTGTTATCATGGTATATGTTGATGACATGCTGGTTACAGGAGATGATGTGCATGGAATATAAAAGGAAAAGGAATTTCTAGGCCAACAGTTTGTTACCAAAAATCTTGGTACCCTACGATACTTTCTGGGGTTAGAATTTGCTAGGAATCACCATGTCTTGTGATGACCCAAAGGAAGCATGTGACATACATGTTAGTTGAGACGTGCATGATTGGATGTCGACCCGCTACCACTTCTATGGATCCTAGTATGAAACTATTTGATTATGATAAATAGAGGTGGACATGAGAAGATACATAGAAATAGTGGGAAAACTTCTCCATGTCACTATAACTAGGTTGGATATCTCATTTGCAGTTAGACGCGTGAGTCAATTCATGGAGCAACCCCGACACGTACACATGGATGCTGTATATATGATATTGAGGTACCTAAAGTCTTCTCCAGGTATAGGATTGTTATTCAGAAAAGGGTCAACACTTACTATTTTTGCATATGCAGATGCAGACTACGCATGATGTCCAAAAGACAGAAAGTCTGCTTCGGACTTTTCTGTGTCTGTTGGCGGTTCTCTTGTTTCTTGGAAGAGTAAGAAGCAAATTGGAGTTGCTAGGTCAAGCATTGCATCTGAGTATAGGGATATGGTACAAGCTAGCACGAAGATGATGTTGGTTCAAGCAATACTAGCATATTTATGTATAGATGTACCTATTCCTATGCAGTTACAATGTGATAACCATGCCACCCTATTTATTGCAAATAATCCTGCATTTCATGAGAGAATAAGCATATTGAAGTGGACTTCTACTATACACATGACATGATTCAGAAAGGTTTTATCTCTATCTTTCATGTCAGCTCTGGAGATCAAACGACAAATATCTTCACCAAGACTTTGCTTAGAGGACCCTTTTAGAAATGTTCATCCAAGCTGAGCATGATTGACATCTATGCTCCATCTTGAGGGGAAGTGTAGAAATATTTGTGTTTTGTACTGTTTCTCTATTTTCTTTTCTTATGTCTTCTTATGTAATTTATCCATAGGTCTCTCCCTATATAAGAGAGCCTAGGGTTCAAGGAAAACAACTTTCATTCTTTTCCCAACAATCTCACTCTGGGATCCATAGGAGTAATAACAAGTTGACATCCAATCATGCTTGTCTCAACTAGCATGTATGTGACATACTTCCTTTGGGTCATCACAAGACCCTGCTGATTCCTGAAAAACTCTAACCTCAAGAAATACCTTAGGTTGCCAAGCTCCTTGGTGACAAATTGATGACCCAGAATTTCCTTTGCCCTTTTTATCCCTTGCACATCATCTCCTGTAACAAGTATGTCATCAAAATAGACTATGATAACAACTGTACCTTTGGGAGGTTCTCTATACAAACAGTGAATGATCTGCACGTAGTCTTCTTCCTGGAAATTAACATACAAAAATGTGTTTTTGACATCATGCTGAAATAAAGGTCAATCACGTACCATTAAACTGAAAGGAGAACTCGAATGGTAGAGTGGCATATAACATGTGAAAAAGTATCCTGATAATCTACCCCATACATCTGAGTAAATCCTCGGGCTACCAATCTGGCATTGTAACGATCAAGGCTCCCATCTACATGGTGTTGCACGACAAATACTCATTTACAACTAACTATGGACATCCCATTGGGAGTGTAGACCATGCTCCAGGTATCATGTGACTGTAGTGCAACCATCTCTTCTTCCATGACTAGACGCCATCGACTGTCCACCAAGGCATACTAGTTACTTCATGGTATTTCCACGACAGATAGAGCAACTACAAACCTCCTGAAATCCCATGTCAAGCGATCGAAGGAGACCCGGGAAGCAATCTCTTGTAAAGCAACCTTTTGCAAGTGTTCTTGTTGAAACACATCTCCAGGCCCACCGTTAGAAACATTGTATTCAGTACAAACCTGAGGCGTGCTAGATGACATGCGATGAACATGAGCAGGAGCAGGTCGATGACTATAATACTGTGGCAAGGGTGGGACTAGGACAATGGGAGGTATCAAGGTTGGAGGAGGTGATCTCAACGATGGTGGCAGTGGCGATGGAGGTGGTGATGATAATTTTGAACTCATAGATAGAGGTAGCATATAGACCTCATTATCTGAATATGAGGAAGTCAACCTATCACCTGTAGGAGAAAAATACATCATTGACTCAAAGAATGTGACATCTGCACTAACATAGTACTTCCTATGTAAATGATTATAATATCTATATCCCTTCTGAGTTCTGGAATACACGACAAAGACACATTTGACAACTCTAGGAGAGAGCTTGTCAACACCTGGAGACAACTTATGAACAAAGGCAACGGAACCACAAACACAAGGAGTGAGTAAGAACAACGCATTCTCTAGAAATGCCTGTGAGAAGGGAATTTTCTCACCCAAAATAGACGAAGGCATGCGATTCACAAGATAATAGCAAGTAAGAACTGCATCACCCCATAACGAATGTTGTGGCACGACTCTGAATAAGAAGTGTCGGGTAACATCAAGTAAATGATGATGCTTTCTTTCTGCAACACCATTCTGCTGAGAAGTGTAGGCACAAAATGTTTGATGAATAACAACACGAGATGAAAAGAACTGTGAGAGTGCATGAGTACAGAATTCCAATGCATTATTAGTTCTCACAATTTCAATAGAAAAAGAAAAAACATTCTTTACTTCATTCATAAATGTTGTAATTAAATTTTCATCCTTAGATTTATTCTTCAACAATAAAACCCATGACAGATGAGAAAAATCATCCACAACTAAATAAAACATGTGTCTCTGGTGATCAAGTCACGACTCAGACCCCAAATGTCAATATGGAATAACTTAAAAGAGGAACTACTGCTTTGACTCTGATGATTGGGGAAAACAAACCGATGGTTCTTTCCCAACTAACATGCCTCACATTCGAAGGAGGAGCGAGGTGAGATCTGTGGGAGAACTTGACGTAGCTTCTATAGGGGAAAGCGACCAATGCGCATGTGCCACATGAATAGAGATACATGTCTTGTGGAATGGGAGGATATACCAACATATGGTGTTCGGACCAGTCGATAGAGGTCGCCCTGCTCACTGCCACAACCAATCATCCTGCCTGTAAGAATGTCCTGAAATACAAGAGACAATGGGTCAAAAATAGCTTGACAATGCAAGTCCTTTGCAATCTGATTAATTTATAATAAGCTCATAGAAAAGTATGGTGCATGCAACACATTATGCAGACGTATCGACAACGTCATACTAATCTTCCTCTGTCCTATGATCGGGGAGTTAGTTCCATCGGCTATGACAACGATTTTCCCTGGAGGAACCTGTCTGTTAGTTGTAAGCTGATCTCTGTCTCCACACAAGTAATGTGTTGTCTGGAGTCCATAATCCATTCTGTAATATCATGTCCATGAAAAGAGGAAAAAACATGAATGCTACCTGAGGTACCGATGCCGACAAGAGCTGCAATATCTGAATTGTTCCCTGCAACAGGTGAAGCACTGGGACTAGCATGAGACATAATATCCCTCGATCGAGAAACTAGGTCATCATATCTCTGATCCGAAGGAGCTGCAGGAGAGTCAACCTGTTCTGCTACACGAGCTGATGCCGGGAAGCCATGCTTGGAGTAGCATGTATCCTCTTTGTGACCAGAGCGATGACTATAAGTACATGGATAACGAATACGACCTCCTCTACCACGAGGTCCACGACCACATAACTAAGAAGAGCCCCCTGTACCGCATGAGGCTGTCATCGCAGAAAATGACTGAGAAGAGGCATGTGATGAGAGACAGAGAGAGTAATCCTGCTAAGTCTGTAGAAAGCTTCCTCCATGGGAGGAATCGTAGCATGTGCCAATATCTCTGAACGAGCAACCTCATGCTGTGGATCAAGTGCTACTAGGAATACACCAACCATCGTGGTATTCCTGTAAGTCTTCTGCTGCTCAGGAGTAGATGTAAGAGGCACAAAGCTGTAAAGCTTCTCAAACATTCCACACAAGGACATATATGAAGAATGAAGGGGCCATCCATTCTGTCTGACAGTAAAGATGTCATGTTGGAGCTGTACAATCTTTGTCTCATTCCTCGCATGTGATTAAGTCATTGCGAGAAGATTCCACACCGTCTTGGTGGTGGGATAATGTAACACGTCGTTGGCGATCTCTATCATCAACGTACCGGATAACCAGACCTGTGGATAAGCATCATCTGCCTCCCACGAGGCCTTGACCCTAGTTTTCTCAACCAGCTCTTCTTCAGTAAGAATATGTTTCTTACTCGTGGACTTCTTGAAGCTCATGAACTGCATAGCCCAAAGTTCGTAGTTCGTCCCATCCATCTTGACAATTGGTGCTGGATCTCTGAAAGCGCATGTCGTAGGAACATCAGCTTTGTTCTCCGACATACTGCTGGTTTGAGCAAAAACTAGGGTTTGTGGACTGATAGAAATATGTCTACACAAACATATTGGGATTTGATTGCATCTGTAGACCTAAAATGCACCCAAACCCATCAATCACGAGCAGGCATTGACGCAAACGGAGCATACCGTAGAGAATCGTACCGCGGTTCACACACGCACACGTACAGAGAGATCACGCATGCACACGTTCACCGAGGAAGGTGCAACAATAGGCATTGGCTGTTGCTAATATGGGTTGCAGCAGGTGGGCAACGCTGCGCGAGAAGAGGAGAGGTCCGCTGCGGCTGCGTTGCGAGGGAGAGAGAAGATGATTGCGATACCGTGTACGCAAGGAGAGAGAGAAGTCAGCGGCGGCTGTGCATGGGGGAGGGGGCTTGCGGTAGGGTTAGTTTTTTTTCTCGGATCAAGAGTTTCGATCTAGGATCGTCACTCTGATACCATGTTGTGAAATGTATCAAACCATGCTCAAGATGGAGCATATATATCAATCATGCTCAACTCATTACAATAGTTCTCAAACTATCTGATATGTAGATGATACATTGTGAGTACGGAGCAACCATCTTTGTATCATATTTTTAGTAGTGGCAGTCAACTTCCATATATTTGGTTTATTCGTGAAACATGCAGTTGTTGATTATATACAACACTGCACAGTTGTCACATCGGAGCTCCATGGTATCGCTAAGAGTGATATGAAGATCCGTAAGCGCATATCGCATACATACTAGTTTTGCAGTTGCATGTACCATGGCTTTATATTCACTCTCAGCACTTGAGCGGGAGTCCAACGCTTGTTTCTTTTTCCTCCAAGTAGTTAGATTTCTTGCCAACAACAACAACAATAACAAAGTCTTTTCCCACATTAAGTAGGGCCATCAATTATATTTCTTGGCAAGTACAAAATCCTTTAGTGGATTTTTTATTTATCATGCATCCTCCATAATCTACATTTGAATAGGTCATGAAATCGAAACGGCTACATTTGTGAGCAATTAGGGGTGTAAATGAACCGAACTTGAGTGAACCTACCTGGGTCTGGCTCGGTTCGTTTATTAAGTATATAGGTTTGGGTTCGGCTCGGTTCGATAAGATTAAAATCATGTTCAGGTTCGGTTTGATTCGTTTGGGTTCGCGAAGGTTCGGTTCGGTTCGTTGAAGGTTCGACTATATACAAAGTGAATAGGCACAAGTTAGGTTCGCAAAGTTTCGGTTCGATTTGTTAAAGGTTTGTTTATATACAAACTGAATATTTAATGGTGTATCTACAATAAAAATCACTAATGGTTCAATATTTAATGATTCTTAACAAGTACTATTTCACATACCATACAATAAAAAAATATGTCTATTAAGATACTAATCCTCCTAAATAGGAATTGAAATGGGACATCCATATTTAATGCAATACTAGAGCTTATCCTTTGAATAAGATATCCACAAATCATAAAGAAAAATTACTAATTTGTAGTTTAACTATGATATGCATCAATGGAAAAAGAAAATATCATGTCTACAATCCAATGCAAACCTTGATAAGTCATCGTGTCGTTGCAGGTTGTGACTGCCTAGGAGGAGAAGAGGAGGAGCGACATGCCGCTGGGAGGAGGTTGCGAGGTGCGGCGGGCCTCTTGGGGAAAGGAGAGGAGGAGCGACGAGTCGCTGGGAGGAGGTTGCAGGGTGCGGTGTGGGCCACTTAGGGAAATAAGAGGATCGGTGGGTCACTTCGGGAAAGAAGAGGATCTGTGGGCCGTTTATAGGAGGAGGGATCCGTCAGGCCGCTTGAAGGGAGGAGAAGAGGAGCGATTGGCCGTTGGGAGGAGGATGCGAGGGTGTGGCAGGCTGCTCGGAGGAGGGGTGCAACATTGGCGGGTGTCGTGTAGAGAATAGAGGAGAGGGAGGAGGAATGCGTGGGTGAGTGATTGGGAGGTTATGGTTTTAATTCAGCAACTATTTTTGGGGAAATTTTGGAAAAAAATCATTAGATTCCTTTTTTTTTGAGAATTGAGCATAAATAAAGATACAAGGGTTGTGAACTTTATAGGAGCACCCGATTCCCAAATCATAACAATAATTTATTTATTTATATTTATATCGAATTATTAAGGAACCGAACCTGGACGAACCTACCATTTCAAGGTTCAGTTTGTTTATATAAACGAGCCTAAAGTTATGTTAAGGTTCAGTTCGTTTATGATCGAATCGAATTTGAATTGGACTATATCGAATAGAACCTGAGCGAATATCGAACCTAAGATTTTTCTGACAACCCTATGAGCAATATGCCTTTCCCTGGAGAGGGCTTGATGTACCTTAGGACCTATCATGCATGCATCAAAGTGAGATTTGATATAATAATTTGCCCACTTGTCACTTGTATTGACCATGACCATGCATCCCTTAGGATCCATGGATATCTATGCTAGCTTGGATCCTAGCATCCATGTTTCTTAAAGCACAATAGCATACTTCCATTGTGGCATAACTTGTCCTTTCTTAGATCTAACTATTTCAATCCCTATAAAGTATCTTAGGTGACCCCAAGTCTTTGATAACAAATTGTTCGGCTAGCTGCTTTTTCACTTCTATAATGTCGTTTGAGTCTTCTCATGTGAGGATGTTGTCATCCACATAGACGAGCGTTGACATGGTTCCTTTTCCATTATTTCTTATGAAAAAAGAATGATTTACAAATGATCCAGCGAGGCCAGATTCTCTAATACTTCTCATAATTTCTGAAACTAGGTGTGAGAGATATGCTTGAGTCCATATATGGTCATGTATAGTAGGCAAACTTTCTAACACCCCCTTGAGTCTTGAAGTTAGGAGGTTGCTGCATGTATACAATCTTTTGAAGGTTACTATATAGGAAGGCATTCTCGACATCAGGCTTATACATGGGGCTAATCAAGCAATACTCTAACCACTATTAAAATTCGTACCGTAGAGAGGTGTGTAACTGGAGAAAATGTCTCGAAGAAGTCAACAACATTGATATGTGTGAACCCCTTAGCCACCAACCGAGACTTATAGCAAGCAATCGACCTGTCGAGTTTGTACTTCACTGCGAACACTCATATGGAACCAACTACACTGTTTTCACCAGGTGGATCAACACATGGCCTCAAATTTCAGCGAAATTCGGTCGAATTTCTATCGAATATCGATATCCAGTCAAAATCAAAATTCGACCGAAATGACCGAAATATGGGGGTCTTAGTACAAAAAATGACCGAAATGACTGAAATTTCGGTCGAAATTCCACCGAAATTCTGTTTTGGTCGGCACCGAAATGGTGACTGAAACCGACATTTAAGGCCTTGGATCAACAAGCTACCATGTATTGCGAGAGATTAGTGGATATATCTCTTTTTTCATCACTAAGCGCCATCTGGAATCACGAAAGACCTCAACATGAGTACGTGGAATGCCTGCATTAGAGAGTGCCTCGACGAACTATCTGTAGGAGGAGCCACGTCCAGAGGACGCAATAACATAGATATAGTGCTTGGTACACTATCTGGCCCCATTTTGCAAAGCTATTGGAAGGTCAACTATGCCATCAAACTGCAGTGCTAGAGGTATTCATGTCTGTGTTTATGGATGTAGAGATGCCATTCGTATGTGAATACTTAGTCGAAGAACATACCTGAGGAGATGGTATCAACTCAAAAGGGGTGGGTCTTTATGGAGTAGAAGACCTGTAAAGATCAACCCATGTAATTGGAACAAGAAGAGGTGCAATACAAGATAATTGTGGGGAGTCATGTGTCCTGGACCTAGAGTAGAACAAGACATGTAGAATGTAACATCTGCACTTATGTAGCGCTTCTTGGACCGAGGGTCGTAGCATCTGTAACCCTTCTCATTCCTAGTTCACCTTAGGAATACACGTTTCATGGCTCTGGCAACTAGCTTTTCCTTGCTAGGACCAATGAGAAGAAAAAAGGCAACACACCCACATACCATGTTAGGAACATGGTATGACCTCAGCGGGTTCCTACTCATCATAGAGGTAGAGGGCATGCAATTGATAAGACCGATGGTCGTGATGACATGATTACCCCAATGTGTAGACAAAACATGATAAGCAATGAGCAAGGTACATTCAATATCAAGGATATATTGATGTCTCCATTCAACCATTCCATTCTGTTGGCACGAATAGTCTAACGTAAGATCCCATGAGAGTATAGAAAAGACTGCATGTCACGAGAAAGAAACTCCTTAACATTATCATATCGGAGAGTTTTGACATTGGTACTAAATTGAACCTTAATCTCATTTATAAAATGAAAAATAAATAAATAGATCTGAATGGAGGTAATATGAGAGTATCCGAAAGGATCTTAGTTATTTGGAGAGGGCATGCAATTAATAAGATTGGTGGTCGTGATGACATGGTTATCCCAATGTGTAGACAAAACATGATAAGCAATGAGCAAGGTACATGCAATATCAAGGATTTACTGATGTCTCCATTCAACCATTCCATTCTGTTGGCACAAATAGTCTAACGTAAGATCCCATGAGATTATAGAAAAGACTGCATGTCACGAGAAAGAAACTCCTTAGCATTATCATATCGGAGAGTTTTGACAGTGCTACTAAATTGAACCCTTATTTCATTTATAAATTGAAAAATAAATAAATAGATCTGAATGGAGGCAAATTGAGAGTATCCGAAAGGATCTTAGTTATTTGGATCTAAATCCATGAATGACCCAAAAAGATCTGAATGTATGCAAAGAATCCATGTAGCCAACCTTGTTTAATGCGGGAGAATGGTTAGTTGTTGTTGATAAAATGAAAATAATATGAAAAATATATGATTTTTACTTTTCATAATAAGGTCCATGACACATGAGAGAAATCATCCACAACAACCAAACAATATTTGTTTCCTTGACAACCATGATGACGATCGGATCCCAAATGTCAGAATGGATGAGATTAGACTGACTATTGGAATTGATGGTACCATATGAAGAAAATGAACTCTCATGGTGCTTCTCCAATTGACATGCCTTACACTCTAGGTTGACAGTGGGAGGAAGCTAAGGAAGAACTTGACAAAGTTTCTGAAGAGAGTGATAACCTAGATGTTATTTCCAGAGAGCACTGTTAGACACAAAAGGAGTCGTAGAGTAAGCAACAATCCCAAACAATTGGACAAGGTGGTAGACAACTAGTTAGTATATTTTGAAAAACACAAGAAACAACATTAAATATAGCTTGGCAGTTGAGAACCTTGCAAATTTGATTGATAGCATAAGAATCATGGGAAACTCAGGAAGAAATAAGAACATTATTGAGCCTGCTATTAGGGGTGAGGTGGACATCCCTTCTTCCCATAATGGGCGAAAATCCACCATCTACAACCTGTGCAATTCGTTCGAGGGGACTTAGGTCATTCGAAGATGTCAACACCATTGATATGTGTGAACCCCTTAGCCACCAACCGAGGTTTATAGTGAGCAATCGACCTGTCGAGTTTGTACTTCACTGCAAACATCCATACGGAACCTACACTGTTTTCACCAGTGGATCAACAAGCTACAATGTATTGCGAGAGATTAGTGGATATATCTCTTTTTTCATCACTAAGCGCCATCTGGAATCACGAAGGACCTCAACATGAGTACGAGGAATGCCTGCATCAAAGAGTGCCTCGACGAACTGTCTGTAGGAGGAGCCAAGTCCAGAGGACGCAATAACATAGATATAGTGCTTGATACACTATCTGGCCCCATTTTGCAAAGCTATTGGAAGGTCAACTATGTCATTAAACTGCAGTGCTAGAGGTATTCATGTCAGTGTTTATGGATGTAGAGATGCCATTCGTATGTGAATACTTAGTCGAAGAACATACCTGAGGAGATGGTAGCAACTCAAAAGGGGTGGGTCTTTATGGAGTAGTAGACCTGTAAAGATCTAACCCATGGAATTGGAACAAGAAGAGGTGCAATACAAGATAATTGTGGGGAGTCATGTGTCTTCGACCTAGAGTAGAACACGACCTGTAGAATGTAACATCTGCACTTATGTAACGCTTCTTGGACCGAGGGTCGTAGCATCTCTAACCCTTCTCATTCCTAGTTCACCTTAGGAATACACGTTTCATGGCTCTGGCAACTAGCTTTTCCTTGCTAGGACCAATGAGATGAGCAAAGGTAACACACCCACATACCATGTTATATAGAGGTAGAGGGCATGCAATTGATAAGACCAGTGGTCATGATGACACGATTACCCCAATGTGTAGACAAAACATGATAAGCAATGAGCAAGGTACATGCAATATCAAGGATATACTGATGTCTCCATTCAACCATTCCATTTTGTTGGCACAAATAGTCTAACATAAGATCCCATGAGAGTATAGAAAAGACTGCATGTCACGAGAAAGAAATTCCTTAGCATTGCCAGATCGAAGAGTTTTAACCGTGGTACTCAATTGAACCTTAATTTCATTTATAAATGAAAAATAAATGAATAGATCTGAATGGAGGCAAATTGAGAGTATCTGAAAGGATCTTAGTTATTTGGATCTAAATCCAAGAATGACCCAAAATAGATCTGAATGTATGCAAAGAATCCATGTAGCCAACCCTGTTTAATGCAGGAGAATGGTTAGTTATTGTTGATAAAATGAACAATAATATGAAAAATATTTGATTTTTATTTTTCATAATAAGGTCGATGACACACGAGAGAAGTCATCCACAATAATCAAACAATATTTATTTCCTAGACAACCATGATGATGATTGGGTCCCCATACGTCATAATGGATGAGCTTAGAATGACTATTGGAATGGATGGTACCATATGAAGAAAATGAACTCTCGTAGTGCTTCTCCAATTGACATGCCTCACACTCTAGGTTGACATTGGGAGGAAGCTAGGGAAGAACTTGACAAAGCTTCTGAAGAGAGTGATAACCTAGACGTTATTTCCAGAGAGCACTATAAGACACAAAAAGAGTCGTAGAATAAGCAACAATCTCAAACAATTGGACAAGATGGTAAACAACTAGTCAGCATATTTTGAAAAACACAAGAAACAACATTAAATATAGCTTGACAGTTGAGAACCTTGCAAATTTGATTGATAGCAGAAGAATCATGGGAAACTCAGGAAGAAATAAGAACATTATTGAGCCTGCTATTAGGGGTGAGGTGGACATCCCTTCTTCCCATAATAGGGGAAAATCCACCATCTACAACCCAGACAGTTCGTTCGAGGGGACTTAACTCATTTGACGTAGTCAGGTATGTTTCCCACATAGGTAGGTGGGGGCATATGTATCAATCATCCATTCGGTTTCACAAATTTTTGCGCTAAACCAACAAAGATTCTTGTACACGCGACATGGCAAATATTTGGAAGATCATTGTGGTATGCATGGGTAGTCTCTCCATGAAGTATGTTTAGACATTGCATCAAATCTTCAAAATCCCCTTTAGGGACAATGACAAGGGGTCCATCATCCTTAGTAGTGATGACCCAAGCAATAAGAACGTAGCAGCCATGTTTGATGTAGCTTACAGCTTTAGTGTGCCCTGACTTGGGAAAAAAATTGCATAGGATGGTGCTCCGACCTCGTCTTGCAATGGAGCGGCCTCAACCATGACTCTTGTATGATCCACGCCCTATTCACCTATACGGAGCTGAATGTAGTAATCTGTGCTTGAACCTTAGTAGTGGTGTTGATGATGGAGACATGTAGGCAGCTCAGGGTACTGCAGACCTCTTCAATAGTGGGAAGGTTGGCCGCAATAATCATATGGTCATGGGCTGCAGATCACCTACATCAAGCCCTACCAGAAAAATCATAATAGCCATGTACTACCGACATTTCTTCTGTATGGGGCTCGCGCATCATGGAATGCAAGAATTGTACCCTTCAAACAAAGATTTCAAGAGAGACAAGTACTCAACTAAGGGACGACCTGTTGCTTCATATTCATCATGTCCAAAACTCCAAGTATGCCTTGAACATCATGCTAGAGTTTTTCTCCTAACCATATGTGGCTTTAACCACATGTTGTGAGCAATGGTGTAGTTGACCATTTCTGATGTAACACGTAATCCGAATTGGGGAAAAGTTAGGGCTTCTTGTCTCCTAAATTTTGTTCAATTACTATTTATAAATTAGAATTTTTATTTTCATCCATTTAATTAGTCTAATTAAATTAGTATCGAGTTAATTTTATTTACTGTCAATTGAGTCAATAGAAAAATTCTATTTCTATTTAAATAAGGAAATCGCATGTGATCTCCAATTAATTATCTAGTCGTTTAGAGTCAATTTAGAAGTCAATTACAATAAGTTAAGATTTTAATTTTACACTTTCATTTTTTGTAATTCCATGTAGTCTAATGTTTTGATCAGTTGAAGTTGAAACTAAATTGAGATTTATCTCATTTATCTCTCCATCCCTTCTCTCCTCTCCCTTCGGGCAATCTCTGTGGTTTTTCTTCCCCAAATCTGTTGCAATCGACGAGTCTTCTTTTCCTCCTTCCTTCAAATTTCTTCTCAAAATATTTCCACAAAATAAAAAATTTCCACTGCCAAATTTATTTTTCTACCGTTGAAATTTCTGTTTGCATCAATTAGTATTAGAGCATGACTAACAGATTATCCAAACGATTTGATGATCCGTCTTAAGAATGTGATTTTTTTGGCAAGCTAATGACCCTAACAATTTTTAGAGAATTTCGCTCAACTGAGTCATCACCATGGGTCACGTTCAGGACAGGAGATGTACAAACATCATCTCCATTCAAGCACCAAGGTACACCAATTGTTGGATTCATGGTTCAACGTAGATATCTTTATGGTAGAAGTAGAAGAAACCCTGCTACACAAGAACATATGTGGCTCGATGAGAATTTATTCATTCAAGAACAAGTTGTAAACCACAATACAGAGACACAACATGATAAAAGGAAGAAACAATTGCTGTCTAGGAGGTTCTTGAACCTCCCGCTACTCCAACCCCTGCACCACCGCCACCACCATTGCAGCCCATCTCCCCACCACCAATGCCAGCCCTGACACCACCATCTGTTGTCTCATACCTGCTACAACCCTTACCACCAATGCACAACCCTTTTATGACAATCCCAACCCCTTCCATTAACTCCTCAAACACCACGCAACCCTCCTCCGCCACACAAATGTCCCTACGGCCCCAAAACCCCTCGTTCAAGCAGTAATACTCTCCCGCCATCTCAGTCCTGCGGCCATCGCCTCTGCTACCAACAATTGTAATCCCCTCTTCTTCCACCGTCACTGTTTCCCTACACTCCTGCAATACCTGCAAGCTACATCACGAACTTCACCAACACCATGGCTATCGTGGAAGCCACACCCACTGTCGTCGACGCAAGCTGAGACTCCATCCCCAGGACTTGAAGCTTCCTTGCGAGAGGTTCAACAACACTATTGGCACACGCCTCAAAATCATCTCCACCGTTGGAGCCGAAGTTGCTGTTGGGGCCGAAATCATCGCTGGTATCTGGTTGGAAATGGGAAAGCCCTAGCGGCTATCAAACTCATGAGATTCTTATGCTATAATTTCAGGGATATTGGGTTACTATGTTTTCTTAAATCCATGTTGAAAATATGTGACTGTCTTGAAGCAACTTCCTAAGTAGTATTTTTTTAAAATAGTATTTATGAAGTTGTCTCTCATTGTTTTACACTGGTTGTCAGCTACCTAATGCAACCCTCCTCAATTTAACTGGGCTTGAGACAGACCATGGTTGAGTTCACTAGATAGTAGTGAAAGTTACGTGAATCATGCAAGCTATAGACGATTACAAAGAAAGGAGATAGATGAGGCTTTGAAGTTTATGAGACATGGGAAAGACGTAGGGCCGGATGATATTCTTGTAGAAGTATGGAGAGTTTTAGGTGAGCGTAGTCTGACTTAGCTTACAAATTTATTCAATTTTATTTGACGAAGCAAGAAAATGCCTGAAGATTGGAGGAGAAGTATCGTGGTGTCTCTTTATAAGAACAAAGGGGATATTCAAAATTGTGCAAATTACAGAGGTATCATGTTGATGAGTCATACTATGAAAATTTGGAAACGTGTGATCAAAAGAAGGTTGAGGTAAGTTTCCGAAATAAAGGAAAATCAATTCAGATTCATGCTGGGCCACTCAACTATTGAAACCATCCATTTGTTGAGGAGAACAATGGAGATTTACAGAGATAAAATGAAGAACATCCATATGATCTTTATTGATTTGGAGAAGGCTTATGATTCCATCCCATTTGACATATTGTGGAGAGTTTTGGAGAAGAGGCAAATATCTTAACTGTACATTAACCTCATAAAGGATATGGATGATACATCTTTATCTTGTGTAAGGATCCAGTCTGGGAAGACTGACGATTTTGATATCAACGTTGGTTTACATCAAGGTTCAACTTTGAGTCTATTTCTTTTTACTTTGATTATAGACGAGTTGATAAGTCATATTTAGGATGAGATACCTTGGTGTATGTTATTTGCTTATGATATTGTGTTGATTGATGAGACTAAAAATGGATTAAATGAGAATTTTGAGGTCTGAAGACATACGTAGGAGACTAAAGGATTTCGTATAAGTAGGGTTAAGTATATGGAGTGCGCTTTTGATGGAAGCAATGATGAAGGAATCAAGGTAAAGATTAGTGACGATAACATTCATAAGAGAGATTCTTTTAGATACGTAGGATCTATGCTGCAACATGATAGAGAAATTGATGAGGATGTTACTAATATAATAAATGCAGGCTGGCTAAAGTGGAGAGAAGCCTCTGCTGTTCTCTTTGATAAGAAAATTTCTTTAAAAATCAAAGGTAAGTTCTACAAAGCAGCCATAAGACCTGCTATGCTCTATGGATCTGAATGTTGGCCTGTGAACCATAGACATGTGCGGAGAATGACATTAGTAGAAATACAACACCAACAACAACACCAACAAAGCCTTTTCCCACAATTAAGTAGGGTCGACTACATGGATTCTTCGCCTCCATTCAGATCTATCTTGGGCCAATCCCGGGCTTATATCAACAAAACTAAGATCCCTCTGTATGGTCTCTTTCCAACACTTCTTGGGCCGTCCTCGCCCTCTCTTAGCCGTCTCAACATCCCAACACTCGCATCTCCTAACTGGTGCATCAACTGATCTTCTTTGCAAATGTCCAAACATCTTAAGCGATTTTCTTGCATCTTATCCTCGATCGGAGCTACGCCAACTTTTTTTTTCTGATTGCATCATTCCGAATCCAATCTTTACGAGTATGTCCACACATCCACCTTAGCATTTTCATTTCTGCTACATTCATTCTCTGTACATGTCTATGGTTCACAGGCCAACATTCAGATCCATAAAGCATAGCAGGTCTCATGATTGCTTTGTAAAACTTTCCTTTAATCTTTAAAGGAATTTTCTTATCACAGAGAACAGTAGATGCTCCTCTCCACTTCAGCCAGCCTGCATTTATTCTATTAGTAACATCTTCGTCAATTTCTCCATCATGTTGTAGAATGGATCCCAGATATCTAAAAGAATCTCTCTTTTGAATGTTATCGTCACCAATCTTCTCCTCGATCCCTTCACCATTGCTTCCATCAAAGGTGCACTCCATATATTCCGTCTTAGCCCTACTTATACGAAATCCTTTAGTCTCCAACTCATGTCTCCAGACCTCAAGCTTCTCATTTACTCCATCTCTAGTCTCGTCAATTAACACAATATCATCAACAAATAACATACACCAAGGTAACTCATCCTGAATGTGACTGGTCAACTCATCCATAATCAAAGTAAAAAGAAATGGACTCAAAGCAGGACCTTGATGTAAACCAATGTTGATGTCAAAATATCCAGTCTTCCCAGACGGGGTCCTTACACAAGATAAAGCCCTATCATACATGTCCTTTATGAGGTTAATGTATAGGACATGTATTTATCTCTTCTCCAACACTCTCCACAATATCTCTCGTGGGACAGAATCATAAGCCTTCTCCAAATCAATAAAGATCATGTGGAGGTTCTTCTTTTTATCTCTATAAATCTCCATTGTTCTCCTCAGCAAATGGATGACTTCAGTAGTTGAGCGACCTGGCATGAATCCGAATTGATTTTCTTTTACATTGGAAATTTGCCTCAACTTTTTTTCGATCACACGCTCCCAAATTTTCATAGTGTGATACATCAGTTTGATACATCTATAATTTGAACAATTTTGGATGTCTCCTTTATTCTTATAAAGAGGCACCATGATACTCCTCCAATCTTCAGACATTTTCTTGCTTCGCCAAATAACACTGAATAGATTCGTAAGCCAAGTCAAACCACGCTCACCTAAAACTCTCCATACTTCTACAGGGATGTCATCCGATCCTACACCTTTTCCAGGTCTCATAACCTTCAAAGCTTCCTCTACTTCCTTTCTTTGTATCCGTCTATAGCATGCACGATTCAAGTAACTTTCACTACAAGCTAGATCACCCAAAGTGATATCTCGATTTCCTTCCCCGATAAAAAGTTTATGGAAGTACTGCTCCCATCTAGTCTTTATATCCTTCTGAGTAACAAGCACATGACCTTCCTCGTCCTTAATGCATCTCACTTGAGAAAGGTCTTTGGTCTTTCTTTCTCTTGCTTTGGCCAACCTGAATATATCCTTCTGCCCCTCCTTAGAGTCGAGATTTTTATACAAAACTTCATAAGCTTTTGACTTAGCTTCGCTTACGGCTTTCTTTGCTTCCTTCTTCGCTATTTTGTAGTTTGTGACAGTTTCCTCTGTTCTATCCTTAGACATAGCTTTAAAGCAAGCTCTTTCTATTTTTAGCTTCTCTTGCACCCCTTCACTCTACCACCAAGCCTCCTTTTGACATGGAGCTCCTCCCTTTGACTCGCCTAACATCTCTTTGGCTACCTTTCGGATACAAGATGCTACTACCTCCCACATCTCGTTTGCACTACCACTACAATCCCATGATAAGTCTTCTAAAACCTTCTCCTTGAAGCTCGCTTGCTTCAGTGGACGATTCCACCATCTAGTTCTAGTTATCTTAGAAACCCTCCTTTTCTTTACCAAACCTTTCATTTGTACATCCAAGACTAACAAACGATGTTGGGTTGTCAAACTCTCTCCTGGGATTACTTTGCAGTCTTTACAACACAGCTTATCTCTTCTCCTCAACGCAAAGTAATCTATCTGTGTTCTAGTTGGCCTACTCTTATAAGTAATTAAATGTTCCTCCCTCTTCTTGAAGAGAGTGTTTGCTATGAAAAGATCATATGCTATTGCAAAATCCAGGATGGCTTTTCCCTCTTCATTTCTATCCCTAAAACCATGTCCTCCATGAACACTAGCATACCCTGAAGCATCTTTTCTCACATGTCCATTAAGATCTCCACCGATGCAAATCATCTCTCTTTGTGGGATTCCTCGTAGACTCTTATCCAATCCTCCCAAAAAGCTTGTTTAGTTCTTTCATCTAAACCAATTTGTGGCGCATAAACTAAGATGATATTCATAATTTCTTCTTCAAGCACCAATTTTAGCAAAATAATTCGATCCCCGAATCTTTTCACCTCAACCACACAATCCTTCAAATCCTTATGAACAACCACTCCAACACCATTTCTACCATTATCTTTACCTGAATACCAAAGTTTAAAGCCCGTCTTCTCAATCTCCCTTGCTTTCTCTCCAACCCATTTAGTCTCTTGAAGACATAGTATATGAATTTTCCTCTTTTCCATCGTATCCACTATCTCCATCAACTTTCTAGTTAAAGTGCCAATATTCCAACTACCAATCCGCAACTTTCGTTGTAATCTCTTTTGGACTAACTTCTTTACTCGCATGCGTCCATTATGCGAGAACCCTTCTAAATTTTGGACTGCATCTGGGCGGTGATGCAGCGGAACTAGCTTAATTACCCGCATGCGTTCCTCATGCGAGAACCCTTGCAAATTTTGAACTACATCCAGGCTGCGATGTAGCGGCCCTTGCCAATTTTTCATTGCATTCGGGCGATGCAATGCGTCGCAAGTAGGGAACGCCCCAACGAAATCTGTATGTTTGCTTAAATTCATGTTGAAAAGATCCGACTGTCATGAGCAACTTCCTTCTTAAATATTATTTTTTTTAGAAAAATGTACTATTTAGGAAGTTGCCTCTGACTGTTTTACGCTGGCTGTCGGCTACCTAACGCAACCCTCCTCATTTACCCAGGCTTAGGACCGGTCATGGCTAAGTTAACATTAGCAGAAATGAAAATGCTAAATTGGATGTATGGACACACACACACACGTAAAGATCATATTCCGAATGATGTAATTAGAAGGAAAGTTGTTGTAGCTTCGATCGAGAATAAGATGTGAGAAAATTGCTTAAGGTGGTTTGGCCATTTGCAAAGGAGGTCAGCTGATGCACTGGTTAGGAGATGCGAGTTTTGTGATGTTGGGCCAGTTAAGAGAGGGAGAGGATGACCCAAGCAGTGTTGGAATGAGACTATACGAAGCGATCTTAGTTTTTTGGATATAAACCTGATGACCCAAGATAGATCTGAATGGAGGCAAATAATCCATGTAGTCGAACCTACTTAATTGTTGGAAAAGGCTTTGTTGTTGTTGGTTTACTATGGAAAAATTATAAGAATACCCTTCCAACAAAACTACTTTTTCCAAAAGGGTAGACTTTGGGAGAACACGTTGAGGAGGATATACTTAGTTGGAGAGGTACATAATTTGCACCTAGATCCACCCTCAAACAAATTACAAATGAAATGTTGAGGGGAAAAAGATTAGCAATTTGATCAAACCAAGTCATTATGTTACTCATTGTGATTAAAGAAAAGTCAACTCATCAGGAGATGAGTTTTCCAAAGTCACATAATGATGATGCATCACATAATCAAAGTTAAGGCAAAATTAGGGCTTCGTGCCCATTCACTTTGTCTAATTATGTTGTTTAAATCATACTTTTATTTTTCATTGATTTAATTAGAGTCTAATTAAATTAGATTAATTAGATTGAGTTAGTTTTATTTACGTTGAAAATTTTATTTCTATTTAAATAAGGAGATCACACCAATTAATTAGTCTATTAGAGTCAATTTAGAAGTCAATTAGAGTAAGTTAAAACTTTAATTTTATTTACTTTCTATTTTTGTATTTCTACCCTTCCTATGTAAAGGGAATGTATGGTCTAATGTTTTGATCAGTTAAAGTTGAAACTAAATTGAGATTTATCCCATTTATCCCTCCATCCCTTCTCTCCTTTCCCTCAATGTGATCTCTGCAGTTCTTCTTCCCCAAATCTCTCGCAATCGACGAGTCTTCTCTTCCTCCTCTCTTCAAATTTCTTCTCCACCAAATATTTCCACCAAACAAAATTTTCCACCATCAGAATTTATTTTTTCCACCGTCGAAAATTATTTTTTCCACCATCAAAATTTCTGTTTTCATTAAACTCATTCGCAATTCCGTCAATGACGCTAACCATGATTCAATAATTGACCATCCCATCATCTTTCGCCCATGTGGTGTGTCTTCTTGTCTTGTCAGCATGCTCTAACTCAATCAAAATATAATTCTTGTCATATCCTTGTATGGTCATCATGAATATTTTGGACTACTGCAGGTAGTTGGTGTCATCCAACTTGGGGAGAGATCTGAACGAAGATAGGCAGATGCTCCCTCCCACATATCCCTTAGATGTCACCTTGATTCGGGCATCTCAGATTGTGTTGCTATGACTACTTGCAGAGAAAAACTAAAGGTGTACAATAGTTTCTTAGATCATACTAGGATGGATGCAATGAGTATTTAATCGTAGGCAACTAGAACTCGTGAGGGTTCGGATACAGAAATCACACTGATTTGCTTGTGGGAGTCGTTGACGCCTGTGGGAGAATGTTGCAATATTTGTTCGAATGGGCCAATTATTCAGTCGAATATTTTTATTGTAGTGTGTGTGTGTGTGGGGGGGGGGGTGACAAAGTAGAATGTTGCTATTTGGTCAATACTCATACCAAGTCGAATATTTTCGACTATTCAGCTTGAATATTCAGTCTACTATTGCAATAAATTACTGATTTTTTTGTTTTTTTATTTTTAAAAGGTTACCATTTATCTCAACATCGCCACAAATGTTAAACCTCTACAGATAGTGCCACACCTCCTTTATGAAACTCTTCTTGCTGCCACACTTCTCAGAACTCCTTGAAGAAAAATATTAAGAAACCATTGGGGTGTAGTGAGTCCTATGCATTCACATATTGCTAGTTAGATCTCTCCCGTTGAGAACTTCCTTACTAGAGACTTCGCCTACGTTTCATGCAATCTACTAACACGGTAACACCCCTTCTCGACCATCTTTGTCCCAAGTCCTTGCATCTAGAGATCGCTCTGAAGTGGTTCGTCACCACCTTTCCAACCTAAGAATTCCCTATGCCACTTCCCCTTTTGCTCAATAGGAGGGATGAAATTCTATCTTCATCTTCTACTGACCACTACATGGAAGAATGCTCTATTCACATCTTCCTCTTTCATCAAAGTCATGCTTGTAGTCCTCCTTGATGACCATCTAGTGGTCAAGTCTTTGATCTCTTTCTTCTTACTCAAGAGGCCTATTGTTTATGCTTTAATCGAACAATCCACCTCATTTTGCGCCTTCTTTCCTCTTTCTTCTCATCCATTTCACAGCTCCTTAAGGGTTTTTCTTAGTTCCGCGAGTTCAGAAATCATCCAAAAGGTCTATGATTCCTCCCACTCATATGGTTTCTACTGTGACTCCAACCACTCCGGAAAACTTAGCTCCACCAACATAGTCTTCTCTAACATGAAAAATGGAGATGACTTCCTCCCTCGATTCCTAGATGAGAGGGGCATGGTCCGACCAGTTACTTGACAAGCCTTTAGTCAAAGAAAAGGTGAAACTTATAAAGCATCTCTATTGAGACTAAGAATCTGTCAAACCTCGATCTAGAAGTTGTGTACCTCCAGGTAACCATGTAGTTCATGGCATATATAATTTCTGACTTGAGTTCTCTAATCAAAATCTAGAAATTGTATGAGCCTATGTCCCCTTCCCAACATTGTTGCGACTAGACCCAAGTACAAGTGCGGTTGAAATTACAATTTATTAGCCATGGTTAAAATAGAGACTGAAGACGCACCTCCAACATGTTCTACTGAAGAACATCTTACTCACTTGCCTTAGTTAGGGCATGAATCAACCAAACAATCATCTTCTAGTCATCCAAGAGCCTCCATAGGACAAACAATGAGGACCGACAACAATACCCTCCATTCCATCTCACCAACATGCCACTCGACCTCTCAATGGCATCCATCACCTCAAATATTAGTAAGTATGGAATCTTCTGGGGTAGAATGTATGGAAGACAATGATGCAGAGGCGTTGACATGATTATTTGGGGTACATGGGGTTTAAGAGGCACTATTTGGTCTTAACCTGGATGGGTGCCCAGATCTGGACGGTTTTTCTATCTTCTTTTATAAAGTTCTGGGACCTCATTGCTGAGGATTTGATGGGAGCAGGTGACCAAATTTGTGGAGGGAAAGTATGGCTTCGATAGACTCAACCGATCTTTTTTGCTTTTGCTTCCCAAGAGAGATGTTGCTACAAAGGTGGAGGAGTACAGACCCTTTGCGTTATCAAATGCATTCTATTTAATTATGGCAGACTCTGTCAAATCGTTTGAGGGAGGTGCTAAATATGGTTGTCTCACTGGCTCAAAGCACTTTCCTTCCAGGTAGGCAACTCATAGATAGTGTTGTCTTAGCATCATAATTCGTGGCTGATTGGCATATGCGGAAAACTAAGGGAGTTTTGTGGAAGGTGGATTTTTTCAAGGCGTACGATTGTATAGATCAGAGATTCATCTGGGCTTTTTTGCATAGACACATATTTCCTGATAAATGGATCACCGGGATGAAGAGGTGTATCACAACAACATCCTGTGCAGTACTCGTGAATGGTCAACCAAGGGGGGGGGTCTTTCAACCACACTTGGCACCCCTTCTCTTCGTTATGGTCAACCATGTGGCCACGGGAGGGTTTTGCAGAGGTTATACAAAGGATGGGATTTCAATTCTATTCTTCAATATGTGGATGACACACTCCTGTTCTCGTAAGGGGGATCTATGAGTTGCAAATGCATGTCGACAGTTCTTGACATCGTCGAGACCGTCTCGAGGTGAAAATCGACCAAGAAAAAATCGGAGTTTGTCCCCTTTGGTTTGGATGAGGAGATCAGAAGGTGCGAGATTTGGTTGCGATCTCTGAGGGGACACCTCTCGATGTGTTACCTTGATGTTCCCCTGGTGGCAGGGAAGATGATTGTTGTGGATTGGCATCCGGTGATTGAGATGATGGAACATAGACTTGCGGGATGGAAGTCAATTTGTTTATCTAGAGGGGCAAGTTGGTTTTGATGAAGTCGGTTCTCTTAGCTATTCTGATTTTCTTCCGTTCATCTAGGATTCTACCAACTGGGGTGAGAAAGCGAATGTTGGGCATCTTGAGGAGGTTCTTTTGATGTTCATCTGGGCAGGAAGATGGACTCTCCTTGGTAGATTGGAAAATTATCACATGCTCAAAGGAAGATGGGAGACTTGGTGTGCACAATCTAGAAGAAATGAACAAAGCGTTGCTCGGGAAGCGGGATACACACATCTAGGCGGACTGTGATAGCCTGGTTTGCAATGTTATTCAAAAGATTATGGATTTAGATGGTATTTCCCCAGATATGGGAACTAGGGCCATCACCTTCTTACTTCTAGAGAGGCATTTGTGGTGTAGCATAGGAGCTTGGTCAATTCATGAGATTTGTAGTTGGGGATGGAGATGGGTTCAAATTTTGGATTGATAATTAGTGTGAGGGTGGTGCTTTGGGTGTTCGGTTCCTACGTTTGATGGTGTTGGCCTCCAACAAGGATGCTTCGTGGTTGAGGTGTGGGATGGTTAAACCTTCTTCCCACATTTCAGGAATGAATTCTCATATCAGAGAATGGATGAGCTGTTGGCGTCGCTTGAAGAGCCGGCTAATGTAGCAGGGCCCACTACTGGGCGTGATTGTTGGTGTCGGCAAGATTGCTTTTTCTCGGTCGGGAAGGCTTATATAGCGTTGCAAGGGCTGGCGGAGTATGAACCAGATGGGTATGTGACGGAATGCAGGAGGATTTGGAAATGGAAGGTCCCGATTAGAGTGAAAGTCTTCTTATGATTTTTTAGGAGGGGAAAACTCCTAACAGGAGTCCGTTTTGTGTGTTTTACTCAGAATACCGATCCAATATGTATGCGATGTCGGGAGGACGTGGAGGATGTGGATCACATGTTCTTTAAATGTAGGTGTTCTGTGGAGGCCTGAAACCTATTAGGAAACCCAATATGGCTTTTCCGTGGTGCGTCAGTTTTCTGGGAGGCCATTGGGGATGGTTGGAATGGCTTAGAAAAGGATAGGTCTGAATTTCTAGCTTTAATTTGTGCAATTTAGTTTGCCAGAAATGGTACGGGGTTTCATCAGGAGCGTACATATGGTGAAAATGTGGTGGTACACACTAAAGCGCTGGTTGAGAGTTGGAGCATGTAGTTTCTTGTTTTATTTTGGCCTATTCTAGGCTTGCATGTTTTCAAGGTGATAAATGGTGAAGTTTTTGGACACACACCTATATGGTGGGGGCCCTTTTCTCTTTCAAAAAAAGTCCATCATCGACCACCACTTTTTGCATCACCTTGAGACCCCGACATCGGAGGGGAACCATTGATAGTTGGGCTTTTCAATGACCCTCCTCCTATAGGCACCATCAGGCTTGGCCTACACCACCTGATATATGATGTAAATTCCCCTTAGTCGGAAGAAATCACCCCATCCATGCCTTTGGATGAGAGCCCTCGAGGATACAACATGTAATCATCCAACCAAACACGTGTCTAAAGTGAGGCCATCTTAGCTTGCCTGCCCAACTCGCTCCTTGACGAACTATAATTCCTCTTCAGAATTCTCTCCTATAATCATGCCATCAATCTCTTTGGATGATGCTCCGACCCCCCAATACAAGAGTTTCCAGCAACTTCTGAACGTCGTCGACACTCGAGGATGCCTTGAGCTATATTCCCTGAATGGAACATTCACACGTGCAATGCCCATCCTGATTACATCGAAAGCATATTGCCTCCGCCAACCTACATGCCTTGGCAAAGTGCCCAAGTTTTCCACACCGATAGCACCAAGTCTCCTTTCTCGAGAACCTTGTCACCCTCAACTTTCTTTGCTTAAGAGACATCTAACCCTCGTCATCCTAGGAGTTCGCCACTGGTGCGTCGATCATGTCATTCACGATTTCCTTGCCTCTCTATCTCCGGTCCCCCACTGCGATGAAGTGCCTCTCTCCCTTTCTTTTTCTCCCTACTCCTTTTGCTCCGCAATAAAATCAACTTCTTGTTGTTATTGTTTTATGGACGTGACAAGAGATGGAGTAAAAAAGAAGCTTGATCTTAGAGGGAGGCTTTAGGGTTTGCATTAAGCAGTACAATATGGAGTATATGGAATATAAGCTCAATGACAAGGTATCTAGAGATGTGACAGTAGTAGTCCTTGTCATGCATTTAATTCTGAAGAAGGATGCTTTTAGATACTTAAGTTCGATCCTTTAAAGAGATGCAAAAATTAAAGAAGATTTCACTTGTAGAATCAATGCAGGGTGCATGAATTGAAGAGAAGGTTTTCTGTTTTTTTGTGATAGAAAGATATCTTTGAAACTCAAAAGAAAACACTACAAAGCTGCAGATTGCATACGATGCTTTATGGTAGTATTTGTTGGCCAGTTTCACGTGTAAAGAATGCTTGTAGATGAGATCAAGATGCTTTCATGGACGTGTGACCACACGAGGAGTGATTGCATTTTCAAGGAGAATATCTAACAAAAGGTTGATGTGAAATTAAAGAAAATCCACTAAGGTAGTTGGGTTGTGTAAAAGGCTGGGTTGTTATTGTCCCTTTTAAGAAATTGTTTAATAATATACATTGTCTATATACTTCTGTTAATTTCGTGGATGTATTATTTTCCTTGTTGACCATTTTCCTGTCTATTTTTTTTCTTGAGTATGATTGTTTCTTTCACATTATAGGATCTTCGGTCTCAGTTAAAGGAACTGATCCCAGAACAGCAGGTTTGCTTTTTCAGACTCTTTTATCTGCAATTGTATTTTAAACCGTAAAAGCTTGAAGAATAGTTTGTCAGATTCAAGATAAGTTAATGTCTTTCTCTGTTACTGAATATATTTAACAAGATTTTGGGTTGCTCATTGAAGTAAACCATGTTAAACCCCTTGTTCGCAAATACAGACTGTAATTGCTGTCTTTGTTTTCTTATGCTGTTTTGCCGTGATGTGGGACTGATCTTACCCCATCACTTCTGCTGTTTTCCATGACTCTTTCTGTAATTGCCATCTTCACAAATACAGACTGTAATTGACCCCTTTGATGTATATTAGGCTGAACATTGCCACCTTTGTTTTCTTTTGCTGTTTTGCCGTGATGTGGGAGTGATCTTACCCCATCACTTCTTTTATTGGCTGGTTTGCGAGCATCACTCGCTCCTGCCCTGTTCTAGATGATGATGATGATGATGATGATGAATATTTCTTTCTGTTGCTTGTTAAAAAATAGACTGTAAAAAAACTGATCTAATTGATTTTAGTATTGACTCGGAATTTCGAAGTTGAACTGGCTTCGATGGCAATCTTTCAAGGGTTTATATACAAATAGTTAGTTTGGACATGAACTTGTGTCAAGTTTTGGACAGTCTTCTGGAATTGCCAATCCCAATATTATATACCTTTAAATGTTAACATTTGATGCATGTAGTTGATTTTTTAGAACAAGTCTTGCTTTTTCACGAGTTTGTGTCTTTATTTCTTTGCCCCCCTCTATTTCATCTCTTTTGTAGTCCATTGTGCTAAGCTATCATGTTATATTGCAGGAACGCCTCAAGAAGTTGAAATATGAACATGGTAAAGTTCAACTGGGGAACATCACTGTTGACATGGTACACATTTCTCTGGAACTAAGTTGAACTAAGTTATATTGGTTTTCCTTTCTGAAAAAAACGGGAAAAGATCGAAAGGATACCTTCATTTAGCATTGTTATTTAATTGAATTGCATTTATGGATGATCTCTTCTGCGAGATTCTTTCTGGTGTTTGTTAATCTAATTGTTCATAATTTAAAAGGTACTTGGGGGAATGAGAGGAATGACTGCATTATGGTGGGAGCCATCATTGGTTGATCCAGATGAAGTAATTTTATCTTTCATATAGACATCAGTTGATTTTTTCACTTTGCTTATCGATTTTTTTCTCATTTGTTGAATTTTTTTCTAGAACATTTTTAATGACTAACAATTTTTATTATTTATTTGTCTCCTATTCTTCAGGGTATTCGTTTTAGAGGTCTATCGATCCCTGAATGCCAGAAAGTTCTTCCAACTGCATCAGAGGGAGGAGAACCCTTAGCTGAAGGCCTTTTATGGCTTCTCTTGACAGGAAAGGTAATTGATTGTGATATCTCAGGGTGTTATTAGTAGGAAAATTTTTGGACATGCGTAACACCTAAAACAGTTTCTCGTTTCTGGGAGAGATGTAAATCTTAATAATTCACATTTTGTAACAATAAAACAAAAACAATACATGCTTACTACAATATGGAATATCGAATATTACTTGAAATTGGACTCTATAGGGGTTGTACTCCTTTTTGCTGGATAATCATCTGAGTTTGTAATACTTTCAAATAATCATTTTAAATTCAAATGGCCATTTGAATTTTATTTTTAAAAATAAGCGTTAGGAAACAGTGGTAGAACTTGGAAGCCTTTTTGGTTGTGATGCGAATGTGAACTATTTGGAAAAATTTTAAAACTATTTTAGATATATATCGAAAAGTCCAAAAAGTGAAGTAAAGATATTCATTCAGAGGACAGTAATTTAAGTTGTACAGTAATTTAAGATGATCTTTTATATGAAACTGAGACAAACAATAGTTGATCGCTTGCTGTCATTGGAAAAGGAGGCATTGATGTGTATCTCTTGTTGCATGATGTCCCTTCACATGCCTGGTGGCACTACAAATTAGTGCTGTTAGTTATAACATGATATGAAAATATTTTGACATTTTGATGATTCAGCTGACCCATAATTGGGTCTTCACGTGCAAAGCTGCCCACTTATGGACTAACTGTTATGTGGTATTATGGGAAGTGCGTGGTTTTGATGCAAACCACACTTCTCCTCTATGTAGGATTCATGTTATGACATACTCTCCCATTTGGGGAGATGTTAAGAGGGCACCCCTCCCATGTGTAATGGAGGTCGCGCTTTAGGGTTTACACTGTTACTATTTTATTTCTAATGAGTTTCATTTCAGTATTCAATTTTTGAGTGCGTCCTATTTCAAGTGATGCATGGCAAGATAATATGCGAACTAGAGTTAGAGTGTACACGATTTTCTTATTACTGGCATTTTGTTTTATATAATGTTGAATTTAGGTTCCAAGTGAGGAGCAGGCCAAGGCATTATCTGAAGAATTACAGAGCCGTTCTGCCATTCCAGGTTGCTTGAGTATTGATATCAACTAGATATGCTATAATCAGGTTGCCATATATTTTAACGTTGGGAATTAGGATCATGCTGTGATTTAAAGCAATGGAAAAATGAACTCTAGAATGCTTATTTGTTGCATGCGACAGAAGATAGACTGCATTCCCAATTAGTTTCTATTTGTACGTTCCTGGTTAATGTGGCGTGAATACACAAATAACATGTCGATGCGACCAATAAAAGTATAATATCATTTACAAAAGCATTTAAAATATTAAAAAGATTGGAATATGTTTTCGGCTGGCATTGACATGTGAGTACATTTTCTTTGTAGTTCTATGGCATCATGAAGTTTATACATATCAATCTCATTTACTATGTCTCTCTGTTTCCATTCAAACTCTGGAGGTTCTGAACATGTTATAAAATATGAAGAATGCGGAAGTGATTGATAAACAGAGCATAAGAACAAGAAAGATAGAACATGGAACACCATGATTTTACGTGGAACCCTACTCCGTGAGGAGCGGGATGAAACTACGGGAGAAGCCCTCAAAAAGGCATGCTATGCATTTCTTTTTCTCAATGAGTACAGGAGGTCTGGGGCTCCTTATATAGCCTCTCCAGAGCCTCCAAGTCCCACCACTGGACGATGTGGGACTGAACACTGGATGGAGGTAAATGGAGCTTCTCCAGGATCCATTTACCCTGCTACACCTCATGACGCATACAACCAAGTACTCCAACACTCCCCCTCAAGCTGGAGCATGCAATGCTCAGCTTGGATAAACAGAAAGAAACTCGACTTAACGCTACAGGGCACTACGAACAATATCAACCCAACGTGCACATTGCTGCAGTCGAGGACGTTGCTTCTCATGCCATGCAGGTGAGGAGGACGAACGGGCTGGAGTGTGAGTTTGCTGAATCTCCTCGTCGGAGAGCATGTGCTCTGAACTGCGCCTGTCAGAGTCACTGCAACTGAAATGAGCCTCCTCGTCGGAGTACTCTAGCCCGCCACAATAATGTGGACAACTGCTCCATCTCTGAAAAGGGCCAAACTGAAAAGGCCGTGGCTGTGCAATCCTTGTCGGAGTCTACGGTCGCTGGAGAATGGAGTCTGAAAATAGTCTCCTCGTCGAAGAACTGGGTCTCTCCCATCTGACTCAGAGAATGGTGCACTGCTCCGGTGTACCTATGATACCACATGAAAATCCTTGCCAACATGGCATAGGAAATGGTCCTCTACTCTGGAGTCCCTATGACTCACATGAAAACTCTGGCCGAAAATAAGAAAATGATGGGGACCTCTGAAATGATGGCATACATGTGCTCATCTGAAATTGACCGCATCCATGTGCATGTCTGAAAATGAGTCTTTCTCTGGAGATCTCGAAAATGGGCCTCATCATGGAGTGCCTCGAATTTGCACTCTGACCAATCTGTCGAGTCTGAAATTGCGCATCAAAATGGGACTCGGAATCTGAACTTCGAGTCTGGAATTACGCATGAAGAATCTTCATCTGAAGAACTGTAGAGTCTGAAAATCTTATCGGTCTGGATAATCTGTATCTGGCATCTGAATCTCTGATATCTGGAGAAGACCTGTGACTCTACATATATACTCCCTCTTTCTCCCATACTTGTCAGAATGACATGGACGTCGACCAAGTTGGGAGAAGATAAGATAAACAAGGGTACAAAATACCAATAAGCCGTTCAATTTTTTTTCGGCTTCTCAAAACATGGATATTCAAAATCATTACGGCTTTTAATTTTTTTTAATAAGCCGTCATCCCCTTTTTTTTGAAAACATTTTTTTTGAAATTTCACGTACGGCTTTTTCTTGTACGCAGCCTTTTTTTTGAAAATATGGCCGGCTCAATCTTCTCATTCTCCCACCCCCTTTTTTTTAACAAAAACACGGCAACTTTTTCATTTTGATCGAGCCTCTCTCTCTCTCTCTCTTTATCAAATACATGATCCAATCTCTCCCCTCTCTCTCTATTCTTTTTAATAATGCTGGGCACCTTTTATTTTCACAGCCCACTGTCGGAATCCTCCCCTTCCCTTTTTTTTATTTTTTTTCATCATAGACTCTCTCAACAGTCCCCACAAGATATATATTTTTTATATATAAAATGGGACCCGCTACTATAGGGTTCCCAACACGGGAACCCCATTTCTCTGCCGCCGCTAGAGAAAGGGGCGTACGATTGATCGCCGCTGGAGAGAGGGCGGGGGTCGAGATCACCGCCTGGAGCACGCGCGTCGATCTCGACTCAGGGATGGGGCTGCCCGGTGTGTGTGATTTGACGAGGAGATGCGTGCGACTCAGGGATGGGTCTGGCTGGGCATCGCCTTTGGAGGGGAGTCCTGTTGGACTGGAATCACGCGCAGGGGGCTTGCGTGCACGCAGGAGGGAGAGATGGGGCACCATCTGCCGTGCTTGGAGGTCGTGAAGGAGAGGCGGCATCGCCGCTTAGAGGGCCACCGCCAGGAGAAGCCTGCGCGATGGGGATCTGCGCATCTGGTTGCGGAGAGAGGCACGTGCTCGGGACCAGGCGGCGTCGCCTGGTTGTCTAGAAGGCCACTGCCGCCTGTGCGGCTTGAAGGGTTGCGGAGAGAGGCTCTAGAGATCTGCGCATCTGCTGCGCGTGATGAAGATGAAGGGTTCCTGCTCGGTGAAGGCGCATGTTAGAGAAGGTGTGGGGATCTGCTTATCTCCTTCGTGCTGGGCGCGGGAGCTCGGTGCGATGGGTTTCACGTGGTGGGACTGGATCTCGCCGAGGGAGAGGAGCGCTGCTGGGACTCGCGGCCGCCGGGAGGAGATATACGGTGCCGCCTTGCAACCGCCTGCAGGATGCGTATGATCTGCAATGCACAGATCTGGATATATAGAAGCCAGGAGGCTCCGCTTGCGTGAGGGCGCCAGGAGGCTGGATCTGACGAGAGGGGCGCCGCAGATGCCTGTAGCACAAGCCCCGCCTGGGCTGTGCGGAGAGAAGCGACACATATGGATGATCTAGGGCTTTGAAAAACTCATGAACTCAAAAACTTCGAACCATATATGATCTTCAAAACAATAACTCAAAATCGAAACTCGGGAAAAAAAATAACATGATTCCGCGAGAATCGAACCCGCTCTGATACCATGTTATAAAATATGAAGAATGCGGAAGCGATTGATAAACAGAGCATAAGAACAAGAAAGATAGAACATGGAACACCATGATTTTACGTGGAACCCTACTCCGTGAGGAGCGGGATGAAACCACGGGAGAAGCCCTAAAAAATGCATGCTATGCATTTCTTTTTCTCAATGAGTACAGGAGGTCTGGGGCTCCTTATATAGCCTCTCCTGAGCCTCCAAGTCCCACCACTGGACGATGTGGGACTAAACACTAGATGGGGGTCAATGGATCTTCTCCAGGATCCATTTACCCTGCTACACCTCATGACGCATACAACCAAGTACTCCAACAGAACAAGTTTTCAATTATCATTAACATTGCTCATTTCACCACATTTTGAACGTGTTCATATGTGGCATTTGCCTGCTAGTGAAATATCAAAAAAGCTGGAGGGAAAATTCAAAATCAACCAGTGATATGCAGCTTCTCCCTTTCACAAAGCGTGTAACTGGCTTACATACTAGGCTATTAGGTTTTAGGTAATAAGGAATCAATGAAGTAGAGTGCGAGGCGGTTTGAGGCATTTTCCCAAAATGTAAGGCAAGTCGTAAGCCTCGATTTTTTAAAAAGAAAAATTAAAACTAATGCAAGTTATACTTGGATAAATCACACTAACATAAACTATTGCAATATATTGTCTAAAAGTACAATACAAAGTACAAACTACAAGCATGATTGTTCAAAGATCAAATACGATTACAACAACAACTAAGCCTTTTCCCAAATTAAGTAGGGTCAGCTACATGGATTTTTTGCCTCAATTTAGATCTATTTTGAGCCATTCTCGGGTTTAAATTCAAATAACTAAGATCCCTTCGGATAGTCTCATTCCAACACTTCTTGGACCTTCCTTTTCCTCTCTCAACCAACTCAACATCCAAATCTCACATCTTTTAACTGGTGCATCTACCGACCTTTGCAAATGCTCAAACCATCTTAGTCGATTTTCTCTCATCTTATCCTCTATCGGAGCTAGACCAACTTTCCATTTGATCACATCATTCTGAATCTGATTTTTTTTGTGTATGACCACACATCTACCTTATCATTTTCATTTCTGCTACTATCATTCTCTGCACATGTTTATGTTTACATGCAACATTCTGATCCTAGAGCATAACAGGTCTCACAGTTGCTTTGTAATACTTTCCTTTGACTTTCAAAGGGATTTTCTTATCACAAAGAACAATAGATGTTCCTCTCCACTTTAGCCAACCTGTATTTATTATATGAATAACATCTCCATCAGTTTCCCTATCCTGTTGTAAAATAGATCCCAATTATCTAAAATAATCTTTTTCTGAATGGCACCGTCTCCAATCTTCACCTTGAATCATTTGTTGTTTCCATTAAATGTGCACTCCATATATTCTGTCTTAACACTAATTATACTAAATCCTTTAGTCTTTAAGGCATATATCCAAACCTCCAGCTTTTCATTCCCTTAATTTCTCATAAATTAGCACAATATCATCGATGAACAATATACACTGAGATATCTCATCCTAAATGTGATTAGTTAATTCTTCCATAATCAAAGTAAAAAAGAATGGACTCAAAGCTGAATCTTGTTGCAGACCGGTGCTGATGTTAAAATAGTCGACCTTCCCAAAGTTGATTCTTACACAAGATGAAGCTCCATCATGCATATCCTTTATAAGGTTAATGCACAGGACATGTACTTGTCTCTTCTCCAAAATTATCCATAATATTTCCTGTGGAGTTGAATCATAATCCTTCTCCAAATCAATAAAAATTCATATGGAGGTTCTTTTTAGATCTATAGATCTCTATTGTTCTCCTCAATTGATAACTTCAATAGTTGAGCGGCTTGGCATGAACTCGAATTGATTTTCACTTACTTTGAAACTTGCCTCAACCTTCCTTCGATCACACGTTCCCAAATTTTCATACGACTCATTTGTTTGCTACCTCTATAATTCAAACAATTTTGAATGTCTTCTTTATTCTTATAAAGAGGCACCATAATGCTTCTCCTCCATTCTTCATGTATTTTCTTGCTTTACCAAATAACATTGAATAAATATTTGAGCCATGTCAAACCGTGTTCACACAGAACTCCCAAACTGAAACTTCTATAGGAATGTCATCATGTCCTACACTTTCCCATGTTTCATAACCTTTATAGCCTCCTCTACTTCCTTTGTATCCGTTTATAACTTGCACAATTCAAGTAACATTCACTGCCAACAAGATTTCCCAAAGTAATCTATTTATTTCCTCCCCCATTGAAAAGCTTATGGAAATACTGCTTCCATCTAGTCTCTACATCCTTTTGAGTAACAAGCACGTGCCCTTCCTTATCCTTGATGCATCTCTCCTGAGAAAGATCTTTGGTTTTTGTTTCTTTTGCTTTGGAAAATCTGATTACATTCTTCTGTCCCTTCTTTAAGTCAAGCATTTTGTATAAAGCTTCATAATCTTTCGACTTAGCTTCACTTCTAGCCTTTTGTGCTTCCTTCTTTGCTATTTGTAGTTTGTGCCAATTTCCTCTGTTCTATCCTTATACATAGGTTTAAAGCAAGTTTTTTTAATTTTAAGCTTCTATTGCATCCCTTCAATCCACGACTAAGCCTCTTTTTGTCTTGGAACTCATCGCTTAGACTCGCCTAGCATCTCTTTGGCTACCCTTCAGATATAAGATGCTACCACCTCCACATCTCGTTTGCACTTCCGTTACAATCCCAAGATAAGTCTTCTAAAATCTTCTCCTTGAAACTTGATTGCTTCAATTGGAGATTGCACCATTTAGTTTTAATGAGCTTGGGAACTATCCTCTTCTTTTCCAACCCTTTTATTTGCACATCCATGACTAGCAAACGATGTTGGGATGTCACACTCTCTTCTAGGATTACTTTGCAGTCTTTACAACACAATCAATCACTTATCCTCATAGCAAAGTAATCCATCTATTTTAGTCGGTCCACTCTTATAAGTAATTAAATGATCCGCCCTCTTCTTGAAGAGAGTGTTTGCTATGAAATTGTCATAAGCCGTTAAAAAATCTAGAATGACTCTTTCCTCATGTTTAGAATCCTCGAAGCCATGGCCTTTGTGAACACTAGCATACCCCGAAGCATTCTTTCCCACATGTCCATTAAGATTTCCACCTAAGAAAACCGTCTTTCTTTGTGGATACACTGCATAATGTTATTCAAATCCTCCCAAAAAGCTTGTTCAATCCTTTTCTCTAAACTAACTTGCGGTGCATAAACTGAGATTTTATTCATAACTTCTTCCAACACCAATTTTAGCAAAATAATCCAACCCAAATCTTTACACCTCAACCACACTATCCTTTAAATCTTTATCAACCGTACTATCCTTTAAGTATTTATAAATAATCACTCCAATACCATTTCTATCCCTCCTTTTACCTTAATACTATAATTTAAAGCCTGTCTTCTCGATCTCCCTTGCATTCTTTCCGACCCTTTTTGTCTCTCAGAGACATTAATATCTGAATCTTCCTTCTTTCCATCGTATCTACTATCTCCATCGATTTACTAGTCAAAGTGCCAATATTCCAACTACCTATTCTCATCTTCTTTTGCACTCTCTTTTGGACTAACTTTTTTACTCACATGCGCCCATAATGCAAGAACCCTTGCAAAATTTGGACTGCATCCACGCGATGATGCAACGAAACTGGCTTATTTACTGGCAAGCATTAATCATGCGAGAACCCTTGCAACTTTTGAACTGCATTTGCGAAACGGTGTAGCGATCCTTACCAAATTTTCATTGCATTTGGGCAATGCAACACGTCGCTAATAGGGAATGCCTCAACACAATCTAAATATTTGCTTAAGTCCACGTCAAAAAGAAAACATAAAGTAGGAAATGAGTTCAACATAAGCTTAAGTAGTTATGGAGAGCGGGAGCAAGGGTGGAAGTGGGAGCGGGGGTGTGGTTGCTGGAAGGGGGAAGGGTGTCGTAAACGATGAACGAAGGGTTACCATCAACGTGGAGAGCGAGAGTAAAGTGCGGGAGGATGTGGAGATGGAGGAGTTGGCTGACGATGGGTTGTGGAGTTGTCCCAAGATGTGGAAGTGACCATTGACGGCTGCAAATGGGGGGACGAAGTGATGTTTTCATTGTGGATCGACAAGCCATCAGTTATATGCGTGCAAGGCATCTGAGCGGCATAGTTTCTGTTATTGACGATCGGGTCACGGACGAAAGGAGTGCATGGTTGGGGGATCTTAGTCGAGGAAGGTGGCTCCACATATGTGCAGGTTCGATGCAAAGTCAGTTACGACCAAGAAACTTGTCTTTGCTGCGGGGGTTACATTTCTCCTACTATGACTTTCGAAAAGGGCGAATTCGGAAGAACCATTGGTGGGCCTTGGGGTTGGGAAGGCGATAAAGAAGCTTTTAGGTGGACCCAAGATGGAATACAATGCAGTGAGGGAGGATGTCACATTTTGACATGATTTGGTTGCACAAAGGCTTTTTGTGTGTAAGGGGTCTGTCTTCGGAGGGAGCCAAGTAGGTGTTTGCTGTTGCGTTGTAACTGTGCTTGCCATCGGAATTGAGTGGCGTGATTAAGTGGTATTGACCACACTTTTTAAATGGTGGTTTGGTGGGGGGGAGATCGAGTGGAAACTATCGGTGGTGGGGGTTCCCTTGCATTGTAGAAAGGTGGAGGTTGTATGTGAAGCTTTGGAGGAGGTTAGGGCGGAACTTTGCAGTTTTGGTCTACGATCGGGTGAAGGCTCAGAGGTCGTGGTGGCGATGTGGGGAACAAGACCCTCACCCTCGTGCACATCACTACGGATTGGAAAGAAGTTTGTGGTATCGTGGGTTTCTTTCATTGAAAATGGTTGTACGCCGACGAGTACTCCAACGACCGTCAGAGAAGGTTGGGGGGAACATTCAATGGAGGGAAACCCACGAGATTCTAATTATAGGGGAGACGAAACGGTTGCACCTCCTTCGACAAGCCCTAGTACCGCACGAGGGCAATTGAGTTCGCTTTTGTTTAGTAACCTGTGGTCGAGTTTGGATGCAGTCTCCCTTTTGAACCCGAACTTGGTACCGGGTTTGGATCTGATTATTGATTCACACAGATCGAACCTGGGTAGATAGATATGGGGTTCCCCGATACTGGACATCAAAGTGCACCTCTCGGGTTCAGTTTACGAACCCAAAGCGGTAACTGGGTTGAGTCTCTCTTCTTCGGATCCCTCCTTTGGGGGGAGCCCGATCGATTGCCCTCCTCTTGGTCTGCAGCAACTGGTTGCGGATGGATCCTTGGGGCTTTAAATGGTGACCTCTCGGCAGACGATGCCTGGTGAACGTTGAGGATGCTGATAAACTTTTCTTCGGTTGTGGGAGCTCCATGGCTACTTGGATTTTTTTGGGAGTCAGGCGATTTGTATTGACAATGTCTTTGTCTTATGGAGCCCCATTGGGGTGGAATGGAATGTCACAGAGAAGGAGAGATCAGGATGCGTGGCAATGATCTGGGTCATGTGGTTGGCTAGAAATGATGTGGTATTTCGACATGACTGTTTTTACAGAGAAAATGTGGTGGCACATGCTAAGGCGTTGAATGAGAGTTGGAGCCTATAAATCTAAATTACACTATACATGTTTTAGGGTTGTAATACTTTTTTGGTAATAAATGGTGAAGTTTTTGGGCACACACCTATATTTTAGAGGTCCTTTTTTCTTTCAAATGTTAAGGCATTTGATTCACATAAGAACCGTTCTTCCATTCTTTTGAAGTGAAGAAGGATTCAAGTGAATCCTTGACTCTAATCAAGCTTTGCATTATAAGAAATGCAGTGGCAAATCGAGTAACGACACCACCAAACCATATCCTGCAAATCATCTCACCATCACTAAAACTCGGACATGAGCATAAATGAAAGTCATTAATTTCTTTGCTTTCTTGAACTCAAATGCATGAAGAAGTAATTTGAGGATATCCTCCAACATCAAATCTATGCAATGCGCTGCACAATGTGTCCATGAAAGATTCTTCCTTTTTCCATCAACATTTGCCATCTGCTTTATAAGACAATACATTATCTGCTATCACTTGGACAATATTATTCTCTCCAACTTTCTCACAACTTCATCCAACACTTTAAAAATCATCTTGACATCTTTAACTTGATCTGATGCATCAATTGACTTCAAGAAATAAGTGTCTTTGGTATTATTCACCAAAAAATTGATTATGTGCGTTCTTTCGTGTCAGTCCAATTGTCAAACATGATATTGCATTTGGTAGTAATCCAAGAAGCCTTTGCTTCATCAACAAGGGTGGTTATGACCTGCTTCTCTTCTTTCAAAATCCAAGTTCGTAGTTCATGCATGGTCGGTGGTTTGAAACCCCTTCCATACCCACTTACGTCGGTCATCATCTTCAGATATGAAGGACTATTAGCTATGTTGAATGATAGTCAATTATAAAATTTTAAAAAATCTCACAATGCTCCTGCAAATCCTCCTCTCAACTTTTTTCGAACTTGCATTCAAAATAAGTTGTTGTGTGGGGAGGAACCGAATTACTTGCACCCGTACTTCCTTGTGCAATAAAAAATCTATCGATCCTCAAGCTTGCTTGACATTGCTACAATCTGTCCATGCTCTCTGTGACGGTTGATTTTTATCACCTCCCGATGACCCTTGCATCCCAACTCGACAAACCTCTTCCATTTTGTCAAATCTTCTCTTCTCATCACCCTTGCTTTTCATGAACGTCTTCATTTCTTGTTGAACCCCATTGGGAATGCTTGGACATGCTCTCACATTCTTGCATGACTTTGTAAGATGGTCTTTCAGTTGCTTTACCCCACTAGTGATTTTCATCAAATAAAAAATATATTCAACATATATAGCATTTCCTTTAGAGATACTCACTCATTTCAAGTTCTTAGCAATATCTCCATTCGAGGTTCGATCGCCCCTCACTTTGGTATTTCTTTCCCATATCGACAAGTTACACAATAACATACTTACACAATTAAATTCTCAAACTTTAGACAATAACATACTTACATAGTACATATACAAACACAATAACATAACTGTTGGGAAAAATGAGAGAGAGAGAGTTATTATTCCAGGGAACCCTAGGCTCTCTTATATAGAGGAGAGACCTATAGATAAATTACGTGGCCTCAAATTTCAGCGAAATTCGGTCGAATTTCTGTCGAATATCGATATCCAGTCGAAATCGAAATTCGACCGAAATGACCGAAATATGGGGGTCCTGGTACAAAAATGACCGAAATGACTGAAATTTCGGTCGAAATTCCACCGAAATTCCATCGAAATTCTGTTTCGGTCGATACCGAAATGGTGACCGAAACCGACATTTAGGGCTTTGCGTAAGACTGACGGAAGAAAAGAAGAATATGAAAAATAAACATAAAACATAAACATATCTCTACACTCCTCCTCAATTGCATAGATATCAAATCATGCTCAACTTGGATGAACACTTTTGTAATGGTCCTCTGAGCATTTCCTTGGTGAAAATATTTGTTGTTTGATCTGCAGAGCTGACCTGAGAAGTAGCGATGAAACCTTTCTGAACCTTGTTTCGTATATAGTGGCAGTTAACTTCAATATGTTTCGTTCTTTCATGGAATACGTGATTATTTGCAATAAGTAGGACAACATGATTATCACATTTTAGTGACATGGGAAGAGGCACATCTATATATAGATATGCAAGTACTGCTCGAACCCACATCATTTCTGTACTTGCTTGTGCCATTGCTCTATACTCGGATTCAACACTAGATCTGGCCACCACAATTTGTTTCTTACTTTTCCAAGAAACAACTGAATCTCCAACAAATATAGCAAAGCCTGACGTGGACTTTTCTGTCCTTAGGGCATCCTGCATAGTCTGCATCTGCACAGACTGAAATAGTAATATCTCCACTTTCTGAATAACAACCCTGCGCCTGGAAATGATTTTAGATACATTAATATCATATGTATAACTTCCATATGTACCTGACATGATTGCTCCATGAACTGACTAACCCAACTGACTGCAAAGGAGATGTTGGGTCTTGTAATGTTCACATAGAGAAGCTTTCTCACCAGCTCTCTATATCTCCTCTTGTCCATCTCATCTGTATCATCATCATACAATCTCATGCTTGGACCCATAGGTGTAGTAGCAGGTCGACATCCAAGCATGCTTATCTCACTTTGCATATCCGTAACATACTTTCTTTGGGTCATCACAAGACTGTGCTGTTCCTGACAAACTTTAACCCTAGAAAGTATCTTAGGGTGCCAAGATCTTTGGTCACGAATTGTTTGCCCAGAAATTCTTTCGCCCTTTTTGTTCCTTAAATATCATCTCCTATACCCAATATATCATCAGCATATACCATAATAACCACTGAACCTTTTGAACCCCTGTTTCTCAAACAAGTCTGAGAGCTTCTGAAATCAAGCTCTTGGGCTCTGCTTAAGGTCATATATTGCCTTAATAAAAAAAGGTCATGTATTGCCTTATGGAGTCTACATACCTGCTGATACTCCCCTCAACAGTAAACCTCGGAGGTTGCTGCATGTTGACCTCTTCCTGAAGATCACTATTAGATGTAAAAGCGATTTGATAAACAGAGCATAAATCAAGAAATATGAAACGTGGAAGAACAAGATTTTTACGTGGAACCCTACTCCCTAAGAAACGAGATGAAACCATGGCAGAAGGCCTTAAAAAGCCATATGCTTCATTTCTTTTTCTCAGTGTTCACGAAATCGGTCTGAGCGGCCGCATATGCGGCCGTATATGCCTGAGAGGATACCCTAGCGTGCCGCATACATGGGGCTCCTCATTGAGTGCCCTTTGTGCTTATGCGGTCCGCATATGCGGGCTGTGCGGCCGCATATGCGGATCGTGTGCCCACTTCGTGTTTTCAAAGCTTAATTGGGTTGTCGGATCTGGATCTACGAAAAAGGCACCCGATACCCCGAATCACTTAGAAATCCAAAACCCTGATTAGGGCTTCCACATCTAGAATCCCAATTCATCGATTAGGGCTTCCACCTCTCGACTTCCAAATCATCAGAGTTTTTTGATAATATACTTTCATTGGTCTGATGTATGCTAATTTTCTATTGAAGTATTGATATTTGATTGATAAAAGTTATTTTAACCTCTATATGAAAGTCATCTTTCTTAGATCTTGTGGACCACAATTATACATAAATTTAGTTCAGTTGTAGTTTATTTTGTATATATTTATTTATTTTAAATAAAAAAATTAGAAAACCGCGTAGAAACGCATATGCCCCCGCATACCGCTTAATCGCTATTCAGTGACCCGTCCGAACGCATACATATACCGCTTTCCTGAACCTTGCTTTTTCTCAATGAATACAAGAGGTCTGGGGCTCCTTATATAGCCTCCACAAAGCCTCCAAGTCCCACCACTAGTAGATGTGGGACTATACAATGGCATGGTATAAATGGATCCTGAACTGATCCATTTACCTATCTACAACTCATGTGGCGCACAACCAAATACTCCAGCACTCCCCCTCAAGGTGGAGCATGTAATGCTTAGCTTGGACAAACAAAAAGAAACTCAACTCGCGCTACATGACACTACAGACAGTATCAACTCAACTCGCACAACTGTCGGCTGTTGTCGAGGACATTGCTTCTCATACCGTGCAGGTGAGGAGGACGAATGGGCTGGAGTGTGAGTCAACTGAATCTCCTTGTAGGAGAGCATGTGCTATGTACTGCGCCTGTAAGAGTCACTGCAACTGAAATGAGTCTCCTCGTCAGAGTACTCTGGCCCGCCACAACATGTGGACAACTGCTCCATCTCTGAAAAGGGCCGAACTGAAAAGGTAAGGCCCTAAATGTCGATTTCGGTCACCATTTTGGTATCGACCAAAATAGAATTCGATGGAATTTTGGCTGGAATTTCGATCATTTCGATCATTTTGTACTAGGACCTCCACATTTCGGTCATTTTGGTCGAATTTCGATTTCGACTGGATATCGATATTTGACAGATTTTCGACCAAATTTCGCTGAAATTTGAGGCCTTTTAAAAAGCCATGGAGTGCAATCCTCGTCGGAGTCCACGGTCGTTGGAGAATGGAGTATGAAGAAGTCTCCTCGTCGGAGAACTAGGTCTCTCCCATCTAGCACAGAGAATGGTACTCTACTTTGGAGTCCCTATGATACCACATGAAAACCCTTGCCAGCATGGCATAGGGAATGGTCATCTACTATGGAGTCTCTATGGCTCACATAAAAACTCTGACCGAAACAACAAGAATGATGGGGACCACGACAAAAGATTGTATACATGTGCTCATCTGAAAGAAAACCGCATACATGTGCGTGTCTGGAACTGAAGACTCGGAATCTCTGATTGTCGAGTCTGGACAACTGTGAATTGTAGAGTCTGAATATCCAGCTAGTCTGGAATCTTACATTTGAATCTGGAACAGACTTGTGACTCTATACAATACTCTCCCTTTCTCCCATACTGGTCGGAAAGCAATGACATCGACTAAGTTGGGAAAAAGACAAGAACTTGGGGAAACAAAACATAAGCCGATACATTTTTTTCCGGCTTTACTTGTAAATTTTTTCTCTCGACTATTTGCAATTTTTTAATAGCAATCACATTTTTTTAAAAATAAGCCGTGCATGTTTTTTTTTCTGCTTTACCTCTCTTTTTTTAAATAAACCATTAATTTTTTATGGCTTTTCTTCTTCTTCTTCTTCTTCTTCTCTCTCTCTCTCTCCTTTTTTTGCAAAATATCCCCCCTTTTTTTAATGCATGCCTAATATTGGGCCTAAAAATATTGCATTAGCTTTCCCCCCCTTTTTTAACATATCATCGCTTGGGCCTTACAAAGCAGCCGATTTTTGTAAAGGAGATATCGAGCCCTTCTAGGGTTCCCTATGGAACCCTTCTCTTTACAGGCCGTCGCCCCTGATGGGGGTACCTTCTGCCGCCGCTGCTTGTTGCTATGGAGGAGAGGAGCACTGCATGGAATGGGGATCTCCTGCCGCTGCCGAGATCATGAAGAGGAGAGCTTATGCTCTGCCGCCTGCGCATGGAGGTGCATGCAATGAGATCGCCTTCTACTGCCGTCGATAAAGGAGTGGTACCATCTGCGCCTGGAGATCGACAAGAGTCACTGCTTGGAACTATTGGGTTACGCGACACACGTGGCAAAGGCGGGACGTGCGACAAACCTATGATAGGAGCATGAGGGTCGCCCATGGGTTCCCTGGAACCCTAGTGGGTGTGCCTCGCTGGAGCAGCTGAAGCGGGCGGTGCCGCCAATTGAGATGCCTGGTGGTTGCTGCCGATGGGAATCGCTGCTAGAAAATGGAGATCGATGCCACCGCGAGAGGAAGGTGCTCTGCCTAATGCGAAGATATCTCCTCCCTTGCCTGGATGCGCGCGATGAGATGGATGAGAGGGAGGCGAGGCTCGTCTGGGACTGTACGTGAGTTGCTATAGCAGCGGAGGTGTTGCCCGAAGGGGGTTTGCTTGCGTCGCCAACTTGGACAGTATGAGGAGCAACCAGAAGAAGATTAGGACCCGTACTAGGAACTGGATCACCGCTGAAGGAGGGCGGGTTGAGAAGAAGCATGCCTCCATAGGTTTTCTTCGAACTGGAGCACCACCGTCTGGATCTCCCGTTGTGGCGATAGATGATGAAGATAGAAATTAGGGTTTCAATAGAAACCCTAGAACATCGATAGATTTTGAACAAACAATAATCATCTTTAAGAACAAGAACTTTAAAATCGAATACAAGAAAACATTTTTAACATCAAGCTGGAATAAAGGCCAATCACGTACCATTGTAACGACAAGGAGAACCTGTAGGATAAAATGTTGAGCAACATGAGAAAATGTGTCTAGATAATCTACCTCGTACATCTGAGTAAAATCACGTGCAACAAGTCTAGCCTTGTACTTCCCATCTGCATGATACTTCACTGTAAATACCCACTTGAAGCTCACAACATACGACCTACTAGTGGCTGGTACCTATGTCCAAGTACCTCAGGACTGTAAGGCAGCCATCTCCTCCTCCATGGCTTTACGCCATCGACTATCTTCTAATGCTTCTTGATAATTTCGTAGGATATGCACAGTAGATAGAGCAACAATAAATCACCTGAATTCAACTGTAAGTCTATCGAACGGTACCTGAGAAGTAATAGGATATGATGTATAATAACGCTTCTGCTTTCAACTCGTAATGGGCATTGCTTCTGAATAGCAATGGGTACATCAAGGTCACTAGTTGTATCCCTGATAACTTCCTGTACTGCATCTTGCTAAGACATTTCGTTGAACTCATCGTTAGAAAAATTGAATTCAGGACATACCTCAAGTGTATGGGATGACATGCTATGAATATGAGCAGGAGGAGGTCGGTGACTGTAGTGAAGTGGTAACGACGGAATTGGGATAACAGGTTGAGGAAGTGGAGATGACGTTGATGAGTGTGGTGGTGAGGATGATGGTGAAGATGGTGGTGAGGATAGAGGTGGAGGTGGGATGTGTATTTCAATATCAGAGTCTGAAAGAGTTAAGTGATCACCTGTTGGAGAGAAATACATTATGGACTAAAAAAAATGTGACATCTGGACTGATATAATATTTCATGTGAACGAGATAATAATATCTATATACCTTTTGAGTCCTAGAATATCCCATAAATACACATCGATTAAAACAATAGGAGAGAATTTGTCAATTCTAGGAGAAAAGTTGTGGACAATGGCAACACATCCAAACACACGAGTACCAATAGTAAACAACTCCGCTGGGAATACAATTGAGAAGGGAATGTTTTCTACCAAGACAGAAGATGACATTCAATTAATAAGATAGGCCGTAAGAACGGCATCCCCCTAGAATGAGCGAGGAGTATGACTCTGTATAAGAAGTGTACGAGCAACATCAAGGATATGGCGATGTTTTCCTTCGACGACCCCGTTTTATTGAGACGTGTAAGAACATGTTCCTTGGTGAATTATACCATGAGATGAGAAATACTAAGTAAGGTCACGAATACAAAATTCTTGAGCATTGTCAGTCCTCACAATCTTGACATTGAAAAAAAAACATCACGAACTTCAGTAAGAAAGGTTTTAATCAAGCACCCAATGTCATATTTATTTTCATAAAAAACACCCATGAAAAATCAGAAAAATTCAAATCAACTAAATAAAAATGGTGTCCCTGGATCAGGAACCCAACTTGGACTCCAAATGTCTACATGGCACAACTCAAAAGAAGAACGACTGCTCCGACTCTAACGATTAGGAAAGACAGACCGATGATGCTTTCCCAACTGACATGCCTAACAATCAAATGATGCTCGAGGCGAAATTTGGGGAAGGACATGCCATAACTTCTGGAGGGGAAGATGACCAAAATGTAGATGCCATGTGAACGGAGACACAAGGGAAGTAGTCTGAGTTGATAATCCATCACAAGATCTTTGAACCAATCTGTAGAGTTCGCTCTGCTCACAGCACAACAAATCACCTTGCCAGTTAGAATTTCTTGAAAAATAAGAGATGACGGGTCAAATATTGCATGACAATTCAAATCTCTAGGAATTTGACTGATATATTACAAGTTCATGGAGAAATATGGGGCATGCAACACATTCTACAGATGTATGGATGGTGTCAAACTACTCTCCTCCTGTCCTGTGATAGGGGAATGAGTCCCATCAGCTACGACAACAGTTCATCTAGGAGGAATCTACTTATATGCAGTAAGCATATCTCTATTACCACACAAGTGATGTGTTGCCCCAGAATCCATAATCCACTCTGTAATATCAGGGCCACGATAAGAAGCAGATGCAATAATGCTACCTGAGGTGCTGGCTTCAGCAGAGGCTGCCACATCATTACTTAATGTATCACAGAACTAATATGTGGTATAATATCCCTTAGACGGGAAACAAGATCATCATATCATTGCTCAGAGGAAGACGTAGATGCTGGAGTTGAACCTTGTTCTGCGACACGTGCAGATGTTGGAAGTCCATGCTTGGAATAACACGTGTCCTTTGTATGCCAAAACCGTTGATAGAAGGTGCAAGATAACATGCGATTACGACCTCCTCTACCACGTGGTCCACGGCCTCGAAACTGCGAAGCACCTCCCCTTCTACGGGAGGCCACCATAACAGATGAATTCGTCATTGGAGCATGGGATGAAACATTAATCTGTCTCAATCTACGAAAGGCTTCCTCCGTGGGAGGAATAGTAGCATCTGCCAAGATCTGTGAAGACGCTGCCTCGTATTGTGAATCTAGTGATGCCAAGAAAACACCAACCATTGTGGCATTCCGATATGTCTTCTGATGTTCATGAGTTGCTGTGAGAGGAATAAAACTATGAAGCTTTTCAAACATCCCTCGTATGGCCGTTTAATATACATGAAGGGGCCCTCCATTCTGCTTTATGGTAAAGATGTCATGCTGAAGTTGTAGGATCTTCGTCTCATTCATTGCTTGTGAGTAGGTTGCGACAAGAATATCTCACGTTGCTTTCGCAGTGGGATGATTTAGAACATCATTGGCTAGCTATCTCTGGTGTCAATGTACCAGATAGCCAGACACGTGCATAAGCATCGTCTGCCTCCCAGGAGGCATGTGTTCCTGTCTCCTCCATTGTCTCTTCTTCGGTAAGAATGTGCTTCTTACCCATAGACTTGATAAGGCTCATGGATTGCATGGCTCATAGCTCGTAATTTAATCCGTCCATCTTGACTATCGCACTTGACCATGGAAGCGCCTGTGGCGGTGATATCAATTTTACTTTTTGACATGTTGCTGGCTAGAGAAGGTAGGGATGCATACTAGGAAAATTTTTTTCTACACATACATACTGGGATTTGGTTGCATGTGTAGACTTAAGCAACTAATCCCATCAACCAATCTGAGTCAAAAGTTACGGTAGAAAGAGTGGGGTGACAAGGCACCCTAAGAAGAGAGGTGCGGCGGTGGCTTGGCAGCACCCTAGAGGAGAGGGGTGCGACGACACCCCAAGGAGGGAGGTGCAGTGGCACACCTTAGAGAGAGAAGGGACGGCGACACCCTAAAGGAGAGAGAGTTGTGATGACACCCCAAGGAGAGAGGTGCGGCGGTGCACCTTAGAGAGAGAAGGGGCGACGGTGCAGTGTGCCGAGAATGGGAGAGAGAGAGGGCACTAATGGTGTGGTGGAGTTAGGGTTTGTGGGTATGAGAGCTCCGGTCTGGGATCGCCGCTCTGATACCATGATGGAAAAAATGAGTTATTATTTCAAGGAATCCTAGGCTCTCGTATATAGAGGAGAGACCTATGGGTAAATTACATAAGACTAATGGAAGAAAAGAAGAGTTGGAAAAATAAACATAAAACATAAACATATATCTACAATAACCCCTCAAAAACACATCAACAATAACAAAAACCCTAAAAAAACAAAAAAACCTGGTGTGGAAGTGACCACTTTTCGGTGGCACTTGCAGTGGTTCTGGTCGCCGGAAAGGCAACATGTTTCGATCACCTAAACAACAACAGTGGTGATGTCGCCCGATTTTCTTCGAGTTCTGGAGGACATGGTGGCAAGGGCGATGGGTTTCTTTTTGTTCGAACATAAAGAAACCCTCATTTCTTTGTTTTGGAAAATGCTTCAGTGAGGCTTACACCTCTGCCTCATCTCAAGTGCCTCGTGCGATATTGAGGCGTATGCCCCACCCAACTGACCCGAAGTGTGCGCGTCGAGGCATATGCCTCTGCGTCTCGAGACATCGCTTTTTAAAACCATGTAAATAATACATATATTAGAATGTGAATTGAAGACACATGCTTCCAAGTAGGTGGTGTGAGACTCTTTTGGTGGATTGCGAGTTATCTTTGTTTCGTTGGTGCCAATTCCATTTTATATCAAGAGCATGGAATCATTTCTTTGTTGAGCGTGTTCCAGAATCTATTGAAAAAGTTGTTATCAGCTCACGAAAGGGTTATAAGAGGCTACACAAAGAGGGAAAGACGTCGGAGGGAGGTTATGCGATGGAAAATCTCGACAGGATTCCACGCTTGGCATCGTGTGGGTGTTGTGGGTCCGCGCCTTCACGAGGAGGAAGAAGCTGAGTGGATTTCTGGTTCTCACCACAAGTCGGGTAGGAGATGCTTTCGATGTGGCGAGTCGGGTCACCTTGCTTCAAGGTGTTCGCAGCAACTGCACTGTTTCGGTTGTGGGAAGGTCAGTCATCGCAGGGCACTCTGCCCTTCCAATGGCACGACGCCAAAAAACTTATTGAGATAGTAGAGAGGTGGTTTTGACGGCAGGGCGGAGCCACAGATTTGTGAAGGACTGGAAAACCAAAATGCGTCATTTGCAGATGTTGTGGTTGAGGAGCCACTCATTGGTCATCTTTGGATGTGTCTGGATCGATGACATCGAGATTCTTAGAGAAGTTAAAGTCTTTGCGTCAGAGATTGTGTTTGTATAAGGAGATCAGAGAGTCTAGAAGAATTCAGAGGGTGTTCGCGGACCAGGAGGTCTTGAGACTTGATAGACTTGAGAATGGCAAGGTGTTAGATGCTGTGGAGCTGGGGCAAAGGGATTCCACTCAAAGAGTAATAATGGAAGAAGATCGGAAACATGTGACGGAATGGAAACAGAGATCACGGCTTGCTTGGTTAAAGGAGGGAGATGCAAACCGAGGTTTCAAATTTTGTGAAATTTCGACAAAATTTCGGTTTCGACATCCTAACGAAATCGAAATATCGATATAAACCATTCCTTCACAAATCTAGGGATTTTCATCGAAATTGGTGAAATTTCGTCAATATTTCGATGAAAATTTGAAATTATTTCGTTTTCTCACCATCTTAAAACGAATTCGAAATCAAGGTTTAAAATCTTGATGCGAACACTTTTTTTTCCATAGGATGGCTAGTGGCAGACGTAGGAACAATTCCTTCTTGTCTATGATCGTTGATGGCAACATAATTGAGGGTGAAAGAGAGCTGGGAAATGCGGTTGTCGACCGTTTTCATGGCTTCTCAAGGAGGGCTTCCTCTAGGCCTCCTTGGAGGTGGAGCGGCTTTGGGGCGTCTCACCTCTCGGAGGAGCACACAACTAGCTTGATTTTACGGGTTCCCTTGGAGGAAATTAGGCGGCTGTGTCGAATTTGAATGCAGATGGGGCGCCGAACTCGGACGGCTTCCCGATTTTCTTTTATAACGAGTTCTGGGACCTGGTGGGCAATGAGATTTTGGAGGTTGTGGAGGAGTTTTATCGGTGCAATGCAGGATTCGAAAGGCTTAACATGGCTTTGATCTTTCTTCTTCCAAAGCCGGACTCAGTAGAATGGATTGAAGACCACAAACCGATTGCACTCTTGAATGGCATCTACCTCATAGTAGCAAAGGTGTTTGCGGTTCATCTTAACAGAGTTCTTGATTATATTGTCTCCCCAATCCAGTCAGCTTTCATACCTGGACGTTAGATCACAGATAGTTTGGTGATGGCCTTTGAGATTATTTCTGACTGGAAACGTAGCGGCAAGTAGGCTCTACTCTAGAAGGTTGACTTTGCAAAAGCTTATGACACTTTGGATTGGCGGTTTCTGTGGACGGTTCTTTACAGCAGGGGCTTTCCTGAATTCTGGATATCTTGGATGAAATGATGCAGCACAATGATGTTGCTGTCGGTGCTGGTTAACGGGCGCCCTGAGGGGGGGGGCTCTTTAAACCACAGAGAGGGGTTAGGCATGGGTTTCCTCTTGGTCCTCTGCTTTTTGTTCTTACAGTTGATGTCCTTGCCTACATGGTTGATCAGATTCAGAATAGTGGAGTTGTCACATGTTTCAGATGTGAGGATATATGTATCCCCTTGCTCCAGTGTTCAGATGACATGATCTTGATTTTGGAGGGCAGAGGGAGGATGCTGGTGGTATGGCTCTCGTGTTAGAGGTATTTGGGGAGATGTTTGGTCTGGAGATGAACCATAGCAAATCGATTGTCATTCCGTTTGGCATGTCGGAGGATGAGGCTAGGGCTTGCAGCTTGGAGTTGGGCAGGAGATGCGGTTCCGTTCCTATTCGTTACCATGGGCTTCCTCTCATGACATGCAGAATCATGATGTTAGATTGGCTGTCGGTGGTGGAAAAGTTGGAAAGGAAACTGACTGGTTGGAAGACTTCTCTTTTGATGCGGGGGGGGGGCTTGGTGTTAGTTAAGGCGGTTCTCTCCGCTATCCCGATTTTCTTCTTTTCTTCATGTCCTCTCGGTGGGCTTTAGGAGGCGTATGGTGCGGGTGATGCATAAATTCTGTTCGAGTAGATCTGGACAGGAGAGTCAGGGAATGCACTTAGTAGACTGTGAGACCATTACATTGCTTAAGAAGAATGGTGAGCTTGGGATCAAGTGCTTGGAGTCCCTAAAAGAAGCTCTTTTGCTCAAGTGGGTAAGCAGGATTTGGGGTAAGGACGAGAGTATTTGATGTAAACTAATAGGCACCTTTATGATGTATCTTTAGCGGGGCTTGGTCTGTTGTGGCATGGGCTTAATCAATCTGCGAAGGGGATTCTGAAGGTGATGCCTTGCTTTTATGAACTCTTCAGCCCGATGGTGGGGAATGGCGCCTCTTTTGGTTTCTGGAAAGACGATTAGACGGGGGATGAGCCCCTTTGTGGGCGTTTCCCTCACATTTTTGCCTTGGTCAACGATTGTTATGTGCGTGTTGTGGACTGTTGGATCAATGGAAATTGGATGATGTTCTTCAGATCTTCTTTCTCCGATCAATGCTTGGAGGAGTTCCTCCGTCTTCTCGATTCGCTGGGGCAGGCTGGCTGGCCCACTGGATGTGGAAGGACACACCGTTCTCAGTTCAGAAGGCCTATGATGCCATTTGCAGACTACTGCCTGTTACTTCGGGTGTTCTTATTCGGGATTGCAAGTTCGTATGGTCTTTAGGTCTCATGGAGAGGATCGGTTTTTTCCTGTGGCTTTTTAGAAGGAAGCACCTCATGACTTGAGATCGTTGTGCTAAGATATTTGTGGTAGTGTCGGATAGCTGTCCTCTGTGTGGCAATGCAATTGTGATGTTGGAACACCTTTTTTTTTCCGCTATCGGTTTCGTTGCCTATCTGGAGTGAGGTAAGGCTGAATTGGATTTGCACCACTTCATTGGACTCCTTTTGGACTTCTCTCTATGGGACACGTGACAGACAAAGAGAAGAGTATCAGTGGCGGTTCTGTAGACAATTTGATTGGCCTTTAATGATGTTCTTTTTTCTGGCCAACATTTTTATTATGAGAATGTTAGTGGTCACTACAAGAGTTTGGTTGTTTCCTAGCTCTTGTAATTTGTAATCGGTCCTGTTTTTTCATTATATTATATAATGATATTGGGATGGGCACCTAGGTGTGATTCCTCCTTTTTTGGTCTGAAAAAATTCTTATCAGCTCATTTTTTGGCTATTGGTCTTGAAATCAATAACAGAAAGTCCATTTTCAACATATTTGGAATGTCAAAAGATGAAGAAGTTGGCTATAATTCGGTTAATGATACCGTCTGCTTAATTAATCTGGCCTATCTTTTTCAGCAAGGTTGATGAGATACAAGGGTATGTTGACAAGTATATAAAGATGTAAATAAAGTTAAAATGGAAGGGTTGGTGTACACCATCATCCCCGAATATACACCCTTTCTCTCAGAAAATGTAGAGAGAATAAAATGTCTATGAAGATGTTCTTGTTGATATGCAGCAATACATGAAGGATCAGATTCTCAGAGGGTCTATAGGATCAGATTCTCAGAGGGTCTATTAGATAAAAGGTTGGTCTGACCATATAGAAGATAAAAATGGATGAAACATGTTTATCGTAGTTTGGGCATGTGGAAAAATGGTTATCTAGTATTTTGGTTTGAATGTGTGAGAAGTTGGAGAACCTTTTACCAGGGGGCTAAGACCAAAGTAACGTTGGAAGGAAACTATTATGGAATACGTTGCAATACATTGCACTTTCTGGGCAAATCCCGGGTATGACTAACTAGATTTGTTTGGATGTAAAATTTCCATTTTGAGGACCCATATAAAATGGAAAAAGTGTTTGATTGTATATTTTAGTTTTTTTGACTTTGCAATGTAAGCCAAATTTCATATTTATTGTCTTTTGAGAAGTAAAAGAAAAGTCTTTGTAATCAAGTGATTCTATATGAATATTGAAAATAGATTGCATAAACATCATTTATTGTAATCACCAATTATATTTTATTTTTCTAAGCTATGAAGGGATTGTATTTATAATTTTTATTCATTGCTATATAAATCTCATGGCTCCATACTTGATTTTAGTAGTGATCAAGGATGCTTGGTAACCCAAAGGCAAATGAAAAGGAAAAATAACGGTAGTTGTGCTGTTGGAACTCGGCCAGAAGTGAAATGGGGATTTATTGAGGGGCTTGCACCTTATGCATAAATTTTAAAACTGGGTGGTGGTCTATAATGTGCGATGTATTAAGGACGAGGAAGGTCATGTGCTTGTTACTCAGAAGGATATAAAGACTAGATGGGAGCAGTACTTCCATAAACTTTTCATTGGGGAAGGAAATAGAGATATCACTTTGGGTGATCTAGCTTGTAGTGAAATTTACTTGAATCGTGCATGCTATAGACGGATACAAAGAAATGAAGTTGAGGAGGCTTTGAAGGTTATGGGACCTGGAAAAGGTGTAGAACCAGATGACATCCCTGTAGAAGTATGGAAAGTTTTAGGTGAGTGTGGTTTGACTTGGCTTACGAATCTATTCAATGTTATTTGGCGAAGCAAGAAAATGCATGAAGATTGGGGGAGGATCATCGTGGTGCCTCTTTATAAGAATAAAGGAGACATTCAAAATTGTTCAAATTATAGAGGTATTAAGCTGATGTGTCATACAATGAAAATTTGGGAACGTGTGATCGAAAGAAGGTTGAGGCAAATTTCCAATGTAAAAGAAAACCAATTCGGATTCATGCCAGGTCGCTCAACGACTGAAGCCATCCATTTGCTGAGAACAATGGAGATTTATAGAGCTAAAAGGAAGAACCTCCACATGATCTTTATTGATTTGGAGAAGGCTTATGATTCTATCCCACGAGAGATATTGTGGAGAGTGTTGAAGAAGAGACAAATACCTGTCCTATACATTAACCTCATAAAGGACATGTATGATAGGGCTTTATCTTGTGTAGGGACCCCGTCTGGAAGACTGGATATTTTAACATCAACATTGGTTTACATCAAGGTTCTGCTTTGAGTCCATTTCTTTTTACTTTGATTATGGACGAGTTGACTAGTCACTTTTAGGATGAGTTACCTTGGTGTATGTTATTTGCTGATGATATTGTGTTAATTGATGAGACTAGAGATGGAGTTCATGAGAAGCTTGAGGTCTGGAGACATGAGTTGGAGACTAAAGGATTTCGTATAAGTAGGGCTAAGACGGAATATATGGAGTGCACCTTTGATGGAAGCAATGGTGAAGGAATCGAGGTGAAGATTGGTGACAATAACATTCAGAAGAGAGATTCCTTTAGATATCAGGGATCTATTCTGCAATATGATGTGGAAATTGATGGAGATGTTACTAATAGAATAAATGCAGGCTGGCTAAAGTGGAGAGGAGCCTCTGCTGTTCTCTGTAATAAGAAAATTCCTTTAAAGATTACAGGAAAGTTTTACAAAGCAGCCGTGAGACTTGCTATGCTTTATGGATCTGAATGTTGGCATGTGAACCATAGACATGTGCAGAGAATGAATGTAGCAGAATTGAAAATGCTAAGGTGGATGTGTGGACACACACGTAAAGTTCGAGTTCAGAATGATGCAATCAGAAAGAAAGTTGGTGTAGCTCCGATCGAGGATAAGATGCAAGAAAACTGCTTAAGATGGTTTGGACATTTGCGAAGAAGATCAATTGATGAACCAGTTAGGAGATGCGAGTGTTGGGATGTTGAACCGGCTAAGAGAGGGCGAGGATGGCCCAAGAAGTGTTGCAAAGAGATCATACGAAGGGATCTTAGTTTTGTGGATATAAGCCTGGGATTTGCCCAAGATAGATCTGAATGGAGGCGAAGAATCCGTGTAGCCGACCCTACTTAATTGTGGGAAAAGGCTTTGTTGTTGTTGTTGTGGGTGGTGGTCTATGGCATTATTTTAGGTTGGGGAAGTGTGTTTTTTATCCTATTGACACTTATCAATTAATCATGGATTACTGAAGTGAACACTTTTCAAGGGTGTCCATATACTACATTTCGAAAAAAAATCATGGATTACTTGGTGTCTTATAATCATCCTTACCATTTTTTTAGATAGGGGTCATACATTCTACTTTTTATGGAATCATAATGTCTCGTGCAAGTGTAAGTATATTGAAATGGAATGAACGTATAAGCACCTTGATTGCAAAGTATATTGCTCAGAGTCAGACTTAGGGTGATGAAAGGATATGCCTACTGATTTGATCCGGTCAATTTATGTGGTTATTTTTGAGTTGATTGTGAGATCTGTACCAATGCCTAGCCATCTACCTCCTTGTGTTGACCTATTCTGGAGGATGGAATTGGGTTCAGATTTTTCACGAATTACTAGACGGAGCAAGGTTCCTTATATGTAATAGTTTTCTGCCTTTTTTTTGCTTTGGCTATTGATCAGAAGGCGTCAGTTGCAGGGTACTGGTTCGGTGATTCATGGACGCTACTTTCTCGATTGTCTCTCGGATCAAAGATTGGAGTTCTTGCACCCTCTGACTCACTTGAATCAGTGGATGGTGCAACAGTTTGGGGGACTTGTGGATCTGGTGCGATGGTCATTTTTTTATAAAGAAAGCTTGTAAGGCCATTTGTGCATATGCAATGTTTGATCTTGGCATTCTCACCCAGGACTATGCCCTTATAAGAAAGTAGAGGATTCTTAACGCAGATAAGGTTTTTCTTTGGTTGCTTAGGCGTGGAATCATTCCAACGGCTGCTCATAGGGTGAGACTTTTGGAGGGAGCAAACACGGAGCGTGTCCATTGTGGGGAGAACCAATAAGACATCAACCACCTTTTCCTTACATGCTCAGATTTTAGGCGAGCTTGGATGAAGCACTGTCGTATCGGTGTTGTGCATGGGGATTGTTGAAAGAATTATATATCTATGTACCGTTTGATCCTTTTGTTTTTTCTATGTTCTGCCTTATGTAATTTACCCATAGGGTTTTCTCTATGTAAGAGACCCTAAGGTTCCCTGGAATAAACACAATTCTTATTTCCTCTAACATGGTATCAGAGCCTAGGGTTTAGGCTCTCCACTCGCCCCCCCTTCTCTCTCTCGAGCCCGCCGCCCGCCGCCCGCCGCCGTCTTCCAGCCCTTCTCGGTCCCAGTCCAGGGCGCATCTAGCCCCGCCGCCCACCAGCCAGGTGCAGCCCAGCCCTCCCGGGTGCAGCCCAAACCTCCCGGGTGCCGCCCAGCCCTCCCGGGTCTCGCCCAGACCTCCTGCACCCGGCACGCCTCCAGCCCCGGCCTCCTTTCTTCATCGTTGGTCGTGATCTAGCCGGCATCCCCTCTCCTGCGGCCCTCTTTGTAGCCGCGTCCGTCATCTCTTATATGGATTTGGGTGCGTAAGTCTACATACGCACTCGAATCCTATGCAGTCTGTATAGACATCTATATCTCTGTCTACAAACCCTAGTTCTTTCTCTGCGGCGAAATGTCAGAATCAAAGATTGATATGCCATCTGTAGGCGCTTTCAAAGGTCCTGCGTCAATCGTCAAGATGGATGGATCGAACTATGAGCTTTGGGCAATGCAGTTCATGAGTCTCTTGAAGTCCAATGGTAAGAAGCACATTCTTACCGAAGATGAACCGATAAAGAAGACAGGGATCTATGCCTCTTGGGAGGCTGATGACTCGTATGCCAAAGTCTGGCTTGGGAACTTTATCGATGGAGATTGCGAATGATGTTCTCCATCAGCCCACCGCCAAAGCGATGTGGGACATTCTCGCGGCGACATATTCCCAGGTCCGAAATGAAACCAAGATGCCACAACTTCAGCATGACATATTCACCATGAAGCAGAATGGACGACCTCTTCATTCCTTGTACACATCCCTGAGGGGGATGTTCGAGAAACTATATAGCACTATCCCTCTGACGGCCACACCCGAGCAACAGAAGACATTCCGTAACGCTACCATGGTAGGTATTCTTCTTGCGGCACTCGATCCAGAATATGATGCGGCCAGATCACAGATTCTCGCAGATGCTACCATTCCTCCTATGGAGGAGGTTTATCGGAGGCTTAGCTGCATTTCAGTTCCATCCAGCACATCTACACCACCTCCCTCTGCGATGGTTGCTTCCAGAGGACTTGGTGGCTCCTCGTTTTCATTCAGTGGTCGTGGCCGTGGAAATGGAGGTCGTAGTGGTCGATCTCGTCCACCTTGCAGTTATTGTCATCGTACGGGTCACTCAGAAGATACATACTATTCTAAGCGTGGTTTTCCAACGTCTGCAAGGGTGGCCGAACATATTGCATCTCCATCCTCCTCTGCTTCGGATCAGCGGTTTGAGGACCTAGTTGCTCGGCTACAGGATATAATGCCTACTGTTCCTACAGATTCTTCTGGAGGCTCTTCGGATATCGCAGCATCTGCTTCTGCCAGTACTTCTGCCACAACTAGCACCTCAGGTAGTGCTTTTACCACATGTTCTAGTTCAGACATTTCCGATTGGATCATGGACTCTGGTGCGACGCACCATCTCTGTCGAGATAGAGACAAACTTCTTTCATACAGGGAGATTCCTTCAGGGCGGTCGGTGATGATTGCAAATGGGACACATTCTCCCATTATTGGACAGGGGGAGGTTATGTTATCCTCTTCCATGCATCTGAAGAATGTCTTACATGCTCCTGAATTTTCTATGAACTTGCTTTCTATTAGTCAGATTACAAGAGATTTGCATTGTCGCGCTATATTTGACCCATCCTCTCTTATATTTCAGGACATTCTAACGGGCAGGGTGATTTGCTGTGGTTCTGAGCAGGATGGTCTTTACCGTCTGAACCGGAGTTCTTATGCTGGAGTCTCCTCTCATGCTGTTGGAAATGTCTCACCCTATACCTGGCATCTACGCTTTAGTCACTTGCCTCTCCAGAAGATGCGTCACCTTTTGCCTCAGATATCTCCCAGTTCGTCCTTCCAGTGTGAAGCGTGTCAATTAGGGAAGCACCATAGAGCTAGCTTCCCAAGTCGTCAGAGTCGAAGCAGTAGCTCCCCTTTTGAGTTATTTCATATTGATATATGGGGTCCTAGTCGTGTCCCTGATCACCAAGGGCACAGATTTTATCTTGTCATGGTCGATGATTTTTCTCGTTTGTCATGGGTCTTTCTTCTGAAAAATAAATCTGAAGCTGGTGATGTCATCAAAAATCTTATAAATGAAGTAAACAATGTTTTCTCGTCCAAAGTCAAATGTGTTCGTACTGATAATGCATTGGAGTTCTGCTCTCGATTTCTCTCCCAATATTTGTGGTCAAAAGGAATTATACACCAAACTACATGTGCCTACACCTCCCAACAGAATGGAGTGGCTGAGAGAAAACATCGTCACCTACTTGATATTACTCGAACTCTTCTTATCCAGAGCTGTGCACCTATCTCTTTCTGGGGAGATGCTGTTCTTACAGCCTGCTACCTGGTAAATCGTATGCCATCTACAGTACTTGGTGAGAAAACTCCTCTCTCTATTGTTTTTCCAGATAAAAATTTGTTCTCGCTCACTCCTTGAGTTTTTGGGGTAGTTGCCTTTGTTCATCAGCTATCACCTGGTCTAGACAAGCTTTTACCTAGAGCTGTCAAATGTGTTTTCGTGGGTTATTCTTGGAGGCAGAAAGGATACCGCTGCTATGACCCAGTAAATGGGAAGTATTTTGTCAGTGTGGATGTTACATTCTTTGAGTCGGTTATGTACTTTTCACTTGTAGGTGACAGATTGACCTCCAACTCCTCTACTAATGAGGTCTATGTTCCTCCTCCTACCGTCAATCTTCCTGTGTCCAGTCCAGTTCCTAATATTGTGTACGCACAACCATTACATCCGCCTACACCACCACCACCTCCACCAAAACCACTAATCTCTCCACTGCCAAAATTCTATACCCGTCGATCTGGTCCTGCTCATGCTACACGCCAATCATCTAGCACGCCACAGGTTTGTCCAGATGTTACTACTAATGATGGGTCAATTAGTGTGCCTATGCAGGGTGTACCATTACAGGACGACTCGGGCCCGACAAGCTCAGTAGTTGATGATCTGGATGTCCCTATTGCGATGAGAAAGCGGAAACACAGTTGTGCTTCGTATCCTCTTGCTTCACAGGTTTCCTTTCATCGTTTTACAGGAGATTTTCAGAGATTTGCAGTGGCTTTATCTTCTGTGGAGATCCCGCGAACATATCAGGATGCATTGAAAGTTGATTGTTAGCGAATTGCGATGGAGGAGGAGATGGCTGCCCTACAGTCGAGGGGCACATGGACCCTGGTTACTGCTCCCTCAGGAGCATCTGTATTTAGCTGCAAATGGGTATTCACTGTCAAGTACCGTGCAGATGGCAGCTTGGATCGATACAAGGCACGGCTAGTGGCACGCGGTTTCACTCAGACTTATGGAGTGGACTATATGGATACCTTCTCTCTAGTTGCCCGTCACTCCACTCTTCGTATTCTTCTGTCTGTCGCTGTGGTACGCGATTGGCTCTTGTTCCAGCTGGATGTTAAAAATGCATTTTTGTATGGGGATTTACAGGAGGAAGTGTACATGCAGCAGCCTCCGGGGTTTGCTGCTGAGGGGGAGAATCATATGGTGTGCAGACTTCATAAGGCGATTTATGGCCTTTAACAAAGTCCAAGGGCATGGTTTCAGAAGCTTTCCCAGTTAATTGAAGAACAAGACTTCAAGAGATCCAATGCAGATCACTCATTGTTCATCCAGAAGACTACTCAAGGTACAGTTGTCATCATGGTGTATGTTGATGACATTTTAGTCACAGGAGATGATGCCCAGGGGATAGAGATGACCAAAACAGTGTTGGGTCGTCAATTTGTTACAAAGGATCTTGGCACACTACGATATTTTCTGGGACTGGAGTTTGCCAGGAATGCACGAGGTCTAGTAATGACCCAGAGGAAATATATTACAGATATGATGATTGAGACTGGCATGACTGGATGCAGACCATCTACTACTCCTATGGATCCTAGCATGAAACTGTACGATAATGATACAGAAGAGGTTGACAAGAGAAGGTATAGAGAAATGGTGGGGAAACTTCTTTACATTACTATAACCCGACCTGATATTGCCTTTGCAATCAACCGGGTAAGCCAGTTCATAGAACAACCGAGACAGATACATATGGATGCTATATATATGATACTCAGGTATCTAAAATTGTCTCCATGCACGGGATTGTTGTTTAAAAAGGAAACCAATTTATCTATTTCTGCATGTGATGATGCTGACTATGCAGGATGCCCTAAGGGTCAAAAGTCTACCTCAGGCTTTGCTGTGTTTATTGGTAGCTCTCTAGTTTCTTGGAAAAGCAAGAAACAAACCGTTGTGGCTAGATCTAGTGCAAAATATGAATATAGGGCTATGGCACAGGCAAGTACAGAAATGATGTGGGTTCGAGCTGTACTAGAAGATTTGCATGTAGATGTACCTCTACCCATGCAACTACAGTGTGATAATCAAGCTGCATTGTTCATTGCCAATAATCCTGCCTTTCACGAGAGAACCAAGCATATTGAAGTAGATTGTCATTACACCAGAGACATGATCCAAAAGGGATTGATTTCTACTTCACATGTTAGTTCTGGGGAGCAGACTGCCGACATCTTCACCAAACCGCTTCTCAGAGGACCATTTTAGAAATGCACTTCCAAGCTGAGCATGATTGATATCTATGCTTCATCTTGAGGGGGAGTGTTGAAAGAATTATATATCTGTGTACTGTTTGGTCCTTTTGTTTTTTCTATGTTCTGCCTTATGTAATTTACCCATAGGGTTTTCTCTATATAAGAGACCCTAGGGTTCCCTGGAATAAACACAATTCTTATTTCCTCTAATAGGGATGACAAAACCTCGTGGGGCTGTTGTTAACAGTTGGAGGGTCTCAAAAGACAGCAAGAAGAGGGAAATTACCTTGATTTGGGCTATATGGCTTGGATGAAATGGAGTTATCTTCAGGGGAGAGAGATTTTATATAGACAATGTACTTGAATATGCGAGGACGTTCTTTGAGGCCTGGTCTTCGTAACTTTTGAATCTCCCATGTTATGCAGCACATGATTTCTCAAAAAACAGAAGACAACAAGATGCCAATTTCTTGCTAAAACGAAATTTGTAGGTGAATCTACCACACACTTGTCCCATGTTACTTCTTTGATGTGCTTTTTTTTTGTAGTTTCCCATCTCAGAAGTATCGAGCTATTTAGTCTAGGCATATTGCCCGTAATCTCGGTCCTGGAAATTCAGGGATCTCCCGAGGCAAGGAAATCTACCAATGTCGATATTGATATCTTCTTTCCAATATCATGTCATTGTTGATCAGGATAAGGTTGCACTATTATAAATGAGAGGAGTGCAGCCTCTGAAGTGGGAGTTATTGACCTTGGTCAGCCATACAGTTGTGGAGGAGCTAGCTGTACTTGATTAGAAAAATAAAGGGCTGGCAAATTCATGGCTAGATTTTATCTCATGCTGTCTAGGAGATAATGGATTATTACTATCAATGGATGCATTGTAGAGAGTGCTATTCTTCTGAATATTCTTTGGTTTTGTGTTATAAAAAAGATGTACTTATATGACAGAACAAATGGTTCCTTGAAATTAACATTTGGATTAGCAGTTGAGGCTAAAGGATGCGAACAGGCTTTCCAGCTCTTGGTTTGATCTTTCATGTTAATTTATTCTAGTGTGGCTGTTGGTTTATTGTTTGGATTGGGGTGGACAAATTGTGAGTTAGAAGTTATTTGTTGTTTGGATTTTCGTACTCATCCCTGCCTAATCTTATGCGTACTCTTGGGAGGCATATGTGCAGGATTTCTTCTGGCTATTCTTTTTGGTTTTTGAATTTCATTATTTCCCAACAGATCAACCTCATGTTTTGTTTGATTTTTGCATATAATATTTTTCAATTTATCTTAAAAAATGGCACTATCTACTTATTCAGAGGCATATAAGTAACATCATGTTGTACATTTATATTTTATAGCCGTCTTCTTATAATTGCAGATTACGTCTACAAAGCTATAGATGCTCTCCCAGTACAGTCGCATCCAATGACCCAATTTGCTACGGGTGTAATGGCTCTCCAGGTACTGATGATGGTTTGTGAGATTTATGCTCCTCATCTTTCAATAAAAAAATGCTCCTCATCCTTGCCTGACTGCTGGAGGTGGCAGATATGCTGTCATATCCCATTTTATGTTTCGTTCCCTCACTTGCAATAAATCCATGTTGTGATATAGTTAGGGTAAGAGAAGTGCAGAATCTTTAATCTTATAGAAAACAACTCTTTTAGTAAACCAAGTAAAACATGTAGGAGCCTTAGCTCAATCTTCAATTTATTGGATTTCCTGGTTCATAGTTCCACCAACCACCAATTATGACATCTTTTCTCTCCCATATTTGAATGATTCTCTGACATTATTATGGAATCGAAGACTTGCCCTTTGTTTTAGTCATAGGCCAAGATTGAGACCTTTTGTCAAGAAAGATGCCAAAGGTTCAGAGTTGATAGTTGAGCAGTCTCACCCCTTGGAGGGAGGTGGTGGCAGGGGGGGGGGGTTGGTTGGCTTCCTTTAGTTACATTTGGAGATTGACTCCTCACTTTGCTCTTGCAGGCCTACCTTGCCTCAACTGCTGATAATAGCCTTGAACTCAGACAAAAAATCATTCAAAATGATGAGAAAGTTGGGGAAAGTTATCACCATCCATCCATCATCTATCGGATACCGGCTGACTGGACCTGCTTAGAGAAGGATGCATCTTGGTGCTCTATCTTGTTGGACCGTTGTAGGAAATATAAACCCACTTGGACTCAACCAAACATAAGGACAAAGTCCATTCCTCATTCTAACTTGTGGAGTTATCATGGCATGTCTGGCTTTATCAGTGAGTTAAGAAATTCTTGACCTTCCATTTCTATAATCATTGAGATTACATAGGCTAAGAATGAGTTGTAACCATAATGAAGATGAAAGTAGAAGCTAACCTCATTATTGTGGATGTTACGTTAGCTTCAAACTGGGTATTTGATTCTATTGTGAGTTTTTGGATCGTGACACTACTACAGGGGATGAATAGTTGTTCGAGGCCGTGGAAAGAAAGTAATGACATGTCTATTTATGAGGTCCTAGATTTCTCTTATATAGAGAGGAAAAACCCTGGTGGCAAATTACGTACAAGAGACACAAAATAGAAAATACATAAATAGGGAAGGATAGCAATGTCATAGCAATGTCTCTCAACACTCCTTAAGATGGTAGATGCCAATCATATTCAGGTTGGAACATCTCTAAAATGACCCATTTGCTAGAGCCTTTGTGAAAATATATGTTATATGTTCTCTGAACTGATGTGGGAAGCAGAGATAAAACCCTTCTGAATAATGTCACACACACGTATAGTGACAATCTACCTCAATGTGCTTGGTCCTCTCATGGAAAGCACAATTGTTAACAATGAAAAGAGTAGCATGTTGTTGCATTGTAGATGCATGGGAAGAGGTCTGCCAATAGTTAGGTCAGTTAGAACATATCTGCTCACATTATCTTAGTGTTCCCTGCATCGTGGCAATAGATCTAGCAACCACGATTTGCTTCTTGCTCTTACATGGCACTAAAGAGCTCCCTATGAACACTGATCTTGTCTTTAGGGTATCTTGCATAGTCTGCATCTGCACATACCATCATGTCAATGGATGTCCCTTTACTCAAGAGTAATCCAATACCCAGATAGGACTTCAGATATCTCAGAATCATGTGAACCACATCCATAGATGCCTTTCTCGGCTTCTCGATAATTTGGCTAACTTTGCCCATAACAAAGGAGATGTCTGTCCTAGTAATGGTCACATGGAGTAGTTTCCCAATGAGCTCTTTGTATCTTCTCTTGTCCACCTCTTCTGTGTCATCATCGTATAACTTCATGCTAAGGATCTATGGAAGTAGTGGCAGGTTTGCAGTCTGTCATGCCTGTTTCTGAGAGCATGGGATCAAATTTCGGTGAAATTTTGGTGGTGACCGAAATTCGGCCTAAAGGCCTATATCGATCAAAATTTGGAGGCTCCAATACAAAAATTGACCGAAATGATTGAAATTTCAGTCGAGTCACTCATCGAAATGGTGGCCGAAATCGAAATTTAAGGCCTTGTATGAGAGCCAATCAGTAACATACTTTGGGTCTTTACAAGGCCCCGCTGTTTCCTAAAAATTCAAGCTCTAGGAAGTATCATAAATCGTTAAGGTCCTTAGTGACAAACGATTGTACAAGGAAATAATTAGTTGCACTAATACCCTATGCATCATCTCCTATAATAATGATATTGTTAAAATGGACTACTATTAACAATGTTACGTCTGAACAAATTCTGAATGATCTGCAGCCGATCTTGTGAAGCCATGATACTCTATCAAGTCCGAGAGATTCTGGAACCATGCATTGGGACTCTGCTTAAGGACATATATTGGCCAATGAAATCGGCTAACCTTCTAATACTCCCCTTCAACAGTTAACGTTGATGGTTGCTGCATGTATACTTCCTCATGTAGACCACCATATAGAAATGCATTCTTCACATCAAGCTGGGTTAGGGACTAGTCACATGCCACTACAACAAATAAAATGATCCAAAGAGTAGCACAAGAGAGAATGTATCCTGACAATCCACCCTATAAGTCTGGGTGAACCCACGAGCCACAAGCCTCGCCTTGCGCTTGTGAGCTACCACACAAGGAGGTGGGGGTGATGGTGGCGGAGGAGGATCCACAACTGGAGGTGATAGTGGTGAGGATGCATGTAGACCTCCTCTTTTAAGTCAGATGGAGTCAACTTATCGCCTACAACAAGAACAAAGCCTTTTCCCACATCAAGTAGGGTCGATTCTTTGCCTCCATTTAGATCTATCTCGGGTCATTCTTGAGTTTATATTCACATAATTACGATCCCTTCGGATAGTCTCATTCCAATGCTTCTTGGGTCTTCCTCGCATCTTCTAACGCATCGGGTGACCTCCTTTGCAAGTGGTCAAACCATCTGAAGCGGTTTTCTCTTAGCTTATTATTTATTATAGCGACACCAACTTTCCTTCTAATTCCATCATTCCGAATTTGATCTTTTTGTATATATCCACACATCCACCTTAGCATTTTCATTTTTGCTAATGTCATTCTTTGCACATGTCCATGGTTTACATAACAACATTTAGATCCATAAAACATATCAGGTTTCACAACTACTTTGTAATGTTATCCTTTGATTTTCAAAGGAATTTTCTTGTCACATAGAACATTAGGGGCTCCTCTCCACTTTAATCAACCTGCATTTATTATATGGGTAATATCTCCATTGGATTCTCCATCAAGTTGCAAAATAGATCCCGAGTATCTAAAAGAATATTTCTTTTGCATATTATTGTCTCCAATCTTCATCTCGATTCCTTCACTACTTGATGTGGATAAGAATATAGGGAAGAATTGTTGAGAGGTGAGAAGAGAAGAATTTGGGTAAGGGGATAGGGAGGAGCACACCAAGTTGCGTGGGAAGGGAGACAATAAAAAGGAGGAGTACTGGATTGGAGGATTTGAGAGGAGAAAGAAATCCAAGGGGGAAAGCCAATGGCTAATAAACTTTTACTCCATTTCATCTTCTTACTACAAATAAGTAGGCTGCTTTAAATAGAGAGTCAATCCATTAAAAGTGGCAACCTTTCATCTAAAAGACACATCTAAACCAAAAGGCACATCTAAAGATGGTGAATTTTGGTTTTTGAAAAAAATAGTAGAAATTGCAACAAAATAAAATTACAACAGAACTAAAATTAGATATTTTTGAATTGCATAATATGGGAAAAAGCTTTGTTGTTGTATCAATTCTCCGCTGCTTGAATAAATTTGTTTCTAACAATTTGCTTACTCCTTGGTCTGTTGTTGGAGAATTCCATCTGAAATCGTTGATTAAATCTTCCCAATCTTACTTCTTTACAATGGCGAAGTTGGATGAACGGGAGGCAACGACGTGTTTGGTAGGTCCATCACCGATGATGCTTGGTACGCGCTGGGCAAAGGTGGTCATTGGATGTGCAACATGTTATGTCATTGCAACAGTCAAGGTGGTGGCGACCTCGACAGCTAAATGTGTGGCAGTTGGCGATCATACATTGCCGTTGGTCATTGAGTAGGTGAAAGTCTGACGACTGTGGGAGCCTCAATGGTTGCAATGATCCCTTGTAGCTCCTTGGTTGCCATACCATGTCGGGGGAGAAAAAGATAAACAGAGCCTGAAGAATAGAATAAATAAGCATGAACACCAAGATTTTTCATGGAACCCTACTCCCTAAGGAGCAGGATGAAACCACGGGAGAACGCCTCAAAGGGCTGATAGTCTATTGCTTTTCTCATATTAATACAATGGGTGTGGGGATCTATATATAGCCCCCATTGAGTCTCCACATCTCCAAATTGGTAGATGTGGGACTAAACAACTGGATAGGGATCTCTCTCATAAGTGATATATACAACTTATACTCTAACAATAAGCACATGAGGTCTGATGAACAACGCTTAGAGATCTAAGGAACTCAGAAAGTTGTAAAGTGCAGAACTCTAAAGCATTATAAGAATGGAGATATTTGACTTTTGCAAAAAAAATCCTTATCTTTTTAATAAAATATTTGTTCATAGTTCTTATTCTTCAATAAAGACCCAAGAAAGTCTAGAAAAATCATTGATAATAACTAGGTAAAAATAATGTTTATGGTGATCAGGAACACGACTCGGGCCCCAAATGTCTACATGTAGGAGCTCAATTAGCTGAGAGCTGCTCTGACTCTGAGGGGTGGAAAAAATGAACGATGATGCTTCCCAAGTTAGCACACTCTAGAAAGAGGATCTCGTAAAGATCTGAGGGAGAACATGACGCAATTTCTGCAGAGGAAGGTGCCTAAAATGAAGGTTCCACATATATGGTGAGACTGGTTCAATAGGTATAGTAGAAGCACCAACATGAGGAGGTTGAACCAATTTGTAAATCCTCCGCTGCTCACAGCCACATCCAATCACCCTGTCCATGAGTATATCCTGAAACACATAAGACGAAGGGTCAAAAATGACACGACAATGCATGTCCTTAGTAATTTGACTAGTGGAAGTAAATTCATCTGAAAATCAGGAGCATATAAAATATTATGAAGGCTCATAGACAGTGTCAAATGCACCTCTCTCTGTCATGTAATTGGCAAGTGGTCGCCATTAGCAATGACAACCCATCTGCAGGTGGTATGGTTCTTATAGGACATGAACTGTGCTCTTTCTCCACACAAGTGGTGTAAAGCACTGGAGTCCATAATTCACTCTGTCATGTCTGCACCGGTACTACCAGTAAATGTATAGGCGATACCTGAGGAGCTCGAAGAGGCTCTGGCTGCGACTGCAGTGTTGTAGTGGTGGTGCCAATAGCAGGAGTCATGATCTCTCAAATACAAGAGACAATATCATCCAGGAGAGGATCAACCTGGAAAGCTGTAGTATCTGAAGGCTTAATCTGTTTAGTTACACGGCCAGAAACGTGATATCCATGCTTCTGCTAGCATGTATCCTCTGCATGTCCAGGCCTACGACAGTAAGTGCATGGGCCACACTGGCATCCCCTGCCTGTGCCATAAGAGATGCGTCCTCTGGACTGGATCATCCCTCCTCGGCCATGAGAGGCGGCTATCGTTGAAGAGGGTGGAGAAATGGTTGTAGAAGGCATGATAATCTGGTTAAGATGGCTATAGGCCTCCTATGGGACATGTGGTAGCTCCGGTAAGAAGTTGAGTACATATAGTATCATACTCATTATTGTTGGGAGAAAAGAAAATCATGCGATTAGAATAGACCGAGGGCTCTCTTATATATGAGAAAAGCCCTTGAGTTAATTACATGATAAGTACATAGAGAAATATAAACCATAAAAAGACCATGAGATATATTTATCTCAACATTCCCCCTCAAGCTGGAGCATATATATCTATCATGCTCAGCTTGGAGCAACACCTTTGAAATGGACCTTTAGCTAATGCCTTGGTGAAGATGTCAGCCATCTGATCTCCTGTGGATACATGAGCAGTAGATATGAGACCCTTCTGGATCAGGTCTCTGGTGTAATGACAATCCACTTCTATATGATTCGTCCTTTCATGAAAAGCAGGACTATTGACAATGAATAGTGCAACTTGATTACTGCATAATAGTTGCATAGGAAGAGGGAGCTCAATAGTAAGGTCAGCCAGTACCAATCTAACCCACATCATTTCTGCACTTCCTTGTGCCATGACCTTGTATTCGGATTCTACACTTGATCTGGACACAACTGTCCGCTTCTTGCTTTTCCATGAAACAAGTGAGCTCCCTTCAAACATAACAAAGCCTGAAGTAGACTTTCTATCTCTGGGACAATCTGCATAATCAACATTTGCACAAGCTGTCGCCTCAAGAGATGTATCTCAGTTGAATATATGACCCGAGCCAGGTGAGTTCTTCAAATATCTCAATATCATATAGACATCATCCATATGCACCTTTCTGGGTTGCTCCATGAACTGGCTAACTTTGCTTACTGCAAACATTATATCCGGTCTGGTGATGGTGGCATATAAAAGCTTCCCAACCAACTCTCTATACCTCCTACTCTCTACCTCCTCAGTGTAATCATCATATAACCTCATACTTGGATCCATAGGGTTAGTAGCAGGCTTGCATCCTGTCATACCTGTCTCAGAAAGGAGATCCATCACAAACTTTCTCTACGCCATTACTAGACCATGCTGTTTCTTGACGAACTCCAACCCAAGGAAGTATCGAAGCGTGCCAAGGTCCTTCGTCACAAACTGTTGACCTAGAAACTCCTTGGCCGTCTGAATGCCATGGTCATCATCTCCTGTGGCAACAATATCATTCATATAAACAAGAATAGCAACCGTACTTCTCTAGGTCCTCTAAACAAAGAGTGAGTGGTCCGCAATAGACCTCACAAACCCCTGGTGCTCTATCAACTCCGATAACTTCTGGTACCAAGCTCTCGGATTCTGCTTCAGGCCGTAAATTGCCTTGTGTAGCCTGCACACTTGCTGCGACCCCCCCTCCCCCAGCAGCAAACCCTGGTGGTTGCTACATGTAAACCTCCTCCTGAAGATCTCCGTATAGAAAGGCATTCTTTACATCAAGTTGGTACAGTGGTCAGTCCCGTGAGACAACAACAGAAAGAAGAATGCGTAGTGTCGAATGTCTCACCACTGGAGAAAAAGTATCATGATAGTCCTCCCCATAAGTTTGGGTGAACCCACATACTACAAGTCTGGCCTTGTATCGGTCCACACTGCTATCTGCTCTTTGCTTGACTGTAAATATCTACTTGCAACATACAACATAGGCCCTTTTTGGTGCAGATACAACACTTCACGTAACACGTGACCTCAAGGTTGCCATCTCCTCTTCCATTGCTAGTCACCACCTATTGTCCTGTAATGCCTCCTGGTATTAACATGGGATAGTGATAGTGGAGAGTCTCACTACAAACTTCTTGTACTCCTCTGAAAGATGTTCCAAAGAAACATGAGCAGCAAGGGAATATGTGGCGCATTGGCGACGAGATAGGGCAATAGGAAGCTCCAGATTATCAGTCTCTCTATCTTCTGGAATTAAATCATCTTGTGTATCATGCAAAGCTCCAATGCCATCAGTAGAAACAATGCGTTCATAACATACTTGAGGCGTAGTGGATAATGTAGACGACACATGAGCAGATGGGCGAGTAGAAGACCTGCGAGTGTAAACAATGGGGAACACCTTGAACTGGGTATGGAAGTGGAGGTGGAGGAGGTGGTGGAGGAGACAGAGGTGGAGGAATGACAACATCTTCTCCAGTAGTAGTATTGGATAACCAGTCAGCTGTAGGAGAGAAATACATAACCGACTCAAAGAAAGTAACATCAGCGCTCACATAATATCACCATCCTACAAGATCAAAACATCTATAACCTTTTTGGGTACGAGAATAACCAACAAAGGCGCATTTGACAGCTCTAGGTGAGAGCTTGTCACGATATCCTTCCTTGAAGTCTCCAACCATCGTGGAGTTCCTATACTTCTTTTGTTGCTCAGTAAATGTCGTAATATGCATGTATCCATGAAGCTTATTGATTATGCCACAGAGCGAAGAGTAGTACATGCATATAGGACGACCGTTTTGCTTAGCATTGTAGATATCGAACTGTAGCTGGAGAATCTTGGCATCATTCTTTGCTTGAGCATAGGTGGATGCCAAAGTATCCCACATCACCTTGGCGGCGGGGTGATTCAGAATATCATAGACTATTTCTGTGGTGAGGGTCCCACAAAGCCAAACACGCGTATACGAGTCATCTTGCTTCTAAGAAGCATTTACCTTGTCTTATCCGTTGGATCTGTCAAGATATGCTCCTCGTTGTTGTACTGCATGAGGGCAAGAAACTGCATGGACCACAAGTCGTAGTTGGTCTCGTCCATCTTAATGATGGGAGTCGGGCCCTTGAAGGCTACAACAACAAGAACAACAAAGCCTTTTCCCACAATTAAGTCAGGTCGGCTACATGGATTCTTCGCCTCCATTCAGATCTATCTTGGGTCAATCCCAAGCTTATATCTAAAAAACTAAGATCCCTTTGTGTAGTCTCTTTCCAACACTTCCTGGGCCGTCCTTGTCCTCTCTTAACCGGCTCAACATCCCAACAATCGCATCTCCTAACTGGTGCATCTGCTAATCTTCTTTGCAAATGACCAAACCATCTTAAGGGATTTTCTCGCATCTTATCCTTGATCGGAGCTACACCAACTTTCTTTCTGATTGCATTATTCCGAATCCGATCTTTATGTGTGTGTCTACACATTCACCTTAGCATTTTTATTTCTGTTACAACCCTTTTCTGCTCATGTCTATGGTTCACAGGACAACATTCAGATCCATAGAGCATACCATGTCTCACAACTGTTTCGTAAAATTTTCCTTTAATTTTTAAAAGAATTTTCTATCACAGAGAACAACAGAGGCTCCTCTCCACTTTAGCCAGATTGCATTTATTATATTTGTAACATCTCCATCAATTTCCCCATCATGTTGCAAAATAGATCCCGGATATTTAAAAGAATTTCTTTTCCGAATGTTATCGTCACCAATTTTCACCTCGATTCCGTTACCATTGCTTCCATCAAATGTGCACCCCATATATTCCTGTTTTAGCCCTACTTATACGAGATCCTTTAGTCTCCAATGCATGTCTCCAGACCTTAAGCTTCTCATTTACTCCATCTCTAGTCTCGCCAATCAACACAATATCATTAGCAAATAACATATACCAAGGTAACTCATCCTGAATGTGACTTGTCAACTCGTCCATAATCAAAGTAAAAATAAATGGACTCAAAGCTCAACCTTGATGTAAACCAATGCTGATGTCAAAATAGCCAATCTTCCCAGACCAGGTCCTTACACAAGATAAAGCCCTATCATACATGTCCTTCATAACGTTAATGTATAGGTCATGTACTTGTCTCTTCTCCAAAACTCTCCACAATATCTCTCGTGGGACAGAGTCATAAGCCTTCTCTAAATCAATAAAGATCATATGTAAGTTCTTCCTTTTAGCTCTATAAATCTCTATTGTTCTCCTTAACAAATGGATGGCTTCAATAGTTGAGCGACCTCGCATAATTCCGAATTGGTTTTCTTTTACGTTGGAAACTTGCCTCAACCTTCTTTTGATCACATGTTCCCAAACTTTCATAGTGTGACTCATCATCTTGATACCTCTATAATTTGAACAATTTTGAATGTCACCTTTATTCTTATAAAGAGGCACTACAATACTCTTCCAATCACCAAGTATTTTCTTGCTTCGTCAAATAACGTTAAAAAGATTTGTAAGCTAAATCAAACCTCTCAGTTAAAACTCTCCATACTTCTACAGGGATGTCATTCGGTCCTACACCTTACCCATGTCTCATAACCTTCAAAGCCTCCTCTGCTTCCTTTCTTTGTATTCATTTATAGCTTGTACAATTCAAGTAATTTTCACTACTAGCTAGATCCCCCAAAGTGATCTCTTTATTTCCTTCCCCGATGAAAAGTTTATGGAAGTATTGCTCCCATCTAGTCTCTATATCCTTCTAAGTAACAAGCACATGGCATTCCTCGTCCTTGATCCATCTTACTTGAGAAAGGTCTTTGGTCTTTCTTTCACTTGCTTTGGCCAGCGTGAATATATCCTTCTGGCCCTCCTTATAATCGAAAATTTTATAAAAAACTTCATAGGCTTTTGACTTAGCTTCGCTTACAGCCTTTTTTGCTTCCTTCTTCGCTATTTTATAGTTTGTGGTAGTTTCCTCTGTTCTATCCTTAGACGTAGCCTTAAAGCATGCTCTTTTAATTTTTAGCATTTCTTGCACCCCTTCACTCCACCGCTAAGCTTCCTTTTGACGTGGAGTTCCTTCCTTTGACTCGCCTAGCATCTGTTTGGCTACCTTTCGAATACAAGATGCCATTGCCTCCCACATCTCGTTTGTACTTTCGCTACAATCCCAAGATAAGTCTTCTAAAACCTTCTCCCTGAAGTCCGATTGCTTCAGTGGAAAATTCCATCTAGTTCTAGTGATCTTATATTCTTAGGAACCCTCCTTTTCTTAACCGACCCTTTTATTTGCACATCCAAGACTAACAAGTGATGTTGGGTTGTCAAACTCTCTCTTGGGATTACTTTGCAATCTTTTACAATACAACCGATCTCTTCTCAACGCAAAGTAATCTATCTGTGTTCTTGTGGGCCCACTCTTATAAGTAATTAAGTGCTCTTCCCTCTTCTTGAAGAGAGTGTTTGATATGAAAAGGTCATATACCGTTACAAAATCCAGAATGACTTTTCCCTCTTCATTTCTTTTCCCAAAACCATGTCCTCCATGAATATTAGCATATCCTAAAACGTCTTTTCCCACATGTCCATTAAGATCTCCACCTAAGCAAAGCACCTCTCTTTGTCGGATTCCTTGTAAAATCTTGTCCAGATCCTCCTAAAAAGCTCGTTTAGTCCTTTCATCTAAACCAATTTGCGGTGTATAAACTGAGATGACATTCGGTATTTCTTCTTCAAGCACGAATTTTAGCAAAATAATCCGATCCCAAATCTTTGCACCTCAACCACACAATCCTTCAAATCCTTATGAACAACCACTCCAACACCGTTTCTGCTCTTATCTTTACCTGAGTACCAAAGTTTAAAGCATGTCTTCTCGATCTCCCTTGCTTTCTTTCCAACCCATTTAGTCTCTTGAAGACATAATATATGAATCTTCATTTCCATCTTATCCATTGTTTCCATCAATTTTCCAGTTAAAGTGCCAACATTCCAACTACAAATCCGCAAATTCCTTTGCAATCTCTTTTGGACTAACTTCTTTACTCGCATGCGTTCATTATGTGAGAGTCCTTGTAAATTTTGGATTGCATCCTGACGGTGATGCAACGGAACTAACTTATTTACCCGCATGTCTTCCTCATGCGAGAACCCTTGCAAATTTTGAACTACATCTAGGCTGCGATGTAGCGGCCCTTGCCAATTTTTCATTGCATTCGAGCGATGCAACGCGTCGCAAGTAGGGAATGCCCCAATGGAATCTATATGTTTGCTTAAATCCATGTTGAAAAGATCTGACTGTCATGAGGCAACCTCTTAAATAGTATTTTTTTTAAAAAATAATATTTAGGAAGTTGTCTCCGACTTTTTTACACTGGTTGTCGGCTATCTAACGCAACCCTCCTCATTTATCCGAGCTTGGGACTGGCCATGGCTGACTTGGGCCCTTGAAGGCTTCGGACGAAGAAATATCACCCTTGTTCTCTGACATTACAGAAAAACATCTGGCCAACATACTCAACTAAGGAGTAGACCGATATGAACAAATCTACATGATCATACAGAGGATTGGTTGTACGTGTAGACTCACACAACCATCGTCATAAACCTCTGTTGCTCGCTAAGGTTGAAAAACACGATTTTTAGGTCTGAAATCGCGTTCTCCGGTCAAAATCAGACCAAATCAATCAGTAAATCAAGCTGTAGGGATGTACGGAGGGGCATGAGGGGCCGACGGTAGCCCGAGCGGTCAGGGACAGTAGCCGGTGAACCTGGGCTGTCTGGAACAACAACCCGGGCAGTCGGGAGGCCGAGGGCCGAAGGCCTGGGCGACTGGGATCAGGTTGGAGCGCCGGCAGTGGCGACGACAATGGTGACGCGTGGAGGAGGCATGGTGTGTAGGGTTAGGGTTAGGGTGGGATATGGGAACTTCGATTTAGGACCGTCGCTTCGATACCATGTAGAAGTGAAAATAATGAGCAACACTAATGAGAGGCCCTCATGTTCTCTTATACAGGAGGGGAACTATTGGGAAAATTACAGGATGAAGACAAAAGAAATAGAAAATAAGAAAAACAATGCTAAAGGTAATGAATATTTCAACATGCTACATATCCTATTTCAGGACATGTTTCATTGTGGTGTCTCTCGGAGGACTTCGGAAAGTTTGAGGTGGGATTGTTAGCTATTACAATCCCACACGCATATCGAGAGACACTATATGACGGTTAGTGACATCTGGCTATGGAAGAAGAAATGCATGCATTATTTTCTTTAGACACATGTACCTTGGTTATTGCCCGTGCATGAGCCTTTATGTAGGTTGCAAATGAGTCTTATGGTGAAGCATAGAGTGGATGTTTGTATTGATCGCTGTAAAAGCCATATTTGTGGTGAGAGATTTAACTCTAACATATGGGGTGGACTATTAGGACACTTTATCTCATGTGGCTCATCACTCCAACCTTCGGATTCTTCTTTCTGTTGTAGTGGTGAGAGATTGGATGCTTTTTTAACATGATGCCAAGAATACCTTTTCTATATGGAGACCTATAGGAGGAAGTCTATATGAAGCAACTATCTGGGTTCGTCGATGAGGGAGATTGCCAGAAGATATGCATGCTCCATAAGGCTATTTATGGTCTTAAGAAAATCCCTAGAGCATAGTTCCAGAAGTTTTCAGACTTGATGGAGCAACATGCTTTGAAAAGATCAAATGCATATCACTCACTCTTAGTATATAAGATGTCACATTGTATTGTTGTCTGTACGTTGGTGACATCATCGTTACCAGGTATAATTTTCAAGGGATTAGTAAGGCGAAGGTTCTCCTTGAATAACAACTTGTTATTAAGGAACGTAAAGAACTGCGATACTTTCTTGGGCTTGAATTTGCTAGAGGACCAGTGATGAGTTAGAGAAAGCATATTACTGATCTCCTTCGGGAGACTGGAATGGTAGACCATAGACATGCTACTACTCCTGTGGATCCCAATATGAAACTCTATGATGATGCTACTGATAAGACAGACTAGGAAACTTTTATATGTGATGACTGCGAGATCAAACATTTCTTTGTCGTAACCAAAGTTAATTAGTTTATGGAGAAGCCACACCAGACACATATCGATGCAGTCTTCATGATCATAATGTACCTGAAGTCTTCACCAAGTACATAATTAATCTTTAAAAAAGGGACATATCTTGAGATCACAACATGTGTAGATGCTGATTGTGCAAGATGGCCTAAAGACATGACGTCAACATTAGGGTTCTCAATGTTTATTGTTAGATCACTTGTCTTGTCTCTTGGAAAAACAAGAAGCAAATTGTGTTGCTAAGTCAAGTGCTGAATATGAATATAGACTATGACGCAAGGTAAAACTGAGATTATCTTGGTCAGGTCTGCCCTAACTAAGTGACCTACATATTGAAGCATCTCTTCCTCTACGACTGCTATATGATAATCATGATGCATTATATATAGCTAATAGTCCATTTCGTGAGAGAACCAAACACATCAAGATGAAATGTCACTATACTAGGGACATGATACAAATGGGCTTCATCTCCATATCTCATGTCACTATTTATTTCCAATAATCCAACATTCCAAGAGAGAACAGTTGATTGCCACTATACTAGGGGCATGATACAAAAGAGCTTCATTTCTACAACTCATGCTAGTTTAGCGGTGCAAACAACATATATAACCATTAATGCACTAGTCAAGGATCCATTATAGAAATGTTCGTCTAAGTTAAGCATGGTAGACAAACAACATATATAACCATTAAAGCACTACTCAAGGGTCCATTATAGAAATGTTCGTCTAAGTTAAGCATGGTAGACATCTACGCTACATCTTGAAAGGGAGTGTTATATGAAATATTTATTATGTTATTTTCTTTCCTATGTTATTTTCTTTTCTATATATTTCCTATTTCATGTACTTTGCATGGTTTCTCTTCTATACAGAGGAACCGTATGTCCTCATAATAAACTAATCATTCATTTCAGCAAGCATCCCTTATTCACTAGAAATTACCACCTGATTGATACCAATGCAGTTTGATTTTTTAAACCGTATATCTAATGAATTCTATCCTCTCGCAGCAGCCAAAAGAACAATTTTATTTTATTGTCATAAAAAATATTAGTAAAAAATGCACCTGGGCCTCATTATAATATGCGGCTCAATTTTTGCTTTCTGATTTCACTTGCTTTTTATCCTTCAGGTTCAAAGCGAGTTTCAGAAGGCATATGAGGGTGGTATGCCAAAGGCAAAGTATGTTTCTCTAGCCTGCTTTTTCTAGCGACGATTTTCATTACATTACATAACAAATCATTTGCTTTGTATTTATTAGATTTTGGGAACCCACGTATGAGGATGCTTTAAATTTGATTGCTAGAGTCCCAGCTGTGGCTGCTTATGTGTATCGGAGGTAAGTGAAGTGGAACTTCTGAAGTTAAAAAGGAGATTTCTGCCTTATGGCATCTCATTACATATTAGATTACTTTCAATACTAACTTTTTTCTGCTTTCCATGTAGGATTTATAAGGACGGAAAAGTTATATCAGCAGACAAGTCTTTGGACTATGGAGCTAATTTTTCTCACATGCTAGGATTCAATGATCCCAAAATGTTGGATTTAATGAGATTATATGTTATCATCCACAGGTATTTACTCCAGCAAGTTCTCTTCTGAATTTGGGATTTTTTTTACTTCGTTCTTTCTCTGAAGTTACATATTCTTTGTCGCAGCGATCATGAAGGGGGAAATGTGAGTTCTCATACTGCCCATTTGGTAAGATTATTTTCTTACTAATTCTATTTCCCGTTTGCAAAGGTCCATCAAGTGCCTTATATTATGTCCATTGCCTAAGCTATCGCCATGCACCTTTTTTATGCAAGTAAAGGTTGTTCTGGTTGTATGTCGCTCAAAAATCAGTTGCCTTCAATTCACATCTTAATTTTTTGACTCTAATTTTCGTTTGATATTTCTTTAAGAAGTGTGGCAGTCATCGAAATGCATGCTTAGTTTGTGTACTAATCCGATTTTCCTTAGATTTCATTGTGAAATCTGCTAAGCTTTTCGTTTCTGTCTGATTTCCCTGAATTTGGTAATGACCATCTGGTAAGCTATTAGTTTCTAGTGCCTAAAGTTCGTGTTAGGAATATAGTTTAATGTCCAAGAGAAATAGTATCTTTTGCTTCTCTTCTCTTTTGTCTACATTAATCTGAAATATCAGAAAGTGATTGTTAATGTGGAACTTCTTTATTTTAGGTTGCCAGTGCTCTTTCAGATCCATATCTCGCTTTTGCAGCTGCATTGAATGGGTTGGCAGGGCCCCTCCACGGGTTAGCTAATCAGGTAATTATTTTTTCCTTACTTCAATTCTCTCTATACCCACTTAAATAGTCTAATGGTAGTGCCGTGTGTCTACCACCCAAAAGACCAGGGTTCAAATCCCTCCTTGTTGGGGTTGCATTAGGTAGTCGACGACCAGCGTAAAAAATAGTCGAATCTTTCAACATTAATTTGAGCAAGAATTCGTGTAGTCGCTATTTATAGTGGGAGAAGGCTTCACCATTTTTACTTTAATTCTCTCTCCGTTACCTCTCATGCTATTCACTATTTGTTGACCGAAAAGAGATGTGACTATTGAAGGTTGATTTGAAATGGTTACGCATGCCCAGGAATGAAATTGTGGCTGTCTTCATTGTTTCAGCTAACTCAAGAATATACAGTCCTCATTTTTAAAATAGATTTGGTTATCATAGGAGGTTTTGAATAGCTGGTCGAGAATTACATGGGAGGTCCGAAAAGAACAATATAAAAAAATTGAAACACCAGCTTAACTCTTATGATTAGATGCCTTTATTTACACAAGTGTGGAAGTCCAAGTAATAGGTACCAACCATCAATACTATTTTTGGCTTCTCTATTATACTATAATATTTATCCTTCAAATTCGCAAAAGTTGGATATTACATCCGGCTTATGTTTGAACATGGGACAACTGCGAACTACCCTTTCCAAAGCAATCTGAAGGCCTGGTAACAACTGTGTTGATCTTCTTAACTGAACTATCAAATGCATGCTCTTACCATGCAAGTTTTTTTTTTGGAAAAAGAGGGTGGAGTTTCATTTCGGAATCCACCTCAGTGGTTACACCTAGATGCTTGCCTAGGAAGCATAAATTCTCCTAAAATGCCCAGAACACTTCTGGGAGAACCGAAAATCATGAAACACAATCGTTGCTAGCACACCAAATGGCCCATGACAAAGCAAATGCCGGAGAAACATCATCATAAGAGTTGCTGCCAACAATTTGTAATGATCTGCAAAAGGATGTGCTATCACTCGTCCTGATCCATAATATTCCCCTCGTTCCTAATCCATCGTGAAGGGATGCATAAAAAAATAAGTGATTTAGGTCTTCATATCTTCTATGACAAAAGGCATCGCCAGTGGTAAACATTCTGTCCAGTCGCTCCTTGTTCATAGTCCTCTCATATCTAACCAGCAGAGAAAAACCTTCACACGTTGCGGTATCTTGATGTTTCAAATAATTCTGCAAGCACATGCGAGATCCTCCTAAATCACCTAGTTGTCCTTAGCAAATATACGACATGCCTTTTTCACAATGAAACGATCATTAGACTACTTGAAGTGATCCCTTCCCTGCATTATTTCGTGGACGTCTAATAAGTCATTCAACAATTATAAAATTTCATCGATTTTTTCTTAGAGAATCCAGTATAGAGTTCCCATGATCCATCTGACCATGCCTGATGAATCGATAAATCCTTCTTTACTGCTAAAGAAAATAACCGTGGATAATGCTCCCCAAACAAGCTCAGATTTGTCCAATTATCTTTCCAAAAAGCAGAATGTTTCTCCATTTCCAACATCCGGTCGTAGTAGATCTCCCATATCTGGAATAGCCTTATAGATGCCCTGCCACAGAGATGAAGAGTACTGCATATTTCCTTGCATCAAAGATCCACGAATATCATAGATGCTCGTCATTAGGCAGCACACCAAATCCTCAGACTTCCCCAGATCCTAAGAATCCACTTGGTAATAAGAGCTTTATTCGTAGCCTCAAGCCGCAGAACCCCCAAGTCACCTTCATTCTTGGACCTGGTAACTTTATCCCAGTTCCCGTGGTGCACCCCACATTTCACCTGCCTAATGTCTACCCAGAAGAATTGTCTCATGATGGATTCAATCTTCGTCCGTATGCCAACTGGAAGCAACATAGTCGTATAAAATAAGATAGGGATAGCCGACAAGACATGCTTGAGTAGCACCAATTTCTCCCCCTTCGAGAGGATCTTAGCTTTCCACCCAGCAAGTTTATTATCTAATTTAGCCACCAGCACCGATCTCCAGTCGCACGCATGTAATTGTCCCACAACCAAGGGTTGACCCAAGTATGTTGCAGGAATTGTCTCCTACGTACATCTCAATTCCCTGCAGGCCAGTTTAGTTAATTCAAACGAAATAAATGTAGATTTCTCCTTGTTAATCTGCGGACTTGAGATGTGTCCAAAGATATCCAAGATAGATGATGCCCGCATGGCATGCTCTAATGCACCCTCCAGAAAAATCAGTGTATCATCCTCATATTGGAGAATCAGAATGGAAATATCTTCTCTGTTATATCCTAAACAAAATCTACCGTGATTTGCCAATTTCATCATCATCGCTAAGGCGTTCGCCATAACCACGAAGAGGAGAGGAGCCAAGGGGCATCCCTTGCATAAACCCCTCTATGGTTGGAAGAAGCCCCCTTCTGGGCACCCATTCACAAGTACCACATACAAAGCTGTAGGGATGCATCCCTTGACCTACCCAATCCATTCCTCAGGGAACCCTCTTCGTTGCATTGATGATCATATGAAGTGCTAGTCCATGCAGTTGTATGCTTTGGAGAAGTTAGCTTTCTACATCATACTTTTCTTTGATTCTGCTTCCAATCAATTATTAGCTCAGATGCAAGGACCCAATCGTCAACCATATGTCTTCCAAGAATGAAGACCAATTGTCATGCGAGATAATGTCGTTTAAGATAACATGTAGCCGGTCTGCAAGAGCCTTTGCAATGTGAGATAAACTCCATTCAAGAGAACAATGGGTTCGTAGTCCACCCTCATGGCCACCAAGGTTCAGAAAGTTGGTATGTGGTACTCGTTCGATCAAGCGGTCTGAAGCGAATAAGCAAATATGCGGAAGTATATGCGAATTATGCAGCTTGTGTTATTTTCCTCAAAATAATAAAAAAATATAATAATAAATTTAAATATTATAAATTTATGTTCCAAAAAAATAACATGAGGAAATATAAAACATAGACCTTTAAGTATGATGTGATTTCAACCAACATATTTCCAAAGGACGTCCATTTAGATACAGAGCTCCCCGTAACACGAATTTGAGAGGTGGAATTAATTGGCATGCTTATTGTTAAAATGCAAACTATAAAAGCAAAAACAATCTTATAAAATATAACAATAATAAACAAATTCCAAAATAATGATGAACTAATTTTAAAGTAGGAATTTGGTGTCTTTTTGTTCAATAATAATAATAGCATCATTTGAAGCCCGAGACTGACCCAAGATGGATTTGAATGGAGGTAAAGAATCCATGTAGCCGACCTTACTTAATTGTGAGAAAAGGCTTTGTTGTTGTTTGTTTGTTGTTGTTTGTCATTTGAAGCTTGAAAGTAGCAGCAACAAAAATCTATTTCAATAAAAGAAAGAGAAAAACTACCGTAAAATCGTTTGAAAATAAAAAATAACTAAATTTAACATTTACATAAATTAACATTTGTAGTTTTGTAGTTTGAAGACAAAATCAAAATAAATAAAAGGAAGAGAATATAATACTATAAAATCGAATTAAAGTAAAAAATAAATAAATTTAACATAAATTGTATCTTAATCATGGTATTAAAAGATGAGCCTCGAGGCGGTCGAGGTGGAACGAGGTGGGGCTTTTTAGCCTCGAGGCGTACGCCTCAGATGGAATGGATGAGGCGTACGAGTCAGAAGGTTGAGGCGGTCTGAGGCGGTGAGGCGGTCGAGGCGGGGCGAGGCGGTTTGTGAGGCGTTTTCTGGAATTTAAAGCATTTTTAATGATTTAATTTATCTTATTGGTAGTTTTAGATGCTTATAAATGTATAGTTGTCTAGGATATATATTTACAAGATGAACGCTTGAAATTTTAAGTTTGTTCATATTTATATTAAGCATTAAACTTGTCTGATTTTTCCAAGAAATTCTTAACATTACACTTTTAAATACATAATCAATAAAGTTTAAAGAAAAACTAGTGTTAAGTGAGGTGACATGATGGAAACATAATATACCAACTAGAAAAAACAAGATTAGATTCAAGGCATGTCAATGTTGTCATATTTAATATATTAGTCATGTAACAATATTTTCATAATTTATATGCACCACAATATTATTTTAGTGATAAATATGTTCTCTTTGATATTTTAATGACAATTATAGCTAATGTTTCTATTTTTGATTGGGTAGAAATTTAGTAGATAGGTTTATGGAATTTACATATCCTTTCTTTCACGCTCTTATCTTCATAATTTCATCATATATTACAATGTTATATATTATATGTATGTCAATTTAGATAATTTCATCATAAATTTATTTATTATACTTTTTGTAAGTATTTTTTTATACAAACTGAGGCTTACGCCTCGACCCTCTCGAGGCTACGCCTTGCCTCGCTTTCAGGGAAAACGCCTCGTTCCGCCTTCCGTTTTTTAAAACCTTGATCTTAATAAATTGAAAGTGCAAAAATAACTAAATTTAACATTTATTGTAAACTATAATAATAGTAGTTGAAGCTTGAAAATTTGTAGGGCAACAATATGAGAATAAACTACTATAAAATCAATTTAAAGTCAAACAATAATAAAATTTAAGGAGCTTGAATGGTTATAATAGTTGTTGAAGGCGGCAACACCAGCTGGAGTCTAAAGTGAGGGTGGTGTCCATCCTAAAGGCAACCGAGTATGCGACCGTATATGCGGTTTAGTCGACCTCATACTCGCCAAAACCACATATACACCGAGTATTGTATATGCGGTTCGGAAGGGTCACCGACTACGCATATGCAGCAGCCTGGCCCTCCTTTCTAAACAATGGTGGCCCCCTCTTTCTTCGCTAACAAAAATAGAAGAGATTTGTTGGTCGCTCAAACCCGTAATTCCCTTATCTAAACTCATGCAACACCTCAAGCAAATCTACCTTGATAAGGTCCCAAAAGTCTTTGTAGAAAATAATAGAGAACCCATCCGGGCCAGGAGCTCCATCCGCATTAAGATGCATCAAAGTCTTTTTGACCTCCATCTCCATGAAGGGGGCTGTAAGAACAACGACCTGATTAGTGGTTAACATCTTGACCCCCTTCCCACATCAACCCCAGCATGCATGGTTGTCCCTTCTGGAGAAGGTATGAAAATTTGAGTGAAGTACCCTCCCTACCTCATGATCCCCTCGAACCTCCACACTTTCGGTGGTGATGCTGTGAAAAGAATTCAGGTCTTCTGCTGGCCATAGAGTGAAAGAAGCGTGTTTGGTGTCAACCTCCTTAAGCCATTATTGCCTTGATCTTTGTCGCCACTTTGCCTCTTATTTTTTTCCCTCCAATCGGACATAAGCCGGCCTGCCTCTCTTCCAGTTCCTCTTCAGTCAAGTCCAGCTCATCCTCCATACCATCCAGCCTAATAATCGTCGCATGAGCATGATCCCTTTTGCTCTTCCTCTGAGCTTTAATGGCATGATCCCTTTTGCACTTCCTCTGAGCTTTAATGGCCTTATTAAAAGCTGTAACGACCCCGTTTCCTGGGCCGTCGGATCCTCCCATATCCGGATCTGGTTACTCAGCAATAATTTATTCAGCAATCACAACTAACATTCAGAAATATACTGCAAATAAAAATACTCGGAAGAAAGTATTTCAACACTTTTCCATTCACAAAATAAAGTTTAGAGGATACATTGTCCCACTATAACCATTACATGTACATCAGCTTGAAAGGAAAATATACAAAAGATTACTAACTACCTTAAAGAGTAAAGCTACTGTGGCTGGCTGGATGTCTAGTATGTAAGCCGGATGAATTTTTAAAGTCCTTGCTATGGCTCACCGATACCTGTTGAGTTTTCCATAAATCATAGGATAAAAATTAGCGAATGCTAAGTAACGAAGAAGAGAAAAGCAAATAAATTGTGTAATTTTTTTTCCAAAACTTGATATCACAATATTTCATTCCTTTTTATTAATTTAAGTCCTATTCCTTTCTATTCCACATCAGGGATTAGTAAAGGGGAACCCCACCATTCTTGTACTCCGAAGCTGTGGATGCTTCGGGATTGGAGATTGTGTTGATCTTGGTAAGCTTATGCCGCTGCACGTCGCGTCAACCAATCCTCCAATACTACCCTGACAATTTCCTTTTCTTTTATTAAACAGGGTCTCAACCCTCAGCCTGGAAAATCAAATGAGCACACCGTCCTCGAGGACTCGGTTGCTTAAAACCTCAGGCTAACATTTAATCATATAACCTAGCGGCTTTAAATACATGTTATCGTGACCCAGCCGCTATTGAACCACTCGTGCCTCCACATGACACGACCTCATCTTCCGTCGTTCCAACCCGAATATATTGGCTCCTGGTACCACGCGTTGCAAAACATTCAATTTGTGTGCACTTATCATAACAGGGCAACCGTGTACCACCTAGGTAGGGAAATGCCAATACGGGTTCCTTCCGACAACCTACAGGTTGCATGCCCGACCTGTAGTACTACTCCCAATCATCCTTATCGTGACACATGATCCTTTTCAGGATCCAACTCAAATCACACCAATTCACATGATGTAATTCTTTCGTTAAGTCTTTGATTTTCATAAACCGCAATACTTGGTATCGACTCACATATATATTATTCATAACCATATGTATACTCCTATTTATGCCTATTTTAACCTCCAAACCCTAACTTTAAGAGCCAACGCATCAATTTGATGTGTAAATCTTATTTTAGTGGGAATTACAAAGCAATTCTTCAGACTTTTTCAAAAATAGCCAAAATTAGGGTTCTTCGTAGCAAAGAACACTAAATCAAGAATTTCAATAATTTCGTATAAAAACCCAACAGCAAAAAGAAGGATTTCGTTACCTAATCGAGCTCTCTCTCGTGTATGCAAGGCTTTATCGAGTTTCGTTTTTTAGAAAGGCTAATTTAAGGCTCCTGAAAAGATCGAATTTCATTTTTCGTATCAAAACGCTAAGAACATGTTAAGAACGCGAAGAACGAACGAAGAACGCGAAGAACGCGAAGAACACGAAGAACGTCAAGAACATATTTTCTCTTAGAAATTCGGTAGAGTTTCCCCTTATATCGGGATATATTTCTCGGAAAATTTCGGCAGAGTTTCCCCTTATATCGGGATATATTTCTCGGAAAATTTCAGCAGAGTTTCCCCTTATATCGGGACATATTTCTCGGAAAATTTCGGCAGAGTCTCCCCTTATATCGGGACATATTTCAAAATAAAAACGAAAAGAGTTTCCTCTATAAAATCAATCGAGAGGAAAATAACAATGAAACTGAAAGAATATACTTAACAACAAGAGATGAAGAACCGGTAGACCACACATCTTAGGTGAGTGAACGTGTGACGAATCAAAGGGTCACTGACGTGCACAGCCGCCCGCACCTAAGTAGGGTATTACACAGATTTCTCCATCGAAATAACTATAAAAGCATAATACGAAGAATAGAAACATAAACGATGGAGAATCGGAGAAACATAAACGCGTCTTAGATGAGTGAACGTGTGACGAATCACAGGGTCACTGACGTGCATAGCCGCCCGCACCTAAGTAGGGTGTTACACAGATTTCTCCTCGAACCACAACAGGAAAACGAATCGGAAAGAAATATGAATCAAAAACAAAACTTGGAAGAACATTGAAAGCCTAGCTTACGAAGCAACTAAGAGAGGATCATACCTTTCTTCTCCTAGTTCTCCAGGCAGCGCTTCGCTAGCGCTCCTCCCTCGCCTCCCACTCCTCCTCCCAACCTCTCGACCCTAGCCCTTGGGGTGGTGGTAGTGTAAGTTGTAAAGAATGAATGGGTAGGGGGGTCTATTTATAGGCCCCAGAAAACTACTAACCATTGTGGAAAACTATGGTTTAGACCTTAACCATGGTTTAGCGGCCCATGGTTTTGGCCCATGGTTTTAGCCAAAACTTATCCCAAACTTGGAGCTTAAGTTAGAACATTTTAGAGGATTCTAGATTCGCTAATGACGCTTAATTAACACTAATCGTGATTAACTTTCACTAATCGCGATTTAACTTTCGCGGCTTACGCATATCTTTTGTTAACTATTGATTAGTGTTTACTAATGATCATTAGCAGCTTTCAATCGTCATTAATTTCTTTAATCATGTTTAATTAGTCTTAATGACAGTCATTATGGATTAATGACATCTTAGCCTTCCTTACTTCTCTTTCTTCCGAAATTCATAACAAATCGAAACGAATTCCGATTCACACGAAACAAATTCTGCCGGTTTCCTTGTTACGAGCCGGATCTTTTTATATAGGATCCGAGATATGCCAAGTTCAAGGCTTTACAATTATAACAAGCTTAAAGGAAGTCTCGTCCTCGAGACTAGAAATGCAGGCATAACATCCTTAAAGAGGATTGAAATCATAACAACCTTAAAGAGAATGAACGTCATGTCATTTAAAATGAACATATACATAATACATAATTTTATCATTCAAACAAGTACGGGTATTTCTCTCTCATTTCTGCCTCAGGTTCCCATGTGGCTTCTTCAAACTCTTGGTTCCGCCATAATATTTTAACTAGAGGCACCTCTTTGTTTCTCAACTTCTTGATATCCCTTTCAAGTATTTGCACATGTATCTCTTGGTATGTCAAATCTTGCTCAACATGTAAATCATCATAACTTATCTTATGCTCTGGATCCCTAATGTACTTTCTCAGATTTGATACATGAAATACATCATGTATTGCCGAAATATGTGGAGGAAGTGCAAGTCTATAGGCAACTTTTCCAATCCGTTGAATAATTTCAAAGGGACCCACGAACCTGGGTGCTAACTTCCCATGCAAGCCAAACCTCTGAACACCCTTCATAGGTGATATTTTGAGAAATACAAAGTTGCCTACCTCAAATTCAAGGTCTCTTCTCCTGGTATCACTATAACTTTTCTGGCGACTCTGAGCAGTTAATAGTCTTTTTCTAGCAAGTTCTACAGCTTCCCGTGTCTCCTGAAGTCTATCTGAATCATAAAGGTTCTTTATTCCGACCTCTTGCCAACACAAAGGAGTTGTACACTTTCGTCCATATAGTGCTTCAAATGGTGCCATGCCAATACTTGTATGGTAACTATTTTTGTAGGTGAATTCTACAAGAGGCAAATGTTTAATCCACGATCCCTTCCATTCTAAGGCACATGCTCGTAGCATATCCTCTAGTGTTTGAATCGTACGTTCTGACTGCCCATCTGTTTGTGGATGATATGCTGTACTCAAGCATAGTTGTGTACCTAAAGCTTTCATGAAGTTCTCCCAATAGTGTGAGGTGAATCGTGAATCTCGATCAGAAACTACTTCCTTCGGGATACCATGGAGGCGAATCACATGTGTAATATATAACTCAGCCAGCTGGTCTGGAGTGAAAGATAAGCTTATCGGAATGAAGTGTGCTACCTTTGTCAGACGATCTATTATAACCCAGATACTATCTTTACTACCAGTCGTCTGAGGTAAGCCAGTAACGAAATCCATGGAAATGCTTTCCCATTTCCATTCAGGTATAGGGAGGGGTTGCAATAATCCCGGTGGCTTTTGGTGTGAAGCCTTTACCTGCTGGCAAGTGAAATATGAATTCACAAACTCAGCAACATCTTTCTTCATTCCTGGCCACCAAAAGTATGAATGAAGATCCTTATACATCTTCGTAATTCCTGGATGAATAGATAATCTAGAACAATGAGCTTCTCGTAAGATGTCTTTCCTTAGTTCAAGTGTGTTTGGTACACAAACTCTGTGATGATTATACAGTAAACCATCTTGTATCTGGAATCCCTCTATCTCATTCTTCTCAAGTTGTTGTTTTAAGTCTTTGAGGACTGGATCATCCTCCTGTCCTTTCTTTATTTTATCCCATATTTCTGGTTTGTATCGATGAGGAATAGTTATAGTATCAGAACTACTATCAAATGGTTTCCATTCACTTAACGTTGATAGTAAACCCCAGAAGTGGATAGCACTCACTAACCCGAGTGAATAAGTTCTTCTGCTAAGGGCATCTGCTACGACGTTCCCCTTACCAGGGTGGTAGGAGATAGTGCAATCATAGTCTTTCAGCAACTCTAGCCACCGTCTCTGTCTCATATTGAGTTCCTTCTGATCAAATAGATATTTCAAGCTTTTATGATCGGTGAAGATTTCAAAAGTAATACCATACAGGTAGTGTCTCCAAATCTTTAAAGCGAACACTACGACAGCTAATTCAAGGTCATGTGTTGGGTAGTTCTTCTCATGTGTCCTGAGCTGTCGTGATGCATACGCAACTACCTTACCATGTTGCATAAGAACCGCCCCAAGTCCTTCTTTTGACGCGTCAGTGTACACTGTATACCCTTCACTCCCGGAGGGTAGAGTAAGGATTGGTGCAGATGTTAGGCATTCTTTCAGTGTCTGAAAACTAGCTTCACATGTATCAGACCATAAGAATGGGACCTCCTTTTGAGTTAGTCTAGTCATTGGCAATGCTATCCGTGAAAAGTCCTTCACGAATCTTCTATAATATCCAGCTAAACGCAGAAAAGATCGTATTTCTGTGACAGTCTTCGGGCGTTCCCAACTCATCACCGCACTAATCTTTGTAGGATCAACTGATATACCTTCTCCAGAAATAACATGGCCTAAGAAAGATACTTCAGATAGCCAGAAGTCACATTTGCTATATTTAGCATACAGTTTGTTCTTCCTTAGAGTTTCAAGTGCCTTCCTGAGATGATGTTCATGCAGATACTTATCCTTTGAGTAATAAGCACATCATCAATAAAGACTACTACAAAGTGATCTAAGAACTCCTTGAATACTCTATTCATGAGATCCATGAAGGCTGCTGGGGAATTTGTTAGTCCAAAAGGCATAACTAAGAATTCATAATGCCCGTATCTAGTCCGAAAAGCTGTCTTGGGAATATCTGTATCTTTAATTTTCAACTGATGGTATCCAGATCTTAAATCAATCTTGGAATACATAGTTGAACCTTGTAACTGATCAAAGAGATCATCTATTCTTGGCAGAGGATACTTGTTCTTTATTGTCCTCTTGTTTAGTTGTCTATAGTCAATGCACAACCGCATCGAGCCATACTTTTTCCTAACAAATAAGACAGGTGCACCCCATGGTGAAGTACTAGGACGAATAAATCCTTTATCTAACAGTTCTTGCAATTGTACCTTTAACTCTCGTAACTCAGCTGGTGCCATCCTATACGGAGGGATAGAGATAGGCTGAGTATCAGGTATGAGAGAGATTTCAAATTCAATCTCTCGCTCAGGTGGTAATCCAGGTAGTTCCTCTGGAAATACATCAGTAAACTCGCACACTATAGGCACATCTTCTATCATTCTTTCTGACCCTGATGTAGTGGATACATAAGCTAAATAACCTTGGCACCCTTGCTCTAACAACTGTTGTGCCTTCAATGTAGAGATATATTTGATATTATCATTGGATGTCTTTCCAATGGACTGGAACTCTATCGAGTTAGGAAGGTAGAATGTTACTGTCTTCTGAAAACAGTCAAGACATGCATGATGCCTTTCTAACCAATCCATTCCTAGTATAAGATCAAAGTAATTCATTTCGATAAATAGCAGATAAGCAGGTGAGTGATGTCCTGCAATATGTCTCACACCTTTTTCTAAGATCTTCTTGAATTATAATTGACCTCCTGGTTCCAACTGAGATAATGGTTTTGTTCTTATATCGGAATCTTATCCTTACAATAGGAATCAAATATTCTTCTTTGTTTTGGTGTTTTTACGAAGTGCCTCCTCCATCGCTCCTCTAACTGGAGTATGAGCAACCAAATTCTATGGACCGATGGTATCTAGACTCTTTCTTACGAGGATGAATAGAACCCTCAACTCTATTATCTGTGGGTCTGGAGGACTTTGATCTCTCATAGTGGCAGAGTCTTCGCTTTAATGCCTATTACCTTTGATCCATCTCATGGGTCATCACTATCATAGCCGCTAATTGTCTAGACATGTCTTGATCTGCCATGATCCTGGGATGAGTCAAGGTCAAAGGTCAGATCCTATATGTCTTAGCATGATGTACATCAGGGACAATGACTTGTGAATGGTACTGCAATCATTTATTAAGATCAAAGGATCTTAATACAACCTTAGTTTCTGAATACCGCTCATAGTTATTAATTACTAAATAAATTACTGGAGTAACCGAGCTCGGATACCAATCTGTCACGACCCCGTTTCCTGGGCCGTCGGATCCTCCCATATCCGGATCTGGTTACTCAGCAATAATTTATTCAGCAATCACAACTAACATTCAGAAATATACTGCAAATAAAAATACTCGGAAGAAAGTATTTCAACACTTTTCCATTCACAAAATAAAGTTTAGAGGATACATTATCCCACTATAACCATTACATGTACATCAGCTTGAAAGGAAAATATACAAAAGATTACTAACTACCTTAAAGAGTAAAGCTACTGTGGCTGTTTGGATGTCTAGTATGTAAGCCGGATGAATTTTTAAAGTCCTTGCTATGGCTCACCGATAACTGTTGAGTTTTCCATAAATCATAGGATAAAAATTAGCGAATGCTAAGTAACGAAGAAGAGAAAAGCAAATAAATTGTGTAATTTTTTTTTCAAAACTTGATATCACAATATTTCATTCCTTTTTATTAATTTAAGTCCTATTCCTTTCTATTCCACATCAGGGATTAGTCCAGGGGAACCCCACCATTCTTGGACTCCGAAGTTGTGGATGCTTCGGGAATGGAGATTGTGTTGATCTTGGTAAGCTTATGCCGCCGCACGTCGCCTCAACCAATCCTCCAATACTACCCTGACAATTTCCTTTTCTTTTATTAAACAGGGTCTCAACCCTCAGCCTGGAAAATCAAATGAGCACACCGTCCTCGAGGACTCGGTTGCTTAAAACCTCAGGCTAACATTTAATCATATAACCTAGCGGCTTTAAATACATGTTATCGTGACCCAGCCGCTATTGAACCACTCGTGCCTCCACATGACACGACCTCATCTTCTGTCGTTCCAACCCGAATATATTGGCTCCCGGTACCACGCGTTGCAAAACATTCAATTTGTGCGCACTTATCATAACAGGGCAACCGTGTACCACCTAGGTAGGGAAATGCCAATACGGGTTCCTTCCGACAACCTACAGGTTGCATGCCCGACCTGTAGTACTACTCCCAGTCATCCTTATCGTGACACATGATCCTTTTCAGGATCCAACTCAAATCACACCAATTCACATGATGTAATTCTTTCGTTAAGTCTTTGATTTTCATAAACCGCAATACTTGGTATCAACTCACATATATATTATTCATAACCATATGTATACTCCTATTTATGCCTATTTTAACTCCCAAACCCTAACTTTAAGAGCCAACGAATCAATTTGATGTGTAAATCTTATTTTAGTGGGAATTACAAAGCAATTCTTCAGACTTTTTCAAAAATAGCCAAAATTAGGGTTCTTCGTAGCAAAGAACACTAAATCAAGAATTTCAATAATTTCGTATGAAAACCCAACAGCAAAAAGAAGGATTTCGTTACCTAATCGAGCTCTCTCTCGTGTATGCAAGGCTTTATCGAGTTTCGTTTTTTAGAAAGGCTAATTTAAGGCTCCTGAAAAGATCGAATTTCATTTTTCGTATCAAAACGTTAAGAACATGTTAAGAACGCGAAGAACGAACGAAGAACGTGAAGAACGCGAAGAACACGAAGAACGTCAAGAACATATTTTCTCTTAGAAATTCGGCAGAGTTTCCCCTTATATCGGGATATATTTCTCGGAAAATTTCGGCAGAGTTTCCCCATATATCGGGATATATTTCTCGGAAAATTTCAGCAGAGTTTCCCCTTATATCGGGGCATATTTCTCGGAAAATTTCGGCAGAGTTTCCCCTTATATCGGGACATATTTCAAAATAAAAACGAAAAGAGTTTCCTCTATAAAATCAATCGAGAGGAAAATAACAATGAAACTGAAAGAATATACTCAACAACAAGAGATGAAGAACCGGTAGACACCACACATCTTAGGTGAGTGAACATGTGACGAATCACAGGGTCACTGACGTGCACAACCGCCCGCACCTAAGTAGGGTATTACACAGATTTCTCCATCGAAATAACTATAAAAGCATAATACGAAGAATAGAAACATAAACGATGGAGAATCGGTAGACACCACGCGTCTTAGATGAGTGAACGTGTGACAAATCACAGGGTCACTGACGTGCATAGCCGCCTGCACCTAAGTAGGGTGTTACACAGATTTCTCCTCGAACCACAACAGGAAAACGAATCGGAAAGAAATATGAATCAAAAACAAAACTTGGAAGAACAAGAGTATGAATTGAAAGCCTAGCTTACGAAGCAACTAAGAGAGGATCATACCTTTCTTCTCCTAGTTCTCCAGGCAGCGCTTCGCTAGCGCTCCTCCCTCGCCTCCCACTCCTCCTCCCAACCTCTCGACCCTAGCCCTTGGGGTGGTGGTAGTGTAAGTTGTAGAGAATGAATGGGTAGGGGGGTCTATTTATAGGCCCCAGAAAACCACTAACCATGGTGGAAAACCATGGTTTAGACCTTAACCATGGATTAGCGGCCCATGGTTTTGGCCCATGGTTTTAGCCAAAACTTATCCCAAACTTGGAGCTTAAGTTAGAACATTCTAGAGGATTCTAGATTCGCTAATGACGCTTAATTAACACTAATCGTGATTAACTTTCACTAATCGCGATTTAACTTTCGCGGCTTGCGCATATCTTTTGTTAATTATTGATTAGTGTTTACTAATGATCATTAGCGGCTTTCAATCGTCATTAATTTCTTTAATCATGTTTAATTAGTCTTAATGACAGTCATTATGGATTAATGACATCTTAGCCTTCCTTACTTCTCTTTCTTCCGAAATTCATAACAAATCGAAACGAAGTCCGATTCACACGAAACAAATTCTGCCGGTTTCCTCTTTACGAGCCGGATCTTATTATATAGGATCCGAGATATGCCAAGTTCAAGGCTTTACAAAAGCAATCAGGTGCCTCTGCAATAGCATCAACTTGCACGTAGAATGATATGTGGTCGTACCCGTAGGTTAAGAGCCTTGCCAAAAGTCTCTCACCAACTCCTTGAAATTATCCTCCAATAACCATGAGCATTCAACTCTAAAAAAGGATCTCGGTCTAACATCTTCGCTAGATGATCACAAAATTGAAGTGTCATCTAATTGTGCACGCGGGAGCGCTCGAGCAAAATCCAACAGGAAAATTTGTACTGCCTCATTGGATAATAGGAAGTCATCAACACGAGACTTTGATCTAGAATTTCTCCACATGTAACGGTAAACACAAGCATCTACCATGTGCAAACCTTACTTAACAATAAAGGAAGAGAGCACCTCCTAGCCAATATTAGCCCCACCACGCATATGTGGCCTATCATCATGACAGAGCCTCACATTGAAGTCACCCCCAAGAATCCATACATGAAAGGTGTAATTCTTAATGGACAATCGAAGATAATCCAAGAGCTCCAAGAGATTGTCCCCATTCGATGGTCCATAGACATTGGAGATTACAAGTTTCGTGCCATCATGTTTCCTTTCAAGATGTACGGGGATAACCTGAGTATCCACCAACGCATTCTCGACTAGCACAAATTTGTCTGCATTCCAGCCAATGACAAGGTCACCTAAGGCCCCAACAAAGTTTGAAACCAAGTAAACCCCAAGCTGCGGGCCCCAATTGTGCACCACGATGTATCCATCTCCTGTTGAAGCTTTGTTTCTTAAAATAGAACAATGCCTGCTTTGGCTTCGCAAAGTAACCCATGGACAATGCTTCTCTTTTCTGGCCTACCAAGGCCCCACACATTCCAAGAGAGAATGTTCATAAGGGACAAATAATAGCACACATCGGTGTGACAATCCCTAAACAGTCCACCAACTCTCTGCTTACCCGAGTCTCCGTAATTGTCAGGTCTAGTGAAGCCTCCGTAGAGTCCCCAACATTACCAGCAACGTGCAGTGCCTGAGCTACATCACCATCTCCGAGGGCGTTGAGAGTCTTGTACCTAGCTTACCGCAACTGACGTCTTCGTTCCTTCTTAGATATCCTGGAGTATATCCTAACCAAATAGCTAAGATGCAGTTAGACTAGGGGCAAGCATCCTCGGTGCAGTTCCACGTGTGTCGCAACCAATGTTCGGAAATGCGGTCTATGCAGCTGCATATGCGGTTGCATGTGTATTCGGTCACTTGACCGAAGCGCATATGCCATATGCGGCATATGCGACAACATATCTGATAGGAGTCATGTTAATCTATACATGTTGATGACATATTAACTCGATTTTTTTCTGAGCAATTCTTATATCATTATTTACATCGATGCATCTTTTCATTATTCTCGTATATATTGCATTTGAGAATATAATATAGGGCATTTTTTTCTCACGTCCTTTTTTCTCATTGTTCTCAACACTTATTAATGAACTGTTTACTATTTTTTGAATTTTCTATCTAATGAAATTCATTCTAATTTTTCAAATAAAATATGAAATAGTTGATTAATAGACTGACACTTTATATTTTTATGCTTCTAATAAATTTTATATGTAAATTAAATTTTCCCCATATATTGTGCGTCAACATGTTTTGTCCCTTGGAGATACATATCTGTGTATAATTTTGGGTGTATGATTTGTATACCTATGAGTATTCTTTAGCTTTTGTTATCTATATGATCTTTATATACATTAAATGTTTTCTTATAGAATTCATGTGTTTCCTATTATATCCTTATATACAAATTTGTATATGTATATATATGCATTAAATTCAAAATACACACTAAAAAATAATCAATTTATAACATCGCATTCTATTTTTTGAAAATTTTATTTTGGATTTTGTTAGGTTATCAACTTTTTTATTATAATTACCTTTTTTATTTATTTTATAACATGTTAAATCAAAATATTATAATCTGCATAAATCGCATATACCCCCGTATACTCTTCCGCATATCCTCTTACTCGATTTAGATCGCATGGCCGAACGAATACTGCATTTCTGAACCTTGGTCGTGACCACTAGAAATGTATCAGATGGAGGCCAACACCCATTCCGTGACGACCTGCCGCACCACCAGACTCCACGTCCCCACTGCTTGCACATTGGAGTTGGTCACCAACCATACTCGTCGCTTTAGCCATAGAGGAGGGACCACCTTCACTGTCAAGGGATCCGCTGGATGGAGATTCAACAACTGATGGCACCGAATGGCTCTTTGAAGAGGGTAGATCCGAGGCCACTGCGAGACCCTGAGAAATGTTCTGCTTCATGTGCCATGAGGGGCTAATGGAGCGAAGAGGGCTTGAGGATGCTCTGAAATTCAGATCCGATCGAAGACTGGGTCCGTTGAAAGCCAAATCCGACTGAAACGTGGGTCCATTCATGATCGGATCTGAATAGAAGAGTTTGTACGTTGAAAGCCAAAATCGATCGAGACATGGGTCCATTCATGACCTGATCTAAAAGGGAGGAGTTTAAGGATTTAAACAGACCCGGATCTGAAGACACTTAACGACTACCCACCAAACGACTATTCAGGTAGGCCAAGCAGAGCACCGACTCGATCTCCCCTCTCGAGCCTTTCCTCCGCACGCAACAAATCTAAGAAGCCTCCGGAGTCCTCGAGGAGAGGAGATTTCGACACTTCCCAAAGGATTCGAGGTGGAATCAAGATGTCGACATCGTTTCCACTTCCGCCGGCATCGTTTCCACTTCCACCAGCATTCTTACCACTTCCACTGGAGGATATCGGTCCTCCACCACCTTCTTCCAGAGTCACTATCTTAAAACGGTTCGGGTGGAGCATCTCAACGTTGATACAAAAGAAAGCCTTTCTGATTCACAAGCTTACCTCATGTGGCACAAAACTGCCCCTCATCGCTATTTCCAATTCCAAGTGCAGACCCGAACATTTGGCAAGGCCATCCGACAAAATGGAGATCACACTTCCGTAATCCACCATTAGTTTGGCAATTGTATGAAAGTCTCTTGCTCTGATGGGGGCCATGAGATGCAGAACCAAGTAAGAGAGTCCCTGGATAGCCCCATCTCTTAGTGTGGGCTAACTCCATCAAACTCTCCCGCCCTCTCCATTACACGGTTGCATTAAACGTCGCAGCTTTGCCACCGACAAACCTCGAGCACAAACCATAGATTCTCCCAACAAGATGAGGTCACCACCAAAGTTCAGACCAACTTTGAATCCAATGTCCTCCATCGCCATATGTATACAATCTGAGCAAACCAGACATACCCCCACCAGGACTCCTTCCAGCACCGAATGACTTCGAAGTTCCATCCGGTCTTGCTGTGGGTGATCTCCTCGGTCTTCTTCTCATCCATCTTTGGAGTCATCTTCTTGCCCCTAACTTGGTCTTTCTTCCTCTGTCCAGCAATAGGTAATGGGCTCTTACACCACCGGCGATGGTGTCCAAACCCACCACATCCAAAGCACCGGACAACATTGTGACACAACCCTGCATGATGTCCCAGATCACCACACTTGAAGCATCTACCCACGGGAGGTGAGGCCTCCTCCAGCGAACGGTTTCGGTTCACTGGTCTCCACTGTCAACTTGTCTTTGGGGAGCTGGCGTGCACGAGAATCTCGCCATCTCTTCCTCTTCCCTGCTCGATTCCTCCTCCTTGTCGGTAGGAACCACCCACCTTTTCTAAACTCCCTAAGGGTCTTTATGTGGTTTGTATTAATTTTTCTTACCTTGCAAGTTGAATATCATTTCTAATACAATTAGAAATGTTTGAAACATTTGTGCATCCTCTTCTAATCATCTCAATTCTTTCTATTTCACTTTCAAATTTTCCAACTACATCAACCGATACATAGCATGAGTTGCAAGTTATCCATGTGATCCCATCCTAAAAACGTGAAGAATATTTATTGAAGAAACTTCTATCATCACTCTAAACCGGAGAATCTTTGAATCATCATCACAAACTCAAGATTTGTATTTACAAGTCGATATATCTTTTTTATAATATGCAGAAAAATAGATAAGAAACCCAAAATCAGATGAAAAGCATGCGAACTTTATGACTTATATGGTTATCAATTAATGGCTAGATCTTTGAATTTTGGGGCAAGCAATGCCCTTGCAAGCCCTGGATCTCCTCTATGATGGATGCCACGAGTTGCCACAGCAAGACCTTTTACCTCTTGCAGCCTCACTTGTATCCATGCCATTAACCATGAAGGAAACACCTAATGTGATTTCTGCCATTGATCCATTGATCATCCTGGGAAATTGGAGACCATCACCACCTTATGGTTTTGTGCTGAAGAATCCTCTCAGATTAATAATATGGAGTGAGGAACCCTATTAATCATATGTGAACCATCGCATTAGTTGTAGCACTGGGCGTTCTTGAAGTCTCTCTATCTACTTGTCATTTCACCATTTTCCCACCAACCAAGATCAACCCCAACAGCTTCAATTTTTTTCATATAGCCATATTTTATAGGGATGCTGATGTATTAAAACGCTTTGTGACACTTATAATTTATAATATATCGGGTATGACTAGTTTATGCTTATATTTTATGGTTTATACCTTCTTCGTCCTTGATGTTTGAGAAATCCTGGTGGGTAGAACTGGATTTTAGAGAGTGCTTCGTGGACTGATGGATTGTCCATGTTTGGAAAGTTTCTATGCTTTAAATATCTTATCGAAGCTTTTAGATATCAAGAAGGAGATGAAACAACAATATGAGATGAGTAGGAGACTTGCACAAGAGGATATTAATAGGTTAGACATTTTTCAGGTTTGTATGCTGTTTGCGAGGGAAGAGAGCTAGTGTAGGCCATGCATCATAAAGTTGCAACTAAAGAAGAACATAAACATAAATAGATGCCAACACAATGTTCTTCCACTTGATGGTCAATGAGAGGAGAAGGAATTTCGCATACTTGACCAAGGTCTCTGGTTCCAGGTTTGTGGAGATTAACATGTGGGTAAAGACGATCATAGAGTACTTTCAAGGCTTTCAAAAAAGGCAAAATATGTATCTCTGGCAGATATTGGCAAGGGGGTATACATGCTCAGTTTGGAGTCGATAAATCCCAAGCCTGGATAAATTGAGGAGGGTTGCGTTAGGAAGTAGACAACCATCATAAAATTGTCATCTTAAAATCACCGGAGACAAATTCCTAAATAGTATTTTTTTAAAAAACTATTTAGAAATTTGCCTCAAACGATTCATATCTTTTCAATATGGATTTAAGCAAACATTTAGATTTCGTTGGGGAATTTCCTATTAGTGACACGTTGCATCGCCCGAATGCAACGAGAAATCGACAAATACCGCTACATCGTTGCTCGATGTAGTTCAAAATTTGCAAAGGTTCTCGCATGAGGAACACATGCCAGTAAATAAGTTGGTTCCACTGTGTCGCCGTCCGAATGCAGTCCAAAATTTGCAACGGTTATCGCATGATGGACAAATGCGAGTAAATAAGTCAGTCCAAAAGATGATGCAAAAGAAGTTGAGGATAGGTAGTTGGAATATTGTCACTTTGACTGGCAAATCGATGGAGAAAGTATATATGATGGAAAGAAGGAAGATTCAGATACTATATCTCGAAGAGACAAAATGAGTTGGAGGGAAAGCAAGGAAGATCGAGAAGACATGCTTTAAATTATGGTATTCAGGTAAAGAGAAGGGTAGAAATGGTGTTGGAGTGGTTGTTCACAAGGATTTGAAGGAGAATGTGGTTGAGATGCAAAGATATTGGGATCGGATTATTTTGCTAAAATTGGTGTTGAACGAAGAAGTTATGATATCTCAGTTTATGTGTTGTAAGTTGGTTTAGAGAAAATGATTAAACAAGCTTTTTCGGAGGATTTAAATAAGATTATGCAACGATTCCATAAAGAGAAATGATTTGCCTATGTGGAGATCATGCGGGAAATGATGTTTTAAGGTATGCTAGTGTTCATGGAGTTCATGACGCCATGGATAGAAATGAAGAGGGAAAAGTCATCTTGGATTTTGTAACATCCTATGACCTTTTCATAGTAAACACTCTCTTCAAGAGGAGGGATGAGCATTTAATTACCTATAAGAATGGCCTAACTAAAACACAGATAGATTACTTTGCAATGAGAAGAGATCACCTTTGTTGTAGAGACTGCAAAGTAATCTCAGGAGAGCTTAACATCTCAACATCGCTTGTTAATTATGGATGTACGAATAAAAAAGGTTGACAAAGAAGAGGATGGTTCCCAAGATCATTAGAACTAAATGGTGGAATCCTCAATGAAGCAATCAAGCTTCAAGCACAAGGTTTTATTAGAATTATCTTAGGATTGCAACGAAATTACATACGAGATGTGGGAGATGGTATCATCTTGTATCTAAGGTTTTAGAAGACTTATCTTAGGATTGCAACGACGAGTCTAAGGGAGGAGTTTCATACCAAAAGGAGGCTTGGTGGTGGAGTGAAGGGGGCACGATAGAAAATTAAAATTTAAAAAGCTTTCTTTAAAACTATGTATAATGATAAAACAGAGGAAACTACCACAAACTGCAAAATAGAAAAGGAGGCAAAAAAGGCTGTAAGTGAAGCCAAGTTGAAAGCTCATGAAGTTTTGTACAAAAGCTTGACTCGAAGGAGGACCAAAAGGATATGTTCAGATTGGCCAAATCTAGAGAAAGAAAGAGCAGAGATCTTTCTCAAGTAAGATGCATCAAGGATGATGGACTTGTGCTTGTTCCTCAAAAGGATATAAAAACTAGATGGAAGTAGAATTTCCATAAGCTTTTCATTAAAGAAGGGAATAAAGAGATTACTTTGGGAGATCTTGCTGGTAGTGAATATTACATGAATCATGGAAGCTATAGACAGATACAAAGGAAGGAAGTAGATGAAGCTTTAAAAGTTATGAAACTTGGAAAAGGGTAGGATCTGATGACATTCCTATATAAATTTGGAGAGTTCTAGGTGAACATGATTTGACTTGGCTCACAAATTTATTCGATGTTATTTATCAAAGCGAGAAAATCCATAAAGAATGAAGGAGAAGCATTGTGGTACCTCTTTATAATAATAAAGGAGGCATTCAAAATTATGTGAATTATATATGTATTAAATTAATGAGTCATACTATGAAAATTTGGGAACGTGTGATTGAAATAATGTTGAGGCAAGTTTCCAAGGTAATCGAAAATCAATTCGGATTTATGCCAGATCGCTCAACTATTGGAATTATCCACTTGTTGAGGAGAATAATTGGGATTTATAGAGTTAAAAAGAAAAACCTTCATATGATTTTTTTTTATTTAGAGAAGGCCTATGATTTAGTCTCAATGGAAATTTTATCGACAGTTCTTGAGAAGAGACAAGTACATGTCCTATACATTAACCTTATAAATGATATGTATGATGGGGCTTCATCTTGTGTAAGGATCCCGTATGGAAAGACTGACAATTTAACATCAGCATCAGTCCGCATCAAGGTTCATCTTTGAGTCCATTCATTTTTTCTTTGATTATGGACGAGTTGACTAATCACATTCAGGATGAGATACCATGGTGTATGTTGTTCGTTGATGACATTGAGGATTTCGTATAAGTAGGCTAAGGCTGAATATGTGGAGTACATCATGTGTAGATCACGTTCAGGTTTCGATAACATTCATAAGAAAGATTCTTTTATATACTTGGGATCTATTTTGCAACACGATAGAGATATTGATGAAGATATTACTCAATAGAATAAATGCGTGTTGGCTAAAGTGGAGAGAAGACTCTATTGTTCAATGTGATAAGAAAATCCCTTTGAAAGTCAAAGAAATGTAAAGAGAATGACAATAGCTAAAATGAAAATGTTAAGGTAGATATGTTATCATACACATTAGAGTTGTTATATTTACATTTATGTTTGCAATCCTTCGAGTTCCATAACCCTTAACCCTTCGGGTTTCGTAACCCTTCTGGGGTATTTATGTATTTTTCCTCTTGTACTATATAGGGTAACTCTCTATATAAGAGACCATAGCCTTATGGAATAGATATCTCATTTGTCTCTCTTCTCCACATGGTATCAGAGCATCTGTCATAGACCAGGATTCTGACCTAAAATCTCCATTGCCACCTTCGAGCCTTGCAAAAGCTTGTGCATGCCCTCTTCCCAAATCAGGGCCCCACGCAAGGCCCTCCAATCGTCTCCAGTGCAGTAGCTCAACCCTAAAGGAGCATCTCCAGCACCTACCAGTGTTGCTGGAACTTCTCACAGAGGCTGCTAGTGCCCTCAGGGGGCCCACAACCCTCCCGCTAGCATTGCCCAATGCTTCCAAGACCACCTACGAAGGTCATCGATCCCACAACTACCCTCCACGGGTACCATAGGTCTCTTTGGAGATCCAAAACTCACCCTGACCGCTGCCAGGACTCTAGATTTGCTGTCCGTTGAAGTTTTTCAGCCCTTCTTAAAGGGAAAACATGAGTCTTGGGTATTTTCTAGTCCTTATATGCATTCTTAATTGATCACGTGATCTTCTTTTTGTTTTAAGACCATCATGACGCCTTTTACCGAGATAAAGCCCTTGGCCACTAATATTGTTGCACAAGGAACTAGTATCAAACTCAAGGGCACAAAACATTATGTGCTCTGATCTCGATCTTTTATGGTGTTCATTGGTGGTTAGAGGAAACTCTACATTCTTACGAAAGATCCTTTAGATGAAAAGGACAAAGAATATGACAACTAGGAAACAAACAACTACTTGGTTATCAACTGGTTGACCAACAATGTTGAGGCTCACATTGTCTCAAATCTCCTTTACAAAAATATGACCAAGGAAATGTAGGAGGATCTCGAGCAAGCATACTCCCAAAAGAAGATGAAGTCACGCCTTGCATACATTTACATGTGAATCTAGTCGGCTTCTCATGGTGATTCCACCCTCATCGAGTACTACATGCATCTCTCTAGTGTGTATGAGGAGCTTGCAATATTCCAGCCCTCATATTGCACTTAACATATACAAGAGCATTCTGACTGGCAGGTATACCGCTTTCTTGATGGCATGCATTCTAAATACCATGCAACGAAGGAGCAATTTCGTATATCAGACACACTACCAACGATGAAGGTCATCTTTAGCCGACTCGAGGAATTCGAGACATCTGTTGCTCGGCCTCCCGTCTTACCTTCAACAGAGAACTTTGCGCACATCGTCTCATCTGGACGAGGAGGCAGATACAACTTACGAGGACATAGTCATGATCCAAGTCATGACCGTGGATGGGAATCTGGACGAAGCCGTGACTTTGACCGTGGCCATGGGCGAGAGTTTAATTCCCCATGCACTTATTGTGGTAGGTGGAACCACCCGATTGAATGATGCTGACAGAAGTTTGGCGTATCTTCTTATCACGTCAATAATGTCTATGCTGTGAAAGAGGCATCACCTACAACAACCTCCAATGGCAAGACTATTCATCTTAATGACACATATTACTCCCGCTTGATGCATATCCTCCAGACTCCAGGGCCTACTACCACTAGTAACACTATCATTACTGCTCTGGCTACACCTTCAGGTACAGTAGCTAACTCTGCTGTCATTCTTGCACCAACTTGGATTATTGATTTCGGTGCTTCTACTCATCTCACTGGAGAAGGTAGTCTGCTCACCTCCTCTGTACCATCTACCTCTGTGAAGTCTGTTCAAGTCGCTAATGGGACTCAATCACCGATTAATGCTGTCAGGATTATGAAATTCTCTTCCAAGCTTCTACTTTATAGGGTTCACCGTGCTACTGATTTTCCTCTTAGCTTGCTGTCAGTTCACAAGCTTTGTGTTGAGATTCTTTGCCGTGTGATATTTGACGAGTCTTATTATTTTCAGGACATTCGGACGAGGCAGATTATTGGTGGGGGTCATGACAGGAACGACCTATATTATCTTGATATACCCTCAGACTCCAATTTTGTTGGTGCTGCGTCCATCTTCGAAGACGTGCTCCTATGGCACATCTACGCCTTGGGCTTCCCTCTGTCAAAACTATCTCCATGATGTTTCCTGAACTCTCTGCTTTGAAGCCCTTTCAGTGCAAGGTGTGTGAGTTCGGGAAACACATTCTAGCTTAGTTTCCTATTCGTACAGAGTCTCATAATACTGTTGTTTTTCATCTTGTTCATTGTGATGTTTGAGGACCTTTTCCGATCTGCACATTAAGTGGTCATTGCTATTTTATAGTTTTTCATTGATGATTATAGTCGATCTTCTTTGGTATATCTAATAAAGGAACATTCAGAGATTAATTAAATTGTCAGAAATTTCTTTCAGTATGTTAAAACTTTCTTTTCTAACATTGTTAAGATCATTCATGCTGACAATACTCTTGAGTTAACCTAACAATTCTTGACTTCTTTCTTTGTGTTTCAGGGAGCTATTCACCAAAACATCATGTCCATACACCTCACAACAGAGTGGTATATCTGAGAGGAAACTCTGATACTTGCTAAATGTTGCCAGACGTCTTCTTCGTCAAATGAGTGTTCCTAAACAATAGTGGGGGGATGTATCCTTACTGCAGTTTATCTCATTAACCATGTTCCTTCGTCTGTTCTCGGAGGGGAAGCTCCATTTTCCTTGCTTTACCCTACCGAGTCTTCTTTTCTCATACATTTTCGAATTTTTGGTTGTATTGCCTTTGTTCATAACTTTCATGCAACTGAGAATTTATCTTTTCGTGCATCAAATGCATCTTTCTTGGATACTCGTACCAAAAAGGCTATCGCTGCTATGATCATATTAAACGTCGATACTATGTGTCTGTTGATGTTACATTCTTTGAGCAAACAAGTTATTTCACACAGACTATGAGTGACATTCCTTTGGATCTCCCTCCTCCACCAATCGTCTATACTCACCATCGTACATCTATACCTTCTCCACCAGTGTATGTACCTTTTCCTATCCCTTTTATGCAGAATGATATGATCACTTTGAGTGCTCCTGCTACCCTAGAGGTACCTGATGAGCTTCCATAGCTCTACGCAAGCAGAAAAGGCAAATCTATGTATCACCCCATGTCATATTTTACTTCTACAGATGGTTTATCTAGCTTTGAGAAGAGATTTGCAGATGCTTTGAATGCTATTTCTGTTCGAAGAGATCATTTCAGTGCAATGCAGGATCATGGTTGGCGACATGTCATGGATGATGAGATGGATGCACTTACCTCCCGGGCCACGTAGGATCTTGTGCCGTGCTCCTCGGGAGTTCACCTTGTGGCTTGTCGATGGGTCTTCACGACCAAACAATCGTATGATGGTTCTATTGACAGGTTGAAAGTCAGACTTGGTGCCAAAGGTTTCATACAAAACTTTTGAGTTGATTATTTTGAGACCTCGCCCATTGTCATAATGGGGTCGATATGTACCATTCTCTCTTTTGTTGCCAACAAGGCTTAGTCCAGTTATCAACTTGATGTGAAGAACACATTTCTTTATGGTGATCTTGAGGAGGTCTACATAATGCAACCACTGAGGTATATAGTCGAGGAAGGGGGCATGTATGTCGACTATGCAAGGCCATTTATGGCCTGAAGTAGAGCCTCGTGCCATGGTTCGACAGGCTCACTACGGAGATCAACACACTTGATTTTCAGAGGACAATATCTGACTACTCTGTCTTTGTTAGACGACGGTCTACTGGCATGATCATTCTTTCTATTTATATTGATGATATGGTTGTCACATGAGATGATATAGACGGTATTCAGGAGACCAAGACCTTCCTCAAGAAGGTCTTTGTCATGAAAGACCTCGGCCAACTTCGTTGTTATCTTGGCATCGAGGTAATACACACTACGTAGGTGCTCCATCTTTCACAGAGGAAGTATTGCCTCGATATTCTGACTGAGGCAGGACTACTTGGATGCAAGCCATCTAGCATCCCTGCAGAAATAAGAAAATATTCAGCATTTATAGATCTAGCTTTTGAGGATGCAACACGATACGGAAGCTTAGTGGGAAAATTACAATATTTCACTGTTACTAGGCTAGATATATTATATGTTGCGAGCAGAGCCAATCAACATACGGAGAAGCCTCTTTACGGTTACTGACATGATGTTCTTTTGATCCTTCGATATTTGAAGGAATCTCCCGGACGTGGAATCTTCTATGAGGTGAATGGGCACACTAATATCTCCACCTATACAGATTCTGACTAGCACCGATCCACTATAGGATACGCCATGTTTGTTGGGGATTACCTTGTCAATTGACGAAGCAAGAAGTAGGCAGTGGTCTCCAGATCCAGTACGGAAGCAGAATACATGGCAATGGCTCATGTCACCTATGACATCACATGGCTTGTCTCTTTCTTAACAGAACTTGGCATGTCAGTCGCCACTCCTGTACCCCTATATTGCGACAACAAGTCTGCCACGTACATCGCCGCCAATCCAGTTTTTCATGAGCGGATAAAATACATTGAAGCTGATTGCCATTTCATTCATGATGCAGTACGAGGAGGACGAATCAACACTCCACACATCTCCATTGAACTTCAACTTGCAGACATCCTCACAAAGGCTCTTCCAAGGAAACGCCTCATGTACTTAGTATCTAGGTTGGACATGATCAACATATATGCTCCAACTTGAGGGGGAGTGTTAGAGTTATTATATTTACATTTATGTTCGTGACCCTTTGGATTCCATAACCTTTAACCCTTCGGGTTTCGTAGCCATTCGGGGATATTTATGTATTTTTCCTCTTGTACTCTAGGGTTTGTTTGGTAATATGGTTGGGTTGAATTGGAGTATCCTCCTGTGAATAGTAGTTGTTTGGATGGTAGGAAGGGTTGTAGAGTGTTGGAATGATAAATGTGATGCAATGTCACATTGACTATGCATTATATTGAGTTTTTTATGATTATATTATATTTTTTACGTTAATTTTTTATTTAAACATGCTTAAAAAATATAGCAAAGAAATTGTGAGATCCATATAAGTAATTCCAACCCTTGAATGCATGGGTTGAGTTAGGGATATGCCAGGTTACCATAGGGTAACCTGGCAACCAAACAAGCCCCTAGGGTTTTCTCTCTATATATAAGAGACCCTAGCCCTATGGAATAGATGTCTCATTCGTCTCTCTTCTCCACACATCCATCTTTCTATGCTGAGGAAGTACAATACGGATCCTTTGCATGTTATCGAGCATGAGGTTCCGGATACTTCGCTTCGCACTTATTTATATAGGGATTGGCATTTGCTTTGTGAGTCGTGTAGGTGAGTGGTAAGCGTAGGAGGCGTGCCCGAAGGGTCTCGACAAGAGCGCAATGGGGTCTTTGCGTACTCAAAGAAGGAGTTGGATAAGACGTTTTTACGGGATCCCTATCCACCACCATTTGCACTTCTTGTTCCGGCGAACGAATAATCATTGAATCCTCCTCTTTCCGGACAACACATACAAAGAGACCCGCCAATAATCAAGTTTTTAGTGAACCTCTAAGAGATAGATATTTATGAGAAGTTCCCTTCTTTCCTATCTCATATCAGGGTTTTTTAGTTATTCACTAGAGCAATTATCAGATGGAAGTCGATTTGGGGCAAGTGTTCGGATCTATTATGACATAGCGAGTAGGTGCTCAACGGACCCCCTTTTCATCTTTTAAACCGGCGTGAGGGAGGACTTCATTCAGTGACTCCACGATCGCCCTCTAAACGATCAAAAAAGGTAAAGCTTGAAGATAAGTTTTGTACTCTATTAATTTCTCAGTCCCTCTAGTCGGGTGGGCGTCGGCCGGCCGGATCCCCCTCCAAACCATACGTGCGGGTCTCCTCGCATGCGGCTCACGCCATTCGAGGTGGTCCACAGGGGGGAAAGGGGGGGTTCCACTGCTCGATACATGAATGATGGTAGGCTTGGCTGCCGGACTCCTCCCCCGTTGACTCGTTCAAGAAAACCCAAACCACCCCTCGCCCCTAGAATTTCTGTCAAATGACCCGGCCTCCCCTGGCTCTTCCACCGTCCAGGCTCCCTTTCCTCCCCCTTTTCCCTGCTCCCCCGGCGCAGGCCTACCACGCTTCACGCCTGCGGCCTTTTCGCTAGACGGTCTTTGCCAGTAGTGCCGTCCCTCCCCGCCGGTTGCAGCTAAGAAATTGGTGGGGTTGTCACTTTTATTAAATATATGTGCGAAAGCTGTGATGAATGGGGGGTTCAATAGCTTTGGCTGTTCAAACTCTTGGAGCATAAGAGTCATCAGTTCACCGCAGGGCCCCGACTTTTCCTACTAGGTTTGTGCCATCTTGCGAAAGTCAGTCCGCCAGTTCACGCTCCATTTCGGAACTTGAACTATATATTCGGGAGCTGGAACTTGTCTACGCAAGCGTGAAAGTCGTGCGGGGTAGAGGCAGAGCTCATCGGGCTCATAGTTTCACTAATGATTTAGTAAAGTCACATATCGGATTTGGAATGATGCGATCATAAGGAAAGTTTGTGTAGCTCTGATAGAGGATAAGATGAGAGAAAATCGCTTAATATGGCTTGGTCATTTGCAAAGGAGATCTATTGATGCATCAGTTAAAAGATGCAAAATTTAGGGTGTTGAATAAGTTAAGTGAGGGTGAGGAAGACTCAAGAAGTGTTAGACGATTTTTATAACAAAATGATGGTTGATATTGTTGACATGGCTTCGAACATCATTGTTGATCAGAAGAGGAGGCGGTGGATCTCTACATCATACAACACCATTGACTGGACAATACGGTTTTCATAGCACAAGTGAGATTTTAGACACTTGAATTGCTTAGATGAATAGAGGTGTCCCCCACCACCTCATTCTTCTTGGTTTGATCAATGGTCGTTTAAAAGGTGGGTAATTTCAATCGCAAAGCGTTGTACACCAGGGACACTAATCAATGCCTTCTTGTATGTGCTTGCGACATGCTTTTTCCATCACCACACAACAACTATACACGGTGGGTACTTCGAGGGTTAATTTGGACACAGTGTATCCGTTTAATTCTTTAGTATATTGACGCAACTTGTTCCTTGTGTGTGGGGGTGGCAAGTTGCACGCCAACATGGAGAAGTTAGCCTATTTCATTTTGACATATCTAAGGACATGGCTTTGCGCGTGGAAGGGTGTTGTGAAACTCTTGGTAGGATCCCTATGTTGTACATGGCATGCCACTGAAGTTTGAAGTTGTCAGTGGATTAGGGTTTCCTTGGAGAAGATGGAGTACAAGTTTGCTGGATAGAATGTTATATGCTTATCGAGAAGAGGCTGCTTAGTGTTGCTGACGTTGGTGTTGTTTCCAATAACTATGTTCTATTTGTCTATGTACAATATACTGAAGGCGTTCATCTTAAATAGATGAATAAGTCTTATGAAATGTGGTGATTTTTGCCCTAAACTTTTTGGAAGAAGCTATGTTCGGTTATTTTTGACATTGTCTTGTTTCTGCAGCTGGTATGGAGTTGTTATTCTTCCAGTTCTGAGAAAATGAGTGTATGAATGAAGGGGTTCTTTGCAATAGATTTCCTTAATTTTTTCAGAAGGAAATTATGTTTAGACTAAAACTTAACGTTTGACCCTATCAATCGTGAGTATTGGATTCAATAAGTTAAAATATTCTGATGTGAATTCGAGCTGCGTATACAGTGGATGAGGTAGAGGATCTTTTGTATCTCTTTGTCCTGATCTCCATTACGATATACAGTGGATGAGGTAGAGGATCTTTTGTATCTCTTTGTCCTGGTCTCCATTACAATGTTTTCATGTACCAGAATAGCCCCGTTAACCGGCTTTTTTAGCAACTTTTATTTGTTTTCCACTTTGGGGTGTGGGGCTTATTTCCTATGCCCATGAGCAGTGACTTGTCTAGCATTATAGGTTGTTGGGTGGTCAGAAGGGTGCCATTTGTGAGGGTTGGGAGATCTCAATTTTCTGTGCATCGGCACTTGCTTAGCGAATCCATTATGGCATGGATCCGAATGAATGCTACGATTTACAGTGTCAAGTACGATACATCAAATGTCTCAATATCTTTGTACAAGTCCACAAATTCACAATTATTACATGAGATGAATCTGGGTTTGGTTAATTGAAGTTGGCATCCAGTGGCAGAGGGCTCCTAGTCCTAGTTATGGCACATGATCATGTACTGAGGTTCCCCCTGTTGATTGTTGGAATGGCGTGAGCCGGAGTCTCGATTCAGAAAGATGGACAGAGGAACCATCTCATTTTGGGGGTGTGAAACAAATCAGATCTGTGGAAAAGAATATGCCTCAAAGGATGGTATGGACATTTTTCCTAGCCAGCTTATGAGAAGGACTTTCATCAGTAAAAACCTCAAACTTGAGTTTACGAGAGGTTCAAAAGTCTACATGTTTTTATCATTATACCTCTGCCCCGTTTTTGTTGGACACAAGCTGAGTCAATGGTTAAATGCTTCTGTGAAAATTCATTGTCTCACAACTCACAAGAGCACCTTTAGAAAGTAAATTTGGTTTATCACTTCCTGGCTATTTACTTTCCTCGTAGATAACTTTCGGTTCTAAGTTGAAACAAACATATATACTTGAACTGATAACAAAGATGTTTTCTGGCAAAGGATGGTGAAGTTGTGTGGTCATCTAAACATATTGTCGTGGAACATAAGTCTTTGATCAAGCATTCATAAAGTAGCTAGTCATAGAGAGACCTTAGATCTATGTTACGGCAGGCTTCTGTGTCATTAATTAAGAATCTCGCTACATTACATACCTGAAGTTGCCTACATCTGAGAATGAGAATTTTCGACCAAATTGATCTTGCTCCCAGTTTCAAATGTCAACATGACTGTCATCAGGGTTGTGGAATTGGAATGACTACTCAAGTGGCTTTGCAGAAACAGAGACAAATTGGAATTATGTAGGTTTATATAGGTTGGAAATAATTTTCCTTTTCTGCAACTCTCCTCTATGTTTATTGAAGGTAAAGTACATATCATCACATAGAACTCGAATTTAAGAACCTATCGCGGTGGATTACATTTGATCTGCCAGAATCTCCTGCTTAAGCTCTTATTGTTTAAATTTATCCGGGCCATATTTCTGTGCTAGTTATTTACACATCAATGCTCTAAGAAGTTTTTGTATTTGTTAGAACCATTGTGTGCTTGAAGGTTGTTACGTGCTTATTTGCTAAGGTACATATGTGCCCCAGAGAAGCATCTGTTTGAATACATGTATCTCTGCAGGAGGTTTTACTTTGGATTCAATCTATTGTAGAGGAATACGGAGAAAATGTTAGTACTGATCAGCTGAAAGAGTTTGTCTGGAAGACGCTAAATAGTGGCAAGGTGAGCACTATTTAATTATAATGACTGTTGGAAGTTGTTCCTCTCTTCATTGGTATTTCGTATACATTTAATTTATATTCAATGCAGGTCGTCCCAGGTTTTGGACATGGTGTTTTGCGTAAAACAGATGCAAGATATACATGTCTAAGGGAGTTCTCCTTGAAGCATTTACCTAATGACCCGCTCTTCAAGATAGTAAATACCTTGGACTAAGTGTGGTTACTGCTGTTCTACTCTAGTTTTTTAATGCCTCATTGTGTACCAATTTGTGACAGGTTGCTAAACTTTATGATTTTGTTCCCGATCTACTTACTGGACTTGGCAAGGTATGATGCTTTTATGTTTATTTGGAGTCACTAGAAACCTGTAGACAGGTGTGTGCTTGTGGAGCCTTACCATTTCGGTGTCTAACCGTGGGTATTTTATAAAATGTGCAGTGCTTAATCAGGCCTCCCTCTAAAAACCCGACATGTTCTTTCTTGTCAAAAATAGTTTTTTCGGCATCCATATTTCTACTTTTAAACTGCTCTATGTTGTATAGGTCAAGAACCCTTGGCCAAACGTTGATGCTCACAGTGGAGTTGTGCTAAACCATTTCGGCTTATCGCAGGCCAAGTATGTTGATCCCCTTTCTACCCCTGTGAAATATACCAATACTGCATAACTGGATGCATATTGTCTCTGCAGATACTTCACGGTTCTTTTTGGCGTCTCGAGGAGTGTAGGAGTTGGTTGCCAGGTCTTTTTTAAAATTGCACTTCCTTTGTATGCACTTGTATGTCATATCTTGATTTCTCGCAATATCTTGAAACTTCCGTATTTGTGGTGCAGCTGATATGGGATCGTGCACTTGGAATGCCACTAGAACGACCAAAGAGTGCAACCTTTGAAGTACTAGAGAAATACTTCAAGAAAGTTGCATGAACTCCGATCCAACGTATTAGTCTATATGCATTATCGTCATTGATATTTCAGTGAGCGTTAATAAAGGGAATCAGAAGACGAGGTCATCGTGCCTCTTTCTGTAGATTGGAATGGACTGTCCCAGTTCTTATCCATGAGGGACTATCAATACGTCTTTTAGGCTAGTGAGGGACTTCACGTTCGTGTATCTTACCTCGACAAGTTTACGAGGTCTTTTGTCGTAGTCATTTTCCCCCTCCGGCTATTCTAAAGTGGCGGTGTTCTGCAGACAGAGCGCATAATTGATGATTTTGTTTACAGAAATATTTATGTCTGCATAGCTATTACCTTAGTTGAATAAATAATTATGCAGTAATTGATAGTGTCACAAAAACTATTCCGTATAATTGTCCTAATGTATCTTCATGAGTGTAGGTTAGGGATGCAAACGGGTGGATACGGATGCAGATATAGGTATTATTGTATTCTTATCTGTTTTTTAAAACGAATATGGATGCGGATAAGGATGTTGATGGATATTCAAACGATTTACCATATCCTTAAAAAACGGATATGGATGTAAAACAGACATTGATTACATACAAGTAATGTTAGGAATACTTTATAGAATCGACATAAATATATATGAATTGGATGGAAAACACATTATATTAATATACTAAATGTGTTTGTATCATAAAAATTATACAAATATGATAAAAGAAAGTATAGAATTATTTTATATAAGGTTAAAAATAAATGAATGACTAATTATATAAGAAAACGGACATACGAATATAAATATGGATTTTTGCGGATATCAAATGATATCCATATGGACCATATCCGCATCCATTTAAAAACGGATACGGATATGGATGTCAAAATCTATGTATAACGGATGCAGTGACGGATCGGATACAAGATATATCCATAACCGTTTGCATCCTTAGTGTAGGAGCATATCTCTGTTAACCCTAGAACTTCTACGTGATTGTTGATTGTGGAGATATGAATATTATGCAAGCCAAGATTACTGCTGCTGGCCATTTGTGCAGACTGCTTGTTTTTGGCACGTGGGAGTATGATCGTTTTTAAGAGAACACGTTCAGGATAAGATGACACATGCCATAATGTCTTTATTGAAGTCCTGAAATTTGTTTGACTTTCTTTTATGTTAGTATCACGGTAGAGTCTTGAACACGGTGCTTTTACGACGACAATGGGGCGATTTTTTGAGGGCTGCTACACAACGGATCTTACAGCTCCCGTAGCAAAAAACAAAAGGCTACATCTGCCCAATCATGTCAACATGAAGGCCGAATCGGATTCAGGTTTATATCTCTAATAATTTAATGTAGCTCGAATGTATCTCGGCAATATGTCGTAGCAAAGACAATTAGATTATATACAAAATGAGAGAAATTATATTTATACGCAGCGTTAACTGGTCCTTGGTTTAACTTTTCTATACCTAGTCTTCTTAAACTTACTATTATACTTAATGTTAAAAGTTATATTGGAAATGTTACGTTAAATTTATACATTCTGCTATAAATTCTTTTATATCTTGGTCATTGTCATATTAGATGTTTGCTATGTGGAATGAATGTTAAAATTATGCAAAAATGGCAGTTATAGTAAAATTTTTACATGCCAAAAGATTTACATGAGAAAAAACATCGACAGATTCTTCTATTCGAATGTGGTCTCAAGAGATCGGTAATAGCTCGTGCTTTTGGTCGACACATGGTTGGTGTTCGGAGAGAATGTTGAGGTCAAGTGCTACAACCTAAAGCCTCATGTAATACCTGCAAGTTCATAGATATGCTTGAGCAATTGCTTGGTCTTGGAGTTAAGATTTAGAGAAAGGGGCGAGGTTGCTCCTGTATCATGATTGGGGTAAAGGAGCGGAGCTTTGTCATGGCCTTGTCAGAGGGAAAGGTTGCACAAGGGAGACGAGAATGCTATGGACTACAAGAGGATGGTGTGAGATGGTTGTTGGAGCGATGTCTCAAACACAATAAGAAGAAGACTGGGGGAAAGCTGTATGGGTAGCAGCAGAGGGTGAACATCGAGACCAAGAAAAGAACATTAAGAAATGAGGGGGTGTGGGGAGAAAAAGATGTCTATTGATTGCATTAAGGTTGGAGCTACAGAGTTACTCCAGATATTTTCTCCTGCAGCTGGCGAAGCAACACGAGTGTGACAACGTTGTGGAGATGGTGCTATGTGTTCTGGTCAAACGGATCATGTTGGGGAGGTTTCCTCCATTGCTATCACCAACAATGCTGAAAGTCATTGGTTTCTTCTTTTTGTCAAAGAAAAAAGGTGTATCAAGTTCTTGTTGAGAAAAAGAGATTTTTATTGAGGAGAGTATCAAGTTCTTGTTGAGAAAAAGAGATTTTTATTGAAGAGAGAGAGTCATCCTCAGTGATTAAGAAACATAGTCTTGAGATTGACCTTGCTCAAAAGAGAAGTGGTTGTACTCAAGAAGAGAGTCATATGGAGTAGAGATTGATTCAAAAAGATGCTTTTCTCAAACTAATGAGAACTTCAGGGGAGAGTCAGGCATCATATAGCATGTAAAGTCCACGCATAAATTTATTTCCTTCTCCATTCTCGATTCAAGGGAGGGAGATTGGGAGAATGATTATCAAAACAAGAGATGCGAAAAGGTGTGAAAGTGTCGTCGCACATGCAAATCAAACACAATGCAAACCCTAGATTCACAGTCAACATGGAGAAAACCGCAAGAGTTTGGCATATATAGATCTTTTCAATTTTAGTGTGAATTTTTTCATGCAATTGGATTAAGCAAGCAAACACCACAATGGTCGATCTACAACATGATTCTTCTCTCTGACGATGTCTTCCCAAAATATTGGCAATAGCTCGTGCTATTGATCGACACATGGCCAGTGTTTAACGAGAAGGTGGAGATCAAGTGCTACAACCTAAAGCCTCATATGATACCTTCAAGTTCATAGGTATGCTCAAGCAATTGCTCAGTCTTGGATTTTAGCTTTAGAGAAAAAAGGGTGATGGCCACTCATGTATCACAGTGGGGGGAAAGGAACATAGCTTTGTTGTGGTCTCATCAGAGGGAAGGGTTGCGCGAGGAAGACGAGAAGGCGATGGGGTACAATGATGGTGTGAGATGGTTGTTGGAACAAAGTCTCAAACACAATAAGAAGAAGACGACAGGGGGAAAGTTGTGTATGTAGCAGTTATAGAGGGTGATTTTTGCATTGATCTTCTAATCAAACTCAATTAGCAGTCACTGCGCGACTAAGTGTGCTTCTAATCAACAACCAACCCACAGAAAAATTCAAGCGATCAATGTGCATGAGTTAAATATTATTATAACTTTACTATAGATGTGCATATGTGTAAATATGGTAGAGTATCGAACACAAAGAACAATATGTGGTAGCACAAATTATTAATTATATATAAATAATGAATAAATAATATAGGTATTTGTACCATATTCACTTGATTAATCAAATAATTTATTATGTTTTTGTGGGTTTTAATTAAATAAAATAATTCTTTTCTATATTTCTATTTTTTAATATTTAAAATTTTAAAGTTTTAATTTTATAGATTTCTGAATTTTAATTTCTTTTTCTTTTTAATGTTCAATATAATGTAAGTATATATATTACTATATAAATAAAATATGCACAATAAAAGGAATATATAATATAAAATATATATTAATTACACAAAAATCAAAAAATAAAAATAAATTTTTTACTTTTTTTTAAAAAATATTTATAAAATATGTATAATTAAATAAATATAAACGATATGCATATTGGTATATACACTACAGAGTATTGTATTTATAAATAGGGATATAAATAATCAAAATTTAAAAATTAAAACATTTTTGTATTCTTAATATTTTTCCAATGTTTTAGTTATTTTTAGGGATTTTTGCTAATTTTTAAGAATTTTTAAAATCCAGAATATACAAAATTAGGGAGTAGATAAATAGGTCGAAGAAATAAATTTTTTTATATTTTTAGAAGAATTTTTATAAATTTTTATAAGGATTTCTAATATTTTTAATTTTTAATGATTTTCTTTTTCTATTTTTAGGGATTTTTGGTCTATAGATAAAAAATATAATAATAGATAAATGATATTTTATTGGATTTTTCACATAAAATTTTATATTTTTTGGATTTTTTTAAACAGAAAATAACCATGTACTTTTTTATTTTTATTAAATAGGAAAATGCTAAAATGCAAAATAAAGATTATAACGTGAGAGAGAATTGCATCAGGCACATTATCCTATTCTTTAATAATTTTTGGAGCACGAAGCACGGATGATATTTTTAGAAAATAGAATACATGCACAAAAATTAATTGAACTAATAGCGGTATATTTGCAATTAAAATAAATGATATGTAGGAATATGCAAATTATCAAAATTTTATAAATGAAGTTTACATTTTTAATATTTACACATAATTACAAAAACCTGCAAGGGTCTAACTACAAAACGACTAGCTGACGTAGGTGGCCATATGAGCTGGGATGACAAGGACCTAATTGTTACATGCGAATAATACAAGGATTCACTTGCATATTTCCCCCAAAAATATTAAACATTTTTACATATTTACATGATCGAATCAAAATAAAATGAAAAGGGGGTTGGATATGTAATTTACCCTCAAAGAGCATGATCGGACGATAGTTGACGAGTCACTTAAGCGTGATGGACAGCTCAGATGCACCTATACCCCTTCACCCTCGGTGTCTGAGATTAGATATCCCAAAGAGATCAACAACCACTGCTTGCTCGGATCATACACCACTTGTACGCGGGGTCTCCTGTGCTTGATCAGATGACTAAGAGGAATCTTGGAAGAACATGAAAGAACCCCAAAACTTCCAAGCTTTAGATCGATGTACCTTGCGCCTCCAACCTTGTTTCTTGTCGAGGAGGTGCTCAAATGGTTTCATGGAGTCATACGCACTTGGTGAAGCCTCCGAAGAGCTCTAAGACCCAACTATGGGGTCATGGTGAGTCGCAAAAGCAGAGAGGACACATAGGCCTTGTTCTTGGGATTTCTAGCCCTCGGATGGGATCTTCTAGGAGTAGTACCTGCATAGAAATATCGAGGGGGTCCGGTGATGTGTTCTGGGTTTTATTTATGGAAATCAAAGTGAAATGGAGGGTGTGGCGAAGTCTAGCAGAAGGTAATGGAGTAGTACTTCGAAGACTATATCTAGTGAAGATTTGTGTGGCTAGTGAAGGGCAAAAAGTGGAGAAATAACAGGGAAAGGAAGTGAGGTGGTTGGAGGAGGTCGGCCTAGGGGGGATACTGCGGAAGACAATGTCCAGAGCTCTAGAGCTCCGGCGAACTTAATCAACCAAAAACTATGTAAACAATCAAGAAAAGCATGGAATAAAATGTAGAATGGAATCTAGGATTAATCTTAACGTAAAAAGCAGAGAAAATAAGTTACCTTGACCCATCCAGATCCAACGAGATGGACCTCAAGATGGAGCTCGTCAGAGATGCAAGGATTACAAACTCTAGTCCTCTTCCTCCACACCTAAAGGGCTGAGGGGTTTGTTGCTATCACCGACAAACCCTAGTGCACAAAATCATAGTATTTCAAGATGGAAATCGAGATCAAAAATCTAAAGTTGGGGGAAATGAGGTATTGTACATGCGGGAGTTCGACTCGAGAGAACTCTCGAATTGAGGCACGAATGACACATCCAAGAGTAAGGCATAATAGTTCCATGTGTTGTCAAAATTTTTCATCAAGAAATCAAAGTGCCTTGGGCAATGGATCATGTGAGAAAAAAAATAAAGAAGTGGCAATGATCCGCAGTCTATGGTTAGGGTTGAGGTCTTGGTCTAGCTGGATCGCTAGAGGATAAAACCATCTGGAAAATGATAAATAATTTAAAATAAAATAATATATGAATTGATTCAATATAATTATAATTTTTTTATTATTTTATATAGTATTTTATTATGAGTTTTACTTTTTTAGTTAATTTAATATGAGTTACTTTTTACGAGTATAAACATAGGTATATTTACCTCTGTTTTGAATATTTTATTTTTATTTTGTATTTTATTATTTTACATACATGTTTTTTATAGTTATAACTTATTTAAACCTACATAAACATATTTTTTGTATTTTTTTGAAGTTATTTATATACTTAATTAAATAGATGTATTTATTAAAAAGGTATATGTATAGGTAATTCATCCATGTATTTTTTGTATACATATTTTTTTATTTTAATTTGATTATGTACATACACTATAAATAATCTTTACAAAATGATAAAATATAAAAATGTGAAAATATAAAAAATAAAATAGAATATTTTATTTAGGTATATTATACAATAGGGGTCCAAAATCTAACTTTTGCATCTTAACTCAAAATTAAATGAAACCACCTTCAGTAAATAGCTAACTAAAAGTTATATACAATTAAAGGTAACTTTAATGTATTTTGAGTTCATATGGAGAAGATATGGGTTTGGTACTTTGAGTTTTGACTTTTTATTTTGAGTGTAGAAGGTTGAATATGTAATATTTTTGTGTAAAATAAATTTTGCATTTTTTAGGCCCTTACGTGAGTGGATATTTTGTAGGAGAACCCCTCAAAGTTTTGTATTTTTATTTAGTCCTTAAAAATTAAGTTTCAATTCAAAAGTTGTGGTTATTTAGCACGCGCCTTCCTATAATTTATTTCATTTGCAAATATACACCTACCAACTTGAGTTATTTTAATTTTTCATTTCTATTTATTAAAAATAGCTTTTTATCCAAAAAATTTGAAAGAATATGTGTAAGTGCTTGATTAAATAATTGTTCATGCTGGATATTTTCTTTAGAATTTCCTATGCATTTACTATTTATTAAAAAAGAGCTATTTTATTCCATGTTTTATTTAGAAAATAAAAAAAATACAAAATCTATTTTAAATTTCCAAAAATTACTTATTAGCCTATTTTATCACTCCATTCCAAAAATCACAAAAACTATCAAAAGAAACACCCAAAATTAGCAAACCTTTGGTAACCCTACAAAATAAAATATTTTCTAAAAATGAAAATAGTTTTTGGGCATATATTTTTATGTACTAAAATTGATTTGAAGAAAGTTTCAAACCATTTGATATATTTAATTCAAAAGTCAATTCATACTATTTAAAAAGTTCATGTTTTGGACCTTTTCTTATTTGAAAATATAAAAAATTTGCAAAAATTCCCTAACAATTCATAAAATATAAAAATTTGAAAAACATAAAATATTTTATTTTGATTTTTACTATATTTACTGATATTTATAATTGAACTACCTTATATAGCCTATATATATCTATATATTATTATATATAGTTTATATTATTATTAATTATTATAAACACCTTATAAATATTTTAAAACCTTTAAAAATAATAAAGACAGTTCTTTGGGATGTTTTCTAATTTTTGTTCATTTATTATATATATATTATACTATTTTATTACTTACATTATATATACTACATTATATACCTATATATCATATTTAAAAAAAGAAATTGAAAAATCAGAAATATAAAAATTAAAAAAATGTTTTTATTAAAACCCACCATACATTGAGAACATAATTTACATTCTTATACATACGTAAATTCTTATTATTTATAAATAATATACCAGCTACGTACCTTGTTCCCTATGTTCGGCACCCTACTCTGCTTGTCACTATACACATAATTATTTATAGGATTTTAAAATAAAATCCGATCCATTTAATTTTAATTGCTTCATTGATTTTTGAAATTATTACTCGAGATTTACATCGGTCATTACAGTGACTATGAGCCCACCTTGTGTGGACCACAAGGTCGCTCCACTCTGTTCAGGTAGCTTTTCATTGGTCTTGCTCATTCCTTCTCCTCTGTCTGATCAAGAACAAGCCTACAAGTATTTCAGTAGCTGTCGAATCTTACAGAGCCTTCACCGTTGATCCTTCGGAGAATTGAGCCATAGTCGTTGGATAAAGAAGGGGTATGATCTAATCGTGATCCTCCGTGCATAAGTGAACCTGTGTGGCGCCTTCCACGTTATCCGTCACATTCCTGTAGGGGTATTTTACACCTAAGACCCAATACATTTTTGTATTTAAAATATGGCCACGTAATTATCTAATAATGTGTAGTAATATTAGGTAAAATTGCATCTTGGACCTTAAACTTTTCATATTTCCATTTGAGTCCAATCCACCTCATCTCTTGTGTAGTCCCATGTGAGGTGTCTGGATATTTACAATAATTATACTAACGTTTTGTACAACTTATTAAATGTTTTTAATGTTTCTATAAATTACATTTAGGACCTTATATATGTCCCTTTTTATTTTGTGAATACTTATATTATTAAATATTTTTAATGATGTAAACATTATAGGAAAAGTAATTTAAGTGCCTGGCATGATACATGTACTCACATAATTTTTATTTGTCATTTTAGATAATTTTCCTATTTTTTAAAAATACAAAAGAAGTAATTTCATCTTGTTTAGATATTAAAATCCAAAAAGTTGTAAGACTCTTCCAAAAATCTCCATATATATTGTCTATATTATTATATATCTGATCACATATCCAAAATTCAATTAAAAATAAAACCTTAAAATCACAAAACCCAAAAATCCTTATAAATTAATAAAAATAAATAAAAGCCCAAAATATGTCTCCCTATTTTTGAATTTTATCTATTAATATTATATATTAATAATAATTTTAGGTTAATTTTGGACTTGTTTATATTTATTAAACCTAAAATCATAAAAGTATTTTATCTAATGTATTTTGAGTGTATTTTGAAATATTTAAAATTATAATACTCTTTATATATTGTATACCTCATATATTACTTCTATTATCCATAATATCATATTATTATATATCTTATTTTAAAAATTAAAAAGAAATTTAAAACTTATAAAAAGAAATACAAATTTAAAAATAAAACAATTAAATTGCATAAAAATTAAATATAATACCAACATACATAAATTATAAATATAAAAGGAAAAAAAGAAAATAAGAAAGAAATTAATATTAATTAGCAGTAAGTAATCATTAATTTCTCAATCTATCTCATTTGCTCCCTTTGTTCGACACTCCTCCATCCTTACCCTATACAATTATTGTAGAGTTATAATAAAATTTGACTCACATCTACATCGTATTGATTTCCTCATCATATTGTGGGTAAATTGCTGATCTATCGAGGATCAATCATTACCATGATTGTTAACTGCGTTTGATTAGCAGACTGGATCCTCGTGTGTTTCAAAAGGCATTGTTGTCAGGAAGTAACACATTATAGATTGCTTGTTTAGTCTGCTTTGTTTATTACCTATTTTCTACTTTATTTTTTTATATATTTTGTGCATTGTTTTGACCACTTTGTTTTTTAACTTTGTTACAAGGGCCTGTCAACTGAGATAGAACTTCTTTGGGGGTTAGAAGCACTCGAGGAATGTGGAAGTCAACTTTTCTGATAATGCTAACTGGAGAGAGCAAGAAAAAGAACAGGAGAGAGAGGAGCATATTAGCAGTAGGATAGCTTTTATTTTATTTAGGTGAGAAATATTTATAAATAAAGTTGTAATAATAGAAGAGACTCTGAACATTGAACACTACAAGCCTATTTTACCAAGTGATTCTTCACTTTAGGGCTCACACGGTTTCAGGTGTTTTTCTTGCCTTCTTTTTTATCCTTTCTATTTTTTCAATTATTTCATTTAATTTTTCATTATTTGTGTGTTTCTAGCTGATTTATATTTTACGTCTTCGTTGACTAACCCATTTTTAGGATTTCTTGATTCATAATTAGATCTGCAACCTAACCATATTCATGTTCCTGTAGATCATTACGCTTGGACTTAGTTAAATTAGCGAGTGCTTCACGATAAAAGCAATTCCTTCTTAGGGTGATTTCAATGAGTGCATTGCATATAGATTAGTTTAAATTCATGTGTGGATTACTTTGCATGCAGAGTGACAGAGCAAGGTACACATTTCTGACTTTTTATTCACATTCATAGTTTTCTCGCACATCAAATTTTGCGACTCGCATCATGTTTTCTTGGACTTAGAATAATTGAGAATCAGGAAATCGGTTAGGTGGTTGTTTAAATTTTACTCAAATAAGTGATAACCAAAAAATAAAAAAGGGATCGTTAAGAAAACATTGACCTAATTAAAATTGATTAAATGGACTTCATGGGATTGGGTTCATTAAGCCAACATTTTTTTCTGGTACATTCCAGACAGAGTGAGAAACAAACCTAGGATTTAAAGCCCAAATCCTAGTATGGGTACTTCCTTGTTTGTTAACTGGAATCATGATGTATTGGCGCTTCTATTGGTGTGTGGGCGAGTATGGCTGACTCTGCTTGTAGACTAAGTCTGAAGTACTAAGCATAGGGGAACTGTGATGACATGTCACTATCTCATTGTGCCACATCCAAGTACCCAGCAAGAGGGAAGTATCGATTTCACATATCAACTTCCTCCTCAACTTCTTAGGATGAGTAGTGGATCTAGACTTAATAACAAGGACCCTTAAAAAAGTACATTCTACTTGTTACAAAGGAAGTGTGAAATACATGGCACTTGTTTGGTAGTACTCACTCTCCTACGAGAATTTCCTCAATAACAACAATAAAAACTACCAAGATAATAGCCGAATCTCACAGCTTTATGTGTTGTATTAGCGAACCCATCCCTATTTTGAGCTTTGCTTGATTAGTTTTGATAAGGACAAGATCAAAAACATTGTGCACTTGTGCCCTTTCTCCACATCCTCTTCTATCCCACTCACTTTTAAGCCTTCACCCCTCTATTCTCTTGAATCCTTTATTCTCGTATTCTACTCCGATCATTATCGCACTTCTTCTTGTTCTCCAAGATGTCAAATCCGAGATGGTTTAGTCTGGACTTTGCAGACACCTACATAGATTCCATAATGCTAACATCTACATAATTCGAGGTGAGTCCAAGGAGACTGATACGGATTTTGTGAACCACTCTTAAGACTCCCTGTTTCTTTTACCTCAAATAAACCAAAATTATTCTTATCCAGGACTCGATTCCTTTTGAATGGAGATCGCCCTATCTCTATACAACTCCCATACTTTCATGAAGTTTGGGATTGACCTTAGTTTTGAATGATTCCATTCGTTTGGTTCTTATTTTCAGTCTAATCAAAGTCTATTTCCTCTTGTAGTTGAAAGACTCGATCTGGAAGTATTACCAGATCCAGACTCAAAGATGGCTCATCAGAAATGAAAGGGTTGGTACGTAGATCAAAATAAGGTCAATGCATGGACTCTAGCCTCCATCCAAGCAATTCAGTAGAAGTTGACTAAACATGCACTCACCCAGACTGCTTTCCAAGATATGCTTAATGACGTGAACATGGATAGAATGAATCATCGAGGAGGATAAGCACATCATGAGGGAGAGGATCTCCAAGCAGGTGGACGCCATGAAGGGGATGATAAGGTGAGAGAGCAACCCAAGCCAACTCTCAAGAAAACATACAATCCAGGAGCTAGGTAAGTAACCGAGTGGATCCATATTCCTCATATCCATGGACATTTTGAGCTAACACCTCAACTGCTCTCACTTATACCCACTTTCCATAGAATAACAAATGAAGAACCTTACATTCTTCTGTAGCAATTTAAACGCATTTGCAGAATCGTGTAATACCACAACAACCTGGTAGAGGTAGTCAAGATGATTGCCTTCCCTTTTAGCCTTAAAGATAAGGCTCTTTATTGGATCAATTATTTTAAGGAAGGTTGTGATGACTTGGGATGCGTTGAAGTCTCTATTTCTGCATAAATACTATCCCCTTGGTCGCTTGAACCAAATGTGAGCATTGATTTCAAACTTCTCGCAATTATCCCATGAAATTATCCATGAGGCATGGGAAAGATTTAAAGATCTCAATCATGACATTCCGAAGACTAGTTTGGTCCAAAACTTTTTCGGGTCTTGAAACAAGAAAGACAGATGCTGGTAAATGCAGCCTTTAGGGGATCACATATCAATAAGGATGAAGACTTCATGTGGCAGATCTTCGAGGAGATGGCTGAAGTCTTGGATGCCCGATCTTCATCTAGTGCTTTCTAGAAGAATCCCCAGATTCCTCCCAAACCCATTCATATGTCAGCATCATATGAAGAAGAGAGATGAGAGTTTCAACCTAAGAATCATCAGGAACCATCTCTCAGAGGTTGACATTATTGAAAAATGATCACAAGAGTTAGAAAAACTAAATGTGATCAAATAAAAGACCAAAATTTTGACAAGCTCGACCAAATTACCAAGAAGTTGGTGCTCCTGGTCAGCACAATCAACTCATGTTAGTCTGCGAGTTCATCTTTCGAGACATCTATCAGTCCTAAGGAAGCCCAATCACAGTAGACTTCGAGCAACCACAATCGGTCCAACATGTGTACTATGTGCAGGCACCCGATCAGGTTCTACCATAACAACAATAGACACAGATTGTCAAGTTGTTCTTTCCTCCATATCCACAAATCCAAGAGGTAAACGACATCTGGAGCAATGATCAACAATTTACCCATCCTGGCAAAAAACCACAGGGTCAATCATCAGCTATAAGTCATTTTACCAACATCAAGGTGGAAGACCATACCAACACCATCCCTCGTATCACCAATCTTTGTGAAATGCTCACAACTAGAGATCGAATTTCTAACAGTATGCTTATCGCCAATCATCATACCATCAATAGCAATCGGCTGCTCAGTTTCAGCAACAATACTCCCCTCTACAACACTATCAACAATACCCTCCTCATCATTATTAGAGATATAAGTTTCAACCTCTGCATCGGTATCAGATCTAGTGGCACAACCTGTTGAGATAATAGAGGTAGACCCAATGAATCCAACCCTTGATTGCCTGACATAACATGTGAAGAGTTTAATTGAAAAGATCCAGAACTAGCGATCTAACCACTGAGAAAATCATCATTCCAGCACATGTCGAAGCCAACCTGAATAACTTCATGTGTAAGGAGCATGTAGCAAGTAATGTTCAATCTAATCCTGAGTCTGGTATGAATACGTCTATTATGTTATCAAATGTTGTTTCTCTCTGGAGCAGTGAAAAGGAAGATCAGAGCTTGATAGGGTGAATCTATGTCAACAGTACCCGCATCAAGCTCTCAAGGAGGAGAGGAAGGAAGAACAACACCCGATGAAGAAAAAGACCATAAAATAAAGAAAACAATAAATCTCAAAATAGAACAAAAATCAAGGCAACATCGATGTAGCCACAGAGCTGCCAGCACCTACAACATCTAGTGGGAGCTGATGTAGTTGAATTTCCTGCTTCCAGTTTCACTTCTATTTTGAATGAATGTATCCCTTCTAGTCATTCAATTGTACACGTTGATTTAGATGTAAATAAGAACAATTCCTTTGACTATGTAAATATTCTGTTTCATGATGCTATAAAAATGCCAAAAAATAGAAATTAAAAACTACTTTATCCAATCCCGATATTGTAGAAATATTGCAAAACATTATATGCTCGAAATGTTGTTATTAGAAGCCATGTAGTACATGTCTAATGTGAAGAAATAATTGAAAGAGTCATGCACATAAAAGCATCAACCACACAAGAGCAGATGTCGGAAAGTCGGAAAACATATTCTAGCCATGGCCACTATAAATGCCATCAGCAATATCCCAAACAAGAAGAAAGTCAAGGGAGCTCCTCTCATCAAATGCGAAATGCTCAATTAGGAATTCGAATGCACATTGCTCGATAACATATTGTCTATTAATTTATTGCCTTCATCACTGCTCAAAGAATTTGGGTTAGGATTACTCAAGCCTACCAGTTTTATTTTGCAGTTCGTAGATCGATTAGTGAAGCGATTAAGAGGCATTTTAAAGGATACAATAGATATAGTGCAAGGAATGCATTTCCATATGGATTCATCATAATGGACATGGACACAATTGCATCTCTGCTCCAAGACCTAATTATACTTGGATGTTCGTTCCTTTGAAAAGCAGGAACATTAGTTGACTATGTCACCAAACATATTACTTTTCGCTCAAGCAACGATAAGGTCCGTATAGAGACGATTCTAGAACCAAAGACTACAGAATCAATATATGGACAGAGTGAGATCATACCAAATGAAGCAGAATACTGTGATTTTTTGACAAAAGTCAGATATGCAAATTTATTTATGGTTGATTTTGAGATCCATGAATTCCTCTCCATAGAGGAAGGACTGGAAAGCACAGTCAAAATCCCCTCTGACTTAGAAGATGAGTTTTTTGCTGATGGGCCGATCAAAATATTTGAGGATCATCCATTCCTATAAGAACATTATGAATGCATTATAGATCTTTATCAAATGTTATATTTTGAACCAAAATTAACCACGGTGGACATTATACAGTTAACAAATCAGACACCGACCGCCAGTACACTTGCAGATGTTACTATTGAGTTTATTTAGACCTTGCTTGAGCTGAAATCTTTACCATCAAATTTGAAGTACGCCTTCCTTGCAGGTGAACCGAACATATTCCCGCTCATTACCAATTTTCAGCTGACCAAGAACCAAGAATGTCGTTTTCCTGAGTGATGAATCCACGATTAATCACCTTTATTTTTTTATTTTAGCTTCATCTCTGTAGTCAAATACATGTAAATACCTACTAATTTCATGAAATTACCATTTTGCATGCATTTGTTACATATGCATTTTTAACACTTTTTATACTTAAATAAAAGAATAACGTAGAAAAGAAAAATAAAGGATGTATTTATGAAGTAAACACAGACTGACCCGAACCTCGAGAGAAGGTCAAGACTTGACCTGATCGACCAGGAATAAAGTAAGGGAGATAGGGTCTTTAATTCAAAAATCAAAAAAATAATTTGTAAATTTTCCCTGTATATTTGTATAAAACTTGTACTAATTTATTTCTACATAAGCTGACATTATATTAGTTATTTTTTTAAACAAAAATTGTAAATAAAAATGTGTTGTAAAAAATAAAAATAATTGCAAAGCAAAATAATGTACATATTACAAATAATTACACTCAGAAAAAAACCGCAAAATGATAATTGAAATACCAATTCTGGCTTCATACGAACTGAAATTGAACCAAACTCACTTCCATTATACTCTAAATTAAATTATCTTTCAAATGGCCATGATTTCATAATTTTTGGAGTTACGGCGGAAAAGTCGATTTTCTGGGGTATTTTGTGCAGTTTTACCACTAACATATTTGTATATTTATTCGTATTGTTTTTTATACATAATGTACATAATTTTAAATATTATATTCATTTAAAATAAAAAATTATAATTAGAAATTTTAAAAAGTATTTTAAAATATTTTCTTATCTATACATGTGTATATTGTATTATATGTACATAATAATTGTATATAACTAATTTCCTTATATAAAAATCACAAAAAATAAATATCAAACATTAATTAATTTAATTTAATTACAAAATTTGTATTTATATTTAATTATTTAATTCATTTTTTGATTTAAAAACATACCTTGTAGATAAGATATTATTCCATACCTTTAATAGCCACCATTAAGTGACTAATTAGTTATTGTAAATTATTTAATTAATTTATTTTAATTAATTCTGAAATTCATTTTTAATTAATTAATTAGATTATTTAATTAACCACTAAACACCTTCCTCTTTTTACATCCTGTCCTTTTATATCTTTCTTCTCTTTTTAATGGGATCCTCCTCCTTCATTATTCGTTGATCAATCTTTGGTGGAGAGGAGCCCAATCTTTGAGAGATATCTTGTTGAAGAAGGGTGCCCAACCTCTGAGCCGTCCGGTGACAACGTTTCGGTCCTCCTCGAGGTCATCACGGCGTATCCGACCTCAAGGTGAGATCCAATTTTTTTGTCATTTCTTTAGTATAACCGTAGCATAGTTTTTATGTTCATCAAGCTCTTAGATCCTTAAAAATCCAAAAAATATCCATTACACTCTGATCCTCCTCCGAACCCGATTTTTAATCTCATGTCGCGATCCCTCCGTTTCACGTTCTATCTCACGCAACCACGCACCTCTGACCACGCACGGTTGCTAGAGACTCGGATCCATTCCTCATATTTTTACTGGATCCTCATTCACATCCTAATTCTGTCAATAAAAAATACATAGTTGTTGTTTTCTCTAACATTTGTTTTACTTAAAATTATATATATAATAAAAAAATTAAAAAAATTTATTATATGTTATTATTTACAGCTTTTGTTAACAAAAATATAAAAAGGGCTTTTATTATCTCTATTTACGTAAAAAAGAAAGAAAAAAAACACAATCGGCTGCGCCAAAGCTGCACACTAGCGGTCGTACTCTACCGCGCAGCCCCCCACCGCTCCTGCGGCACCGAACACTGGCCAACGCCTGCACATCAACCACCCACGACCGCAACCCTCGAGCAGCATCACTAAAGCGCTCCGTCCACTGGCGCCTCCTAGGCGAGCGCTTCAGCGCTGCCATGGTCCCACGCCCGTGCCCCTCCATCCCCATCTGCCCTGGCCAGGCTGTGCTAGCGCCTCGTAGGAGGCGCCAGCGGACGGAGCGCTTTAGCAGTGCTGCTGGAGGGCAGAGGCCGTGGGTGGCTGATGTGCAGGTATTAGCCAGTGTTCGGTGTCGCAGGAGCGGAGGGGGGATGCGCGGCGAAGCACGTCTGTTGGTGTGCAGCTTCGGCGGAGCCTGCTGCATTTTTTTTCTTTTTGTATGTAAACAGAGATAATAAAATCCCTTTTTTATATTTTTTAAACAAAAGCTGTAAACCATAGCATACAATAAATTTTTTATTTTTTATTATTTTTTATTTATTTAATTTTCCTGTAAAACAAATGTTAGAGAAAACAACAACTATGTATTTTTTTTATTTTTCATTATTTACAAAATTAGGATGCGAACGAGGATACAGTGAAAATATGAGGAATGGAAACCTTGAGGATTCAGATCAGATCACACCTATTACTGAGACATTTCCAGATGAGGCGATCCTTGCATTCACCTCACTTCCATGGTACGCCGATATTGTGAACTATTTTTCACGAAGAATGTTCCACAAGATTGGCCCAGACAACGAGTTGAGACCTTTCTTGCGAAGGCCAAGTTGTATCATTAGGAAAACTCCACTCTTTATCATGAAGGGGGGGGATAACATCTGGAGACGGTGTATTCCTCAAGAAGAGCAGCATAGCATCCCCACCTACTTCCACAAGCTTGAGGTAGGAGGACATCATTCTGGGAGATGGACAACACAAAAGGTGCTTCAATCCGACCTTTGGTGGCCTACCCTCTTCAAGGATTCAGATGAATTCGTGAAGCGATGTACTGACTGTCAGAAAATGGGCACTTGTGGCCATAGAGATATGATGTCGATGCATCCCATTCACTTCTATGAGGTCTTTGACGCATGGGGCATCGATTTCATGGGCCCATTTCCTAAGAGTAAGGGATTTGAGTATATCTTTCTTGCTGTAGATTATGTGAGTTGTTGGGTTGATGCCATCCCTGCCTGAACCGCAGATGCTAATACTGTTTACAAATTCTTGAGGAAAAATATCATTTCACAGTTTAGAGTACCTAGAGTTTTGATATCAGATGGGGGGACTCGTTTTATCAATGACAAGGTAAGGGCCCTTTCTAACGAGTTCAACATAGATCATAGAGTTGCTACTCCTTATCATCCGTAGACGAATGGTCCTGATGAGGTTTCTAATAGGGTAATTAAGACTATATTGCAGAAGGTACTATGCCTAGAACGAAAGGATTGGTCACATCTTTTGGACTCGATCTTATGGGCATATCGAACATCCTTCAAGACTCCATTGGGTACATCTCCATTCCGAATCGTTTATGGCAAGCCATATCACTTACCAGTTGAGCTTAAGCATAAGCCACTATGGGCTATTACTGAGATATTTTTGGATCCAGAGAGTGTAGGAGATCAGAGAAAAACAGAATTGGAAGTCCTGGAGGAACTTAGACATACATCCTTTTCGTGAAGCCTACAGTATAAGGATCGAGTGAAGATATGGCATGATTCTCACATCATCCATAAGCAGTTTGAGCCGAACCAGAAAGTATGGTTATTCGATGCCAGGCTAAAACTATTTTCAAGGAAGTTGCAGAGCAAGTGAAAGGGATCATACTTGGTCTGGAAGGTGCATGACAATGGCAACATTGATATATCTGAGATGTCATCTGAATCCACCTTCCGAGTTAACGACAATGCCTGAAACGATATCTATATCATGATCCGCTGATCGTCGATGTTGCACCTATTCATTTTGCATGAGATGTGGTTTCTTTTGACTCACATCATTTGCATCTCGTGCCTGATTATCATTTCCTCCCGTAGCTATATAGATCCAGTTGTCCATATTGCACATTCTTTTGTCTAACACCCCATCTCCATCTTATGATTATGCTATACTTTGGGTGTACTTTACCCTAAGTATAGAGGGGTGTCATACTTGTGATTATTCTTTTGATTCTTTTTACCTCTGTTTTGCTACCTATACTTAGGGATATTTTACCCCAAGTATATGGGAGGTAGACACTATACATTATAATCCTCGGTTTTCCCCTTGTGTACAGTCTTCTATACTTAGGATTACTTGATCCTAAGTATAGGGGTATCACCGACTTCTATTGATCTTATTCTCTTACTTGTCATTGTATTATAGTATCCTTTTCATTTTTCTATACTTAGCATGAGTTATGTCTTCCTTTGCAGCCCTTTGATCACTATGAGGACATAGTTCTAGCTAAGTATAAGGGGTATCGTATATATTGTATATATACTTTAGCCATAACTCGTACGTTCATATTTTTAATATGCCTAAAATACTGTGTAAATACTGGTAAAAAATTAACTAATAAAAAGATGCAGATATTTCTTCAAAATTCTTTTTTTATATACCGAATAAATCAGGTTAAAATATTTTGAAAAATATTTTGAATTTGAAAATCTATTTAAAAAAACTTTTCAAAACTATTTGGAAAATGTTTGAAAAATATTTTCGACCTTTGTAAACATATTGTGGCTTGTAAAAATTTTTCTTTGTGTGAAATAAAATCATTTTGTAAAACTATTTGCAAATGTTTTGAAAATGGTTGAAAACTTATTTTGAAAATTTATATATATATATATATACCGTTTGAAAAATGTTTGCATAATTGTTTTCAAATGTTTATAAATGATTGTAAAATTGTTTGAAAAATTATTTTGGACTATAGTTTTCAAAATTATTTGTAAAATTATTTTCAAATAAGTTTGAGGAATATATGCCTAACAAAAAAAGGAATAATACAAAAAAGTAATAATAATGAAAATAAAAAATCCAATTATATGTATATACTTGTATAAATTACTCAAGTTGTAAATCCTTTCATCCAATTCTTGTAAATAATTAACTCATTCCTGTGTAAATATGTGTATATCATCCCTAACCCTTATTAACAAAAAATGTATATATTTGTATATATTAATAACTGTTTATGAAAAAAATATCTTTTTGCATGTGCATCATTTTTCAAAAATACATAAAAAATTCAAAATTAGAAAAAAACTATTTCACAAAAAAATTTTGCTTTCTTTTATTTGCATTGTACATATTTCTTGCATTTGCATGTGCATTTTTCAGTATAATATTGACATTTAAACTAAGTCTCGAATAAATTTGAAGAATGGAGCTTAGTTGGACCATAATCCAATTAATTTCAGAGGAACCTTTTAAGAAATGGAGTTAAGACCTTTCGGGTCCTAGTGACTTAAGTCTTTGAGTCCATAAGACTATGTTCACATGTCATCTTGATAAGTCTAAGTAGAATATTTAACCACGCACGCATGATTCTTTCAGACCGTGGCTTACCTTGGACAAACATTCTACACGTAGCTCTTTATGGTGAAGATAGTGAGGGGGAAGAATCTTTTGGCTTGGGGTAGCACACGAGGGTAGCACATCTAGGTGGAACCTCTCGTCCTCCTCTAGGGAGGGAAATGTGTCTCAACCTGGTTTGGCGATGTTGAGGTCTAAAGACAAGATGATGTGGGGTTGCAATAATGCTTCAAAAGAGGGATAGTCCACTGGCTCAAGAAGAAAAACTCCTTATGTACATGCTGTACCTTGTATATATTTTCAAAAAAATGGGGAAAAAATGTAGAATCTCCAGAAGTGGACATGCTTGATTGAAAAGTAAAATGCCCGCTGGAGTGTATATACAAGTGAAAAAAAATAAGAGCTTCAAAGTCAAATGTTTGTGAGCTTGCAGCAGATTACTTGGCTACACTGGTCATGCATCCAAGGATAGATAGCTACACTGATTACCGTCCATTCTCTTCTCCATCCCCTCCTCTTGAACTGGTTGTACTTGAACTTAGAAGGGAATATCCCCGCTCCTCGAGGAAAGAGTTGCTAGACCGGGGACTATAGTTACCTTGTTGAGAGAGGTTGTTTCTTTTCTAATTTTGAGATGAGGAGCTATATTTCACTTATACCATACAAGTAAACATTCACAGTCATAATAATTTGTGTATGTAGACTTGTTCTAACATGACTGTTGAGGAGACCTGAATAGGAGTCTTGTAGAACTTAGAGGTTGTTAGGTTTTAAATCTATTTCCCATTAAGGTTCCGAAACACTAATAATCCAAAGGTCCGACAGAGCTCCGTACTACATTTTATGAAGATAAGTTTAGAAGTCAACATTGTTCCAACTTCTTTCCTTTTTCTTTTCTCTATTTTTGTTTTTTACTATTTTCCAAATAAGTGTTAACTAAGGGGCTGGCAAAGCTAACGTATAGGGGAATGATGAATCCACGATTCATAACCTTTATTCTTTTATTTTGGCTTCATCTCCGTAGTTAAATACATGTAAATACCTACTAATTTCATGAAATTACCAATTTTCTTGCATTTGTTAAATATGCATTTTTAACACTTTGTGTACTTAATAAAAGAATAAAGAAGAACAGAAAAAGAAAAGAAAAAAAATATGTGTTCATGATGTAAATTTAGATTGACCCGAACCTCGAGAGAAGGTCAAGACGTGACCTGATCGACCAATAATAAAGTAGGGAGAGATAGAGTCTTTAATTCAAAAATCAAAAAAATAATCTGTAAATTTTCCCTATATTTTTGTCTAAAACTTGTAGTATTTTATTTGTACATAAATTGACCTAAAATTAATTATTTTTGTAAATAAAACTTGTAATTAAAAATGTATTGTAAATAAAAAAATAATTACAAAGCAAAATAATGTAAATATTACAAATAATCACTCCAAGAAAAAAGTTGCAAAATGATTACTGAAATACCAATTCCAGCTCCATACAAACTCAAATTGAACCAAACTTATTTCTATTATCTCTAAATTAAATTATCTTTCAAATGGTTGTGATTTCATAATTTTTGGAGTTACGGTTGCAAAGTCGATTTTCTGATGTGTTTTGTGTAGTTTTAGCACTTACAAATTTGTATATTTATTCATATTTATTTTTTATACATATTGTATATAATTGTAAATATTATTTCCATTATAAAAAAATATAATTTTAAAAATACAAATTTATTTAAATATTATTTCCTTATCTATACATGTGTATATTGCATCATATGTACATAATATTTCTATACAACTAATTTCATTATATAAAAATCAACAAAAAATAAATATCTAACATTAAATAATTAATTCAATTTAACTACAAAATTTGTATTTAGATTTAATTATTTAATTCATTATTTGATTTAAAAACATACCTTGTATATAAGATATTATTCCATACCTTTAATAGCCACCAGTAAGGTGGCTAATTAATTTTTGTAAATTATTTAATTTATTTATTTTAATTAATTCTGAAATTAATTTTTAGTTAATTATTTAATTTAATAATTATTTATTTAACTACTAAACGCCTTCCTCTTTTGTACATCCTTTCCCTTTGTATTTTTCTTCTCTTTTAGTGGGTGACGAATCCATGATTCATCATCTCAATATATTAATCTTAGCAAAGTCCCCAAGTAAAATCTCAAATAAATATATATAAAATCAATAAATTAACAACATGACTCTTGTAAATAAAATACACTAATTATTGTATATTAAATTGTACAAAATAAATTAACAATAAAAAGCCGCAAAAATAAAGGACTTTTTCACCTATAAATAACCCAAAACTTCATATATTTTTAATAATTTCATTTCAACTCCTTTTTTGATAATTATTTCTATAAATTGTTCACAGAAATGTATATATAAATAAAAAATACAAAATAAATTCCACCATAAATAAATATTCCTAGATCCCCAAGAGAAAAAGCCGTAAAGTCCATCTTTGCGGCCTAATTCCCTCTCTGTATGAACTCCAAATTCACCAAACTCACTTTTAAATTAACGTTAGAAAATTATATATCCAATGAAAGTGATTTCATTAAAATCAGAGCTCCTTTGCAAAATTTGGGTTTTGGGATCTAGATGTACATTGTATATTATGTAAATATTCATTCTTTTTAAACTTTTTATTTAATTTTTAAATTACTAAAAATTCTAAAAAAATCATTGATGTGGTATTTTATTTTGTATTTTTCTGTTGTAAATATCTTTTATTAAAAATACAAAAAAAATAAAATTAGAAAAGTAAAAAAACATGTATATGTTGGTTGTCTTCTTTTGTAAATTCTCTACTCTTTTTCTTCTCTTAATTTTTATTGTATTTTAGTAGCCTAGTTTATTATATTTATTTATTTCCTATTCTCTACAATAACTTCTCTTATACCACCAATTTCCATTCCACCGCATATTCTTCATCTAACCTCCCATTCAACTCCACCAATAATCTAACCTCCCATTCAACTCCACCACCATTCTAACCTCCCTTTCTCTTCTTTTTATATTCATCTCCTCATTCACATTTTTTGCCATCCGTCATTCTAATAGAAAAAGGAGAGAGCTTGGAGTGTTTTATTGGTGACAACGACTAAACATCCTCCTCAAGCGACGACCTCCTTCTAGCGAGATCCGCGGCGACCACCGTCCCCGCGTCACGAGTTTCCCATCGAGCTCACATAGCTTCTCCAATTTTTATTTCGCCGATCAGATTGAAGCGATGACAGGAGTCCAGCGTAGATGTTCCGCAAATCCGACGAAGATTCAGGTAAGTATTTATTCTCATTTCTCTTGTTAATTTATTTTATCTTATAGTTCGTTTCGTTATTGTCTCATCACCATACCATTTTCGTATTTTATGACACCACCACTTCATCTTCACCATATTACCACCTTACCACACCATTTTTATTTGCATTTTTTTCTATGTTGTTTAAGAAAACTAAAAAAAATTAAAATAAAAAAATCAATCAAATTTCAAAAAAAAACTACATCTCCTTAGATCCCCCTTCTAGCCATTGCCGCCGGCTACTCGCCGCCCACACCAACCTCCTCTTTGCGTCGCCCCCGCCGCTCGCCTGCAGCCCTGCAGCCAGCGCCACTGACCCGCGGCTCCCCTCCACCACTACAGCAGCAGGCTGCACATGGACCCCCTCGTTCTCCTCCGCTCCAGCCGCTGCCCAACGCTGCTTCAGCTACTATCGCGCCTCCACCACCTCAACGTATGACCCGCTACCCCTACGAATATCCTCCGTCACTCTCCACGCGCACCTCCAATGAAGCCGCCCGGTGCGCACCCCACAACAGCCCACCCTTGTGTGCCCTAGATCCCCATCAAATGAAGAAGGTCTGTTTCTTTTCAATTTTTTATTGTAAAAATTACATATGTTTTTTGTGAAGTTATTATAATTACAAACAAGTCCCTATATATAGTTTGTTTGTGAATTTTATTTTTGAATTTGCACGGACACCCTATGTTTAGCTCTTAATATGGACATCTATTGGGCATCACTTTATTCAATGAAAAATATCATGGTGTTGAGTAACTATTTGTCTATCATTTGGATATTTATATAGATTTTTTCTGACCTTTGGGTAATTAATTAAATACATTTAAGTGAAATTCTACTTATTTTACCCAATGTGTGGTTGTAAATTCATATCTCACTCACATTTGCTCCATAAATTCTGTAAAAAGTAGAAATGATGCCATGAATTGTGATTGAACTACTGTTTAAATTTTATCTGAATTGGAGTTGTCCTGTACCGTAAATAAATTGTAGAGTGATTTTAGTAAATGATTTCTAAAATCCACACACATCTATTTTGCAAAATTTCAAATCTCTTGGATTCCTTATGAAAGTACCTATATGAGATAATTCATTCTATGGCTCATCTTGATGATGTGGATTTATTAGAAATTAATTAATCATTGTCACTCTTTCCATTAAAAAATCCATAAAAAATTCATATTTTCTCAAAAAAATCCAAAAACATTACCTAGCTTCCTTGCATCATGTTTATGTTCCGATAAATTTTATATAATTTTTGCATTATGTTTGTGTGAAAGATTATGAAAATACAACCAAAAAGTGTGCATTTTTCATTATTGCATTTTAACCCATAAAATTCCCAAAAAAGTGTCTTGCATTCATTATTGGATTAGGGTTCTAGGAAAAATATGATTTGGATAAATTGAACTGATTTCCTTTAAAAATTAATTTAGCTTAATTGTGTGCTTTTCTTAGTGTCTTAATTCACCCATATATTGCATATCACATTCATTTTGCATAAAAAACAAAAAAATCCGCATTGGAAACCTAGATCTAAGTTTTTACATTAACCCGAAGTTGTTCCTTTACCTCTTGTGTTTGACCCCGAACTTGCTCGGGATATAAATAAAGCCCAGATACTCTTCGCCGAGGTCCTTCTCTCGATTATGACTGATTCACTAAGTACACGTATTACAATGAACATAAATTAAATCACGTGCTTAGTGACTCGCCAGATGGCGTCGTTGTCGGGGTGGAAAATGACTTAGGGTTTAATTTTAAAAAATAGATCTAGATTTTCACTTACTCGGGTAGTCTGACCCTCGAGCAACCTTGTAATTAATCCATTTTCTCTCAGTTATTTTTTTGCATGTTTTTGTATATATTTTGTTGTTTATCTCTCTAACATAAATTTTATTTTCCTTGCAAGGGCCCGGTGGACTTGGAGTGCATTGGATGTCGATGGACGTGACTCGCGTCGACTGCTAAAGAGATAGGAGAATTAAGTTATTTTCGTGAGAATTTTTGTAAATTTTTGTAATTATCGTGTTGTAATAATTTAGGTAGTTTGCTCCTTTATAGCGGCTCTTGTTTGAGAGCTCGTGCTTGTATCAGGACTGGACTTTTGACCCTCGTGTGGTCGTGTGTTTGCTAGACGTAGAATAGGACTTGCACTCACGGCTCTTAGAGAATTTTTATTAGAATATCTTTATTGCTTGTGCTTGTAATTTTTAGGACCACACATCACATTTAATGAGACACACTTAGACCGTAGGACTTTTAGTCAAATTTAACTTGTTCATCACTGGTTAATAGAACTACTTGTCTGGGAACAATTTTCCCGTTTGCATCATATAGTATAAAAATTCAATTCTGCCTTCCATCCGCATGTAGAGAATGAGGATCACTGTAAGTCTCCTGAACTTGGCATGCATCATTGATTTCACTATTTGCATCAATTTTTCTCGACTCCCTACCCTTGGTTTTTAAACTTAGGTTAAAAGGAAATCGGGACTGATTGTTAGGCGTGCCTTGTTTGGTGGATAAATCAAGTGACAATCAAACTTAAAATTGAGACTGCTAACCAGAGTTGACCAAAACAATTGACTAAAATTAACGATTGTTTTTGGGAAAGTAAAACCCTCATTATACTTGTGCTATTGTGATCCTTGAGAGGTGAGGATTCGTCCCTATGATAGTGCCCAAAACATACTTTTAAGCCATGCATAATTGGACATATATCTTGATTTATCACCTAATTAAAACTGAAAAGATAAACGACCAGACTCTTGTGACCATCATTGTGTTGAGTAGGTGAACCCAGAGTTTGTTCTTATGTTTGTTTGTTGTGTGTGTTACTCTGTGCACTTGCATGCTTTCTTCCTTGACCTGCTTCATTCTCCCATCTTGATGAAAGTGAAATTCACCTCTTTAATTATCGGTAATTGTTGTAGTATAGGAGGCAAATTCAGTTCAGCAAAGGCCACAGTCCTTTGAATGCTGTGGAGTATTTATACTTGGCAAGTCTACCAAGGTTGAACGCAAGGACACAACTACTTGATCTATTTATCGAAATTTTGATCCATGAAGCACATGTATGAATAACTTCTCAATTACAGGTCTGCAAGATGCACTGTGCTAATTACAATGCAATACTATGATGTATGCAATTTTTAGTTGATTTTTATGTAATTATAAGAGGATGGAGGAAAATAATGCAAGGGAATTTATATGCAAACTAAAGATTACAATTATACCCTAAAAATATGAGCAACATAATAGAAAATGAAATCAGAGTTATTTTAATCCATCATTAAAAACTGTCATCCGATCAGTGCAAGCATGAGTAGAGTACAATCATCATCTAACACAAAAATTCACTTCATTTAATATGACGTCAGTTGAGAAAATTAAATACGTCATAATGTAGATGAGAAAACAAGGATCAAAATGACACTAAAATCATGCCATTTGGACCTACGATGCTCAAGTTATGAAGAAAACAATGCAGGGGCATAATTATATTAAAAATGCAAGAAATAAAAAGGAGAAATATTACATTTAGGTCCCTGAAGGGACCTAAATGCAAATACCCAAAACCTGCAGGGGTCCTATGCAAATTTCCCATTGCGCACAGGGACCTTTTTGCAATTTCTGAAGACTTGGAGGGCATCCCTGTAATTTACCCAAGCAACGCAAGGCACGTACCTGGGGACCATTTTGCAAATATAAACCACACCAGGGTCGTTCATGTAATTTTTCCAGGCCCTCACATGCGATGCACGTGAGGGGCCTAGGCTCGGGAGGCGGCCGAGGCTCGGGGCACATGGCATAATCTGGTGGCTTGGGTCGAGGGTCAGTGGGATCCGACCCTGTAGGCTCGGATGGAGGCTTGGACATCCACGTGACTTCATCTCAACTGTCCGATCCAGATGATCGGATGGCATATGTAGGGTCATCTCCTCCGCAGGTCGCCGGAGAAGGCGGGGCTCCGGTGACCTACCCTTGGCTCCTCCGTGCTCCGCAAGGTCCACTGAAGATTGAGGGAGCAAGCTAGGGACCTCGCGAAGAAGATGAAGGTGATGCGAATCTCCAGAGCTGGTAAGCATGGGTGGTCGATGAAGCTTCGCCTGAGGAGAAAGGCTTGAAGGTGCTCCAGCGCAAAATCCAACCAATCAAAATACATGCAAGGTCAGTCATAGCAGAGGCTTGTGCGAGTGTGTGCGAGGTGAAAGGTGAGTGAGCGGGGGCCGTGGGGGCGAAGGGAGGCGGTGGCCAATGCCTTCTTCTCCAGCAGAGCGGGGGAAGAGGGGAGTTGGAGCAGAGGAGGGTCTGGAGAAAGGAGGGGTGATTAGAGAGGATGAGGGTGAAGTTGCGAAGCTCGTGGGCTGATCAACTGGTGGTGGGGTGAGGTGTAAACGGTGTATAAATTTGGAGAAAATCAAAGAAAAAGGAAAAGAGGAAGGACCTCGTCGGAGAGGGGAATCTGGTGAAGGTCATGGCTTGGGATGAGGCTCTATGAGCCTCGGGTCGTCGCCCGACGAGGTCAGCCGGGTCCCTCGGAGCTCGGCGGAACGTGTTTGCGCCTGCAGCACGGCCATGGCGGCTGTGGGTCAACACCTGGGTAGGAGACCCATTTTCGTCGATCGAGCACCTCCTCCACTATCACCGGAGGAGGGTGAAGCTAGGGAACACCCAATGAATGGTGGACCCAGAGTTACGGTGACGGGGGATGGCTTAAATAGGCAGAGGTTGGCCAGCAGTTACATGGCGGGGTAGGAGCGTTTGAATGGAGGTAGTGAGGGCTGAGAGTAATGGCGGAGAGAGTTGGGGGTTACACGAGGTAGGCGGAGGATAGGGCTACGAGGGGGAGGTGTTAGGAGATGGAGAGGTGGTCAGAGTCGCCTTCCAAAATAGGAAGGGGTGGCCTAAAAGTGTGGTGAAACGGATGGGGGAAGGGGTTTTCGAAGGAGGAAGATGACCTACGAGCCGTTGCATCATGCGATCCAACGGCTAGGATGTGAGCTCAGGGAAGAGCCATCATCAGATCCGAGGATCTGATCAAACGACTGGTAGAAAGGCGCGAAGGGGCGGCTGAGATTCGAAGATAGGGAGATCCAACAGTGCATGAAAAAGAGATGACGTGGCGAGCGCTGAAGTGTAGGATGAGGAGGGGATCGAGAGGTTGTGGAGGAGGGGGCGACGTGGCATGAGGATAGGCGTAGGATGAGAGGAAGATGCAGGGGCTGAGGGTTGGGCGCTGGCGAACGACGAGGATGAGATCTGGAAATGGATCTGACGGTGGGGAGTGGAGTAGTTGATGGACGGACGAGATGAGGACGGATTGAAGGATATCAGACGGCCAGGGCGAGTGCCGGGTGGCAAAAGGGGAGGCGGGCCATGTGGGCGGCCCAGAGGAGGCCACGTGGCCCAATCAGAAAAATCAGAAAGATAAATACAAAGAAAAATACAAAAGAAATAGTTAGAGGCAAAATTAGGAAAAAAGTCAAAACATGAAAGTTGCTCATCTCGACGAGATCTACAACTTTCATGTTGGACAAAAAGCCAAAAGAGGTCATTTGTATAAAAAGTATTTTTGGGGGTATTTTAAAGGGAATTAAAAACACTGATTTTTATCTTTGATTTTTTTGTATTTTTTAGTCTTTTTCAAAGGTCAGTAAATTATATACAATTACTCAGCCTGATTTTTAGGGGTTTTGATGATAAAATAATTTACAAGAAAAATAAGAAAAATCAAATACAATTAATTACGAGTATTTATACCCAATATAATACAGGATAATAATAAAGAATTAAAGGTGATTTTTATTGTATTACTTAAGACAGGGGTTTAATATGTGAGTTTTAGCATGATGAATACGAGATTCATCATACCCCTATACTTAAACTATGCTTGCCCTCGAGCATATAAAGAATGAAGGAGTAGGATAAATTCCTGAAAGTGCACGTGAAATTTTTCAAGGCTCAATCTTTTGAAGACCCTTGACCTAAGTGATCCTAACATACTTAGCTTATCCATGCTTTAGTCATAAGGAATCCAACTTCTCTAATTATCAGACTCTTTTTTTGTACATACAATATAAGGATATGAAATTAGGTGTACTGCATTTCATGAGAGTCAAGTCGAGGCATCACCCAAAGTTCCAGTCCCAAAGATTCTCCTCTAGACCTCATCCTCAACACTAGGGAATAAGTCTATTTTTACTTTAGTCAACCGTATCATTAGTTCGTCAGACTTGAAATGTAGATGGATGGCCAGATGATGAAGGGCATAGGATTGTGTCTATTTTTTCTCTCCCTCACATTGGAACAAGGGGACTCTCGAGTGCCTTTTTACTCAATATGTGTAAATTTTTAGATTGTTGACCAATGTGTCCGTCAAGAGAGTTGGAGTCGTCTGCACTTGTTTTTCTAGGATTACACTGGGGTGTGTCTCTTTTGAGTATCTAAGATACCTTTGACACCCATACTTGTAGCATTTACGATGCAGAGTCCTTTTTTGGTGTCAGCCCGACTCCTTGGTCCTAATTAGCTCTTGGTCCAAGTGGGCACTTTGAAAATGTTTGGGAGCGCTCGCCATTGGTGGAAGCTCATTTATAATTTGACTTGGATGATAGAGTTTTTTTTTTGACATTTCATTGCTTTTGTTGACTAGCTCCACTGCTTTTACCAAAAGTTGGCGCACACTGATCAACAATTTTCATTAAATTTGATCACACCCTGTCACGTTAGGTAAATATCAAAGAGATAGCATATGAACTTGTTCACATACTGGCTAGGGTTTACTGACACTCTGGTTTTCGGAAGCCTTCATTATCTTTATCCCATCCTCGAATATCATCAGATCATGTCTAAACTCAAATCTCTAGTCCTATTTCCTCAAGTGATAACTCAACTCATCTCATCAATCATGCAGTTGTGGAGGTGATTGTGCTGATCATATTCTTTTGAAGATAGAGATGAAGAGTGCAATATAGCGCTCAAGTCTTTCAAACCAGGGAAATGTCGACGATTAAGTTTAAAACCCTAGTGACTAAAGTATGTTAACTCAGACTCTCAAGATCACAGAAATCCAGTGTCCTCAAAATCCTCAAGCCTTGAGTGAATGTGGATGTGTCAGGAATACACCAACTCCTTAGTTAGTGTTTTGTATGATTTTTGATTTTTGCAGATTTTTATAGATTTTAATGTTTTAATTTTTTAAAATTCTTTGGAGAGACAATGACTGTCCCAGGCTCAAATGAATAAAAGTATCTACTCTCAGTCAGTATGGGTGTAAGTACGAGCCAATAAACGGACCCGTGATCCTTAAGGACGAAGCCATATGCAGTGTCCTCTAAACCACCCACTCTGCTAAGGGAGACCGAGGTTCCCTCACTGAAAGTGTTTACTAAGCCTAGTAGTCAGAGTCTAATTCCAAAGGTTTTCAATTTTTCATTTTTTTGAAAAAGGGTTATTTACGTAGATTAATGCCTCAATTGTAAGAACACATTTTTACAAGTTTTTACAAAACTCAGTTCACATGTTTACCAAAGCCAAGCCCGAAAATAAAATTTTTCAAAATTTTCTTTAAATACGAGCTATGACTAAAGTAAATATATAGTACTATACGGTATACCCCCTATACTTAAATTTTGCTATGTCCTCATAGCACATGTGATATGAAGCCATGGCTTGATCAAATATAGGGTGATATATCGGAACTGAGGAGGAGGATCCCCCTATACTTAGGTCAACAATTGACCTAAGTACAAGAAGATAATTAGAGGGAAGGATGAGTAGGTGGGTCCCTCCTATACTTAGGCTACAAATAGCCTAAGTAAGGTCTGAGTTAGGGGAGGTTTGTACTATGATACACGGGAGGAGGGGGGTTGGTGAAATATACAGAGGGAGAGAGAGATGGTGAAAATTACATAAGGAAGGGAAATGGGGTGAGGTGAGTGTGTATGTGCAAGTGTGTGTATGTGTGGGGGGGGGGAAGGTAGATCATCTCCTTTTTTTACAACATGTAAAGAATGGAAATAAATATGCACATGCAATTTATTTTTTTTACAGTATGCAATGCAGGATGACTGATAAGGTTTCTAAACTTTCTTCACAATTTCTTTTGTAGCCTTCTCAACAGAAGCTCCCGACTTCACGCCTCCATGAAGATCAAGCGTGCTCGATGTTCATGGGCCCTTCCACAAAAGAGAAAAGTTAGGAAAATGCAGAGGAATTTAATCATCAGACATGGTGCAAGCAATGATGCATGCAATGAGGACCTGTAAATCCTGAGAATATTCGACAAAGAAAAATCAAAATTCAAAAATTAAGTTAAGCCGTGTCCCCGGCAACGATGTCATTTGATGAACGCAAAATTCCCCTCTTTAATTATTGGTAATTGTCGTAGTATAGGAGGCAAATTCGGTTCAACAAAAATCATAGTCCTTTGAATGATGTGGAGTATTTATACTTGGCAAGTCTACCAAGGTCGAACGCAAGGACATATCTACTTGATCTATTTATCGAATTTTGATCCATGAAGCCCATGTGTGAATAACTTCTCGATTATATGTCTGCAAGATGCACTATGCTAATTACAATGCAACACTATGATGCATGCAATTTTTAGTTGGTTATTATGCAATTATAAGAGGATGCATGAAAATAATGCAAAGGAATTTATATGCAAACTAAAGATTACAATTATACCCTAAAAATATGAGCAACATAATAGAAAATCAAATCAGATTCATTTTAATCCCATCATTAAAAACTGTCATCCAATCAGAGCAAGCATGAGTAGAGCAGAGTCTTCATCTAACATAAAAATTCACTTCATTTAATATGATGTCGGATGAGAAAATTAAATATGCCATAATGTAGATGAGAAAACAAGGATTAAAATGACACAAAAATCATGCCATTTGGACCTACGATGCTTAAGTTATGAAGAAAACAATGCAGGTGCATAATCGTAATAAAAATGCAAAAAAAAGGATAAATATTACATTTAGGTCCTTGAAGGGACCTAAATGCAAATACACAAAATCGGCAGGGGTCCTGTGTAAATTTCCCATTATTCATAGGAACCTTTTTGCAATTTCTGAAAACTTAGAGGGCATCCCTATAATTTACCCAGGCACGCACGTGAGGCACGTGCCTGGGGACCATTTTGCAAATATCAACCGCACCAGGGTCGTTCATGTAATTTTTCCAGGCCCTCACGTACGATGCACGTGAGGGGCCTAGGCTTGGGAGCGACTGAAGCTCGGGGCACATGGCATAATCTGGTGGCTCGGGTCGAGGGTCGGTGGGACCCGAGCCTGTAGGGTTGTATGGAGGCTTGGACATCCACGTGACTTCATCTCAACCGTCCGATCCCGATGACCGGACGACATCTGTAGGGTCATGTCCTCCGTAGGTCGTCAGAGAAGGCGGGGCTCCGGCGACCTGCCCTTGGATCCTCCGTGCTCTGCAAGGTCCACTGAAGATCGAGGGAGCAAGCTAGGGACCTCGCGAAGAATCTGGAGGTGATGCAAATCTCCAGAGCGTGTAGGCGTTGGCAGTCGATGAAGCTTCGCTTGAGGAGAAAGGCTTGAAGGTGCTCCGGCGCAAAATCCGGCCAATCAAAATACCTGTTAGGTCAGTCATAGCAGATGCTTGTGCGAGTGTGTGCGAGGTGAAAGGTGAGTGAGTGGTGGCCGTGGGGCGAAGGGAGGCGGTGGCCAATGCCTTCTTCTCCGGTAGAGTAGGGGAAGAGGGGAGTTGGAGCGGAGGAGGGTCTGGAGAAAGAAGGATAATAATAAAGAATTAAAGGTGATTTTTATTGTATTACTTAAGACAGGGGTTTAATATGTGAGTTTTAGCATGATGAATACGAGATTCATCACATCTCCCTTCCAAGATGTCAGAATATTGGTCACCATATCCATGTCACTCTTCCTCGACCTTATTCCAACTATCTCCATCCTCTTATTCCTTCTCGTACCCATACAGATGGGCCATACTCCAATAAGTTCTCTTAAGTATAAGAGCGTGAGTTCTCAGCAGTATCCTCTAACTGAGCAGACTTCTCTCATGATGTGTCATGAGAACTTATTGGAGGATGACATTTGTAGACCGATCAAGAGTCCATGCATGAAAGTGGATCATGGATTTCACGGATTGAATTTTGAAAACCTGGAAGACACCGGATTGACCACACGTCATGTACAGCTGGAGTCCCTTCTACCTCCCTCTTCTACTAACCATTTTCTCTCCAAACTTGAGTATGTACATTCTTCTATTCCTCCTTAACCTATCTAAAAGACCAACAAAATTGAAAAATCAGAAAACAACATAAAATTTGAAAAAGGAAAAAAATCTAAAAAATTGGATATTGTAGTTAGGGAACCACTAGATAGAAAGTTGATTTTTGAGCTTCCCTTAATAATGTCCATCGAACACTTTCCCAACCTTAAAATATTTGTGAGAAGTAAATTGATGCTTAAAAGGTCGGCCAATAAGAGAACAAGGTATGAGAGACATATAGTGTCTATGGCCACATATTTGATGATAGGGAGAAAAACCAAGAGTCGCAGAGTGAAGCGGTTGCCTATATTTTATTGTGAAATCAAAGACACCACCTTCACCCATGCAAGAATCGATGATGACTGATCGATTAATATCCTCCCGACCTCTGTGTTTGCCAAGCTCAAACTTGGATCTGCCAAGAAGTCAAGAGAGGTCGTTCAGTTGGCTTCATGATCATTGACATTGAGCACCAAGGAGAGTTCGCACAATCTCCAATCATTCTCGGGAAGACATTCTTAGCGTTGTCTAAGGAAAATATAGATTGCGAGACTCGAGAGATAGATTTCACTACATTGGGAGCACTTCGACCTCACCCGATCTTGGAGGACCCACGATATTCCAAGGTAACTCGTAAAGTCGCAAACAGTCGTGACCATCGAGAGACAGTTGAGTCCCGTCTCACTACTACACCTGAGATACCGACTGTATAGATGACCATTGGTTCAGAGACTCCCTACACCTCTACATCACCCACTGCTTGCATCCCCACCACCGTGACAACGTCTAGAGAGGACTCACAACCAGAAGCTGTCCTTGAGTCATACACGATCATTTCTGATTTCCTTGACATTTTAGATGATCTGACTCATGAGCCAATCAATGCCAAGCCAACTGAGAACACTGTGACTCACCAGAGACGTACGTGTACTGACCCTGCATGACTATTACAATGCATATGGTGACTTATCTGATGATGAACCTCTGGTCAAAACCTCACTACATCCAAGACCTACACCGAAAGTGAAAACTGGGACCGAATTGACCAATATTGATAAATCAGTTGCTCCATCCGCTAGTTGGTCATTTGGTAAGAAGTAGAAGAGTTTTGATTCCTCAAGGTGTTCCCTCGAACTCCTCTAGACATATGACGTCCTCTTCCTCTTGATGCTTCAGGTTCTAAAGAGCTAGATAAGAAAGTTACCTTCTACGTACCCGAGAAGGAACTTTTTGAGGAGTCCTCATCAGCTCCAGATGAGGTGATCTATATGAGTGAGCTCAGTTCGGCTATTCTGAAGCCATATTTTAGCAAGCAGCCGTGTGTCGACCCTCGTTGGACATTCCCTACACCTCACTATTATTCCTCTGAGGACGATTCTGACAGCGACACATGTGTATACTACCCACCGCCTCTCTCCCGCAAGAAGGTCCGTCACAAACCTTCCTGATCCTTGTATATTCTCACTCCTCCTTGTATAGATTTCTTTCCTTTATTTACCTCCCTTCCCCACGATTCGCATCGCTCGCCCAGTTTTGTATCATTTTCATTTTGTGTCTATACTTAGGATGACTAGATCCTAAGTATAGGGGGGTAAGTGACCTGAGTTGCTTCATTTCTTCTTGTATACTCTTTCCCACCCTCATCTGTTCCCCAATTTTGTGTTCTATCTAATACTTAGGCTGAACAGAGCGTAAGTATAGGGGGGTGATGCCCACTGTGTATTCTCACACCCTCTTATGTTATTCTATTATTTTCACCCACTTATACTTAATATGAGCTATAGCTTTTTGTCACCCAGTGCCATGAGGACATAACACATGCTAAGTATAGGGGGGTTTTCATATATTACATATATATTTTACCTATAGCTCGTATTTTGACTTGCTTGTAATTGAATTAAGGGGTTACGGGAAATTTGTTGTAAATAAGAGATATAACAAAAAACAATTTTAGAAATCTTTTTTTTTAAATGTATCTTTTTCAAAAAAACTCTTGAAGAAAAGCAAAAACCTTTTTTTTTGAAAAATCCTTCTTATTTTCCACTCTTTTCAAAAAAACAAAAATCAAAATAACAAAAAACTAACTAATGACTTGGTTTAATCCCTGATACTTTCACATTCTCACAGGACTTGCGATGTCAAGAACACTTGGTTTATGAGGTCTTGAGATTTTGAGTTAACCAGCCTTAGTCATTAGAGTACTTGACTTAATTATTTACATTTCCTAGTTTGAAAGATTTGTGTGCTATATTGCATGCTTAGTTCTACCTTAAGAATATGATTAACACCTCACATACACGACTGCATCTATGATGAGATGAGTTGAAATTTCACTTGAGGAACTGGATGAGGGATTTGAGTAAGGACTTGATTTGATGATGCTCAAGGATGGGATAAAATCAATGAAGGCTTCATGAAACCAGTGTATCAGCATCTTTAGCCAGTATGAGACCATGGTTCTTGTACTAAAACTTCTCTTGACGGACACACTAATAAATAACCAAAAAATACATGTGTTGAGTTAATAAGGCACTCGAGAGGATCCTTGTTCCAATGAGAGGAAGAGAAGAAATGACACAATCCTATGCCCTACATCAATTGGCCTTCCATCTACACATTTAAGACTGACAACTAAAGAGGCGATGGATTGGATGCAAGAAATGGTTTATTCCCTAGTGTTGAGGATCGAGTTCTTAGGAGAGCTTCTTGGACTGGAACCTTGAGTGACGTTGCGACTCTACTCTTGTAACTGCTGTCAACACTTAAAGTCATATCCCTATTATATATGTATACAAAGAGAGTCTGATGATTAGGAAAATTGGATACCTTTTGACTAGAGCTTGGTTCAGCATAGAATTTTAGGATCTCTAAAATCGAGAGTTCTTGAACGGATCAAGTCTTATATTCACATGCACTGTGGGGGGTTAATCCAACTTATTCATTCTTTATTTGCTCGAGGACTAGCAAAGTTTAAGTATAGGGGGTGATGAATCCATGATTCATCATCTCAATATATTAATCTTAGCAAAATCACTGAGTAAAATTTCAAATAAATGTCAATAAAATCAATTAATTAACAACACTACTCTTGTAAATAAAATACACTAATTATTGTATATTAGATTGTACAAAATAAATTAACAATAAAAAGCCGCAAAAATAATAGTGTTTTTCACCTGTAAATAGCCTAAAACTTTATGTATTTCTAATAACTTTATTTCAGCTCCCTTTTGGCTAATTCTTTCTCTAACATGTTCATAAAAATGTACATAAAAATATAAAAATACAAATAAATTCTACCTCAAATAAATATTCCTAGATCCCAGAGAGAAAAAGCCGTAAAGTCCAACTTCACGGCCAAATTCCTGATCCATATGAATTCCAAATTCACCAAACTCACTTTTAAAGTTCAAGTTAAAAAATTATCTATATAATGAAAGTGGTTTCATTAAAATCGGAACTCGTTTGCAAGATTTGAGTTTTGGGACCTAGATGTACATTCTATATTATGTAAATATTCATTCTTTCTTTATTTTTTATCTATTTTTTAATCACTAAAAAATCTAAAAAACATTTTTTGTGTTGTATTTTATTTCTAGTATTTTATAGTATTTTTCTGTTGTAAATATCTCTTATTAAAAATAAAAAAATAAAATTAGAAAAGTAGAAAAACTTGTACATGGTTGGTTGTCTTCATTTGTGAATTCTCCACTTTTTTTCTTCTCTTTATTTTTATTATATTTTAGTTGCATACTTTATTTATTTATTTTTTATTCTCTACAATAACTTCTCTTCTATCACCAACTTCCATTCACCCCCATATTCTTCATCTAACCTCCCATTCAACTCCACCAATAATCTAACCTCCCATTCAATTCCACCACCATTCTAACCTCCATTTATGTTCTCTGTATATTCATTTTCTCATTCATATTTTTCACCATACGCCATTCTAATAGAAAAAGAAGAGAGCTTGGAGTGTTTGTTGGTGACAACGGCTAAGCATCCTCCTCAAGTGACGACCTCCTTCAGACAAGAGTCATGGCGAACACCATCCCCGCATCACAAGTTTCCCATCGAGCTCGCATAGATTCTCATGTTTTTATTTTGCTAATCGGGTCGAAGCGACGACAGGAGTCTAGCGTAGCTTCTTTGAAAATCCGACGAATATTCAGGTAAGTATTTCTTCTCATTTCTCTTGTAAATTTACTTTATCTTATTGTTTGTTTCATTGTTGTCTCATCACCATATCATTTTCATATTTTTTATCGCACCACCACTTCATGTTCATCATATTGCCACCTCACCACACCATTTTATATTTCCTATTTTTCCTCCGTTGTTTAATAAAACTAAAAAAATAAAAAATAAAAAAGATCAATCAATTTTCAGAAAAAATAAAAAAATTGCAGCTACTTGGTCGCCCCCTTCCAACCATCGCCGCTGGCGAACGGTCCCCTGGACGCTCGTCAATTGTCCCAGCCTCCTCTAAGCGCCACCACCGCCATTTGCCTGCTGTCCCACAACCGACGGTGACAACCCCACAGCTTTCCTTTGCCACTGCTACAACGGCTGCACACAGACCCCCTTGTGCTCCTCCGCTCCACCGGTTGCCCAACGTAGCTCCAGCTGCTACCGCACCTCTGCCACCTCGATGCATGGCCGCCGCCCTTGCGGCTATCCTCCTCCACCCTCCGCATGCGTCCAAGGCCGCCGCCCGCCACGGGCCCCACGACCGCCCACCCCTGTGCGTCCTAGCTCCCCATCAAACGAAGAAGAAGGTCTGTTTCTTTTCAATTTTTATTATAAAATTTGCATATGTGTTTTGTAAAGTTTTTAGAATTACAAACAAGACCCAGTATATAGTTTGTTTGTGAATTTTATTTCTGAATTTATACCGACACCCCTGTGTCTGCCTCTTAATTTGTGCATCTGTTAAGCATCATTTTATTCAATGAAAAATATCATGGTGTTGAGTAACTAATTTTCTACCATTTGGCCATTTATCTATAATTTTCTGACCTTGGGTAATTAACTAAAATTTTTAAGTGAAATTCTGCCTATTTTACCCAATATGTGGTTGTAAATTCGTATCTCACTAGCAGTTGCTCTATAAGTTCAGCAAAAATTAGAAATGATGCCTTGACTTGTGATTGAACTACTATACAAATTTTATCTTAATTTGAGTTGTCCTGTTTCTTAAATAAATTAGAGTCATTTTAGTAAATGATTTTTAATTAAATCCACACATATATTTTGCGGAATTTCAAATCTCTTGGATTCCTTATGAAAGTACCTATATGAGATAATTTATTCTCTAGCTCATTTGATGATGTGGATTTATTAGGATTTAATTACTCACCGTCACTCTGTTTTCATTAAAACCATAAAAAAATTATATTTTCTCAAAAAATTCCAAAAACATTACTGTATCCTCCTAGCATCATGTTTATGTTCCGCTATTTTTTTATAATTTTTGCATTCAGTTTGTGTGAAAATATGAAAATACTCATAAAAAGTATGCATTTTTCATTATTGCATTTTAAACCAAAAAATTCCAAATAAAGTGTCTTGCATTCATCACTGGATTATGGTCCTAGGAAAAATATAATTTGGCTAAATTGAACTGATTTCCTATTAAAATTAATTTGGCCAAATTATGTGCTTTCTTAGTGTCTTAATTCACCCGCATATTGCATCTCGCATTCATTTTGCATAAAAAAATCCGCATTGGAAACCTAGATCTAAGTTTTTAAATTAACCCAAAGTTGTTCCTTTGCCTCTCCCTGTGTTCGACCCGGACTTGCCCGGGATATAAATTAAAGCCGAGACACTCTTCACGGAGATCCTTCTCTCAGTTCTGACTGATTCGCTAAGTACACTATTACAATGAACATAAATTAAATCACATGCTCAGCGACTCATCAAATGTCACTGTTGCCAGGGAGGCAAATAGCTTAGGGATTAATTTAAAACATTAGATTTAGATTTTGACTTACTCTGATAGTCTGACCCTCGAGTCACCTTATAATTAATTCATTTTTTGTCAATTATTTTTTCTGCTCGTTTTTGTATATATTTTGTTGTTGATCTCTCTAACATAAATTTTATCTTCCTTAGGAGGGCCCGATGGACTTGGAGCGCATCGGAGGTCGATAGACGTGGCGTGCGTCGATTGTTGAAGAGGTAAAAGAATTAATTTATTTTCAAGAGATTTTTTGTAATTTTTGTAATTATCATGTTGTAATAATTTAGGTAGTTTGATCCTTTATAGCAGCTCTTGTTTGAGAGCTCGTGCTTTTATCAAGACTGGACTTTTGACCCTCTTGTGGTCGTGTGGTTGCTTGACGTGGAGTAGGACTTGCACTCGCGGCTCTTAGAGTATTTTTATTAGAATATCTTTATTTCTTGTGCTCGTAATTTTTAGAACCACACATCACATTAGCGAGATACACTTAGACCACATGGCTATTATTCAAATTTAACTTGTTCATCACTCGCTAATAGAACTGCTTATCTAGGAATGGTTTTCTCATTTGCATCATATAGTATAAAATTTCAATTCTACCTTGCGTCCCACATGTAGAGCATGAGGATCGTTGTAAGTCTCCTGAATTGGGCATGCATAATTGATTTCACTATTTACATCGGTTTTTCTCGACTCCCTCCCCCTTGGTTTTTGAAACTTAGGTTAAAAGGAAATCGGGGTTGATTGTTAGTCACGCCTTGTTTGGATGATTAATCAAGTGATAATCAAACTTAAAATTGGGACTGATAATCAGAGTTAACAAAAAAATTGACTAAAAGTAACTATTGTTTTGGAGAAAGCAAAACCCTCATTATGCTTGTGCTATTGTGATCGTTGAGAGGTGAGGACACATCCCTAGGATAGTACCGAAAACTTACTTTTAAACCTTGCATAATTGGACGTATGTCTTGATTTATTACCTAATTAAAACTGAAAAGAGAAAAGGTTGGACTCTTGCGACCATCATTGTGTTGAGTAGATGAACCCAGGGTTTGTTCTTGTACTTGTTTGTTTTGTGTGTTATTTAGTGCACTTGCACGCTTTCTTCATTAATACATTTCATTCTCCCATCTCCCTTCCAAGATGTTAGAATATTGGTCACCATATCCATGTCACTCTTCCTCTACCTTATTTCAATCATCTCCACCCTCTTATTCCTCCTCATACCCACACCCTAACCACGAAGTCAGAACTCCAACTAACTTCTCCACTTCTTCATCCTTCTCACTTATTCCACATTCTTACACCCCTGACCCACAACCACCCTAGATCGACTCACCATATTCTTATTCGCTTGCTGGAATTAAGGAACAACTCAAAAAGCAAGCCACTGCTGAGATGAATGATTGGCAGAAACAGTTGATCCCGCATACCTCATTCTCACCTCAAGTTGGGATCGAGCAACAATTGACCTATACACATCCTGAGTTATCCTTAGGGTACAACATGGTCGACCAAATAAACTGAATGGAGAGGCTCGAACCATACAATCTTCCTGACTTGATTCACCTGAGTGATCAAGCCCACATGGACCCATTCGGAGAGCCGAAACATACAAGGGATTGGATTCATGCAACAAATCTACAAGCCCCCTGTCTACTTACTCCACCTTATGAGGCTTCGACCAACATCTACCATACAGGTGGGCCATACTCAACCCAACATTACACGCATGAGTCAAGGTGTGTTGAGTATAAGAGCTCGAGTTCTCAGCAGTATCCTCCAACTGAGCAGTCTTCTCTCATGATGTGTCATGAGAACTTATTGGAGGATGACATTTGTAGACCGATCAAGAGTCCATGTATAAAAGTGGATCATGGATTTCACAGATTGAATTTTTAAAACCTGGAAGACACATGATTGACCACACATCATGTACAATTGGAGTCCCCTCTGCCTCCCTCTTCTACTAACCACTTTCCCTCCAAACATGAGTCTATACATTCTCCTATTCCTCCTTCACCTATCAAAAAGACCAAAAAAATTGAAAAATCAGAAAACAACATAAAATTTGAAAAAGGAAAGTATCCAAAAAATTGGATCCTGCAGTTAGGAAAGCACTGGATAGAAAGTTGATTTTTGAGCTTCCCTTAATATGGCCATTGAACACTTTCCCCAATCTTAAAACAATTGTGAGAAATAAATTGATGCCTAAAAGGTCGGGCAATAAGAGAACAAGGACTGAGAGACATATAGTGTCTATGGACACATCTTTAATGATAGGGAGAAAAACCAAGAGTCGCAGATGAAAGCAGTTGCCTAGATTTGATTGTAAAATCAAAGACACCACCTTCACCCCTGCAAGAATTGATGATGACTCACCGATTAATATCCTCCCGACCTCCGTGTTTGCCAAGCTCAAACTCGGATCTGCCAAGAAGTCAAGAGAGATCGTTCAGTTGGCTGATCGGTCCATTAAATGGTCGGGAGGAACTATTTCAGTCATCATTACTTTCCAAGGTTCTCTACTGCTGGTAGACTTCACGATCATTGACATTGAGCACCAAGGAGAGTTCACCTAGTCTCTGATCATTCTCGAGAAGCCGTTCTTAGCCTTCGCTAAGGCAATATAGTTTTTGAGACTCAGAAGATCGATTTCACTGCATTGAAGGCACTTCGACCTCACTAATCTTTGAGGACACACGATATTCCAAGGTACCTTGTAAAGTCGTAGGAAGTCATGACCTTCGAGAGAAAGTTGAGTCCCGTCTCTCTACTACACCTGAGTTACCGACTATTGAGACGACCATTGGTTCAGAGACTCCCTACACCTCTACATCACCCACTACTTGCATCCCCACCACCGTGACAACTTCTAGAGAGGACTCACAACCAGAAGCTGTCATTGAGTAGGACACAATCATTTTTGATTTCCTCAACTTTTTAGATGACCCGACTCATGAGCCAATCAATGCCAAGCCAACTGAGAACACTGTGCCTTACCAGAGACATGTGTTGACCCTGTAGAGTATTAAAATGCATATGGTGACTCATCTGATGATGAACCTCTGGTCAGCACCTCACTACATCCAAGACCTACACCAAAAGAGACAACTGAGACCAAATTGACCAATCTTTATAAATCGGTTGCTCCACCCTCTAGTCAGTTATCTGGTAAGAAGGAGAAGAGTATTGATTCCAGAAGGTGTTCCCCCGAACTCCTCCAGACGTATCACCCTCCTTTTCCTCTGGATGCTTCAGGTTCTATAAAATTGGCTAAGAAAGTTACCTTCGACGTACTCGAGAAGGAACTTTTTGAGGATCCTCATCAGGTCCGGATGAGGTGATCTATATGAGTGAGCTCAATTCGGCTGTTCTGAAGCCAATTTTGAGCAAGCAGCCGTGTGTCGACCCTTGTTGGACATTCCCTACACACTATTATTCTTCTGAGGATGATTCTGACAGCGACACATGTGTATAATATCCACCCCCTCGTTCTCGCAAGAAATTCTGTCACAAACCTTCTTGATCCTTATATATTCTCACTCCTCCTTGTATATATTTTCCTTCCTTTATTTCCCTCCCTCCCCGTGATTCGCATCACTTGCCCCAGTTCTGTATCCTTTTCATTTTATGGCTATACTTAGGATGACTAGATCCTAAGTATAGGGGGTGAGTGACATGAGTTGCTCCATTTCTTCTTGTATATTCTTTCCCACCCTCATCGGTTCCCCAATGTTGTGCTCTATCTAATACTTAGACTGAACAGAGCCTAAGTATAGGGGGGACGGTGCCCACTGTGTATTCTCACACACTCTTATATTATTATATTCTTTTCACCCACTTATACTTAATACGAGCAATGGCTTTTTGTCACCTAGTGCATGAGGACATAATACATGCTAAGTATAGGGGGGTTTGTATATATTACATATGTACTTTACCTATAGCTCATATTTTGAATTGTTTGAAATTAAAATAAGGGGTTATGGGTAATTTGTTGTAAATAAGAGGTATAACAAAAAATTTTTCAAAAAATCTTTTTTTTGAAAAGTGTCTTTTTAAAAAAACTCTTGAAAAAAAGCACAAACCTTTTAAAAAAACATCGTTCTTATTTTCCACTCCTTTTCAAAAAAAAAACAAAAAACAAAATCACAAAAAAAACTAACTAATTAGTTGGTTTAATCCTGACACATTCACATTTACACAAGACTTGTGATGTTCTAGAACGCTTGGTTTATGAGGTCTTGAGATTTTGAGTTAACCAGCATTAGTCATTAGGGCCCTTGACTTAATTATTCACATTTCCCTAGTTTGAAAGATTTGTGTGCTATATTGCATGCTTAGTCTCTACCTTAAGAATATGATCAGCACCTGACACACAAGACTGCCTATGATGAGATGAGTTGAAACTTCACTTGAGGAACTGGGATGAGGGATTTGAGTTTGGACTTGATTTGATGATGCTCGAGGATGGGGTAAAATCAATGAAGGCTTCATGAAACCTGAGTGTCAGCACATTTAGCCAGTATGAGAACATGGTTCTTGTACTATCTCTTGACATTTACCTATATGCCAGGGTGTGATGAAATCTAAAAATTGTTGATTAGTGTGTGCGTACTTTTGGTAGAAGTAGTGGTGCTAGCCACAAAGCAACACAAAGAAAAGAAATATAAATGTTGAAACAAATGCTCTCAACATAAAAAGTCAAATATCAAAGAGCTTCCACTAAAGGCAAGCACTCCCAACCATTTCAAAGTGTCCATTTTGACCGCCACTATTAGAATCAAGAATCGAGCTTGCACCAAAAAAGGGATCTGCATCGTAAATGCTACAAGTATGGGTATAGAAGGTATAATAGATACTCAAAAATGGCACACCCCGGTGTACTCCCAGGAAAACAAGTGCAGACGACTCCAACTTCTACTGACGGACACACTGATCAACAACCAAAAATACATGTGTTGAATTAATAAGGCACTCGAGAGGATCCTTGTTCCAATGAGAGGAAGAGAAGAAATGACACAATCCTATGCCCTCCATCAACTGGCCTTCCATCTACACTTTTAGGACAAGCAACTAAAGAGACAGTGGTTTGGATGCAAGAAATGGTTTATTCCCTAGTGTTGAGGATCAAGTTCTTAGGAGAGTCTCTTGGATTGGAACCTTGAGTGACGTTGTGACTCTACTCTTGTAACTGTAGTCAACACTTAAAGTCATATCCCTATTATATATGTATACAAAGAGAGTTTGATGATTAGGGAAATTGGATACCTTTCTACTAGAGCTTGGTTCAGCTTAGAATTTTAGGATCTCAAAAATCAAGAGTTCTTGAATGGATCAAGTCTTGTATTCACATGCACAGCCAAGGGCTATTCTAACTTATTTGTTCTTTATTTGCTCGAGGACTAGCAAAGTTTAAGTATATGGGGGTGATGAATCCATGATTCATCATCTCAATATATTAATCTTAGCAAAATCCCTGGGTAAAATCTCAAATAAATATCTAAATCAATAAATTAAAAACATGACTCTTGTAAACAAAATACACTAGTTATTGTATATTAGATTGTATAAAATAATTTAACAATGAAAAGCCGCAAAAATAAATGAGTTTTTCACATGTAAATAGCCCAAAACTTCATGTATTTTTAATATATTCATTTAAACTCCTTGTTAGCTAATTCTTTTCTTACTTGTTCATAAAAATGTATATAAAAATACAAAAATACAAAATAAATTCCATCCTAAATAGATATTCCTCGATCCCAAAGAGAAAAGGTCGTAAAGTCCAACTTCGTGACCAAATTCCTGCTTTGTATGAATTCCAAATTCACCAAACTCACTTTTAAAATTCAAGTTAGAAAATTATCTATCTAATGAAAGTGGGTTCATTAAAATCGGAGCTCGTTTGCAAAATTTGGGTTTTGAGACCTAGATGTACATTGTATGTTACGTAAATATTCATTCATTCTTTATTTTTTTATTTAATTTTTTATTAAAAAATATAAAAAAATCATTGTTGTGTTGTATTTTATTTCTAGTATTTTATTGTATTTTTCTGTTGTAAATATCTCTTATTAAAAGCAAAAAAATAAAATTAGAAAAGTAAAAATACATGCACATGTTGGCTGTCTTCTTTTGTAAATTCTCAACTCTTTTTCTTATCTTTATTTTTATTGTATTTTAGTTGCCTAGTTTATTTTATTTATTTATTTCCTATTCTCTACAATAACTTCTCTTCTACCACCAACTTCCATTCCACCCCATATTCTTCATCTAACCTCCCATTCAACTCCACCAATAATCTAACCTCCCATTCAACTCCACCACCATTCTAACCTCCCTTTCTCTTCTATTTATATTTATCTCCTCATTCACATTTTCACCCTCCGCCATTCTAATACAAAAAGGAGAGAGCTTGGAGTGTTTTGTTGGTGACAACAACTAAGCATCCTCCTCAAGCGACGACCTCCTTCAGGCGAGATCCGCGACGACCACTGTCCCCGCATCATGAGTTTCCCATCAAGCTCGCATAGCTTCTCCGATTTTTATTTCGCCAATCAGATCAAAGAGATGACAGCAGTCCAGCATAGTTGCTATGCAAATCCGATAAAGATTCAGGTAAATATTTCCTCTCATTTCTCTTGTTAATTTATTTTATCTAATAGTTTGTTTCATTGTTGTCTCATCACCATACCATTTTCGTATTTTTTATATCACACTACCACTTCATATTCACCTTATTACCACTTCAGCACACCATTTTATATTTGCATTTTTTCTATGTTGATTAAGAAAACTAAAAGAAATTAAGATTTTAAAAAAATCAATCAATTTGCATAAAAAAACTATAATTGCTTGGCCGCCCCCTTCCAGCCATCGCCGCTGGCTGTCGCTCCCCTGGCCGCTCGCCGCCCGTGCTGGCCTCCTCTTCACGCTGTCCCCGCCGTTCGTCTGTAGCCCCACAACCGGCGCCGCCGACCCCGCAGCTCTCCTCCACCACTACAGTAGCGGGTTGCGCGTGGATACCTTCGTGCTCCTCCGCTCCAGCGGCCGCCTAATGCAGCTCCAGCTGCTACCGTGCCTCTGCCACCTTAACGCATGACCCTCCGCCCCTGAGGTTATCCTCTACCACCCTCCGCGCATGCCTCCGAGACTGCCGCCCACCGTGAGCCCCACGACCGCCCACCCCTGTGCGCCCTAGCCCCCCCATCAAACGAAGAAGAAGGTCTATTCCTGTTCAATTTTTTTGTTATAAAAATTGCATATGTTTTTTGTAAAGTTTTTAGAATTACAAACAAGTCCATGTATACCACAGCCCGCGGCACCTCCAGCAGGCCGTCCGACCGGCGTGCACCATCGATGGCTGCCCGTGCAGCGCGATCGCCTCTCCTCTAGGCCACTGAGACCCCCTTGGTTGGTGGCTCCCCTTTTGAGAAAAAAAAGAATGAGCCCAAGGAACCCTAGGGCTAATTTTAAAATAAAAACACTTGGAAAAAAAATTCAAAGACCCCATCAGATGTTTCTGAAATGGCCAAAAGCCCTGCTACAAAGGTCACATGCATCACACATGCTTCTTGGGTAATTTGCGACTAAGCCCTAACTTTTATTTATTTTTATATTCAGTCCAAAAACTATAAATAATTGCACTTTAGTCCTTGTATTTCAGACTTTAATTTGCATGCTCTTTTCATCAAAATAAATGTTTTTATTATTCTAAAAATTCTCAAAAAAAATTGTATGTGTTCCTGATGTAGTGTTTTACATTGTTAATTTTTTCGTTGCATTTTTTTACCTTTTAAAATTTTAAAAAACTCAAAAACAATGTCTTTTTGTTTGCCTGAAATTAGAAAAATCATAAAAATTCAAAAATATGCCTAAAATGTCCAAAAAATTTTACTGTAGGTGTATTTTACTCTCTTTCAATTTCTATTTGATTTTCATGAATATATCATTTACAAAATTCCAAAAAATTGTGAAAAACTAAAAATCTTAAAAAATTAAAGAAAATTCTAGAAAAAAAATAAAAATTTGTGATTTCAGTTTCTTCTGTAGATAATTATTTATACTTTAGTCTAAAAATAACTTCCAGGAGTTTTCGGCACTTAAAACATTTTTAGGTTGCAAAATACTCTTGGTTGTGCACCATTTTCTCTAGTTTGTATTGTTTGATTTTTATAAAATCACAAAAAAAATCATAAAAATTTGAAAAAATATGATAAATATTAAAACACAAAACATTTTGTCTAAAATTTTCTGGACATTTTTTAAGATTTTGAAAAATTCAAAAAAGAGTGTGGTGTGTGTTTTATGCCTTGCGCGTTATTTGAAAACAAAAAAAATCAAAATTAAAAAACCACTAAAAAGTTATCTTGGAAATTGTAATACATAGTTTTTAAATCGTGCTCCTTGTGTTTGACCCTGGTCGCTATACAAGGTAAATAGAATAGCAAAACCTCTTACATTTTATTGATTGTTTGATATTTCTCTTAAGTGGTTAAATAATGTTTTCTCATTGACTGAATCGATTGGTTGAGAACAACGACATTGAATAATTTAATCCATCTCGATTGCATCGAAATCTATGTCATCACTGAGTTTTTAGAAAGAAACCACAAGGTGATAGGCTGGAAAACTATGGATGGGATAAATCCTTCACTATGCTTACATCACATCTATCTAGAATAAGACAATAAGCCCTCTTTTCTATTCTAGCGCAGACTGAACCCTAACCTCTGAGAGGTTGTAATGAAGGAGATTATGAAATTGTGTGATGTTGTATTCATTTATCCCAACTCATAATCAAAATGGGTAAGTCTGTTAAGTGTGGTTTGAAGAAATCCAGGATTAACATTGTAATGAATGATGAGGGAGAGGAGATTCAGACCAGAGTACTGACTTCTTAACACATCTGTGTGGATTACAGACGTCTAAACCTAGCCACCAAGAAGGATCACTTTCCGCTACCCTTCATTGACCAGAAAATCAAAAGACCAACCGCGAAGGAATATTTCTCTTTCTTGGATGGTTATTTTGGATATAATCAAGTTGCAATTGCTCTTAAGGATTAAGAGAAGACCATGTTCACCTGTCCGTTCGGAATCTATGCTTTTAGAAGGATGCCATTTGGGTTATGCAATTCTCCAGCTAAATTCTATAGGTGCATGTTAGCCATTTTTACAAACATGGTGGCAATTTCCTCGAGGTTTTCATGGATGATTTCTCAATCTACGGAGATAGCTTTGATACACATCTTTCTTATTTAGACCGAGTTCTGCAAAGATAATGTGAAGTGAACTTGGTGCTCTCGTGGGAGAAGAGTCACTTCACGATGAATGAAGGAATTGTGTCGGGCCACTTGTATCCAAGAGAGACATGGAGGTTGACCCGACAAAGGTTGAAGTGATTTCCAAACTTGAGGCACCTACATCCCTAAAGCAAGCCAGGTCTTTTATGGAGCATGTAGGGTTTTACAGAAGATTCGTTAAAGATTTTAAAAAGACTGACTGACCTATGACTGAGCTTCTTGGCAAGGAGATTGATTTTATTGTAGATGACAGAGTTCTCCAAGCCTTTTATGAGCTGAAAAATTTGATCACACAAGCACCTATTCTATATTTGTCAGATTGGTCTCTTCCATTCGAGATCATGGCATATGCTTCTGATTATGCCATTGGAGTTGTTTTGGGAGAAAGATAGGATGGATACTGTGTGCTATTCGCTATGCTAGTAGAACATTAGATGAGGCTAAAAAAACTACACAATCACAGAGAAAGAGCTGCTAGCCGTTGTTTTTACGTTGGAAAAGTTCAGATCTCATTTGCTTGGATCCAAGGTCATTATGTATATGGATCATTCTTCCATATGATACCTACAAAGAAAGAAGAATGTGAAACCCCATCTCATACAATATATCCTTCTACTCAAAGAGTTTGATTTAGAAATAAGAGATAAACCTAGAGTAAAAGATGTTGTGGTAGATCACCTTTCCAGAATCACCGATGCATATACTCCTGAGCAGACCATGATACCTATAACCGAGACTTTTTCATATGAGGCAATATTGTCTATCACCTCACTTCCCTTGTATGTCAATATTGTGAACTATCTTGTCTCCAAGAGAGTCTCGCCAGATTGGACGAAGCTGAAAGTTGATAAGTTCTTATTAGATATCTACTTTTACCAGTAGGAGGATCCTTATCTATTTCGTAAGGGTGTGGATTGCATATAGAGAATGTCCACTCCTCAAGAGGAGTATAACAATACCTTCAAACATTTTCACAAGTTGGAAGAAGGAGGACATAATTATAGAAAAAGAACAACAACAAAAGTGCTTCGACGTAGCTTGTGACTGACTCCTTTTAAGGATGCAACTGAGTATGTCAAAGGTTGTACTGAGTGTCAGAAAATGTGAAGAACAATAAACTCAAAAGATATAATGCCTTTAAAGTACATTCACGTATCATATGTATTTGATATGTGTGGCATTTATTTTATGGGCTCATTTCCTAACAGTAAGGGCTTTGAATATATCTTGCTCACTGTCGATTATGTAAGACAATGGGTGGAAGATATCCCCACTCGAGCCATCGACAGTTGCCCCATTTATTGCTTTATTAAAGATATCAACATTTTTCCATTTGGGATTTCAATGATTCTGATATCCAATGGGGGAAGCCATTTTATTAATAAAGAAATAAATAGGCTTGCAAAGGAGTACTGCATTGAACATCGTATCACATCTCCTTACCACCCATAGACTAATAGCTTGACTGAATGTTCAAATAGGGAGACCAAGACAATTTTATAGAAACTTGTGCATCCTGATCCGAAGAACTTATCACAATTGCTCGACACAGTTCTATGGGCTTATCATACTACATACAAGTCACCCTTGGGTATGTCTCCCTATCGCTTGGTGTATGATAAGACATCATTTTCCCATGGAAATCATTCCCAAATCTTTTTGTCCAATCAATGTTTATAACTTAGATTCAGTGAAAGCCGATAACAACAATAACACTGATCTGAATAAATTGTTATAATTTAGAGTTTATTGCATACGATAACCTCCCGATATACAAGGAGAAAGTCAAAAGATGGCACAAAAAGCATATCAGAAGAAAGACTTTCAAACCTTATTAGATGGTGTTGTTGTTCGATGCAAAGTTGATATTATTTTCAGGTTAGCTGAAGAGCAAGTGGATCGAACCATTTTTAGTAAAAAATGTGTGACAATGGTAGTATAGCCATATCAGGATTATCATCTAACGCACAATTATTTATGGTCAATGGATAGTTGTTGAAGCTGTACTTTAAGCACAAAATATTCTTGTCCATTGTTTATTCAATCAAATGGATTTTTAAGGCAAAGGCAGAAGAATCAGACACATGAGCTCCAAAAATGTCTTTTATTATCTTACTTTCTTCTTTCATTTCTTTTCATATTTCTTCTTCTACCACTTTACCCATTCATTCCCTTCATCAAGTGCTATACTTAGGATGAATCCTAAGTATAGGGGGATGAGGGACCTAAGTGTTCATTCTTCGATCACATTCCTATCTCCTAACTTGTTGATATTATGTTCTATACTTAGGGAATCTTTACCCTAAGTATAGTGGGGGACAGACTGATCTGTGAATTTCGTGTGTTCTAACCCTCTATCTTCCCCGCTTTCTGTATAGTCTTCTATACCTAGGATTAGTCAATCCTAGGTATATAGGGCGGACAATCGACTTCTTATTCTTCCATTGAGTTGTTGTAGTATAGATTCTTTTATACTTGGCATGAGTTATGTCTTCCTTTTTGCTCTTTGATCATTATGAGTACATAGTTTGAGCTAAGTACAGGGGGCATATATATGTATATATACGATAGTCATAACTCGTACTTGTGTATTTTTAATAAATATGGCTAATATACTGCATTGGGTAAGGTTTAAAATCAATTAACTATAAAAAATAAAATCTTGTAAATATGTATAACAAGTTTGGAAAAATTATTTATCAAATTTGTTTGAAACTATTTTGTAAAATGATTTAAAAATGGTTGAAAAATGTTTTGAAAAATCTTTTAAAAACCTTTAAAAAATCTTTTTAAAATATTTTCAAACAATTTGAAAAATAAGATCTTTGCAAATATTTGATTGTAAAATTTTATTTTAAAAAAATCTTTGCAAAATTATTTGCAAAATGAGTTTTCAGAAGGTGTGACAAATGTTTGTAAAAAATGTTTTCGAATTATTTTTAAAACCCTGTAGATAACTCCTTGTAAAATTCCTCAAATAAAACAAGTACATATTATATAAAATCATATATAAATTTGTATAAAATCCTGCATATAACTTGTACTAAATTCTTTGTTTATATATGTAAATCCCTGTGAAAACACTAACTTTTTAAAAAAAATCCTTTAAAAAATTGTAAAATTCCAAAAATCTTAAAAATATTAAAATGTTTTCAAAATTCCATAAATATGTGAATTTTTTTAAAAAATACTTGAAAAGATCAAAATTTAAAATAATGCACAAAAATATTTTTAGCGTTGCATAAGTATTTTCTAAATGATATTCACAATTTGAACAAGTTTACTATTAAATGAAGATTGGAGCTTGGTCTAGACCTTAATCCACTTAATTTCACAAGAACCTTCTAGGAAATGGAAATAAGACTTCTCAGGTCAATGAAACTTAATTCTTTGAGTCTACAAGACTATGTTCACATGTCATCTTGACTTGCCTAAGTAGACTATTTCAAAGCACACACACGGCTCTTGTCCATAATGACCTAACTTGGACACCGCACTTTGTACTGAGCTCAACTCTGAGGAGGTGGTGAGGGAAGGATTCTTTAGCTTGAGGAAGCACACATGTGGAAACATACATAGCCCCAATAGGTGGTCAGTGCTTCCCAATCCGATCTAGTCTCATGGACGTCTAAATATAGGATGTTGTGGGTTGCAATAAAGCTTCCAAAAAGAGATAGTCTACTAGCTCAAAAGGAAAATTCCTTATGTAAATGATTTTACTTATAGCAAAAAATGAAAAATCAAAAACTCTAAAAAGAATAGACGGGAAAGTTTATGAAAATTCAATCCCGTCGGAGTATGTATGAAATAAGAAAGGCATTATGCTTCATAGTCAATATCTCAAGGTTGCCTACAATAGGAGACTTCGCTACACTGGTTGAGCTCCATAACATAAGTGACTGCACTATTCATAATCCATTCTCCTCTCTACCCCTCTTCTTGAGCCAGTTGTAGTTGAACTTTGAAGGGAATACCCCGATCCTCAAGGAAAGAGTAGCTAGATTGGGGAATTAGGATTATATTGTTAAGGGAGACTGTTTCTTGCTATTTCTGATGGGAAGAGATACATCCACTAACACTGTACAAGTAACATTTATTGATAATGGTTTCTGTACGAAGAGATATTTTCTGATCTAGCTTTTGAGGAGATTTGAACATAGAATTGTGGAACTTGAGGGCTATTAAATTTTAGACCCCATTCCCAATAAGGTTCCGAACACACTAACAATTTTCTTTTCCTTTTCTTTATTTTCTTTTTAGCACTCATTTTCAATATGTTTTTTAGAGACTAGCAAAGGCAAATATTGGGGGGGGGATGAATCTTATTTCATTACCTTTATTCATTCATTATGGCTTTAAATTCCTATTAAAATGCATGTCAATATCATTCACTTGCATGAATTAACACTAAGATATTATTCTGTAAATACTGTATAAACACCTGTATTTAAAACCAAAATAAAAATAATAAAGGAACGAAAAGAAAAAGAAGGAAATATCATATATATTGACTGACCCTGAACCTCGAGACCAAGTCAATATTTACTTGGAAAACAAGGAATAAAGTAGGGGGAGATAAGGGCCAAACATTGTACATAAATACATAGAAAACCATAATTCATATCATATTATATGTGTGTGTGTGTGTGCGTGTGTGTGATTTTTACACTATTTTATTTTGTATTTCACACATCTCATATAAGTATACTTCCAACATAAAACTTGTAAATGTAAATGTATAGAAAATCAAAAAATGTTGGCAAAAAGGTATAATGTACTTGTCATCTTGTACTCTCATAAGAAAAGCTGTAAATATGATTCATAGATCAATATCTTCTCCATATGAACTCAAATTGAACCAAACCCACCTCCGTTGTTCTTAAAACTACATTATCTTTCTAATGAAGTTTTACTTTAGTTGGGTTAAGTTGCAAAAGCTAACTAATTGGGCTACACAGGTACTTATACAATTGCATTTTAGGCCAATATATTTATTGTACATATTTTTAATCTCTTTATATTCTTAAATAATTGTATATACTATATATAAAAAATAAATAAGAACTAAAACCAATTAAAAATAATAAAAATAAATATTAAATACTAGTACACATACACAATATACTTATATTTTATAATACATGAATCTATTTAAACATGTAAATATACTTATAAAATTTCTACAAAATATGTAAGTATATATTAAATAATACTAAAAATAAACAAAACAATTAAATACAATATTATGTATAAAAATTATGAAATAAAGACATAATATATCTATATTAATAGTATATAAATAATTATACACGTTAAATAAAATTGTAGAAAAACGTATAAAATATTTTGGAAAATAATACACATTTTTCAGGTTTTCACTATTTTTAAATAAAATAATTTAATAATTATTTTTAAATTTATTTCAAATTTTATTCTTGATTTCTCCTCACATGGTCTGAGGTGGACCAACGAGGGCCCTTCTTTGGTTGTCCCTTGTCAACTGTACTATCTCCACATCAACGTCATCAGAACCCTCCAACCAGCGTTTTTCGCCAATTTTTATGCCATGCACAAGGCTCGATTCATCTCAACTCTTACATGAAACATGTTTATTAGATTATGATCTATCACATACTACTCTTGTTTTATCAAATAAGCGTTGAATTCATTAGAAATGTTTTATATATTCACCCTCATGTTTTTCCATAAATAGGAAATCTCCTCCGGTTTGAGTTTAATACTCATTTCATCAATTGTATCCCCAAATGATCTCTTGTTGGCGCATATCCCTTGTGAAAGAAGGGTGATTCAACCCTCTTCGGAGCTCCTCTGTGTGAAACTCTACTCCTAGACTACCTACTTGATGATAGGGTTGGGCATTAGGCTGGGTCGACCTAACCCACATAGCTTGACCCAAACCAAAACCTGAAATTTAGTGGGTGAGTCATGGGCTTAAAAATGAGCATGTGTTGATTACTAGGTTTGGGTAGGGCCTGAGAAGGCCATAACCCACAAACCCAAAAACCCGACCCATTTTAAGACAAAAACCCAATATACTAACCCTATCATGTTCTAACTTTCATATCCCTATTTCGAGTGTATAATAAATGCTTAAACCCATTAATAATCATATTAATTAGCATGGATTGAGGATAATATTACATTAATGTGCAAGATTATTACATTAATATGAAGAATGGAATATGTGTCCTCAAGTGTCAGGGCATGTACAACAATAAGTAACCAATCTATATTGGGTCATAGTGCCTGCATCAACAATAGAATATGTAATGGTGAAATGAATGTTGGTTTAAGTTGTCATATTTTTTTACCACATTTTTATTTCCAACATACAATTAATTTCAGGACTTTGAATTACCTAGCACACTTAAAGTCTTAAACATGCATGCGTAGATAAGAAACAACTAGACAAATGCAAGAAGAATGAAACACATGATATTGGTATATATAGGTGTTAAATTGGGCTAGCCTGACCTGGACCTAACCCCTTTTGTTTGGGTTAGGTTTGGGCATGGTTTTGGAATTTGAAAATAAAATGGGTCTAGGCCCAACCCATTAGCCCATATACTATATGGGCTTAGGCCCAGCCAACTCAAACCCGACCTGATTCATCCCAATGCCCAACCCTACTCGGTGAGCTGTTACTTTCTGTTATTTCAGCTTCGATTTCTTCCTAGGTGTAGATGTAGTGTCTATTTCATTTATTGTCATATTGATCATCCAAAATCCCAAAGAAATCAGTACGTTGGAGCTTTAGAGCTCCAACATTTATTCATCGTATTAAACCTTCTATGTTGACCCATCTTCCATCTTATTTCCTTCCTCATCGCTTCTCCATGTTCTGATCCCCCTGATCATCCTTGATTTCACAAAGAGCAAGGGGTATCAACCTCCTTCCACCGCCATCGCTGGAGGTCCACCATTTCTCCCCATCAGCCATTGTTTCCCCTTAATAACTAATCACGAACCATCCCCTTCGAGTCATGAAGCTTTTGGTCTGGGTCCCAAGTCAGGTAGACCCCATCCAGGGTGATTTTGACTTAGACCTATCCATCCCAGGTGTAGAGTGCTCTCCTTCACCTCCAGGATACTCCTGGCAAGTTCCCGAAGCTCCCTTGCACCTCCACTCAATGTGCGGGGTTCTCATGAAGATTCAAGACCCATCAGATGCTTGAGATAATGTTGGGCTAAGGAGTTGCGCCAGATCGAAGCTCGAATGGGGAGAAGTTCTTCCATGTTATTGCTCATCCCTTCTCCTTCGTCTGATCAAGAACAAGCCTCCAAGTGTTTCAGTAGCCGATAGATCTTGTAGATCTTGCACTGTTAATCTATTTGATGATCGAGCAACACCCGTTGGGTAGAAAAGGGGCATAATCTAATCGTAAGCCTCTATGCATAAGTGAAGTTGTCTGGTGCCTTCCACGGTGTTTGCTCGTGCGCCTGTAGGATAATTTAAACTTGATCCATCTACATTTTTTATTTCAAATATTGTCCTATAAATATTTAATTATATGTAATAATTTTAGGTAAAATTACATCCGGGACATTAAACTTTTCATATTTTCATTTAAGTCCAATCCAGCTCTCCTCACTTGTAGTCCAATGTGAGGTGCTGGTATATTTACACCTTTTACCTTAACATTTTAGACATGTTATTAAATGCTTCTAACATTATAAAATTGCATGTAGGTCCTTCTATATGTGGCTTTTCATTTTGTTAATATTTGTGTTATTAAATATTTTTAGTGCTCTAAAAATTGCAGAAAAATTATTTTAATGCTAGCTGTGAAGCTTGTAATCACAATTTTTATTTGGCATTTTAGATAATTTTCTTATTTATTAAAAATACAAAAGAAGCATTTTTGTTTTGTTTATATATGAAAATCCAAAAAATATAAAAAATCTTCTAAAAATATCCAAACAAATATTATCTATTTTATTATATATCTTATCACATATCCAAAAATCACTAAAAGTTTTTGAAAAATAAACCCTAAAAATCACCAGACCCTAAAAATATTATAAAAAATTAGCATAAATTAGAGAAAACCCCAAAAATATATCTCTATTTTCAATTGTATCTATTAAATATATATCGTATACTAAAGTAGTTTTAGGTTAATTTTAAACTTATTTGTATTTATTCAACCTAAACAATCTCAGACAATTAATCTGTTCACGATTTTGACTTATATTTTGATTTATTTTAAAATATAATACCTTATATATATTATATACCTTATATATTACTTATGTTATCTATAGTAATTATATATATATAATTATCTATCTTATTATAACAATTTAAAGGAAATTTAAAATGTGAAGAATTAAATAAAAATATATATTTAAAAATGAAAAATATGAAAACTATAAAATATAAAAATTAAATATCATTAAAAACCCAAAATATTATGAAGAGAAAAAGACAAAAATAAAAAAAGCAAGAACTTCATATTAATTAACAATGACTAATCAATATTTTCTCAATCTATCTCATTTGCTCCATGTGTTCAATGCTCCACCATACTTATCCTATACACATTTATTGTGGAGTTATAATAAACTTTGACTCAAATATACATCACATTGATTTACTCATCATATTGTGTGCAGATCATTAATCTGCTAAGGATTTGTCATCACAACTATTGCTATTGTGTTTGATTAGCTGATTAACTCTTCATGCTTTTCAATCACATCCGCAACATCCGTGATTATTGTGGATAGTACTATCCATATTAATCTTATCTACGATAACTAAATCCATTTTAATTATCTTAGATGACTCTATACACATGTGCTAATAATGCGAATCACATCACATCATTAATGATAATTAAATACAATTTAATCATCAATTGTCAATGCTCAGATATTGTAAATAATAAACCAATTATTGAACTCTTTCAAGAAAAATGTTCCTTTCCATGGATACTTGGAGATAAGGATATGAAATTTGTATATTTCATGTATAATGACTTAGACAGAGAGATATAATCACATATCCAAATCTAGAAAACCTCTCAGAGATGTCTGATCAAGTTAGATAGAATATCCAATCTTCTCATATCGATGCCCAATATTTAGACTAAGATTGGATAACTAGTCTACTAAGTGGAGTCACTAAAATCTTTTCATCACTCCCTTGGTATGGAAGTGTCATGGTTATACAATTGATTAAGATTAAATCACCCTCAAGTGTTCCCAATACCCATACATCATGCATACTAGAAGACCTAGAATAAACATGAAGTTCTGATCATATTTGTACTATCTTCTTCATGATTTTATCATTAGGTTTCTCATTCGATCATTGGATGTTGGTATCGATCTATGCTTTCTAAAAACATATATCATACCTACAAATATTGTGATACTTCCAAAGTAAGAAGACCATCGATAGACATTGGTTGGTCCCAGTATTTCATGAGTGAACTTATGTCTTCATATTTAGGAGTGAACCTATATGATCCCTTTGAGGGATCCTATTACTAATATTCTCTTGTATGCACACCATCTCGCCAATATATAAACCTTGATTAAGTCATCAATCTAATGGTTTTGCTAATGTACATACTAAGACATATAGTAATTTATCTGATTCCAGTCAGAGGATGCTTGCCTATATCATGACAGCGTATGACATAGGTATTTGATATCTCGATATCTCTAAGTCAACTCTTTGACTTAACTTATCTGATATTAGCTTTTTAATTAAGGATTGACATCTCCTTCTTAAGATGGAGATCATGTCTCAACAATCATTGATGGTGCTAGTTGAATCTGCTACCTAACTCATAAATATCACCTCAATACCATCTTCTATGATCCAACCATTGGATCAATAGTTGTATGATTATGAAGATAACCATGATACAAAACCCTAATTGTAATAAGGGACATTATAAGTGCATTCATTCATTAATCTTAGATAGGTAGTGATAAAATATCTTTTATTTATATATAAAATTATTACAATAACATTTATTGTAAGAAATGGTCACCATGGTTGATATGTCAAACAATCTCACACTAGCTTTTAGAAGCATTCAGATACAATCTTTAAACCAATACTCATTACATGTTAATCAAAAACCTTTTGAGAGAATGTTTTGGTAAGGAGATCAGCAACATTGTTAGCAGAGTCGACCTTGGTGATGATGATGTCACCAAACTTTTGAATCTCCTGAATGATGTGGTATTTTATTTCCATGTGTTTGCTCTTTTAATCTTATATGGATTCCTTTGCTCGAGCTATGGTTCCTGTGTTATTTATGCTTCTCCATTTCATCACCTTTATTCTTTCATTTTGGCCTTAAATCCATAACTAAATGCATGTAAATATCATTAATTTGTACAAAATAATACTCAATAATTGATGCATTAATAATGTATAAATGCATGTATTTAATTCCAAAATTAAATAAAGGAAAGAAAAGAAAAAGAAATGAAGTGTCAAATAAATTAGTAACCCTAACCCCAAAACCAAGTCATCAAGATGACTTGGTTGACAAGGAATAAAGTAGGGGGAGATATGACAGATGAATTGTATAGAAAACATCATAAAAACCTTGTTTTATTTACCAATAGATAACCTATTTAGGACTTATTATTTTCCATTTTTAACATAAAATAATAAAACCCTCAAAATGAAAATTATACATAAAATACAAAGAAAAATACAAAATTTATTTCACTAAAAAATATTACACAGTGCATCCGGGACACAAAACAAAAGTTGCAAATAAAACATCCCAGACTTGTTCTCCTCTGTACAGACTCAAAATTCACCAAACTTGATTTTATTGTTCATAAATAAATTATCTATTTAATGAAAGTTGTTTCATCAAAAATGGAGTTACGATACAGAAGTTGGCTTTTGGATCCATATTATACTATATACATGTATATAATATTCAACATATTCATTCTTTAGATTTTTAGCTTTCTTATATTTTTATATATTTATAATTTTTATTTGAATTACATTAAAATAAAAAAATACAATATAAAAGCTTTGAACATAAATAATGACATAAAATATATAGGTAAACTATTTATATAAAATACATGTACATATTTATTAAAGTAAATAAACAAAATAATAAAATACAACAAAATATGTATATATGTAATTAAATAATTTATAAATCTTTAAAATATGTAAATAGAATAATAAAAGACAAAAATATAAAGTAAAAATAAAATACCCCAAATACATATATAAACACCTGTAAATATTAACACCTAAAAATTGTTGTAAAAATAAAACAAATATTCATAAAATATTGCATAAACTAAGAAACATTTTTTATTTTGACCTAATTAATAAAATGATTTATTTTTTGATATCAAATTAATAAGGAATTTTCACCATGCCTTTTTATGGTTGGTCCACATGGACCAACAAGAAAGCATGGACTGTTGACCCTCAGGTCAACTTTCTGACCTACACACCTCCTGTGTCAGAGTCAAGTGGAACCCCATTTTTCTCCCAATTTCTGGTATTGAACCATAGATTGGGGGAGCTTTCTTCCTTCAACAATGTTTTGTTGGGAATGATCAATCACCTCGCCATGCCATTAGATCAACTGTGGATGCATCACCTCGCCCATATTCTCATGATCTTCGATGCCCCATATCCTTGTGCAGAATTAAGGCCCGAGCACCTCCTTTTTTTATTTTGGTCCGTCTTCTGCTACTGGAACCCTCAGACCCATTCAATGATGGTTGTAGCTTGATGACAACAAGCTTCCCATCAGGTTTGCAGCGTGCATAAACTACAGAATGGACTGATACCCCTCGTCGGAGCTACTTCGAGAAATGCCCTCTTTTCTTAGAGTAAGACCCAGGTTCGGGCTATTTTTATCACTTTTCTTATGTAGTTTTATTTCTTGTGTATATATTTAGCTTTTATTTCATTTCTTTCTTTTTTTAGTCAAAATTATAGATTTAAGGTAAGTTAGAGCGCTAGAGCTCCAGCCAATGTCTCTCCTGTGCACACTTGGTCCCAACTTCATTTCCCATCCATCGGCTTCCCTATCCATTTCTCCACTTTTTCGACCACCTAGCTCACCCAGATCCCCTCCAGATCAGGAACTCGGTATCCACTACTCCATCCTTTGCTTGACCAACTTCATCCCATCACATATCCAACTATCCTCAACCAATAATTATCCAAATAACTTCTCTAGAGCACCACCCATCTTTGTATGAACGAACATCTACTAGAAGAACCCACTCGAGGGGTTTCAAATCTAAGGAAAATACCCCCAACTCCTCCAACTTTGACCGATCTTCAGGATCCTATCACTGGGTCCATACCTCTTTGAGTATAGTAGTGTCTATGAAACACCTCCAAGCATCTATCGAGCATCTCAATAGCCAATTCAATCCTCGAAGGGAGAAGATTTGATGAGATGAAGTGGCCCAGTCGTCATCTTCATTCTTGTTCTTCCGGAGTCCTCCAAGTCGTTCGATCAAGAACTCCTCCCAAGTGATTCAATAAATGATGGATCGAGAGCCCAGACAACCATCAGATCAGGGCTCTGATCTAATCTGAGATGACACCCATCGAAGTGGTATGGCGTCCCTTAAGTCATTGATGTCCTTAAGTGACCCATGCAGTGTCTCCAGCATCATTAGATGGAGCCCTTTTGAAGGGGTAAATTTCATAATAACCCACATTTTTATATTTTACATCTTAGTCCTATAATTGTAAATAATATTATAAATAATTGTATATAAATTACAATTAGGCCTCATTTTTTTTGAATATTACAGAAAGGTCCATTGTTGACTCACCTTACCTGGTCCTCCATGTGAGGCGGGTAATTTTTGCTCTAAAGCACTTCCAGCTTTGCTTATTTGTAATTACTCCCAAAAATTGTAAAATACATCGAAACTTCTGGGATATTTTATTGGGACGTTGAGCCCATTCTTTTATTTTTATTGCAAGAATACTCATGCTAGGATCTTGTTATTTATTTATGTTTTTCGTTTTTATAAATAGTTCTCATGCCTTATAAATTACAGAATTTTTGTGTGGATGCCTTAATTGTGTTCATGCATGCTATATTTCATTTTAGGGATTTATTTCCTTTTCTCATTTATTAAAAATCATTTAGGAGCTTTTTGTTCCATGTTTCCCTATAAAAATAAAAAATAGAAAATCATCCTTAAAATTACAAAAATGAGCATATTTTACTATATATTATACCTACACGATAAAAATCACAAAAAATAGAAAAAGGAGGCCTTAAAAATCAAAGAAATCCCATAATTCCTATAAAAATAAGTGGAGTGACTAAAATCCAAAAAATACCTTTCTATCCAATTTTCTGTTTATATTTTATAATATACATTAAAAATAGTTTTGGTAAATTTTGAATCTATTAACTATCGTTAAGACCTAAAACAATTCAACATGATTATTATATCCATTGTTTTGATATATTTAATGCATTAAAATACCTATAATATTGAAAATTACATAAAAAATTCGAAAAATATAGAAAAACTTAGAAAATTGAAAACATTTTATTATGTAAATTTAAGTATAGTTAGCTATATTTAAAACACAAAACCTTTATACACTATATATACTTATTAATACTTATATCGTATTTACTATTATTATTACTTATTAATTGGTATATACAATTAAAACCTTTAAAAAATAAAGAAGATTGATCCTGTATATATTTTTATTTGTTTATTGATATATTTATAAATATGATGTATTATACATTATATATATAACTTTAATTTTTATTATTATATATAGATTTATATTATGTCTTTATAAACAAAAGGAAACTAAAATTTTGAAAAATAAAAAAAAAGAAAACTAAAATATTAAAATATAAATAAATATATAACATTAAAAACACATAAAAATTAGATATAATTAGAAGCCCACAAAACATTAAAAAAGCCAAAAATTACAAAATAGTTATTATTGATTTATATTAACTAATAGAAATTATACCCATTGAGTATACTCTGAATGGTTCGATCCCTACTCTTGTTTCTATACGCATATTTGTAGGGTCCAATAAATTTCACCCACCATCTTATTTATTTTTTATCAAATATTGTGGGTTGATTATTTGTCTGATTTCATTTATTACATACCGAAAGCAGAGAGAGGGCTGATACAACAATTGTCGGATCCAACTTGTCAGATATTGCAGGCTCCTCCAAGATTGCACGTTAGACACCTTGATTGATCTCTTTGCTAAAATGATGTCGTTTCCGAGGAACAATGTAGGATACGATTTTTGTACATATAGATATTTTATTTACTATTTATATTTTTTTATAATTGTTTATCAATCCTAATCATATCTCTATGTTGACTTTTCTACGAGGACCTACCAAACGAGGGCGATCTTCTAGGAGGTCAAGGCACCCAAGTGGAGTGGAGACCCGCGATTTCTTTACAGACCGGTAGGAGAGAGCATGGAAGAAGGCGAAGGAATCAAGAAACACAAAAGTCTTAGTTTTTATTTCATTTTGTGAGAGAGAGACATTTATTAGTTGTAATAATACAGTGACAGGACTGGACACTCAGACTCTCGCATGCCTATTTACCAATTCTTTGTTTACTTAGGGACCCACTCGATTTTTTGTGTTTTCATCACCTTCTACCGTTGAACTTCCTATTTTTATCATCATTTCTATTTGTTTCCTGCATGTTGAGTTTTCCATCTTTTTTTATTTATTTTATGTGAATGACCCTTAGATTTTAGGATTGCTTGATCGAATAATCTAGATCCAAACGCCTAATATCAGTAGGTGCCTGTAATCTCTTTTACATTTGGATCTTGATAAAAATTAATTGGTGCTTCACACTAAGAGCAATTCTTGCTTACGACCATTTCCTCAAGTTGTATTGCATGTAGTATAGTTTCAATTATGTATAGCATCCTGCATGGAGAGAGCCGGGAAGCACTGTAAGTCTTCTGACTATGCATGTATCATAGACTTCTGCCTTGAATTGCTTTTCTAACATTCTCCCTCTTATTTTGATCACCTAGGATGCAAAAGGAATAGAAAAACCCATTAAATGATTGCATTAAAAAATATAATATAAGAAAAAGTGATAACCAAAATAAAACCAGGACTGTTAATTGCAACTGGATCTTAAAATCAAATATAATGGATTCATTACCCTGGGAAGAGCAACTCCCACATTTGAGGCATGTACTTTATAAACGAGTGGGGTACGTACACATAAGGATTAGAGCCTCCAAACCTAGGCTTGTGCCTTAAGTGCTTGGGTCAGTTCTTGGGCCATGTTACTGCTGCAAGAATTTACCTCCAACCATAGACGAAGTGTCTCATGTTCAAGTAGGAGGGGTATGCTTACTTGAACACAGTCACTCTAGGTGATTACACTTGTGACCTTGATTAAACAATTGTTTGAAACACATAACTCTAAAATTGAAAAAATAATGACTGCCCTCTTATGGTTTCCATTGAGTTGAGTAGGTGAAAATATGGAGTTTGTTTTGTGTATTGATTGCAGCTTCTGCGTCCTAGTGCATTCATTTTGTTTTAAATCTTGCAATCCTCGAGTCTTCTTAATTTTTGAGTCCTTTTTTTATTGTTGTTTTTTCTTATTGTCATTTGTGTTGTGGTAGTGGGTCACTCTTCACTTAATCTGGATCTTGCGGGTTTTTTTACCCATGTCATCTAGATCTCTGGTCTAGTTCAAGAAGACTTCCATCTTGAACCACAATTTTGTCTTTATCTCATTTGCCCTCTTCATCCCCCTCCCCCCGTATCATCTTCTAGACATCTGGGGAATGTTGTGCTGAGAGAGGAGGCCCACATTGAGGATACTGGTCATATATTTGAGATGGGTGAATTTTGTAGGGTAATATGAGCACGCGCTCTATGGTAGATCTACGATATGATAGGTATGATGCCATTCTTGAGGATTTATGATCTTGCACGCCAGATTAAGGATGTGATACCATTTGCAGATGTTGTATGTTGAGACTGATGTGGTGAGGTGTGTTGGATTATACTTTTCATGCTACCGACCCCTAGCTTAGTTTCTGATTCTTTACCCCAGTACCAAACACCCACTTGATTGCATATTAGTGTGCCTTTCTTCTATTATTTTCAGACTACATTGTCATTCTCATAGGGAGGCGTCGATAGAGAGTACGGTACTCGATTCATAGATGGGTCTTATACTTCATCATTTTCTACTACTTGTATATACATGTTGCGTCTTTTGTTCTATCTTCTACATGATGCCCCAAACCCCAAATCTCTTGTCATATAGTTGTGTCTGTACTTAGGATGTATTGTGTCCTAAGTATAGGGTGTGTAGCCATCGTGTATCCTGTCTTCATCTTGTTTCCCACTCTTGTCATTGCTCATACCTAGGGATCTCTTACCCTAAGTATAAGAGGACCGATGTGTTCATTATATCTTAGTTATGTTTCTGTATTTTCAATCTTTGATCCCTCATTTCTCTCTTTACTTGTGTCTATGCTACAACATATTTCACCTTAAGTATAGGAGGAGACATGTCGAGCTGTTTGTTCATCCCAACCCTCGACCGTCCCTGATTTGTATGTAATCTTCTATGCTTAGGATTAGTTGATCCTAAGTATTGGGTGGATGATTGACTTCTCATTCTTTAGTCATTGTAGTATAGACTTTCTTCATGACTTATGTCTTCCTTTTTCTCTTTGATCGGTATGAGGACATAGCTCAAGCTAAGTATAGGGGTCATATATACGTTGTATATACTTTAGCCATAACTCATACTTTCATGTTTTGAATAACATGGCTAATATACTATATTGGATCAAAGCATACAATCAATCAACTATAAAGAACCCATGAATATGTATAAAATTTTCAAATAAATCGATTCAAAAGTATAATGCAAAATGATTTGAAAAATATTTAGAAAATGTCTTGAAAAATCTTTGGGAAACCTTTTGGAAAATATTTTGTAAAATATTTTCAAAACTTTGTAAAAATCTCATGTAAATATTTGTAAAAATTTTCTTTTATTTGTTTGAATAAATTTTTTGAAAAGTCAGATTGTAAATGATTTGAAAAATGGGAGTAAATATATTTTTGAAAGTCTATAATCTTTGAAAATCATTGCAATTTATAAAGTGATTGATAAATTATTTGCAAAAATAAATTTTCAAAATGTTTGTAAAATCTTTTAAAATGTTTTGAGAACATTGTATATAAACCGATAAATAATAATATATAACCTCGTATACAAGACTTGTAAATAATAACTAACACTTAATCTGTACAAATTCTCAGTGTAAAATACACGCCCAATCTTTGTAAATAAGTACATACTCCGATGCAAATAATTGTATATATACCTTTTACTAACACTTATTAAAAATTGTATAAAAATTTTCAAAAACATTTTCAAAACTCCATAAAAAGTTCAATATAAGAAAACTATTTCATAAAAGCATTTTCTTGCATTTGTGTGGCATTTGCATTTTTCGGAATGATAATGACAATTGATCTAGTCCAAGTAAAATCCGAAGATTGGAGCTTGGTTGGACCTTAATCCACTTAATCACATGAACCTTATAGGAACCAGAGTTAAGGCTCTTCAGGTCCGCTAGATTTATTTCTTTGAGACCACAAGGCTAGGTTCATTGTCACCTTGACTGCCTAAGAAGAATTCTTCGATACACATGCATGAATTTTTTGACAGTGACCTAACTTGGACACAAGCAACTTATGCTTTTCTCAATTCAGTTGAAGTGGTAGAGGTTCGGATTTGCTAGTATGAGACACAAGTGAATGGGACAAAAATCAAGAAAAATTAATTCATATCAAAGTATGTTATTCAGTAAGCAAGCCTATGCTTTAAAGTCAAATATTCATCTGAGTGATAAATCCCAAATTTATCATAATTAAATACTATTATTACCTCTCTTGCTTAAGAAAATTACCAAAATTCTCTAATAATTTACTCTAGTTAATATTTTGTGTTGTAAATAATTGACTCTAATTATACTACATTATAAAAACATATTATTATGTTATTATTTTATGTATTTCCTTCTCAATGGAAATAAAAATTGGAACAATATTTTTATATTATTTATTTAACATAAAATATAAAATGAACATCTAAAAATGAGAAAAGAAAATAAAAAGAAAATGTTTTCGTTATTTTAAATAACTTGTTTAATTTTTATCTATGTATATAGAAGCTTATTTCTCTTTTACTTCTACATGAAAATTGTAGATCTCTTTGAGATCTACAACTTTCATGTTTTCCATTTTTTCTAATTTGATCCCCTTTTATTTTTTGATTTTATTTGTTTTTTTGCATTTATATTTTTTTCTCATTGGGCCATGTGGCGCCACCATAGTTGCCCAGATGGCCCGATCTTGTGACATCACTCGCTCAGTCTCCTTGACATCTGACTGCAAGATCGGACGATTGTCAGTCGTCTTCAACCTCCACACCTCCTCCTTCATACATTGCAACTTCTCTAACCGTCCGTCTTCATTGCATTTTCCTAGCCATATCAACCACTATTCCGGCCAACTTTCTTCGTCGAATCCTTCTCCTAATTTCCCTAATTAATGCTAACCCTCTAACATCTCTAATCATTAACTTGCCTAACTGGTGGTGGTTGAAACGACCACGTGGGTTTGTAACTTCCATCTTCCTTTGCCTTCAAAAACCACTTGTCGTCGTTAATGGTGGTTTTCCTTTCTCAGTGTGATGTTTCCTCTAGCGATATTTACCTCCCCATTATTGGGAGAGGCATAATCAATGCATAAAGATGGTGGATTATCTCTATTGTGACCCTTGTCTATTAGATCAAGCCATGGTGCTCAGAGTACCGTTCGAGCTTCTTCCCAAAGCTGGGGAAGTGAAACGATGACTAGAGGATCGTCATAATCCTGAGCCCAAGTATATAGTACATCATCTTCAACATCATTTAACTTTCAAGTAATGGACCCTATGCTTTTAATGGAATTTTCTCTAAATTTATTAGGCTCACAAGAACACACTCACCCCCAATTAAGACCACCCCAACCTTCCCTGGACCTATCTTATCTTTGTTGCTGGTCTAGTCCACCTTCCTTCTTTATGCATACCTTGATTTACCTTAGGCTTTCGTCTCTGATAGGTCGAAGAATAACCCATTTATGGCTTTTCATTTCTCCACTCCGACAACCTATAGACATTTTCACATCACTCGCACCATATACATTGACCATCTTCTAACATCACAGGTAACTCCCTCTTCAATGATTTGATTCCTCAAAGCTGCTCTATTCTAGAACTTCGGTGCCAATAATGGAGGATTGATTCAACCACCCCACCACAACTGGGCCTCCATATCACATTTAAGACTTTTTCTTGCTTCCTAGATACACTCTTTGACCTTCAAAATTCAAGGAGGAGCTCGTAAAAGTGCCCAGGAGTTCGTCGGAGCCTAACCATCTCTGTCATGCATGAGGCTCAAGGCGGTAAAGCTTCAGAGAGAAATTACCGTCCCATCAACTGATTGGATGATACAGATCTTCCCCTATATCTGGGGCCAGACCAAGAGATTCGATGGAACTGAGACTCAATCCGAGGCATGGTGCTAACACCATGTGGCCCCCACACCCGTGACTGATCAGAACCTCACTCTGAGTCAGTCTGTGTGTGTCAGGTGCATGCAAGCTTTGGTAATGTGCAGTCAAGCGCCATCAACTTCTCCTAGTTGTCAAAATACCCTTCCATGTTGTTTTAAATAATTTTAGAGTCTAGTTTTCAGCAATTTTTATCTAGTCCCTGTACAGATCTATTTATAAGACTTTTATTATGTTTAATTTGCATTTATGCCCCTGGATTCAATCGTGAATAACTTGAGTGTCTTGCATCCAATTGAAATGATTTCAGTGGCATTTTGATCCTCATTTATTTATGTTCGATGTGAGATGCTTTATTTCTTGATTAGAGATTAAAAGACGGATTATTTTATTAGAGTTCATATGGATGCTTTCATGCTTATTCAATATAACTTGACTCTAGTTTGAACCACTCAATTGGATCTAGATTTAAATCAAATCTTGCTTAAGTGTGATATATCAATTTACGACAAGCTCATGTATTTATTTTCATGTACTAGTGTAATATTATTCTACTCATTTTGTTTAGTTTCAAAGTTGAACAAAAAACGTCTTGAAAATACATTTTTTTCTTCACATTCATTTTGTGATGCATTTTATTGTGCAATGTTCAACCTAGATTGAATACTAATCACCTAACATATATATTTAAACCTGATTAATTATATTATGGCTCGTGTCCTTGTGTTCAACCTTGGACTTTCTTGGATAAAATATTAAGATACATCTCCTATTTCAAATGTGGTTCTTTATGATTGTAAATCAACCATACTACAACAAGCAATAAAAAATATTGTCGATTTGTGATTCATCAGTGTGCCTGCATCTGGATGACTTAACTACACTGGTCAAGCATCCTAGGATAGGTAACTATACGGGCTACCTTCCATTCTCTTCTCAACCTCCTCTTCGTAAGCCGGTTGTACTTGAACTTAGAAGGGAGTACCCTGCTCCTCAAGGAAAGAGTTGCCGGATTGGGGAATTAAGTCACCATGTTAGACAAGACTGTCTCTTTACTACTTCAGCTGAGAGTAGCTGCATATCACTTACACTGTACAAGAGACTCATGGTCATAATGAGTACTTGAGGGTTGTTGAGTTTTAAGTCGGTTTCCCAATAATGTTCCAACCAATTAAAAATCCAATAGTCTGATCGATATCCAAGCTTTGATTTTGTAAAGATAAGTTTAAAAGTTGGAACGATTCCAAGTTTTCCTTTTTATTTTCTTTGTTTTCTTTTTTCTACACCCATTGTCATAGGTGTTTTCTAGGGAGTAGCAAAGGCACATATATGGGGTGATGAATCTCCATTTTATCACCTTTATTCTTTCATTTTGGTTGTAAATCCCTAGCTAAATGCATGTGAATAACATTAATTTATGCAAAATAACACTCAATAATTGATACATTAATACTTGTATTTAATTCCAAAATAAAATATTAAATGAAAGAAAATAAAAAGAAATGAAGTGTCAAAGATACTGAGTAGCCCTAACCTTGGGACCACATCATCGTGATGACTTGGTCAATAAGGAATAAAGTAGAGGGAGGCATGGTAGATGAATTGTATAGAAAACAACATAAAATCCCTAATTTTATTTACCAATAAATAGCCTATTTGGTCCCTATTTTGTTTTCCAATTTTTAGACATTAGATATAAAAACATTCAACATGAAAATTATACATAAAAATACAAAGAAAATACAAAATTTATTTTACTCGAAAATAATACACAGTGCACTCGATATACACAGAACAAAAATTTGCAAATAAAACTTCCTAGACCTATATCTCCTCCATACAGACTCAAAATTTGCCAAACTCACTTTTAGCATGAAATTGAATGATCTATTTAATGAAGGCAGTTTCATCAAAAATGGAGTTAAGATGCATAAGTTGGCTTTTGGATACATATTTTACTGTATGCATGTATATAATATTCAATATATCCTTTCCTGACATTTTTAGCTTCCTTGTATTTTTATATATTTATAAATATTGTTTGAATTACATGAAAAATAAGAAGCACAAAATAAAAATATTGGAAATACATTAAAATAACTAATGAATAAAATACATAGGTAAACTATACATATATAATACACATAATATTTATTTATGTAAATAAATAAAATCAGAAAAATACAATAAAAATATGTAAATATGCTATTAAATAAATTATAAATATGTAAAATATGTAAATATGGTAATAAAGGAATAATACAAAGTGAAAATAAAAAGCCCTAAATATAAATATAGATACCTATGTATATACATGTAAATATTAACACCTTATGTTGTAAAACTAAATAAAATGTTCATAAAATAATACATAAAATAAAAAATATTTTTATATTTGACATAAATTAATAAAACTATTTATTATTTATATCGAATTAATAAGGACTTTTGGCCACACCATTTTCTAGTAGGTCTATGAGGACAAACCAGAAGGCTTGCATTGTTGACCCTTGGGTCAAATGTCCAGCCTACCTATTGCTCGTATCAGAGTCACACGTGACGAAACCTTAAATTCCCTAGTTAATAGTGTCATGTAGTTTTAGTCGAGCAATAGGGATCGACAAAAAGTTAACCACACGAATTGATAGATCAACAAATTAATTAAAGTGTGATTTTATGTATTTTTAACTTGGGCTGGCTGTAGGGTCCACTCAAAGAGTAAAAAGAACAACTTCGAATTAAATTAGAACTCTTAACACAAGGTTTTCCAAGAGGATTTTTTTGGTATTTTTTAATGCAATAAGAATGCAAATGCAAAAATGTGATTGAACTGGGTTATTAAAAAATCAAGAAATTTAGCCAAATTAATTTAATGTGAAACAAATCTAATTTAGCCAAGTTATATTTTTCCTGGAAATGTAATCCAATGATGAATGTAAAATATATTTTTTGGAATTTTTGGGTTTAAAATGCAACAACAAAAAATGTAAACTTTTTAGGGATTTTTATGCAATTTTTCACGCAAATAGATTGCAAATTAATGGTTCACCACGGGCTCACATGTCAAACAGTCTCCCACTAACTTTTAGAAACATTCAGATACAATCTTTAAACCAATACTCATTACATGTTGATCAAAAACCTTTTAAGAGAATGTTTTCGTAAGGAGATTAGCAACATTGTAAGCAGAGTCCACCTTGGTGATGATGATGTCAACACACTTTTGTATCTCCTGAATGATGTGGTATTTTATTTCCATGTGTTTGCTCTTTTAATGTAATATGGTTTCCTTTTCCTGAGCTATGGTTCCCGTGTTATTTATGCTTCTCCATTTCACAACCTTTATTCTTTCATTCTGGCCTTAAATCCCTTGATAAATGCATGTAAATATCGTTAATTTATGCAAAATAACACTCAATAATTAATGCATTAATATTGTATAAGTACATGCATTTAATTACAAAATAAAGAAATAAAGGAAAGGAAAGAAAAGAAAAATAAATGAATTGTTAAAGACATTTAGTTACCCTAACCCCGAGACCAAGTCATCAAGATGACTTGGTTGACAAGGAATAAAGTAGGGGGAGATATGGCAGATGAATTGTATAGAAAACACCATAAAACCCTGATTTTATTTACCAGTAGATAAACTATTTAATTTTCCATTTTTTAATATAAAATAATAAGACCCTCAAAATGAAAGTTATACATAAAATACAAAGAAAAATGCAAAACTTATTTCACTTTAAAATATTCCACAGTGCACCCGGGACACAAAACAAAAGCTGCAAATAAAACTTCCCAAACCTGTATCTCCTCTGTACATACTCAAAATTCACCAAACTTAACTTTATTGTTCATAAATTAAATTATCTATTTAATGAAAGTGGTTTCATCAAAAATGGAGTTATGATACAGAAGTTGGCTTTTGGATCCATATTATATTGTATACATGTATATAATATTCAACATATTCATTCTTTAGATTTTTAGCTTCCTTATATTTTTATATTTTTATAATATTTTTTTAAATACCTTAAAATAAGGAACACAAAATAAAAGCATTGAAAATACAATAAAATAAATAATGACATAATATATATGTAAACTATTTCTATATAATACATGTACAAATTTATTTAAGTAAATAAATGAAATAAGAAAATAAAATAAAAATATGGATATATGTGATTAAATAATTATAAACCTTTAAAATATGTAAATACAATAATAAAAGACAAAAATACAAAGTAAAAATAAAATACCCTAAATACATATATAAACACCCATGCATATACATGTAAACATTAACACCTATAAAAGTGTTGTAAAAATAAATACAAATATTCATAAAATACTGCATAAACTAAGAAACATTTTTTATATTTGAACCAGAATTAATAAATTTATTTATTATTTTATATCAAATTAATAAGGAATTTTAACCATGCCTTTTTATGGTATGTGTGGATTGTTGACCCTCAGATCAACCATCCAACCTATACACCACCTGTGTCAGAGTCATGGGGAACCCCATCTTTCTCCCAATTTTTGGCATTGAACCATGGCTTGGGGAGCTTTCTTCCTTCACCAAAGCTTTGTAGGGCATGATCAATCACCTCGCCATGCCCTTAGATCAACTGTGGATGCATCACCTTGCCCATATTCTTGTGATCTTCGATGCCCCATAACCTTGTGCAGAAATAAGGCCCGAGCGCCTCCTTTTTCTGATTTGGTCCGTCTTCTGCTAGTGGAACCCTATGACCCATTCAACGATGGTTGGAGCTTGATGACAACAAGCTTCCCATCCGTTTGTAGCGTGCATAAGATACAGAATGGAGTGATCCCCCTTGTCGGAGCTCCTTCAATAAAGGCCCTCTGGTTCTTAGAGTAAGACCCAAGTTCGGGCTATTTTTATCGCTTTTCTAATGTAGTTTTATTTCTCGTGTTTATATTTAGCTTTTATTTCATTTCTTTCTATCATTTTTAGTCTAACTTATAAATTTAAGATAGGTTAGAGCGCTAGAGCTCCAGCCATTGTCTCTCCTATGCACACCTTGTCCCTACTTAATTTCCCTTCCATCAGCTTCCCTATCCATTTCTCCACTTCTTCGACCACCTAGCTCACGCAGATACCCTTTAAATAAGAAACTTGGTTCCCACTACTCCGTCCTTCGCTGCAGCAACTTCATCCCATTACATATCCAACTATCCTCAACCAATAATTGTCCAAATAGCTTCTCTAGAGCCCCACCCATCTTCCTACAAAGGAAAATCTACTGGAAGACCCCATTCGAGGGGTTTCAAATCTAAGGAAAATACCCCCAAGTCCTCCAGCTTTGACCAATCTCCAAGATCCTATCACTGGGGTACATACGTCTTTGAGTACAATAGTGTCTATGAAACACCTCCATGCTTCTATCGAGCATCTCAATAGCCAATTCAATCCTCGGAGGGTGAAGATTTGATGAGATGAAGTGTCCCAGGCGTCATCTTCATTCTTGTTCTTCTAGGGGTCCTCTAGGCCATTCGATCAAGAGCTCCTCCCAAGTGATTCAATAACTGTTAGATCGAGAGCCCACACCATCATCAGATCAGGGCTCTAATCTAATTTGAGATGACACCCATCGAAGTGGTATGACGTCCCTTAAGCCATTGATGTCCTTAAGTAACCCATGTGGCATCTTCAACATCATTGGATGGAGCCCTTTTGAAGGGGTAAATTTCATAACAACCGACATTTTTAATATTTTACATCTTAGTTATGTAATTGTAAATAATATTGTTAATAATTGTATATAAATTACAATTTGGCCCCAACTTTTTGAATATTACAAAAGGTCCCTTTTCACTTACCTTACCTGGTCCCCCATGTGAGGCGGGTAATTTTTGCTCTAAAGCACTTCCAACTTTGATTATTTGTAATTAGTCCCAAAATTGTAAAATACATTGAAACTTTTGGGATATTTTGTTGGGACATTGAGCCCAGTCTATTATTTATTGCAAGAATACCCGAGCTACGCTCTTGTTATTTATTTATGTTTTCTTTTTTTATTAAATAGTTCACGTGGCTTAAAAATTATGGGAGATTTTCTGTAGATGCCTTAATTGTGTTCATGCATGCTATATTTTATTTTAGGTATTTATTTCCTTTTCTCATTTATTAGAAATCATTTACATGCTATTTGTTCCATGTTTCCTCATAAAAACCCAAAAAATTAGAAAACCATCCTTAAAATTACAAAAAATAGATCATATTTTGTTATATTTTACACCTCCACGACAAAAATCACAAAAATATAAAAAGGATGCCCTAAAAATAAAAAAATCCCACAATTCTTATAAAAATAAGTAAAGAGTAACTAAAAATCCAAAAAAAATAGTTTTCTATCCCATTTTCCCTTTATATTATATAATATATATTAAAAATAGTTTTGACAAATTTTGAACCTATTAACTATCGTTAAGACCCAAAACAATTCAACATGATTATTATATCCGCTATTTTGATATATTTAATACGTTAAAATACCTAGAATAGCAAAAATTACATAAAAATTCATAAAAAAATAAAAACCTTAGAAAATTTAAAAACATTTTATTATGTAAGTTTGAGTATAGTTAGCAGTATTTAAAACATAAGACCCTATATACACTATATATACTTATTAATGCTTATATCGTATTTACTACTATTATTATTACTTATTAATAGGAAAATATATTTAAAACCTTTAAATAATAAAAAAGATTGATCTTGTATATATATATATTTATTTATTGATATATATATATATTATATTATATTATATAACATTAATTTCTATTTTATATATAGATTTATATTATGTCTTTAAAAACAAAAAGAAACTATTTTTTTGCAAATCAAAAGAAAATTAAAATTGAAATTTGAAAACATATATATCTATATAACATTAAAAACACATAAAAATTAGATATAAATAAAAGCCCACAAAAAATCAAAAAAGACGAAAAGTACAATAATAATTATTATTGATTTATATTAATTAATAAAAATTATACCTATCCACTTTACTTTCAATGTTCAATCCCTATTGTTGTTTCTATACACATATTTGTAGGGTATAATAAATTTCTTCCAACATATTATTTATTTATTTTTATCAAATATAGTGGGTTGATTATTTGTCTGATTTGATTTGTTATGTACCAAGATCATAGATAGGGCTGATATAACAATTGTCAGATGCAACTTGTCAAACATTGCAGGCTCCTCTAAGATCAGACGTTTGACACCCTTGATCAATCTCTTCGCTAAAATGACGTCGTTGTCAGGGAACAACGTAGGATAATGATTTTTGTATATATAGATATTTTATTTCCTATTTATATTTTTTATAATTATTTATCTGTCCTAATTATATATCTTTGTTGACTTTTCTACGAGGACCCTCCAAACGAGGACGATCGTCTAAGAGATCAAGGTTGCTAAGTGGAGCGGAGACCCGCCATTTCTTTATAGACCAGTAGGAGAGAGCATGGAAGAAGGCCAAGGAACCAAGAAACACAATAGCCTTAGTATAGTTTTTATTTCATTTTGTGTGAGAGAGACATTTATTAATTGTAATAATATAGTAACAGGACTTTGGACTTTCAGACTCTCGCATGCCTATTTTACTAAGTGTTTGTTTCCTTAGGGACCCACTTGATTTTTGTGTGTTTCGTCACCTTCTACCTGTTGGCCTCCCTATTTTTCTCATTGTTTCTATTTGTTTCCAGCATTTTGAGTTTTCCACCTTTATTTTTTATTTGTTTTATTATATTTTAGTATTGCTTGATCGAGTAATCTGGATCCAAGTACCTAATATCGACAGGTGCTTGTAATTTTTGATACATTTAGATCTTGATCAAACTTAATTGGTGCTTCACACTAATAGCAATTCTTGATTACGACTATTTCCTTAACTTGCATTGCATGTAGTATAGTTTTAATATGTCTAGCATCCTGCATGGAGAGAGCTGGGAAGCACTGTAAGTATTTTGACTGTGCATGTATCATCCAATTCCACCTTGAATTGCTTTTGTAACACTCTTCCTCTTATTTTGATCACCTAGGATGCAAAAGGAATTGAAAACCCATTAGGCAATTGCGTTAAAAAATATAATATCAAAAAAGTGATAACCAAAATAAAACCAGGACTATTAGTTCAACTAGATCTTAAAATCAAATGTAATGGATCCATTACCATGGGAAGAGGAACTCCCACATTTGAGACATGTACTTTTAAAGTCGAGCGGGGTATGTACAAATAAGGATTAGAGCCTCCAACCCTAGACTTGTTCCTTAAGCACTTGGGTCGACTCTTGGGTCATGTTATTGCTGCAAGAATTTACCTCCGACCATAGACGAAGTGTCTCATGTTCAAATAGGAGTAGTATGATGACTTGAACACAATCACTCTAGGTGATTACACTTGTGACCTTGATTAAACAATTGTTTGAAACACATAACTCTAAAATTAAAAAAATAATGGCCACCCTCTTATGGTTTTCATTGAGTTGAGTAGTTGAAAATATGGAGTTTACTTTTTGTATTGATTGCAGCTTTTGGATCCTATTGTATTAATTTTTTTTAAAATCTTGCAATCCTCGAATCTTTTTAATTTTTGAGTCCTTTTTATTTCTCTTATTGTTTTTCTTTATAACCATTTGTGTTGTGGTAGTGGGTCACTCTTCACATAAGCTGGATCTTGTGGCTTTCTTTTTTACCCAGGTCATCTAGATCTCTGGTCTCGTTCAAGAAGACTTCCATATTGAACCACAATTTTGTCTTTGTCTCACTTGCCCTCTTCATCCCCCACTCCCCCCGTATCATCTTCTCATCATCTGGGGAACGTTGTGCTGAGAGAGGAGGCCCACATTGAGGATACATGTCATATATTTGAGATGGGTGAATTTTTTAGGCTAATATGAGTGTGCACTTTATGGTGGATCTACGATCTGATAGGTGTGATGCCATTCTTGAGGATTTCTAATCATTCACACCAGATTAAGGATGTGATACCATTTACAGATGTTGTATGTTGAGACTGATGTGGTGAGATGCCTTGGATGATACTTTTCATGCTACCGACCCCTAGCTTAGTTTTTGATTCTTTACCCCAGTAACAAACTCCCACTTGATTGCATATTAGGGTGTCTTTCCTCTACTCTTTTCAGACTACTTTGTCATTCTCACAAGGAGGCGTCGACAGAGAGTACGATACTCGATTCGTAGATGGCATCTTGTACTTCATCATTTTCTACTACATGTATATACATGTTATGTCTTTTCTTCTATCTTCTACATAATGCACCACATCCCAAATCTCTTGTAAGATAGTTGTGTCTGTACTTAGGATGTATTGTGTCCTAAGTATTGGGTGTGTAGCTACCGTGTTGCCCATCTTTGTCTTGTTTCCCCACTCTTTTTGTTGCTCACACCTTGGGATCTCTTACCCTAAGTATAGGAGGACTAATGTGTTCATTATATCTTAGTTATTTTTATTTATTTTCGATCTTTGATCCCTCGTTTGTCTCTTTACTTATGTCTATACTAAGGGATATTTCACCCCAAGGATAGGTGGAGACATGGCGAGCTATTTGTTCATCCCAACCCTCGACCCTCTCTGATTTCTGTATAGTTTGTTGTGTTTAGGATTAGTTTATCCTAAGTATAGGAGGGATAATCGACTTGTCATTCTTTAGTCATTGTAGTATAGAATTTCCTATACTCATTGAGTTATGTCTACTTTTTTCTCTTTGATAGCTATGAGGACGTAGCTCAATCTAAGAATAGGGGGTCATATATACGTTGTGTATACTTTAGACATAACTCGTACTTTCATGTTTTTAATAACATGGACAATATACTATATTGGATCAAAGTATACAATAAATCAACTATAAAGAACCCTATGAATATGTCTTGAAAAATCTTCTGTAAACCTTTTGGAAAATATTTTGTAAAATATTATCAAAACTTTGTAAAAATCTCCCGCTAATATTTGTAAAAAATTTCTTTTATTTGTTTGAATAAAATTTTTAAAAGATTGCAAATGATTTGGAAAATGGTTGTAAATTTTTTTTTGAATGTCTATAATGCTTCTAAAAATATTAGCAATTTATAAAGTAAATGATAAATTATTTGCAAAAATAAAATTTCAAAATGTTTGTGAAAATGCTTTTAAAATGTTTTGCGAACCTTGTATATAAACCAATAAAAATAACAATATATAAACTTGTATACAAGACTTGTAATTAATAACTAGGGTTTTTATCAGTTGTGCTCCTTCGAGATGTTGCAAGTTCATTTATACCCCTCCATTTTTGGGAATATCAGTTGTGTCCTCGACTTTTTGCCATTATATTAGTTGTACCCCTCAAGTTAGTTGTCGTTCACTCCCAACGAAAATAGACGTTAGCTTTCAGGACATTATGGGAATTAAATAAAAAATAAAGATGAGAAAGGTCATTTTTTCACCCCTCTTCTTCCTCCTTCCCCATCCTCTTCCTCCCCTTCTCTTCCTCCTCCCCAACCTCCTTCTCCTCCACTGCTTCCTCCCCCAACCCTATGTCCTCCGTCAGCCCCGAGCTCCTCCCCCTTCGCCCCCCGCCCAGAAAAAGTTGGAGGTACAACTGATATTCCCAAAAAGAGAGGGGCATAATTGAAATTGCAACATCTCGGGGGGGCACAACTGATAAAAACCTTAATAACTAACACTTAACCTGTACAAATTTTCAGTGTAAAATACACACCCAATCTTTGTAAATAAGTACACACTCTCGTGTAAATATTTGTACATACACCTTCTACAAACAATTATTAAAAATTGTATAACAATTTGCAAAAAACATTTTCAAAAATCCATAAAAAGTTCAATATAAGAAAATTATTTCTCAAAAGTATTTTCTTGCTTTTGTGTGGTATTTGCATTTTTCGGAATGATAATGACAATTGATCTAGTCTAAGTAAAATCCGAAGATTGGAGCTTGATTGGACCTTAATCCACTTAATCACTTGAACATTATAGGAGCCAGAGTTAAGACTCTTCAGTTCTGCTAGATTTATTTCATTGAGACCACAAGGCTAGGTTGATTGTCACCGTGACTTCTTAAGAAGAATTCTTCGATACACAAGCATGAATTTTTTGACAGTGACTAACTTGGACACAAGCGCCATATCCTTTGTCAACTCAAATGAAGTAGTAGAGGTTTGAATTTGCCGGCATAAGACCCATGTGAATGGACACATACAAAGTCATAATATGTCACCATTCTGCCCTAACCCAATCCAGTAATGACAAGGTCCAAGGACAAGAGGTTGTGGGTTGCGATAAAGTTTCCAAAGAGGGATAGTATATTGGCTCAAGAGGAAAAAATTCCTTATGTAAATTTTGGTGTAAATAGTATTCAAAAATGCAAAATTTAAAAAACTCCAAAAAAATAAATAGGCAAAAAATCAAGAAAAACTAATTCATATCAGAGTATGTTATTCAGTAAGCAAGCTTGTGCTTTAAAGTCAAATATTCATCTGAGTGATAAATCCCATATTTATCATCGTTAAATACTATTATTACCTCTCTTGCTTAAGAAAAATCACCAAAAATCTCTAACAATTAACTCTAGTTAATATTATATGTGTTGTAAATAATTGAATCTAATTATACAATATTATAAAAACATATAATTATGTTATTATTTTATGTGATTCTTTCTCAAGGAAAATAAAAATTGGAATAATATTGTACATTATTTATTTAACATAAAATATAAAATAAACATCTAAACAATGAAAAAAGAAAATAAAAAGAAAATGTTTTCGTTATTTTAAATAGCATATTTAATTTTTATCTATGTATATATAACCATAGTTCTCTTTGACTTCTACGTGAAAATTGTAGATCCCTTTGAGATCTATAATTTTCATGTTTTTCATTTTTTCTAATTCTATCCCATTTTATTTTTTGATTTATTTGGTTTTTTACATTTATAGTTTTTTCTCATTGGGCCATGTGGCACCACCATAGTTGCCCAGATGGCCCGATCTTGTGACAACACTCGCTCAGTCTCCTTGACATCTGATTGCAAGATTGGACGGTTGTCAGTCGCCTTCAACCTCTACACTTCCTCCTTCATACATTGCAACTTCTCTAACCATCCGTCTTCACTGCATTTTCCTAGCCATCTCAACCACTATTCCGGCAAACTTTCTTCATCGAATCCTTCTCCTAATTTCCCTAATTGTCGCTAACTTTTAACATCTCTAATCCTTAACTTCCCTAACCGGTGGTGGTTGAAATCGCCATGTGGGTTCGTAACTTCCATCTTCCTTTGCCTTCAAAAACCCCTTCGTCATCGTTAATGGTGGTTTCCTTTCCTCAGTGTGAGGTTTCCTCTATTAATATTTACCTCCCCGTGATTGGGGAGGCATAATCAATGCGGAAGAAGGTGGATTATCTCCATTGTGACCCTTGTCCGTTAGATCAAGCCATGGCGCTCGGAGCATCATTTGAGCTTCTTCCCAAGGCTAGGTAAGTGAATTGATGACGGGAGGATCGTCATAATCCTTAGCTCGAGCCTGTAGTACGTCATCTTTGTTGTCGTTTGACCTTCATGTAATGGACCCTATGTTTTTTATGAAATTTTCTTTGAATTTATTTGGCTCACATGAACACGCTCAAACCGGATTGAGATCACACCGACCTTCATCGAACCTATTTTATCTTTGTCGCTGGTGTGGTACAACTTCCTCCTTCATCCATACCTTGATCCTCCTTAGGTTTTATTCTCCGACAAGTCAAAGAATAACCCATTAATGGCTTTTAATTTCTCCAATCCGAAAACCTCTACACATCTTCACATCACCCGCACCACATACATCAACCATCTTCTAACATCAGAGGTAACTTCCTCTTCAATGATTTGATTCCTTGGAGCTGCTCTATTCTAGAACTTCGGTGCCAACAATGGAGGATTGATTCAACCACCCCACCACAGCTGGGCCTCCATATCACATTGAGGACTTTCGCTTACTTCCTAGAAACACTCTTTGACCTTGAAAAGTCAAGGAGGAGCTTGTAGGAGTGCCCAGGAGTTCGTCGGAGCCCAACCATCTCCACCATGCATGAGGCTAAAGGCGGTAAAGCTTTAGAGAGTAGTTATCGTTAGATCGACTGATTGTATGGTCTAGATCTTCCCCCAAATTTGGTGCCAAACTAAGATATTTGGTGGAACTAAGACTCAATTCAAAGCATGGTGCGAACACCATGTGGCCCCCACTTCAGTGATTGATCAGAACCTCATTTTGTGCATGTCTATGTGTGCTGGGTGCATGCGAGCTTGGGTAATGTGCAATAAAGCACCATCAACTTCTCCTAATTGTCAAAATGCCCTTCCATGGCGTTTTAAATAAATTTAGAGGCTAGTTTTCAGCAATTTTTATCTAATCCCTGTAGGGATTTATTTGTAAGACTTTTATTATGTTTAATTTGCATTTATGCCCCTGCATTCAATTGTGAATAACTTGAGCGTCTTGTATGAAATGATTTCAGTGGCATTTTGATCCTCATTTATTTATGTTCGACGTGAGATGCTTTATTTCTTGATTAAAGATTACAAGATGGATTATTTTATTAGAGTTCATATGGATGCTTTCATGCTTATTCAATATAACTCTACTCTAGTTTGAGCCACTCAATTGGATCTAGATTTATATCAAATCTTGCTTAAGTGTGATAAATTAATTATGACACGTTCATGTATATACTTTCATGTACTAGTGTAATATCATTTTATTCATTTTGGTTAGTTCCAAACTTGAATAAAAAATGTCATGAAAATACACTTTGTCTTCAAATTCATTTTGTGATGCGTTTTATTGTGAAATGTTCAACCTAGATTGAGTACTAATCACTTAACAGAGATATTTTAACCTGATTAATTATATTATGGCTCGTGTCCTTGTGTTCAACCCTAGACTTGCTTTGGTAAAATTTTAAGACACATTCCCTATTTAAAATGTGATTCTGTATGATTGTAAATTAGCCATACTACAACAAATAATAATTAATATTGTCGATCTCTAATTCATCAGTGAGCCTGCATCTGGATGACTTGACTACACTGGTCAAGCATCCTAGGACAGGTAATTACACTGGCTACCATCCATTCTCTTCTCAACCTCCTCTTCCTAAGCCGGTTGTACTTGAACTTAGAAGGGAATTCCCTACTCCTCAAGGAAAAAGTTGCTGGATTGGGGAATTAAGTCACCATGTTGGAGAAGACTGTCTCTTTACTTTTTCAGCTGAGAGTAGCTACATATCACTTACACTGTACAAGATATACTCATGGTCATAAATGATTGTGTGTATTGTAGACTTATTCTGACCTGGCTTTTGAGGAGACTTGGATAAAGTTTTGTAGTTCTTGAGGGTTGTTGAGTTTTAAGTCTGTTTCCCAATAATGTTCCAACCAATTAAAAATCCAAGGGTATGATCGAGATCGAAACTTTGATTTCATAAAGACATGTTTAAAAGTTGAAACCATTTCAAGTTCTTTCTTTTTCTTTGCTTTGTTTTCTTTTTTCTGCACTCATTGTCATAAGTGTTTGCTAAGGACTAGCAAAGGCAAGTATAGGGGGTGATGAATCTCCATTTTATCACCTTCGTTCTTTCACTTTGATTGTAAATCCCTAGATAATTGCATGTGAATAACATTAATTTATGCAAAATAACACTCAAGAATTGATACATTAATATTGTATAAATACATGTATTTATTTCCAAAATAAAAGAATAAAGGAAATAAAGAAAAATAAATGGAGTGTCAAAGATACTTAGTGACCCTAACCCCGAGACCACATCATCGTGATGACTTGGTCGATAAGGAATAAAGTAGAGGGAGATAGGGTAGATGAATTGTACTGAAAACATCATAAAATCCCTGATTTTATTTACCAATAAATAGACTATTTGGTCCCTACTTTATTTTCCAATTTTTGGACATCGAATATTAAAATCCTCAACATGAAAGTTGTACATAAAAATACAAAGAAAATATAAAATTTAGTTTACTCGAAAATAATACACAATGCGCTGGGACAAACAGAACAAAAATGCAAATAAAACTTCCTAGACATGTATCTCTTCCATACAGACTCAAAATTTACCAAACTCAAATTTAGCATAAAATTAAATAATCTATTTAATGAAGGAGGTTTCATCAAAAATGGAGTTAAGATGCAGAAGTTGGCTTTGGATACATATTGTATTGTATGCATGTATATAACATTCATTATATACATTCTTGACATTTAACTTCCTTGTATTTTTATATATTTATAAATATTGTTTTAATTACTTGAAAAATAAGAAGCACAAAATAAAAGTGTTGGAAATACATTAAAATAAATAATGAATAAAATACATAGGTAAACTATACATATATAATACATGTACATATTTACTTATGTAAATAAATAAAATCAGAAAATACAATAAAAATATGTAAATATGTTATTAAACAAGTTATAAACATATAAAATATGTAAATATGATAATAAAAGACAAAATACAAAGTAAAAATAAAAAAACCTAAATACAAATATAGATACCAATATATACACATGTAAATACTAAAAAACAAAAAGGGTTGTAAAGGTAAACAAAATGTCCATTAAATAATATATAAAATAAAAAACATTTTTATATTTTGAACTAAATTAATAAAATTTCTTATTATTTTATATCAAATTAATAAGGAATTTTGGCCACGCCTTTTTCTAGTTGGTCCATGTGGACAAACCTGAAGGCTCGCAAAGTTGACCCTTGGGTCAACTGTCTGGCCTACCCTCTACTTTATCAGAGTCACATGTGGCGAACCCTTAAATGCCCTAGTTAATAGTGTCATGTTATTATAGTCGGGCAATCAGGATCGATAAAAAGTTACCACATGAATTGATAAATCAACAAATTAATTGAAGTGCAATTTTATGTATTTTTAACTTGGGCTAGCCCTAAGGTCGACTCAAGGAGGCAAAAGAACAACTTCGTATTAAATTAGAACTCTTAGCACACAATTTTCCAAGAGGAATTTTTTGGTCTTTTTTAATGCAATACGAATGCAAATGCAAAAATCTGATTGAATTAGGTTATTAAAAAATAAAGATATTTAGACAAATTAATTTAATGTTAAATAAATCTAATTTAGACAAGTTATATTTTCCTTGGAAATGTAACCCAGTGATGAATGTAAAATGTATTTTTTTGGAATTTTTGGGTTTAAAATGCAACAACAAAAAATTCAAACTTTTTTGGGATTTTTTATGGAATTATTTATGAAAACAGAATGCAAATTAATGAAATTTTAATTGGAAATAAAACATGACGAAATGGAGTTACAATATTTTTTGGAAATTTTGGCAAAAATGTGATTTTTTTATGATTTTTTAAGTAAAATAGAGTAACTGAGAGTATTTAATTTCTAATAAATCCAGAAATAGAAATTATCCAGAAGAAAAAATATCTCAAAAAGATAATTTATTGAGCAAAACTTATATTTTGGATTTAATTAAAAAAAATTATAGAAATCACTCAACAATTTATTTTATATGCAATACATATCTATTTTGATGAAATTTGGAAAATAATTAAAATACATTTAGAAGCATCATTTCTGAAATTTTCATAATTTTTGGAGCAAGCATTAATTAAATATGAATTTCAGACCATGAATTGGGTAAAATATATAATTTTCCTCAAGATAATTTTACTTGATTAAGGAATGTCACAAAAATCCAAATAAATAACCAATAGATGGAGAATTAAATGGTCTACAATAAGCAAATTTCTATAAAATGACATAAAATGGATGTCTAGATTAAATCATAAACACAGGGGTGTCTGTGCAATTACATAATAAAATAAACAAAGTAAAATGCACACAAAGGCATGTTTGTAATTAAATAAACATGAAGGAATAAAATGCAATTTTCACAAATAAAAAAAAGAAAAAGTGGGAAATTCGACCTTCTTAATCTCTATGTGGAATCGTGGTTCCCAATGATTAGGTCGAAGGGTGTGGATGGCCGACGGTCGAGGAGGATGGTGATGATTCTATATGGGGGGCGTGGTGCGGAGGATGATTTGCTCTGGGGAAGGGTGACTGTAGGCGATGCAGGAGGAGGGCAACACAGGTAGTGGCAGCTGGGGCCGCGCGAGAGGAGAGAGGCGTGCGTGTGAATGGTGAGGTGTTGTAGCGCGTGCTGGTGGCGGCTGTCTGTGGAGGGAGGCAGGTGTACGACTAGAGTGCTGGAGCATATGCTAATGGAGGCTATGCTCAAAGGGAGGTGGGCATGCAGAAATTTTGCTACATCCATGCATGCAGGTCTGTATAGGCACAATGGCGGCCACGATGGAAGGGGGAATGGCGGCGTGGTGAATAGCTTCTCTTCTTTAGCCATGATTGGATATGCACAATGATGAGGGGTTGTTTCCTTTTCGATGGAGTGCTTGATCAAGATCTATGATCATTCAACTTTCAACAGAAGAGTCTCGCAACATGTAACGCAAGTTAGAAGATCTGCTCGAGCAGAAACTCGACAATGGCATGGGAAATGAACGAGGCTCAGGCTGATGCAATTATCCAAGATGATGGCTTGCGAGGAAGAAAGATATGAGGAGATGAGGGTGTATGTTGGATTGTTGGTCAGTTGTGTTTCAAATAGAGTAGAAGTTGATGAAATTGGGAGAGCAAGAACAGAGGTTCGAATCGTAGCAAAGACAAAAAAAGGTGACGAAGAAGAAGAATGTGGGAAAGGGAACTATACCTAATGGTGAGTGGATGTTGATGCCTGTGAATCGGAAAGCTAGAGATTCTCCTTCATCGTAGTTATTGCCTCGAGCGGGTCAGCAAGGCTCCCGCAAAGCTTTGGTTGATTCTACTGAAGAACATCGATACGGGGATGGAGGTCGTCACTGATCTCACTAGGACTCATCGTAGCTCAACACTGAGGGACGAGCTGTCGCCTCGGCAAAGCTGGAGATCTTCTCTCAAAGTGGCAGATGGGGAAGAATGAAGGAGGAGAAGGGAATAAAAAGAAGGAGGAAGAAGTTAGAAAGGAGGTGAAGAATGTGGCTTGGGTGGGAAGTTGGAGTAGAGAATAAGTAAAAGGAGAAAAAAATAAAATATAAAAAATAAAACAAGTAGGCTACTAAAAGTAATGAAGAGAAAAGAAAATAAAAATGGAAGAAAAATATAAAAAATAAATTTTAAAATTGGAAAAATAAATAATTAATTATAAATAACTAATTAAAATTAAAATAATAAATGAATAGATAAATTAATAATAAATAAAAAAATAAATAAAATAAAATAAATCATGAACAATTTAAAATGGGGTGACATGTGGCTTCTCTAGGAGCTATTACGTGTCTCACCTAAAAAATAAAAAAATGTAAATAAACAACAACAACAAAGCCTTTTTAGAATTAAATAGGGTCGTCTACATGGATTCTTGGCCTCCATTCAGATCTATCTTGGGTGAATCCCGTGCTTATATCCAAAAAACTAAGATCCCTTTGTATAGTCTCTTTCCAACACTTCTTGGACCATCCTCGCCCTCTCTTAGCCAGCTCAACATCCCAACACTCGCATCTCCTAACTGGCACATCAATTGATCTTCTTTGCAAATGATCAAACCATCTTAAGCGTTTTCTCGCATCTTATCCTCGATCGGAGAAACACCAACTTCCTTTCTGATTACATCATTCCTAATCCGATCTTTACGTGTGTGTCCACACATCCACCTTAGCATTTCCATTTCTGCTACAACCATTCTTTGCACATGTTTATGGTTCACATGCCAACATTCAGATCCATATAGCATAGGAAAATGGATTAAATGAAAAAGCAGTCAACACAAAAGTTGCTTGTCTCGATGAGATCTACAACTTTCATGAAAGATCAAAAAATAGAACAAACCATCTGTACAAAAATTATTTTTGGGGTATCTTATTTGTATAAAATACTGATTTTTGTGTTATGCAATTTTTTCCATTTTTAAAATAAGATAAAAAATCAAAATAAAATCAAAGAAATTATAAGATAAATATTTACAACTTAATATTTTTTTTGGATTTTTAATAATTAAGAAAAATGCACAAAAAAATAAATAAATAAATGGGACATCTATACAATATACAAAGGGGGGCCAAAACCCAAATTTCACATATGAACTCCAATTCTTTTGAATTTTATCTTGTTTTGAAGGTAATTGCACGCATATTAATACAAAAGCTAGTAGGGGTCCATAGGAGAGTGTATGAGAGAGATATTCATGTTTTAAGGTTCTTAGTCTCAAACTAGGGTTTGGGTTTTATTGGTAAATTTTACAAGTTAGTATTTTTTTATATTGTTCATTTATTAGTATTATTAACATGTACACTATAAATTGATTTTAATTAATTCTGATTTAGTGAAAAATTGATAAAAATAAGGGAAATATGATGAACATACACGTAATATTTACTAAAGATTTAGACTTCTTATTTAATGCAAATATGCATGCTAAAATGCATAAATTAATTTTAAATACATGAATGAGAATAATGCAAAATAAATGGAGATATGCAGCTAATTACTTGGGAACAAAGATCGATTTTCAACTTTTAGAGTGACAAATCATGGATTCATCAACCCCCTATACTTAAACCTTGCTCGTCCTCGAGCAACTAAAATGAAAGGGTGTCATGAACAAAAGGTGAAAATGGAGCTCGACTCGAGCTTTGGATTAATAATGTGGTGGAACCTTATTAGGTATTGAATTTAAAACGTAACAGCCTTTAAGTTCCACAAGTTTCTATTCAGGTCCTCTCAACAGTCAGGTCAGAACAAATCCTCCAATGCAAATTCTAATGACTATGAATCTCACTTGTACTATGTAAGTGAAACATAGCTATCCACATCAGAAATGACAAAGAAACAAACTCCTATAACAAGGTAACTCTAATTCCCCGGTCTAGCAACTCTTTCCTCGACGAGCGGGGTATTCCCTTCTAAGTTCAAGTGCAACTTGCTCAAGAAGAGGAGGGTAGACAATAGAATGGACTGTGAGCAGTGTAGTCACATATCTATGGAGCTTAACCTTTGTAGTCGAGTCTCCAGATACATGCTTTCTTGGTATGAGACTTTAAAGCATATGCCTTGCTTACTCGTTTTTTTCTCTGACGGGATTTTTTAACTTCTTGCCTGATTAACTTTTTTGGAGATTTTTCCTTTTTTTGATATATACAAAAGTGTAGCATGTACATAAGAAGTTTTTCTTATTGAGCCAATAGACTATCCCTTTTGAAGCTTTATTGCAACCCACAACATCTCGTCATTAGATGTCGTCGCCACTAGGCTAGGTTGAGATACGCGACCCTCCCTAGAGGAGGGAGGATGCTTCCACCCATGTGCTACTCTATGCCAAAGGATTCTAACTCCTCACCACCTCATAAATGAAGAGCTATGTGCATGGTGCTTGTCCAAGTTAGGTCACTGTCTAAAAGAATCATGCGTGTGTATGGAGTCTTCTACTTAGACCAATCAAGATGACGTGTGAACATAGTCCTGTTGACTCAAAGAATTAAGTCACTCACTAAAAAATGTTAACTCTAGTTCCTATAAGGTTCCTATGAAATTAGGTAGATTAAGGTCAGATAAAATCCATCCTCGACTTCTATTCATAACTGGGTTCATAACACACTAACTCTCCACTTCGCATATGTTAGATATGCAACTGAAATGAAGATGACATGCAATGTATATGAATGAAGTACAAGACATTAATACAGAGTAAATAAGAAACCTCTTTTTCTTTTTCTTTTTTTTCAAAAGTTTTTTGGTATACCTCCTATTTTACAATTTTTTTACAAAAGTATCATTTACAAGAATTTTGCAAATTTATACACATTTTATATACAATATACAAATATACATGTATTTTACAAAAAGGTTTTTTACCTAATTTTACCTGCCCTGTAGTTATTGCATACTATATACAAAATACATGAAAGTAAAAGCTATGTGTAAAATATATATGTAATATATACACGATCCCCTATACTTAGCATGTGTTATAATCTCAGAGCTGGAGAAGCGAGGAAAAGACATAGCTCGTGCTATGTATAGGAGAGTTAAATAACAAAAGTATAAAGGTCGATTCGTCCCCTTATACTTTGGCTCTATTTAGCCTAAGTGTAGAAGAATATCAAAAATAAGGCGGTCGAGGTCAAGAGGAGAAACAAATGGATTTGTACATATGAAGGGCATCGAGGCCCCTATACTTAGGCGATGGCCAGACTAAATATAGGACATGAGTGAGTGTAAGAACCGATGAGATCTAGAGGATAATAGAGAATGGTGAAAAAGATAAGAAGAGACTTGGGCCACTCTCCCCCCAATACTTAGGATCTAGTCATTCTAGGTATAGCCATAAAATGAAGTGATATGGATACAGGGTGAGTGATACGAGTCACTGGGGAGGGAGGGAAATCTATACAAGGAGGGGTGAAAATTTACAAGGATCAAGAAGGTTTATGACGAACCTTCTTGCGAGAGCGAGGAGGTGGGTAATATGCATACGTGTCACTGCCGGAATCGTCCTCAAATGAATAATATTGAGATGAAGGGATCATACAATGAGGATTGACACACGGTTGCTTGCTCAAATATGGTTTAAGAACAACCGAACTCAGTTCACTCATATAAATCACCTCATCCGAACCCGATGAGGACTCCTTAGAAAACTCCGTCTTCGGTATGTTGGAGGACACTTTCTTAGTCACTTTTCTAGAACCTGAAGCATTGAGAGGGAGAGGAGAGTGACACGCCTTGAGGGGTTTGGGGGAACACCTCGAGGAATCAATTTTCTATTTCCTCTCACTAGATAACCGACTAGAGGAAGGAGCAACCATATTTTTGGGTGGGGTTAGTTCAGTCATGGTTGTCTGTTTTGAAGGTCTGGGTTGTGTTGCGGTGCTGGTCATGGGTTCCTTATTAGACGAGTCACCGTATAGATTGTGAAAATCATGAAGGGTCAACACACTTCTCGGGTAGGAGCTAATGTTCTCAATTGGCTTGGAAATGATGGGCTCATTTGTCAGATCATCGAAATGGTCAAGGCAGTCAGAAAGGCCGTATCCGACTCAAGGATAGCTTCTGGTTGTGAGTCTTATTTAGAAGTTGTCATCGTGGTGGTGATGTAAGCAGTTGGTGAAGTGGAGGTGTGGGGAGTTGATGAATATCCATTTCATCATATTTATTATATCATTTTGGTCTTAAAAACATAGTAAATGCGTGTAAATATCCTTAATTCATGCATTTAAGCAATCATACATATTTGTACAAAATGTGTATAAAATATTGTTTTTAATGCCAAAATTATAGAATAAAGAAAATAAAAAGAATAAAATATTGAAAATATTTTATGACCCTAAACCTCGAGAGCCAGGCATCTCAATGACTAGGTCGACAAGGAATAAAGTAAGGGGAGATAAGGGCCAAAATACAATAAAATTCCCATTTATTAATTCATTATTCCTTCTTTTTGGGACTTATTTTTAGTTCCACATTTTTACCTCAAAAAAAGAAACTTTGAACACGAAAGTTGTAGATAATAAAATATAGAAAAATATAAAATTGATTTCACACAAAAATAAATATATAATGTACAAATTACAGTATAAATAAGGATCCAAAATTCCAACTTCCCAGATGATTATCTATAAAATAAAAATATACCAAAATCACTTTAATTGTATATAACTTTTCATAACTATTTAGTGGAGGTGGTTTCATATTTTTTGGAGTTATGGTGTGAAAGTTAAGTTTTGGGCCCCAATTATATAATTATACCGATTAAAATATTCATTTTACTTATTATTCATTATTTTTATAATTATATATTTTTTAAATTTTGTAAAAATTATTTATAATATATGTACATATTAAAACATGAATAAAACATTAAATAAAATATTAAAATAAAATATGTAAAGAAAACATATAGGTAAAATACCTATATCTATACCTATATAATAAATACACCTCATTATTTAAGTGTATATATTATATTTATGTATCTAAAAAAAGTTATAAATATATAAATAATAAATAAAATAATAAAATACAAAATAAAAATAAAAGACTTAAATATATAGATGAATATATCTATATTATAACCCCTAAAAAGTAACTTGTAATTATATACTTCGCAAAAATAAATAAAAATCATAATAAAATACATTATAATATAAAAAATGAATTTTATTTTGTTACCTAAAACTAATAAAATCATTTACGATTTTTAATCGATTTTTCTAATATTTTTTCCAAGGATTTTTCTATTTGGTCCACATGGACCAACCAGCTTCTCCTGCCAGTTGACCTCAGCCAACTCTGTAACCGAGGTCTGCCTCTTGTTAGGCCTGCGTTTTTGCCCATTTTCTTGACTCTTACAAGCTTATTCTTTCACCAATCGACTTGGGCTCCTTCTGACACTCTCTTCCTTGATCATCCCTCATACTCGCATGCGTGATTCCTTGGCATTGGGCCGTTGAATCGATCACATGCCCTCAATCTTTGGAGCCTCTCACTACTTTATACAAAAGGCACCTCGATCTTCCATTCAACTTTTGAACCCCTTTTGACCATGCCTAGCGTATTCCTCTTGGTGCACTGGATAGAGGAAAGTGACAAATCCTTTCCGATGCTTCCACGGTGGCATTTGGCTTGGTTAAGGGCAGTCTCCACCACCTCTGACGGAGCACCGCCGTCAAGGTCCGTTCTTCGTGGCTCCAGCCACTGAGGTCCATTTTTCTTGCTTTTCTAGGTTCATTTAGTCTCCAGATTTCATTCCCCATCTTTCTTTTCTATCTTAATTACGCATTTTAACTGTAATTATCGCCTTTGTAGTTCACCAAAGCTAGCCTCTGACGAACCCTTTCCATCTGTGCCCAACTGTCCAACTGTCTCGCAACCACCTTCAACTTGATCCCCTTCCATTTTCCTGTGAAAACACCCACTCCATTCAACCTGCTCCCTCCTGGAGCAAGATTTTGACGCTCAACTGCCGCCACTTGCCAAAGATGTCACCATCTTGCCCCCACATCCATCCACTCCGCTAACTAGGCCGAGGTAGTTTTCCCTCGACGTGGAGTTGTCTCTTGTGTAAGTATAGAAGAAAAAAGAACCAGCTGGAGAATTTTTCCCCCCGCCGGAGGTACATGGGGGTACCTATGCTCCGTCGCCGTAGCGAGTGAGCTCCGGTGTACCTCCAAGTATTTTGAAGCTTCCAGTAAACAAAGGAGACCTGCAGGAGCATTCGAACCAATTTTGGAGCTTGAAGGTGCACTATAGGAGGGAGATCTGGCTTGGTGAACCTCCCCTCGCCGGAGGGGTTTCCCAGTTAGTCCACCCCCCTTCATCGTCATTGGATGGGTCATAGTTCATCCCGCGCTATAGCTATCATTAGATCTGCCGCACCCATCACCATCCGATTGACATCGGGGATCTAATCGCAGCCACTCGTCGTTAAGCAGTATCGATCGTTGGATGGGCACCACGTGTATAAGTGATTGAAGATAGACCTTTTCTCGTGTCATGCCTTGGGTATTTTGCAACATTAACCCAGTCATTTTTGCATTTATTATATAGGACTAAAACTTTCATTTACTGTTGAATTATTTTTGTAAAATTTACAAAAAGTCTGCATTCCGATCATAGTTACGTGACCTCACATGGGTGGCCACATGAGGTGGGCATTTTGTAGCTGAACCCCTAGGTTTAGTCCAGAAACCATTTTATTCGGTTGTATAATTTCGATAAATTTGCATAGAGGACCTCTAACTTACTGATAATTACAAAAAGGTCCTCACCAACGTAGCTCACGTGCCTATGCACGTGGGCGTGCCATTTTTGCACGGAACACCCTATGGCTTACTGTATTTTTTTAGTCCATTAACTTGCAATTATTGTATTATATTTTGCGAACATTTTGTAACAAGGTCCTCAAGCTTTATTTTAATTAAATTTAAGCCCATGCGAGTGATGTAGTTTCTCTTTGTTTCTTGTATTTATTTCATATAGCCACATTGCTCCAATAATCACAAAAATATATTTAAGCTCCTAATTGAACACTCTTTCACCACATAATTTATTTTTACAATTAGGACTTTATATTGTTTATTAAAAATAAAAACGAGTTCTCTTTATCCTTGTTTGCAATATAAAACCCATAAAAAATATAAAAACATCTTGAAAATTTCCCCCAAAAAATATATTTTATCTATTTACATGGTTTTTAATCTACAGACCAAAAATCTATAAAAAATATAAAAGAAAACTCTAAAAAATAGAAAAACCCTAAAAACCCTTATAAAAAATATAAAATTCTTTAAAAAAATTGCATTTTTTATTTCTTAATTTTCTTTATATCATTATCTCTATATTAAAATTAATTTGGATAAATTTTCTTTATATCATTATCTCCATTCTAATTTCGGATATTAATTTTATCCTAGTTTTAGGGTATTTTTGACTTTAAAAATCTATAAAAAAATTGAAAAAAAATTCCTAAAAAATCAAAAATTAAGAAAAATTATCTGAAACCCTAAAATATTATATTTTCTATTTTTTGACTATTTTTATTAACTATTATATCTACTATAGCTTATATTATATATATGCTCTCTATATAGCTTTATATTTTTTTAAAAGGAAAAAAGATAAAAAGATAAAAATATAAAAATAAAATACAAAATCAAAAAATTAATAATCAGAATATAAAATATAAAATCAAATATTAAATTAAAAAATAAAAATTAAAAATTAAAAATTAAAAATTAAAAATTAAAAATTAAAAATTAAAATTAAAAATTAAAAAATAAAAAATAAAATTAAAAATTAAAAATTAAAAATTAAAGATTAAAAATTAAAAATTAAAAATTAAAACTTAAAAATTAAAAATTAAAAATTAAAAATTAAAAATTAAAAAAAATAAAAATTAACAATTAAATTTAAAAATTAAAATTAAAAATTAAAAACCCACAAAAAAGAGCACATATAGACACACACATCACAATCACAATTTTGCATTTTTTACTCGATCTATCCTGCTTGTTCCATGTGTTCGACCTCTACATACTTGCACATATATACATCCTTGTTGTAGAGTTATAATAAATTTTAACTTCACATTTGTACTTTCGTTGCTTGAATTATTTGTGGGTTAATTGTTAGTGACCCAGGTTTCATTATTGGTTGCTTCAATGACATTGTGGTCTCTCCTTGTGGAAACTACTTTAGACCCTTGCCAAACTCGATTTATCAAATGGCCTCGTTGTCGGGGAGCAATTGCATATAGATTGGCATTGATTGATTGGTTGTGATTATTTGTCTATATTTTTGCCTCATTTATATTCTTATTATTTGATATAATTGGTTGAGTTGTCTAATCCCCTCTCTTTGTAGACTTTGTGTGAGGTACCACGGATTGAGGAAGGCACTTTATTCAAGGTGCATGTGCACCCACGTGAAGCCAGCATGAGACTCCTAGCACCAAAGGAGACTTAGAGATTTTTGAAGACAAAGCTCCATTTTTTTATTATTGTACTAATTGGTGTAATTTAATGAGAGAGAGAGAGACATCTTCATTGTAATAAAACAAGACTCTCGGGACTTTCCTACACTTCATGAGGTCCAATGCCCAAGGGATTATTCCCTTGGGGGGCTCGTTGGTTTCCTGCGATTTTCTTCACATTTTTTCATTTATTTCCCGATTTGTTTTATTTATTTATTGTGATTGAGCCCTTAGCTTCAGGATTACTTGTATGTAGATTAAGGACAAACACTTAACAACCACTGCATACTTCTATAGATACGTTTAGATTTAGTTAAATTTTGAATTGCTTCTCACCCAATATTTAAACCACGTACCAAGAGAGTCCTCCATACAACCCTTGCAGGACCCACTATTGTGGGCCCCAAGGAGACTCCAAGACCATACAACGCTTGCAGGATCCACTATTTTGGGCACCGAGGATACTCTAAGACCGAACCCTTAGGTTTTATTTTGAGTCATTAACATTGGTTCTTCATGCTAATAGCAATTTCAGAACTTAGGGTGATTTCATCGTCTTGCTTTTACATATAGTATAGGTTTCAATTCTGCTGAGCATCTTTGCATGTAGAGTGTTGGAGGCAAGGTGAACATTTACGCTTTAGCATTCATCATTGTTTTGTCGCTTACATTTCTTTTCCGCATCTCTACCTCTGTTTTAATAACCTAGGTGCTTAAAGGAATTGACTCCTCGATAGGCATGTGCATTCCTATTAAAAATCCAAAAAATGATAATCAGTAAAATTGGGACTGCTAATATTACTTGATCCTAAAATATATTAAAAAGAAAAATTTTACTTAGGGTGATTAATCCTCCCATTGTCTTCAGTTTTCATTGCTCACGTACACACTAAGGACTAGTGCCCAAATCCTATAAAGCCTCCTAAGTGTTTGTAGAATTTTGACTTCTCACGTAACTCCAAAATAGACAAGATAAAAAGATTGATCTTTCACAGTCTCTACCGAGTTGAGTAGGTGAATAGAGAGGTTTGTTTTGTGTGAGTTTGCTTGTGTGTATTCTAGATTGCCACTATGCATTTGTGCTTTGTTCTCATTTATCTTGACTTGACCATCGTGTTCACCCGATCATTTTCTCTTGTTTCAGAGATGGCCGACTAGAATTATTTTTATCCTACCTTCATGGATCTCTCGTACCATCCAGCTAGTCCACCTCCCTTTTTCCAAGAGGACCTTGCTCCTGACTTTTGTACATATCCACCTTAGCCACAGTATTAGCCCTCGGATTTTTATCCACCTCCAACTTTGCATTTCCCTTCACATCCACATGAAACGGATCTGTCAGAGTAACCTCTCATGATTTCCACACTTTAGACTTTGACACAGTTCATGGAGTAGATGAATTTGAGGACTGATGACCTCACTTGCCTAAATAAGAGGGATATTGATGCTTCATGATCTAATAATTCGGACTTGATTGAGTATTTCCATGAGAGTTTTCAATCGCTAAAAATACAAAAAATGAGAAAATTTTAAAAATCTAAAAATATTTTGGGAGACACATGATTGATTCAGACTGTGAGGAGTGGGACCATTTTCCAGATCTTTTGCCAACACAATCTCTAACACCTTGTCCCACCTTTGACCCCGAGGATACTGATGTACATACTATTCTTGACATTCCTCGTGTAGATTCTGATTTCGATCTCCTCCCTTGTATTGAGGAGATCCAAAAATTCAAAAAAAATATTGACTGAGCCCGAAGTGGTGGCCACTATTCATGAGATCATTGATTCCCCATTTCGCCAGGCCATGACCCAATTATCTGCTCCTCAACAGAAGAAGAGAAATTGGAGGAGTAGATCAAAGCGTCATATCTTGACCATGGCCACTGCCCACGCCATCACACACGACCCTATCCTTAGGAAAAGGAACACTGCCACACCTTTCATTAGTTGCACCATCTCTGACCATACCTATGATCACACTCTCTGACGACAGTGCTTCTATTAGCATCATACCCTTCTTGCTGCTATAGTCTCTTCACTTAGGAACTCTTAATAAACTAGGATGATCGTCCAATTTACTGATGGATCAATAAAGATGCTGAGGGGTATCCATGAAAACATCGTCATTTCGATTCAGGGCATGAGTTACAATGTCGATTTTGTTATATTGCCCATGGAGGCCTCCACAGGGGAGCACTCTCCAATCATCCTGGGATGACCTTTCCCCGCCTCTACGAGTGTCGTTATAGATTTTGGATAAGGAGAGATTCACTTCTGTCCTGTTGACGAGAGCGAGTTGATCATGACTACTCCCACTACCAACCAGAGACCTACATCCCATGAGAGTTTACCTATGTTAGCTGACCCCGAGACCTATGATTTATATACTGATATCGAAGAGACTTCCTTTATGACCGATGATGAGACCCGAGAATTCCTCTCCAAGGAGTAAGACTCGAAAAGCGTAGACCTTGGAGTTTCCTCTTTTAGTGATTAGCGATGTGTTGATGACATTCATGGGATTTACAGATAAGCACCATTGAGTGGAGGGCAGATATTGATGAGACTAAGGCTGAATTTGATCTTATTGCTTTCATTCAAGAATTTTTTCCTTTTGATGAGCATGATGATCTGGTTGAGACTCTTGAGGATGAACATGATTCGACTACTTCCACTGATGAGTTTGCTCCTTTTGGTTTTGACCTAGATGAGACCTCGCTGGATGGCCATGACTCTACTTCTTCTGATAATGAGTTCGTCCCTTTTCACTTCGATATTAGAGAGATACTCAAGGCCAGATCTAGCCAGACTACTTCACTAACCCATCTACGCTTCCTCACCCTAGGGCCACTGAGGATCTTCACCCTGTCGACCCTAATTGGTTTGTGTCATCTGGGGACCCCGATGTCGACCAGCACCTTGTTAGATCCATTCCTTAGTGGTCCCTCAAGAAGGTTCTCTTTCTACCTTCTTGATCTATGTACATCCATCTCTGTTGTATATTCTCATTCGTTCTCCTCTTTTCATCCACCGTTTCGCTCATCCACCCCATTCTTGTGTGTGCCTTGCTTAGGACTTACTTTGTCCAAAGTATAAGGGGGTGGATGAGCCGAGTGTTCATTTATCATTTCGTTTCATTACTCCTATTGTATCCTATACTTGGGGCCTCTTTTAACCTAGGTATATGGGGAGTGATGTGTAAATTTGCTTCTATCTTCTGATCTCTTTTCTTCTTTTCCTTCTCTATCTTCTTTTTCTACCGAAAAAGGTGCCTCCCCTTTTTCTCAGTCTTCTATACTTAGGACGTACCTTGCCCTAAGTATAGGGTGCTGGGCACCCTGATTTCTTCTATTCATTGATCCTCTCTATTGTCTCCTCTTCTTGTCTATAGTTAGGGATATCTTACCCTAAGTATAGGGGGAGACAATCTAAGTATGATCTTTTCATTCCCACCCTTGACCCTCCCTGCTTTACATATAGTCTGCTATACTTACGATTATTTGATCCCAAGTATATTGGGGATGGTCAACTTCTCATTGATTCATTCATTCTTTAGACTTTTCTATACTTAGTATGAGTTATGTTCTCTTTTTCTCTCTGATCTATGAGGACATGGCTCCATCTAATTATAGGGGGGTTGTATATAGTGCGTATATACTTTAAGCCATAACTTGTAGTTTCGTATTTTGACTAATAAGTACGGCTAAATATATTTTAAAATTCATTAAAACACTTAATTAAAAATATATTGATTATTTATAACATTCTTTTAGTATTTATTGATTAATAAATCATGTAAAATGTTTTTTTTGCAATATGATTGAAAAATAGTTTGAAAATTCTTTTGAATAATCTTTTGAAAACTATTTGGAAAACATTTTGTTAAATATTTTCAACCTTTGTAAAAATTATTTTGTTTGTAAAATTTATTTTCTTTGTGTGAAATAAAAATGTTTGAAAAACAATTTGCAAATGTTTGAACAGTGGTTGCAAAAATATTTGAAAAATCTATATATACTATTTGAAAAACCTTTGCAAAACGATTTTCAAATATGTGTAAATGTTTGTAAAAATTCTTTGTCACAATTATTTTGGACAATACTTTTTCAATTTCTTTTGTAAAATGATTTTCAAATAGCTTGGAGAGATATGCACATCTCTCCAAAATTCTTTATGAAACTGAATATATCTCTATAAAATTGACCACCTACCCCTTGTAAATTCTTAAAACTTACTCATGTAAATATAAGATGCATTCCTGTATAAAATATTTATCCCTAATTTTTATCTAAAATCTTTTATTTTCAAAAATTCCCAAAAACATTTGCAAAATCTAAAATCCAAAAACATTCACAAAATCTTTTAGAAAAATACAAAAAATGCATATATATCATCTTTTCAAAAATTCATAAAAAGTTTAAAACTTTTGAAAATGGCATCATAAAAATATTTTCTGCATACAATTTGCATAGCATTAGTACTTTTCTGATTGAGTTTGATAATTGAACAAGTCTAAGTAAAATCCGATGATTGGAACTTGGTTGGACCTTAAATCCACCTAATTAATAGGAATCATATAGGAACTGGAATTAAGGTACTTCAGGTCTAGTTGACTTATTCTTTGAGGATCACAAGACTTGGTTCAATGGATTCTTGACTGCCTAAGTAGAGTATTTCGAAGTGCACGCATGGCTCTTGTCAATAATGACCTAACTTGGACACATGCACCTTTCATTTGTCTCAATTGAGTAGGAGGGGTGAGGTTATTGGATTTGTCGGTATGAGATGCACACAAGTGGAAACATTTGTACTTCTCTATGGGAGGGAAGTGCACCCCAACCTATCCAGTGATAGTGAATTCTGACGACAGGAGAGTGTGGGTTCCAATAATGCTTCAAAAAGAGGAATAGTCTAGTGGATCAAGAGGAAAAACTCCTTATGTAAATGCTGTTGTAAATAGTATTTCAAAAAAAAGGAGTAAAAGCAAAAACTCCAAAAAAGTGGACATGCCTGTTTAAAAATAAAATGCCTGCCGGAGAGTATATATTTGTATAGTTAATAAGCAATCTTGAGCTTCAAAGTCAAATTATGTGAGCCTACATCTGGATGACTTGACTATAATAGTCTTGCATCCTAGGATATGTAGTTACATTGTCTACCATCCATTCTTCTCTTCACCCCCTCTTCCTAAGTTGGTTGTCACTTGAACTTATAACGGAATATCCCGCTCCTCAAGGTAGGAGTTGCTGGATTGGGGAATCATTAGGTTGTCATGCTGAGGGAGTCAGTCTCTTTGTCATTTCAGTTGGGGAGAGCCTCTATCACTTACATTGTACGAGTCAGATTCATAGCCATAAGGGTTTGCATATGACTTGAAGTAGTCTAACCTGGATATTGAGGAGACTTGAGCAAAGTTTTGGGATTCTTGAAGGCTGTTGGATATCAAATCTGATTCTCAATAAGGTCTTGCTCACAGTAAAACTCCAAAGGTCCGACTTCAGCTCCAAACTTTGATTTTTTTGAAGACAAGTTTAAGAATTAAACTAAATCCAATTTTTTTTCTTTTTCTTTTCTTTGTTTTTCTTTTATGCACTTATTGCATAAGTGTTTGCTAGGTACTAACAAAGGAAAGTATAGGGGGATGATGAATTTCTGTTTCATCATCTTTGTCCTATAATTTTGGCCTTAAAAACTCTAGAAAATGTGTAAATACCCTTAATTCATGCATTTAACATACATGCATTTGTGTACAAAATGTGTGCAAAATAATGTTTTTAATCCACATATATATAATAAAGAAAAGAAAAGAAAAATAATAAAATATTGAAAATATTTGATGACCCTAAACCCCAAGACATAGACATCTCAATAACTAGGTCGACAAGGAATAAATTAGGGGACATAAGGGCCAAATTACAATAAAATCCCCATTTAATAATTCATTATTCCTTAATTTTGGAACATATTTTTAGTTCCACCTTTTATACCTCAAATAAAGAAATTTTCAACATAAAAGTTGCATGTAATTAAATATAGAAAATTACAAAATTGATTTCACACAAAAATAATGTATAATGTACAAATTACAGTCTAAATAAGAATCCAAAATCCCAATTTCCCAGACGATTATCTCTCAAATAAAAACTAAAAATATATCAAAATCACACTTCAATTATATATAATTTTTCATAATCTATTTAATGAAGATGGTTCCATATTTATTGGAGTTACGGTCTGAAAGTTCGGTTTTGGACCCCAATTGTATAGTTGTATTCATTAAAATATTCATTTTCTTTATTATTCATTATTTTTGTGATTTTATATTTTTAAAAAATAGATATAATATATGTACATCTTAAAATAAGAATAAAATATTACATATATTATATTAAAATAAAATATGTAAAGAAAACGTATAGGTAAAATACCTATATCTCAATGTACAGAATAAATACACCTAATTAGTTAAATGTATATATTATATCTGAAAAATATAAGAAAAATATATTTATGTATCAAAAATGAGTTATAAATATATAAAATAACAAATTAAAATAATAAAATCAAAAATACAAAATAAAAATTAAAGACTTAAATATATAGATGAATATACCTATAATATAACCCTTAAAAAGTAAGTTGTAATTGTGTATTTGTAACAAATAAATTATAATCACGATAAAATAAACTATAAAATAATAAATATTTTTTATTATAGAAACTAAACTTAATGAAATCATTTGTTACTTTTAATCGATTTTTCTAATATTTTGCCAAGGATTTTTCTGGTTGGTCCACGTGAACCAGCCAGTTTCTCCTGCCCATTGACCTCGGTCAACTCTCTAACCGAGGTCTGCCTCTTGTTAGACTTGTGTTTTTGCCCGTTTTCTCGACTTTTTACAAGCCAATTCTTTCACTAATCGACTTGGGTTCCTTCTGACTTTCTCTTCCTCAATCATCCCTCGTACTCACGTGCGTGATTCCTTGGCCATTAGGCCGTTAAATCGATCACATGCCCTCAATCTTTGGAGCCTCTCACTACTTTGTACAAAAGGCACCTCGATTTTCCATTCAACATTTGAACCCCTTTTAACCATGCCTAGCATCTCCCTCCTAGTTCCATGGATAGAGGAAACTGACAGCTCCTCTCCAGCCCTTCCGTAGTGGTGTTTGGCTTGGTTAAGGGTGGTCTCCACTACCACCGATGGAGCACCACCATCGAGGTCTGTTCTTCGTGGATCTGGCCACTAAGGTCCATTTTTCTTGCTTTTCTAGGTTCATTTAGTCTACAAATTTCATTCCTCATATTTCTTTTCTATTTTAATTATGTATTTTAGTTGCAATTATTGCCTTCGTCGTTCACCGTAGCTAGCCTTTGACGAACCATTCCATCTGTGTACCACTGTCCAACTACCTTACAACCACCCTCAACTCGATTCCCTCCCATTTCCCTATGCAAACACCCACTCCATTCAACCTGCTCCCTCATGGAGCAGGATTTCGATGATCAACAGCTGCCACCTGCCAGAGCTATAGCCATCTCGTCCCCCACATCCATCCACTCTGCTAACCAGGTCAAGGTAGTTTTCCCTCGACCTGGAGTTGTCTCTTGTGCAGGTATGGAAGTAAAAGAACCAGCTAGAGCATTTTTGTCCCCCTGCCAGAGGTACCTGGGGTACCTATGTTCCACCACCCTCGTGAGTGAGCTTTGGTGTACCTTCGGACATTTTGAAGCTTCCAGCATACATGCAAGAGCGTTCGGACCCATTTTGGAGCTTGAAGGAGTGCCAGAGGAGGGTGATTTGGCTTAGTGAACCTCGCCTCGCCGGAGGGGCTTCCCAACTCGCCCCCCCCCCCCTCATCGTCATTGGATGTGTCGTAGTTCGTCCAACGCTACAGCTTCCGTTGGATCTACCGCACCCATCATTGTCCGATCGACCTCAGGGATCTAATCGCAGCCCCTCGTCGTGAAGTAGTATTGGTCGTTGGATGGGTACCACGTATACAAGTGATTGAAGATCGACCATTCGCCAACACCACGCCTTATCTATTTTACAACTTTAACCCAATCATTTTGTATGTATTATATATGACTTAAACTTTCATTTGTCATTGAGTTATTTTTGTAAAATTTATAAAAAGACCCCCAAACTCTTCCTATTTGCATTCTAGTCCTAGCAACATCACCTCACGTGGGAAGCCACGTGAGGTGGGCATTTTGCAGAAGGACCCCTAGGCTATTTTGTATTGATAAATAGTCCAATAATTTATTTGATTGAATAATTTTGGTAAATTTGCATAGAGACCCTGCAACTTTTATTATTACAAAAAGGTGTCAGCCAGCATAGCGCACGCGCATGTGCACGTGGGCCTGGGATTTTTACACGGAGGACCATGTGGCTTATTGTATTTCTATTTAGTCCATTAACATGCAATTCTCGTATTATATTTTATGGACATTTTGCAACGAGTCCCTCAATCTTTATTTTAATTACATTAAAGCATAACGAGTAATGTAATTTCTCCTTGTTTCTAGTATTTATCTCATATAGCTACATCGCTCCCAAAAAAATTAAAAAAATATATTTAAGCTCCTGATTACACATGATTGCACATAATTTACTTTTGCAATTAGGACTTTCTATATTTATTAAGAATCAAAAGGAGTTCTTTTAATCCCCATAAAAAAAATATATAAACATTTTAATAAATTCTTAAAAAAATATTTTATCTATTAATGCATTTTTTATCTTCTAGATAAAAAATCACTAAAAATACAAAAGAAAACATTAAAAATAAAAAACGCTAAAAACTCTTATAAAAATATATAAAATTCTTAAAAAAATCCAAAAATTGCATTTTCTATTTCTGAATTTTCTTCATATCATTATCTATATATTAAAATTAAATTGGAGAAATTTTTATATTGTTTACTATTTTCCATCTCCATTTTTATATCATATATTAATTTTATCCTTATTTTAGGGTATTTTTGACTTTAAAAATATATAAAAATAACAAAAATTCCTAAAAATCACAAAAATAGAGAAAATTATCTAAAATCCCAAAATACTTTGTTATCAAAATTTCGACTATTTTTATTAACTATTAAATCTATTATAGCCTATATTGTATTTATATACTCTATATAGTTTATATATATTTTGAAAAGAAAAAGAAAATATAAAAAGATAAAAATATAAAAAGAAAATACAAAATCAGAAAATCGATAATCAAAATACAAAAATACAAAAATAAAACTAAAAATTAAAAACCCACAAAAAGGGCATATATAGACACATACATCACAATCACAATTTTGCATTCTTTGAGCGATCTATCCTGATTGTTCCATGTGTTCGACCTGTACATACTTGCACCTATACACATCCTTGTTGTAGAGTTATAATAAATTTTAAATCAACTTTTGTACTTTCATTGCTTTAATTATTTATGGGTTAATTGTTGATTGACCCAGGATTCTTGAGTTGTTGCTTTAGCGACATTGTGTTCACGCCTTGTGTACACTACTTTAGACCCTCGCCAAACTCGAGTTATCAAATGGTGTCGTTGCCGAATAGCAATTGCACATAAATTGGCATTGATTTATTGATTGATTATGATTATTTGTTTATATTTTTGCCCATTTATCTTCTTATTATTTGATATAATTGGTTGAGTTGTCTAACCCCCTCTCTTTGATGACTTTGTGTGAGGTATCGCAGATCGATGGAGGTGCTTTACTTAAGGCGCTTATGCACCCACGTGAAGCTGGCGTGAGACTCCTAGCACCAAAGGAGACTTAGAGAGATTTCTCGAAGATAGATCTCCATTTTTTATTATTGTAATTATTGGTGTAATGCAAGTGAGATAGAGACATCTTTATTGTAATAGAAAATGACTCTCAGGACTTTGCTACACTTCACGAGGTCCAGTGCTCGAGGTATTGTTCCCTTGGGTGCCTCGTTGGTTTCCCGTGATTTTCTTCACATTTTTTCATTTGTTTCCCGATTTTTTTTATTTATTTTGTGTGATTGAGCCCTTAGCTTTATGATTGCTTGACGAAAGATTAAGGCCAAACACCTAACAACCATTACATGCAACTATAGATACGTTTGGATTAGTCAAATTTTGAATTTCTTCTCACTCAGTATTTGAATCATGCATCGTGATAGTCCTCCATACAGAGCTTGTAGGACCCACGGTTATGGGCACTGAGTAGACTCCAAGACCGTACCTTTGAGTTCTATTCTGAGTCATCGGCATTGGTTCTTCATGCCAATAGCAATTTCTGAACTTACAGCGAATTCATTGGCTTGCATTTGCATATAGTATAGGTTTCAATTATGCTGAACATCATTGCATGTAGAGTGTTGGAGGCAAGGTGAGCATTTTCGCTTTAGCAATCATCATTGTTTTGTCGCTTGCATTGCTTTTCCGCCTCTCTACCTCTGTTTTTATAAACTAGGAGCTCAAAGGCTTTGACTCCTTGATAGGTGTGTACATTCTTATTGGAAATACAAAAAAGTGATAATCAATAAAATTGGGATTGATAATATTACTTGACCCTAAAAAAGAACAAAAAGAAAAAATTTCCTTAGGGCGAGTAATCCCCTCATTGTCTTTGTTTTACATCGCTTGCGTACACACTAAGGACTAGTGCCCAAATCTATCAAGACTCCTAAGGGTTTTTATAATTTTGACTTTTCATCTAACTCTTAAACAGACAAGATAAAAAGACTGATCTTTCACGATCTCTACCGAGTTGAGTAGGTGAATTGAGGGGTTTGTTTTGTGTGAGTTTTCTTGTGACTGCTTATGTGTATTCTAAATCGTCGTTGCACATTAGCGCCTTGTTCTCATTTATCTTGACTTGACTATTGTGTTCTCTCGATAATTTTCTCTTATTTCGGAGATGGCCGACTGGAGTGATTTTTATCCTACCTTTACAGATCCCTCGTAACCTCTATCCAGTCCACCTCCCTCTTTCCAAGAGGACTTTGCTCTTGACTTTTGTGCATATCCACCTCAACCACAGTATCCGCCCTCAGATTTTTGTTCACGTCCCCCTTAGCATTTCCCTTCACATCCACTCAAGAATGATTTGTTGGAGTCACTCTCATGATTTCCACACTTAAGACCTCGACCTAATTCATGGAGTAAATGAATTTGAGGATTGGCGGCCTCACTTGCCTAAATAAGAGCGATATTTATGCTTCACGATCTGATAATTTGGACTTGATTGAGGATTTCCATGAGAGCATGCAATCGCCAAAAATACAAACAAATGAGCAAAATTTAAAAGTCTAGAAATCTTTAGGGAGACACATGATCAATTCAGACTATGAGGAGAGGGACCATTTGCCAGATCTTTTGCCCACACAATCTCTCAGATCTTGTCCCACCTTTGACCCCGAGGATGCCAATGTACATACTGTTCTTGACATTCCTCTTGTAGATGATGATTCTAATCTCCTCCCTTTTTTGGAGGAGATCTAAAAATTCAAAAAAATGTTGACTAAGCCCGAAGTGGTGGCTATTATTCATGAGATCATTGATTCCCTACTTCGCCAGGCCATGAACCAATTATCTACTCTTTATAATAAGAAGAGAAATCAGAGGAGAAGATAAGAGCATCGTATCTCGACCATGGCCATTGCCCACACTACCAGATTCCTAGGAAAAAGAATATTGTCACACCTTTCATTAGTTGTACCATCTCTGACCATACTTGTGATAACACTCTCCTTGACAACGATGCTCTGATTAGCATCATACCCTTGTCGTTGGTATGGTCTCTTCACTTATGGCCTCTCAAGAAAACCAGGATGATCGTCCAATTTGTTGATGGATCAATAAAGAAACAGAAGGGTATCCTTGAAAATGTCATCATTTCGATTCCGAGCATGAGTTACAATGTCGAAAAGCACTCTCCAATCATCATGGGATGACGTTTCCTCGCCTCTACAAGGGTTGTTATAGATTATGGATCAGGAGAGATTCGCTTCCATCTTATTTATGAGAGCGAGGTGATCATCACTACACCCACTACCGACTAGAGACCCACATCCCACTAGATTGTGCATGTGTTAGCCGACCCTAAGTCCTATGATCTATATGCTGATATCAGAGAGACTTTCTTTATGACCGATGATGAGACCTGGGAATTACTCTCCAATGAGGAACACTCAAAAAGTGTAGACCTTGGAGTTTCCTCTTCCTGTGATTGGTGATGCATTGATGACATCCGTGGGATTTACACGATTAGCACTATTGAGCGGAGGGTAGATATTGATGAGACTAAGGCCAAATTTGATCTTGCTGCTTTCATTCAGGAATTTAGGTCTTTGGTGAGCAAGATGATCCGGTTGAGACGCTTGAAGACGAACATGATTCGACTACTTCCACTGATGAGTTCGTTCTTTTTGGTTTTGACCTAGATGAGGCCTCACAGGACGACCATGACTCTACTTCTTCCCATGATGAGTTCATCCCTTTTCACTTCGATATCAGCGAGACACCCAAGGCCAGACCTAGCCAGACTACTTCCACTGACCCATCTGCATCTCCTCACCTAGGGCCACTGAGGATCTTCACCATGTCGACCCTGATCGGTTTCTGTCATATGAGGCCCTGATGTCGACACTGCAACTTGTCAGATCCATTCGTCAACGGTCCCGCAAGAAGGTTCGCTCTCTATCTTCTTGATATATGTACATCCATTTCTGTTGTATATTCTCATTTGTTCTCCTCTGTCCATCCACCGTTTTGCTCATCCACCCCATTCTCGTGTGTGCCTTTCTTAGGGCTTACTTTGTCCTAAGTATAAGGGGGTGGACGAGCCGAGTGTTCATTTATCGTTCCATTTCATTACTTATGTTGTCACCTATACTTAGGGCCTCTTTTACATAAGTATAGGGGGGAGTGATGTGTACATCCGCTTCTATATTCTTCCATTTTTCGATCACTTTTCTTCTTTTCCTTCTCTACCTTCTTTTTCTATTGAAAAAGGCGTCCCTACCTTTTTGTTATTCTTTAATATTTAGGACGTACCTTGCCCTAAGTATAGGGGGTTGGGTACCCAGATTTCTTCTATTCTTTGATCATGTCTATTGTCTCCTATTCTTGTCTATACTTAGGGATATCTTACCCTAAGTATAGGCGGAGATAGTATGAGTACGATATGTTCATTCCCACTCGTGACCCTCCCTACTTTGTTTACAGTCTGGTGACGGTCAACTTCTCATTGATTCATTCATTCTTTGGACTTTTCTATACTCAATACAAATTATGTCTTCTCTTTTTCTCTCTGATCTATGAGGATATAACTCCAGGTAAGTATAGGGGGGTCATATATACTGCGTATATACTGTAAGCCATAACTCATACTTTCATATTTTGACTAATAAGTATGGCTAAATATACTTTAAAATTCATTAAAACACTTAACAAAAAGATGTTTATTATTCCTCAAATTGTTTTAGTATTTACTAATTATAAAAACAAGTAAAAATGTTTTTTGCAAAATGTTTGAAAAATAGTTTGAAATCTTTTTGAAAAATCTTTTGAAAACTATTTGGAAAATGTTCTGTTAAATATTTTCAACTTCTTTAAAACATGTTTTGTTTGAAAAATTTATTTTCTTTATGTAAAAAAAATTGTTTGAAAAACAATTTTCACATGTTTGCAAAAATATTTTAAATATATATATACTGTTTAAAAAACCTTTGCAAAATGATTTTTAAAATGTGTGTAAATGTTTGTAAAAATTCTTTGGAAAATTATTTTAGACTATAGTTTTTTAAAATTATTTGTAAAATGATTTTCAAATAAGTTTGACGAATATATGCATGACTCCAAAATTATTTATTAAAATGAACATATCTCTCTAAAATTGACTACTTGCCCCTTGTAAATTCTTAAAACTTACTCTCGTAAATATAAGATGAAATCCTGTGTAAATATTTGTACCTAGTTTTTATCAAAAATCTTTTTATTTTCAAAAATTCCCAAACACATTTGCAAAACCTAAAATCCGAAAACAATCACAAAATATTTTGAAAAATACAAAAAATTGCATACAACATCTTTTCAAAAATCCATAAAAAGTTCAAAATATTTGAAAATTTCACCACAAAAATATTTTCTACATAACATTTGATAACATTAACACTTTTCTTATTGAGTTTGATAATTGAACAAGTCTAAGTAAAATCCGAAGATTGGAGCTTGGTTGGACCTTAAATCCACCTAATTAACATGAACCTTATAAGAACTTGAGAACCTTCAGGTCTAGTTGACTTAATTCATTGAGGATCACGAGACTTGGTTCAATGTCTTGACTACCTAAGTTGACTATTTTGGAGTGCACGCATGGCTCTTGTCGATTATGACCTAACTTGGACACCTGAATCTTTCAGCTCAACTCAGATGGAGTGGTGAGGAGATTGGATTTATGGGTATGGGATGCACAATTTGTCCTCCTCTAAGGGAGGAAAATGCACCCCAACCAATCCAGTGACGGTGAATTCTGAATACAAGAGAGTGTGGGTTGCAATAATGCTTCGAAAGAGGGATAACATACTAGCTCAAGAGGAAAAACTCTGTATGTAAATGTTGTTGTAAATAGTATTAAAAAAAGAAAAAAAGAGCAAAAGAAAAAACACCAAAAAAAGTGGTCAATCTTATTTAAAATAAAATGCTTGACAGATTATATATATTTGTATAGTCAATAAGCAAGCTTGAGCTTCAAAGTCAAATTATGTGAGCCTGTAGCTGGAAGATTTGACTACATTGATCTTGCATCCTAGCATAGGTAGCTACACTGGCTACTGTCCATTCTTCTCTTCACCCCCTCCTCTTGAGCTGATTGTCACTTGACCACGCTCCTCGAGGAAGGAGTTGTTGAATTGGGGAATCACTAGGTTGTCATGATGGAGATGTCAGTCTCTATGTCATTTCAGTTGGGGAGAACCTCTATCACTTACATTGTACGAGTTAGATTTGCATATGAGTTGAAGTATTCTGACCTTGCAAATGAGGAGACTTGAGCGGAGTTCTGGGATTATCAAAGGATGTTGGATTTCAAATCTGATTCCCAATAAGGTTTCGCCCACACTAAAATTCCAAAGATCTAACTTACGCTTTAAACTTTGACTTTGTGAAGACAAGATTGAGAATTAAACTAAATCCAATTTCTTTCCTTTTCTTTCCTTTGTTTTTCTTTTCTGCACTTATTGCATAAGTGTTTGCTAGGGACTAGCAAAGGCAAGTATAGGGGGATGATGAATCTCCATTTCATCATATTTATTCTATCATTCTGGCCATAAAAACCCTAGTAAATGCGTGTAAATACCCTTAATTCATGCATTTTAGCATTCATGCATTTGTGTACAAAATGTGTTTAAAATACTATTTTTAATGCTAAAATTATATAATAAAGAAAAAATAAAAGGAATAAAATATTTAAAATATCTTATGACCCTAAACCCCGAGACCTAGGCATCTCGATGACTAGGTCGACAAGGAATAAAGTAGGGGGAGATAAGGGCCAAAATACTATAAAATCCCCATTTATGAATTCATTATTCCTTCTTTTTGGGACCTATTTCTAGTTCCACTTTTTATACCTAAAATAAAGAAACTTTGAACATGAAAGTTGTAGATAATTAAATATAGAAAAATACAAAATTAGTTTCACATAAAGATAATATACAATGTACAAATTACAGTTTAAATAAAAATTCAAAATCCCAACTTTTTAGACCCATATATCTCAAATAAAAACTCAAAACATATCAAATTCACCTTTAATATTTAATATAGGTGGTTTCATATTTTTTGGAATTACAGTATTAAAGTAAGGTTTTGGACCCCTATTGTATAGTTATACCAATTAAAATATTCATTTTATTTATTATTCATTAATTTTTTAATATTATATTTTTATAATTTTTTCAATATTACTTATAATATATTTAAATATTAAAAAATGAAAAAAAAACATAAATAAAATATTAGAATAAAATATGTAAAGAAAACATATAGGTAAAATACCTATATCTATACTTATAGAATAAATACACCTAATTAATTAAGTGTATATATTATATCAGAAAAACATAATAAAAATATATTTATGTATTGAAAAATAAGTTATAAATATATAAAAAATAAACTAAAATAATAAAATCAAAAAAACAAAAGAAAAAAAATACTTAAATATATAGATGAATATACCTATAACATAAACCCTAAAAAGTAACTTGTAATTATATACTTCTAAAAAATAAAAATCACAATAAAATACGTTATTAAAAAATAATTTTTATTTTATAACCTAAATTTAATAAAATCATTTATTATTTTTAATCAGTTTTTCTATTATTTTTTCCAGGGATTTTTCTGGTTGGTCCACGTGGACAAACCAGCTTGTCCCGCCTGTTGACCTCGGTCAACTCTCTACCGAGGTCTGCCTCTTGTCAGATCTGTGTTTTTGCCTATTTTCTTGACTTTTTACAAGCCGATTCTTTCAACAATCGACTTGGGTTCCTTTTAACACTCTCTTCCTCGATCATCCCTCAAACTCACATACGTGACTCCTTGGCCATTGGGCCGCTGAATCGATCACATGCCCTCGGTCTTTGGAGCCTCTCACTACTTTGTACAAAAGGCACCTTGATCTTCCATTCAACTTTTGAACCCCTTTTGACCACACCTAGTGTCTCCCTCCTAGTTCCCTGTATAGAGGAAAGTGACAGCTCCTCTCTGGCCCTTTGGCGACAGCGTTTGGCTTGGTTAAGGGCGGTCTTTACCACCTCCAGCGGAGCACCATCGTCGAGGTCTATTCTTCGTGGCTCCGACCATTTGGATCCATTTTTCTTGCTTTTGTAGGTTCACTTAGTCTCCAGATTGCATTCCCTATCTTTCTTTTCTAATTTAATTACGTATTTTAGCTACAATTTTCACCTTCGTAGTTCGTCGGAGCTAGCCTCCAGCAAACCCTTTCCATCGGTGCCTGACTATCCAACTGCCTCGTAACCACCCTCAACTCGATCCCCTCCCATTTCTGTACTCAGACATCCATTCAACATGCTCCCTCCCAGAGCAGGATTTCGACGCTCAAATGCCGCCACCCGCTGGAGCTGTCGCCATCTCGACCCCATGTCCATCCACTCCGCTAATCGGGTCAAGGTAGTTTTCCCTCAACCCGGAATTGTCTCTTCTGCATGTACGAAAGGAAAAGAACCAGCTGGAGTGTTTTGTCCCCTCACCGGAGGCACCTGGGGTACCTATGCTCTGCCACCCTAGTAAGTGAGGTCACGTGTACCTCCAACCATTTTTAACCTTCCAGCATACAAAGGAGACCTTCAGGAGCGTTCGAAGCCATTTTGGGGCTTGAAGGAGCGCTAGAGGAGGGAGATCAGGCTTGATGAATCTCGCCTCGCCGAAGGGGCATACCAGTTCGTCCTCCCTCCATCGACATTGTTGGATGGGTCGTAGTTTATCCTGCTCTACAGCTGCCAATGGATCTGTCACATTCGTCCACCGTCTGAATAACATCGGGGATCTAATCGCAGCTACTCCGCGAAGCGGTATCGGCTGTTGGATGGCCACCACATGTATAAGTGATTAAAGATCGACCATCTGTCAACGTCGTGCCTTAGGTATTTTGTAACTTTAATCTAGGTATTTTTATACTTGTTATATAGGACTTAACCTTTCATTTTCCATTGAATTATTTTTGTAAAATTTATAAATAGACCCCCGAACTCATCGTATTTGCATTCTGTACCTAGCCACGTAACCTCACGTGGGCGGCCACATGAGGTGGGCATTTTGCAGTAGGACCCCTAGGTTATTTTTTATTGTTGATTAGTCCAGACTATTTTATTCGGTTGAATAATTTTGGTAAATTTGCATAGAGGCGCTGCAACTTTCTGATAACTACAAAAAGGTCCTCACTAATGTAGCTCGCATGCTTGTGCACGTCGGCTTGACATTTTTGCACGGAGGACCCTGTGACTTATTATAATTTTTTTTCATCTATTAACTTGCAATTATCGTATTATATTTTGCAAACATTTTGCAACGAGGCCCTTAAGCTTTATTTTAATTACATTTAAGCCCTTACTAGTAGTGTAGTTTCTCTTTGTTTCTTGTATTTATTTCATATAACTACATTGCTCCAAAAAAATCACAAAAATATATTTAATCTCTTGATTGCACACTCTTTCATGCACATAATTTATTTTTGCAATTATGACTTTATATTATTTATTAAAAAAAAGAGTTCTTTTCTCCCTATTTGCAATATAAAACCCATAAAATTATAAAAATATTTTGAAAATTTTCAAAAAGAATATATTTTGTCTATTTATATGATAATATTCAAACCATAATCACTAAAAAATAGAAAAACCCTAAAAACCCATATAGAAATATATAAAATTCTTAAAAATCCAAAAATTGCATGTTTATTTCTTAATTTTCTGTATATCATTATCTATATATTAAAATTAATTTGAAGAAATTTTGTTATTGTTTACTATTTTTCATCTCCATTTTAATTTTATTCTAATTTTAGGGTATTTTTTACTTTAAAAATCTATAAATTTTACCAAAATTCCTGAAAAATCACAAAAATAGAGAAACTTATCTAAAACTCAAAGATATTTTTTTTATTTTTAATTATTTTTATTAACTGTTACATCCATTATAACCTATATTGTATATATAATCTATATATAACTTTATATATTTTTCTAAAAGAAAAAATATAAAAATATAAAAGATAAAATACAAAATCAGAAAAATAAAATTCAAAATACAAAAATATAAAATAAAAAATAAAAGTAAAAAATAAAAAATTAAATACCTACAAAAAAGGAGCACATATAGACACATACATCACAATCACAATTTTACATTCTTTGCCCGATCTATCATGCTTGTTCCCTGCGTTCAACTTCTACATACTTGCAGAGTTATAATAATTTTTAACTCCACATTTGTACTTTCATTGCTTGAATTATTTGTAAGTTAATTATTGATTGACTTGGGTTTTGTGACTGGTCGCTTCAGCGACATTGTGGTCTCGCCTTGTGCAGACTACTTTAGACCCTTGCCACACTTGAGTTATCATGAGTTTCCAAACCAATGGTCGTTTGGACAGTCGGTATCTCAGATGTACTAGAGAGACGGGACTCGTCTGTCTCTTGGAGGGGGGTTGTCTGTGGTTATGCGATTTACCTTCGAATATCGTGTGTCCTCAAAGAATGGTTGAGGTCGGAGTTCTCCCAATGCAATGAAATTGATCTCCCGAGTCTCACAATCTATAGTTGCCTTAGACAAGGCTAAGAACAGCTTCTTGAGAATGATTGGAGACTGGGTGTACTCCCCTCGGTGCTCAATGTCGTTGATTGTGAAGTCTACCTACAGTAGAGGGCCTTGGAAAGTAATGACAATTGAAATGATTCCTCTCAACCATTTTATAGACCTATGAGCCAACTTAATGATCTTTCTCGTCTTCCTGCTTGACCCGAGTTTGAGGTTGGCAAACACGGAGGTCTGGAGGATATTTACCAGCGAGTCATCATCGATTCTAACATGGTTGAAGGTAGTGTCTTTGATTTCACAGTCAACCATAGGCAACTATTTCACTCTACGGCTCTTGGTCTTTCTCCCCATCACCAAGGAGATGGCCATAAACACTATGTGTCTATCAGTCATTATCCTCTTATTACTCGCTTACAAATCATTTGAGTCTAGAGAAGTAATCTATGATATTTATTAATGGAAGCTAAGAAATCAGTTCCTCATCGAGTGCACCCTTAAGACATGATCCGTTTTTTAGATCTTTTTCATTTTCAATTTTATGAGTTTTTTTCTAATTTTTCAATGTTTTTGGTCTTTTTGGGATTTTCAATTTTTTTTTGTTCTTGATAGGAGAAGGAGGAGTGGGAGAACGTACAAACTCTAAGTTGTTAGTAAAAGAGGGAGGTAGAATGGACTCCAGTTGTACAAATTATATGTGTTTCCTTGTGTCCTATAAGTTTTCAACATTAAATATATTTTTTATTCTCCACTTCCATACCTGAGTAGGAATAAATTGAAATAGTTCAGTCGATGACATTTTTATATTTATCCTTAATTAATTCATATCTCTTAATAACCTAAGAAATTTTATCCTCTAAAGATTCCTCATAACAATCATGCAAGCAATTTGTTCCCTTGGAGGATACTGTTGAGATATTGAAATCTCGTACTCAACATACCTAAACTCTGGCATGTAAAGCTTGGTTGAGTATGACCATCTGAATGGAAGATATTTCTCGGAGCCTCATCTGGCGGAGTCAATAGACACGAGGGTTGATGATTGAGCTCGTGGGTACAGTCTCCTATATGTAAAGGCTCTCCGAATGGGTGGTATGAAAGATGGTCAATGTGGGCTCGATCACTAAGGTCAATATAGTCTGGAAGATTATATGGTGCAAGCCTCTCCATTTGGTTTGTTCGGTCGATCACGTTATACCCTAAGGCCAATTCAGGATGTGTATTTGTGAATTGTTGTCTAGTCCAAACTTGAGGCGAGAAAGAGGTATATGGGGGTAAATAATTCTGTCATTTCTCTGTCTCAATAGTAGATTGCTCTTCAAATGATTCCTTGATTCCAGAAAGCATCCGACTATAAGGTGAATCAACCTAGGGTGGAAATGGATCCGGGGTGCAAAAGGTGGGGTAAAAGAGAAATGCGAAGAAGTGGGGAAGCCATTCAAAGGTCCGACTTTATACTCGGGATGGGGTGGGGAGACGAAAAAGGGAAATTGTGAAGATGTTCACTGATAAGTAGAAGAGAAATGATGTTAAGAATTTAAATATTGACACCGATACACCGACATCTTTGTAAAGAACTGAAATTGAATTGAAGTGAAAAACATGTAGATACATAGAGGGATAAGACACAGGAACATACACAAAAACAAACACAAGAGCAAACCCCAAATTCACCAGCTAAATACTGTGAAGTCCATAAAGGTTCGGCCAAATTATCTTGTCTGTTTTAGTTGGTGATAAATGCAAATTTTGAAAGAGTTAACGAGATGTTAGGTGCACATACTGGCTCGATTCTTACGACAAGTTGCACCCATTTTCAACCAGTATTGAGTAAGTATGGACCGTAAAAATACTGCTACCCGTTACTTGAGGACGGAGCCTTACACAATATCCTCTAAACCACCCACCATGCTAAGGAAATCCGAACCTTTTACCAGCTACACACATTTCCTCACTGTGAAGTAGCTAATCGTTTTTGTAGAACCAGTAGTCAATATGAAAATCCTGGCTTGGCTCTATCCTAGTGTTTGTCTCTTTCTCACTTGCAAGTAAATTCAAACAATGAGGGCTTTTATCTCCCGAAAACAAGTGTTAATTTAGTCATTTTTTTGTAAACTCTGGTTAACAATCCCGATTTTAACTTTGATTTTCACTTGATTAATCCATGAAACACAGCATGCCTAATGATCCGTCCTGACTTCATTTTAACCTAAGTTTCAAAACCAAGGGGAAGGGAATCGAGAAAATTTGATGCAAGAAATGAAATCAATGATGCATGCCCAGATCAGAAGACTTACAGTGATCCTCACACTCTACATGAGAGATGCAACACAGAATTAAAAATTTTACACTATATGAAATGCGAGCGAGAAAACCATTCCAAGACACGCCGTTATATTAGCGAGTGATGAACAATTTAATTTGGAATGATAGATCTGTGGTCTAAGTGCATGCATTTTTCATTGTTGCATTTTAAACTTGAAAATTCCAATAAATACATTTTAAATTCATCATTGGATTAGGTTTCTAGGAAAAATATAACTTAGCTAAATTAGATTAATTTCATATTAATATTAATTTGTCTAAATTTCTTTATTTCTTAATAACCAAGTTCAATCACATTTTTGCATTTGCATTCATATTGCATTAAAAAATACTAAAAAAATATACATGGAAAACTTTGTGCTAAGATTTCGAATTTAATCCAAATTTTTCCTTTACCTCCTTGCATCGACCCTAGGGATTGCCCAGGTTAAAAATACACAAAATCGTACTTTAATTAGTTCGTTGATTTATCAATTCGTGTGGTTAATTTTTGATGGATTTCGATTGCCCGACTACAAGAACATGACACTATTAACTAGGACATTAAAGGGTTTGGCAAATGGCTCCATTGCCAGGGAGGAAAACGGCTTAGGGTCATTTTAGAAAATTAGATTTAGGTTTTCCATTCACTCGGGTAGTCTAAACTCTGAATCACCGTGTAATTGTTTCATTTTTTTCTCTTATTTTCTTTAATTATTCTCTGTTTGTTTTCTCATATAATTTGATATCTCTCTCTGACATAAATTTTATCTTTCTGTGTAAGGGCCTAATGGACTTAGAGCAGCTTTCTTGAAGTCTACGCATCTCGAAATGCATTGGAGGCTGACGATTCGTGGAGCGATCCAGCTGATTAGATGCCAAACAGATTTTTGAAGAGAGATTTTAGTTTACATTTTTGAAAAAAATTGTAATAATCGCATGATTTCTAGTAGATTTCATTTGGAATCTCACACATCTATTAGGACTATGAAAAATAGTTGTGTCTTTTGTATAAAATAAATTATTGAGTGATTTTTGTAATTGATGTTTATTTAAATCCACAAATAAAATTATTAGAAAATTCCAAGTCTCATGGATTGCTCCTTAATATATCTTTTTGAGATATTTTTTTTATCTGGATGATTTCAGTTTGTAGATTTGTTATAAAATAAATACTCACGGTCACTTTGTTTCACTTAAATATATATATATATTCATATTTTGTCAAAAAATCCAAAAAACATTATCACAACTCCATTTCATCATGTTTCGATTCCAGTAAAATTTTCATGAAATTAGGATAGTAATTAAAACATATTTAGAAGCATCATTTTGAATTTTTCACAATTTTTGGAGCAAGCATTAATTAAATATGAATTTCAGACCATGAATTGGGAAAACTATATAAATTTTCCTCAACATATTTTTAGTTAACTAACCAGTGCTCAAAATATTCAAAAAAATAACCAAGAGATAGAGAATTAAATGGTATATAACATGCAATTTTTGTGTTAGAAAATGATGCAAAATGGTTGTCCAAATTAGAGAAAAAACACAAGGGTATCTGTGTAATTATAGAGTTAAAATAAACAAACTAAAATGCGCATAGGGGCATGTTTGTAATTAAATAAACATGGAGGGATAAACTGTAATTTCCACAAATAAAAAATAAGAAAAAGGAGGAAAATTTGACCTTCTTCTCTTCGTGGAATCATGGTTTCCCAAAATAAGGAACCCACCATCAGTGTGAGGGGTGCGGTTGGACGATCGGTGTCGGAGAAGGATGACCGCAGATGGTGCAGTAGGAGGGTGGTTGATGAATCCATGATTCATCATCTCAATATAATGATCTTAGTAAAATCCCTGAGTAAAATCTCAATTAAATGTCGTTAAAATAAATAAATTAATGAAATGACTCTTGTAAATAAAATACATTAATTATTATATATTATATTGTATGAAAAAATTAATAATAAAAAGTCACAAAATAAAGGATTTTTTTCACATGTAAATAGCCCAAAACTTCATGTCTTTTTTATAATTTCATTTCAACTCATTTTTGTATAATTCTTTTCTAACTTCTTTATAAAAATGTATATCAAAATATAAAAATACAAAATAAATTTCACCTCAAAAAGATACTCCAATATCCCAAAGAGAAAAAAGCCGTAAAGACTAACTTCTGGTCAAATTCCCACTCTGAATGAACTCCAAATTCACCAAACTCACTTTTAAAGTTTAACATAAAAAATTATCTATCCAGTGAAAGTGGTTTTATTAAAATCGGAGCTTGTTTGTAAAATATGGATTTTGGGACCTTGGTGTATATAGTATATATTGTAAATATTCTTTCTTTCTTCATTTTTATTTACTTTTCTTAATTACTAAAAAGTCCAAAAAATCATTTTTATGTTTTATTTTATTTTTATGTTGTAAATATCTTTTATTAAAAATACAAAAAATAAAATTAGAAAAGTAAAAAAATAACATGTACATATAGTTTGTCTTATTTTATAAATTCTTCACTCTCTTTTCTTTATTTTATTTTATCTTTTATAGTAGCCTACTTTATTTTATTTTCTATTATTTATTTTTCTCATTGTCTACAATAACTCCCATTCAACTCCACCATTTTTATAAGCTCCATTGAAGTCCACCATTTTTTTAACCTCACATTCAACTCCACCATTCCACCATCTTTTCTAACCTCCATTTTGTTCTCTTTTTATACATGTCATTCTCCTCATTCTTGTCTTTGATACAACTTTATGCGAGAGAAAATTGAGTGCTCCGACCATGCATCTTGATGATAGCGAACGACGAAGTTTAGCGACGACTACTTCCTCTCCGGTGAGATCCGTTGGCATTCCGGCCAACATTGTAGTTGTATTCGCGCGCTGCTTGAGCTCATGGCTTGCTGAAAATTCGAGCAAAGACCGTACTTCTCATGATCACACCATGACCGACCGCTTCCATACGACATCATTTTTATTTTCTTCATTTTTTATCACATCACCACAACTACACCTCCATTTGTTCTACTCCATCTTAATCATCTTCACCATATAATAGCAATCACCACATCCTCATATTTGCCTTATTTGTATTTTATTTATTGTTAAGAAAAATAAAAAATAAAAATCAAATCTAAAAAAATAAAAGAAAAAGTAGTGGTCACCCCCTTGGTCGCCACTCCCTCATCAGCCCAGCCCACTACTGATAGTGCCCTGTCCCAGCCACCACGCGCAGGCCCTCCTCCAGCCAGCACCTCGTCGCACCCCCGCTACACGCCTAGCAGCCGTGCCACCGCCCCCTCGCTCTCTCACGCCAATGTCGTCCGTCCGCAGCTCTACCCTCTCCTCCAACACACAAATGGATACACCACGACGCCCTCCACGCCACTGCATACCCACGGCTCCTCGTCGTCGTCACGTGTTGCTAGAGGTGGCCCCTCCCTCCATGCCCGATCGCTCGTAGGGTGGACCGTTGCCACCCTTCATTGAAGGCTCGGTGATCTTGGAGTGCATCGGAGGTCGATGGACGTGACATGTGCTGATTGTTGAAGATCAAGGATATTTAATTTATTTCTGAGAGAATTTTCAATTTTTGTGTTTTTTTGTAATTATTGTGTTGACTTTGAGCTCATATATGATAACCTCAGACATCTTAAGGTTAGACTAGATTATATTAGGCTCATGACCCTTCCATTTGTCTTGGGTGGCAAAGCCGAATACTAGGTAAAGAACATGGGAGTTACAATCACTACATATGTCCAGTTCGAGTACCATTTTTTGAATAAGTTCTACCCCCTCAGTAGGACTAATATGATGAGGAAACACATTACAAGATTTTTCCAGTTACCCCATGAAGCCTTTTGTGATGTCTGGGAAAGGTTAAAGGACGTCTTGTAAAGGTGTCCATGTCATGGACTAGATGATAGCATCTTGGTCCACTCGTTCTTGACTGGTATCAACCCTGAGATGCAGGGTTTAATGAGCGCTACCTATGGAGGAGTCTATACATCATGAGGATCGGATATCGTATGGAAAGTATTCGAGTAGATGACTGAAACTAGACGCTCAATGATGGCCAACAGGGCCTATATATCATCTCCCAATTCACTCTTATCTGGAAGGGGAAAGTCTACTATAGTTAATCTCTCTTAGGACATAATCCCCAGCATGGGGATTACTGCAGACAAGTTTACAGTCGTCGAGAGGAATGACAGGAGGATTTATGAGTTAGATTGAAGCGTCTCCAAAATTCCAAAACAAATGGAGGAGTTGAGTGAGAAGGTATATAAGATAATGATACATGTCGTGACTACATTTGTTTCTCCCATGTATCGAGTTCACCATGTTCAGGAGCAGTTGGTGTTAGGGAAACCCTAACCGTAGGAGTAGGACCAGTCCTACTCCCACTCTTTCCGGCAACCCCTCCATGAGCAGAGACAGCTCAGGAGGAACCTTCACTGGTTTGGGAGGTGAATGGAGTATGGTATCCTCAAGACCCTGCCAGGCAGGAAAGTACAGGGGACCGACGGACCTACCACGTCCCCCAACTTTTGACAACACCACATTCACCTCCGCACCACCTCCTTCACAGTAGAGCCGTGAATTCCAGCCACCCCAGCATTCGCGGAAGCAGTACTAGTAGTATGGCTGACATGGCCAATACTAGACGGGTTAGCAGGGCGGTAATTTTAGCAAACACCCCAGCAACAACAACAGAGGCAATACCCTGGGCAATAGGGCCAGTCCTCCCATTCTTCTTCCCAATATTATCCCCTTCCTTCATCATCTGGTCTCGTGGATATACAAAAACAGATAATCAATGAGCTCCATTCCTACAGGAATGAAATTCACGACTTACAGGTGGATGTCAACTACATTTCCAAATGGCGAGATGAGCAGTCTACACCCTCTACCTTGATCCCAACCCAAGTTCAGGCTAACCCAAATAGCCTAAATCGTTCTAGTTCTCAGTAGCACTTTGGTCAGGTATACTATTTAGCATCTCCTAGATCTAAACATGAGACTCTTTCGTGTGACAGGGCTAATCACGTGTCACTCAGGAGCAGAAGGACCATGACCATACCTGATCGGGAAAGGGACATGAGGAGGGGCATCTCTGGAGCTCTACATGAGGAGTCTTCAGAGGGCGTAGAGGAGAGGCAGCATATTCTGGAGCCTGTCATCACCATTTGAGGATATCTACTTAAGGAGCTGAGAAGAGAAGAAGAGCACGTATGCAGCATCAGCAACATGGATCTACTTCCGAGTCTATGGAGGATCTTGCACCTCTGGGTGTGGCGGATACCCCTTCAGCTTCTATTCCACAACTTATAGTAGATAGTTTTTATTTTGATACCATGTTGCATCAAAAAGATTCATGTATGAAGAACTATGTTTCCATTAATGCGAAGAATGATGTTCCATTTCATGATTCAGATTCTTCATCTTCTGTTTCTCTAGTTGCAATCCCTCTCCCTGTACTCTTAGGGCAGAAAAGCACATCAAAAAGATTCAAACAGATGACCCCAATATGGTACGATTTTGTAAATAAAATATCACTGTAAAGGTCCATTTGATGAGTATCAGGCTAACCATCCCGCATTCCAGAAATACTTTAAGGTAATATGCACGCATACTAGGGTTAGTAGGAAGAAGGATAACCAAAATGTAAAGACACGCATCTTGTTAGCCTCCATAACCTATTGTCTCAAGAATCGGACATTGCCAAGGAAAAAGAGAGACATGGGTGCTCACTATGTGGAGAGTCGTATTGAAGACATCGCATTTGCATGCACACTCTTGGATAATAGTTATTCAATCAACTTACATCCCTTAGCACTATCAGAAACTAGAGTAGGGACCACTTCGCAAATCCATAACCTTACTCTGATTCACAAACCGTTCAGTAAAGAGACCTAAGGGAGAAGTGGAGAATGTTGTTATCTCGATTTATGGGAAGAACTATTAGGTTAACTTCAGAGTCTTGGACTTGGAGACCCCCAATCATTGGAGAGAATCTCAGATCATTCTCGAGCGATCCTTCCTTAGGACCACAGGCACAACTTTTGATTATGGAACGGGAATGATAACGTTCCATTCTCCAGGTGGAGAAGTGAACCTTGAGATGAAGCAAAATAAGTGTCAGCGACCTGAATCAAAGAGCAGCACTGAGTACTCATCTTCAGAGGTAGATTGCAAAATGATTACCATTGTTGGGATTTGGAGACAGGTTCCTTCAGGATAGAGCGAGACCCTTTCACCTGGAAATGACACAATGCATGATGCAGTTTTTCAAGTGTTGCATGATCTTGTTAGAGATGCATCTACCTATTCCCTTGATGATGTAGAGATCCATTTGGATCTGTCAATTCCATCCCCTTTGGAATGGTCATGTCACATAGATGATGAGTCAGATGCTGCTTAAGTCGAATTACCACGTTTCTTTGGCGATCTGAATCTAGATACTTATGATTTGGTGGTGAGTACTACACAGTTGATCCCACCTTCATGCATCACAGAACCAGATTCAGATTCAGTTCATCCATATCTAGTTGATGACACCATATTGCCATAACTGAAATCACTACCTTCTTCACTCAAATACGCCTTACTTATAGGAACCAAAGAGAGATATAATTTTATCACTATCTCAGACTTGACTTAAGAACATGAGTCTGAGTTGTTAGAGGTCTTAGAGAGGAACCGCAAAGCATTAGGACGGATAACGTCCGATATCATAGAGATCAACGCGCTCTCTGCTCGCACCACATTTTCATTGAGGATAATGTGAGACCTTCCTGTGAGTTTCAGAGGAGACGTAACCCGAGTCTACGGGAAGTAGTGAAAAAAGAGATTGAAAAATGGTTCAAGGTAGGATTTATATACCCTATTTCTAACTCCAAGTGGGTGTCCCACTTCGTGTTGTCTTGAAGAAGTTCGGAATTTAAATGGTCACCAACGAGGAGGGGGTAAAGATCACAACACAATTACCCAAGTCGTGGCAAATTTGTGTCGACTACATGTGCCTTAATGCTATGACCAAGAAAGACCACTTTCCTTGCCTTGTATCAATCATATTTTGGAGAGACTCGTAGGGAAATATTTCTTCTGTTTTCTTAACGGGTAGTCAGGCTACAACAAAGTAGCTATAGCCCATGAGGACCAAGAAAATACCACATTCACATGTCCATTCAGCACTTACATGTTGAGGTGGATGCCATTCAGGCTTTGCAACACCCCAGGCACTTTCCAGAGGTGAATGATCATTGCATTTGCTATGATAATGGGAGATTTCCTAGAAGAATTCATGGACGACTTCTCGGTTCATGGTGATTCCTTTGATACATGTTTAGTGCACTTGGATCGAGTCCTCAAGAGGTATAGATAGGTGAATCTGGTACTCTCCTGGGAGAAGAGTTCATGTATAGTGACTGAGGTTATCGCGTTGGGGGATGTCATCTCCAAAATGGGAATAGAGGTTGACCCTGCCAAGGTGGAGGTGATCAAGAAACTCGATCCACCTACCAATGTGATGTCATTACATTCATTCCTAGAGCTTGCTGGAATCTATAGGAGATTCATTCAAGATTTTTCGAAGATTGTCTGCCCACTAACTAAGCTCTTTGGGAAAGACACAGAGTTCTTGTAGATCTCATGTTTCTGGAGGCTTTTGAGCTCTTGAAAAGGAAGATTTGTGCCGCACCTATCCTTCAAGATCTTGACTGGTCTCTCCCCTTTGAGATCATGGCTGAGGCTTCAGATTTTGCTATAGCAGTTGTGTTAGGACAATGAAGAGAGGGGATCCCATTTATGATCCACTACGCGAGTAAAGTATTAGACCCTATATAGAAGAAATACAATGTGATTGAAAAGGAAATGCTCGTTGTAGTGTGGGCCCTCAAGAAGTTCAGGTCCTATATTTTGGGCTCTAAGGTGACAATCTACATCGATCATACAACCATTCGATATTTAATGGAAAAGAAGGACAGAATGTGCATCTTCTTAGGAGGATCTTACTCCTCCAAGCATTTGAATTGGAGATAAACGATAAACCTGGAGTAAAGAATGTTGTAGTTGATGACCTTTCTCGGATTGAGATTAAGGATTCTCCTGATTATGAGTGGATTAGAGAGACCTTCCTAGATGAGTCAATTTGTGTTATTGACTCACTTTCATGGTATGCCAACAAGGTGAACTTCCTTTTCTACAAGCAAGTTCCCTAAGGTTAAACTAGGAGCATCATTGGCCAACTGAAGTTGGATTCGAGGAGATACTACTGGGACGATCCTTTCCTTTTCTTCAAAGGGTCGGATTGTATTTGGAGAAGGTGTATTCCTCAGGAGGAGTACCAGAGTGTCCTCACATATTGCCATTCACTAGAGGCTGGAGGACACTATTCGGTGAAGAGAACCGCTCACAAGGTACTTCAATGTGGATTATCTTGGTCGACCCTGGTTCAGGATGCTATTGATTTTGTACGGTCATGCCTGATTTATCAAAGTATGGGAGGGATAGTTGGACAAATAGATGAGATGCATCTGGTGATTATTTGTGATGTTTTTTATGCATGGGGCATAGATTTTATGGGTCCCTCCCCCAACAGCCAAGGACATGAGTACATCTTGTTGGTAGGTGACTATTTATCTTGGTGGGTGGAGGTTATCCCAACCCGAACCGTAGACAGTAAGACTATATGTAAGTTTTGAGATACCATATTATTGCTAGGTTCAAGGTTCCAAAAGTTTTGATGGCAAAACATAGCAACCAGCTCTCCATGTCATAAATGGCAAAGAACCATCCTCCTCTAACAAGGTAACTCTAATTCCCCAGTCTAGCAACTCTTTCGGCGAGGAGCGGGGTATTCCCTTATAAGTTCAAGTGCGACCAATTCAAGAAGAGGGGGTAGATAAGAGAATGGATAGTAGCCAATGTAGCTACCTAACCTAGGATGCTTTACCAATGTAGACAAGTCATCCAGCTGCACGCTTACAAAAACTTTGAAGCTCTTCTTATTTTTCTATACTTGTATATAAACTCTGGCGGGCATTTTACTTTTCAATCAAGCATGTTCACTTTTGGAGATTCTACATTTTCTTTTTTTTTTGACATATATACAAGGTGCAACATGTACATTAGGAGTTTGTCTTCTTGATCCAGTATAGTATCCCTCTTTTGAAGCATTATTGCAACCCACAACATCTCGTCGTTAGACATCGATGCCATTAGACTAGTTTGACATGCACTACCCTCCCTGGAGGAGGACGGATGTTTCTACCCATGTGCTACTCCAAGCCAAAGACCTCCTCACCACCTCATCAATGAAGATCTACATGCATGGTGCTTGTCCAAGTTAGGTCATTGTCTAAAAGAATAGTGTGTGTGTGTGTGTATGAAATCTTATACTTAGACCAATTAAGATGGATGTGAACATAGAATTACGAACTCAAAGAATTAAGTAGCTCGACCTGAAAAATTTTAACTCCAATTCCTATAAGGTTCCTGTGAAATTATGTATATTAAGGATAAATCAAATACATCCTTGACATTTAATCATAACTTGGTCCAGAACCCGCTAACTTTTCACTTTACATATGCTAGATATGCGAATGAGATGCAAATGACATGCAATGTAGATGAATGAAGTGCAAGACACATTTTTTTCTTGAATGCAAGGATTATATGCAAGTGTGAATAAGAAGCCCTTTTTTGTATAGCTCCTATTTTACAAAAAAAATTACAAAATTTTTTTTACAAGAATTCTCAAAGTTTATACACATTATACAATATACATACTATACAAGTATACAGTCTTTTTAAAAAAGAGTTTTTTTTAAATTTTTACCTACCTCGTAATTATTGCATAATATATACAAAAATACGTGAAAGTGTAAGCTATGGGTAAAATATATATGTAATATATACGCGTCCCCTATACTTAGTGTGTCCAATGTCCTCAGAGAACAAGAAGCAAAGAAAAGACATAGGTCGTGCTAAGTGTAGGAGAGCTAAAATTACAAAAAGTATAGAAGTCGACCCGCCCCTCTATACTTAGGCTCTTGTAGCCTAAGTGTAGAAGAAGATCAAAAACGGGACAGTCGAGGTCAGGAGTATAAATGGATGAATATATGTACATGATGGGAATCAGTCCCATTTTACTTAAGCTCTGGTCTGCCTACGTATAGGACATGAGTGAATGTGAGAACTAATGAGATCTGGAGAATAAACAGAGAATGATGAAGAGACTCAGGGCACTCTAGGATCTGGTCATCCTAAATATAACCATAAATAAAATGATATGGAGCCAGGGTGAGTGATACGAATCACTGGAGAGGGAGGGAAATAAAATATATACTAGGAGGAGTGAGAATATATAAGGATTAAGAAGATTTATGACAAACCTTCTTGTGGGAGCAAGGAGGTGGGTAATATACATGTGTCGTTATCGAAATCATCCTCAGATGGATAATAGTGAGGTGTAGGGATCATCTAATGGGAGTCGACACATGGATGTTTGCTCAGATATGGCTTAAGAACAATAGAACTGAGCTCACTCATATAAACCACTTCATCCCGACCCGATGAGGACTCCTCCGCAAATTCCTTCTCTGGTATGTTGAAGGAAACTTTCTTAGTTAGTTTTCTAGAACTTGAATCATTGAGAGGGAGAGGAGAGTGACGCGCCCTGAGGGGTTCGGGGGAACACCTCGAGGAATCAATTCTCGACTTCCTCTTATTGAATAATCGACTAGAGGAAGGAGCAACCGTGTTTTTTGGGTGGGGTTAATTTAGTCCTGGTTGTCTGCTTTGAAGTTTTGGGATGTGGTATGGTGCTGACCATGGGTTCCTCATCAGACGAGTCACATATAGATTGTAATATTCCTGAAGGGTCAGAACGCGTCTCGGGGAGGTGCTAGTGATCTTAGTAGGATTGGCATTAGGAGTGATGCATGCAGTGGGAGTTAATGATGTATGGGGACTCTCTGATCCAATGGTCGGCTCGACAGTCGGTATCTTAGGTGTAGCATAGAGGTGTGCCTATCTACCTCTATGCGATCACGACTGTCAGCACCCTTGTGGGTTACCTTAGAGTAGAGTGTATCAAGCAATGGATGTGGTTAGAGTGCTCCCAATGTTGTAAAATCGATCTCCCATGTCTCACAATCTATAGTCGCCTTAGCCGAGTCTAAGAACGCTTCCAGAGAACAATAGAAGACTGGGAAAATTCTCCTTTGTGCTCAATGTCAATGACCATGAAGTGTATCTGGAGTAGAGCACCTTGGAAAGTAATGATGACTGAAATGGTTCCTATCGACCGTTCTATAGATCGATCAGCCAGTTGAACGATCTCTCTCAACTTTCTGATTAGCCTGAGTTTGAGCTTGTCAAACACAAAGGTCGGGAGGATATTTATCGGTGAGTCATCATCGATTCTAGAATGGGTGAAGGTAGTGTCTTTGAATTCACAATCATCCCTAAGCTACTGCTTCACTCTATGGCTCTTGGTCTTTCGCCCCATAACCAAGTAGGTGGCCATAGACACCGTGTCTTTCAGTCCTCATCCACTTATTGACCGACCTCTTAGACATCAATTTACTTCTCACAAATCATTTGAGGTCGTGGAAGTGATCTATGACCTTTACTAAGGGAAGTTTAAAAATCAATTCTTCATTGAGTGCCTCCCTTGGGGCATGATCCAATTTTTTTGGTCTTTTCCATTTTCTATTTTTATGAATTTTTCTGATATCTCATAGTTTTTGATCTTTTTGGGCTTTTCAATTTTTTGTTTTTTGAATAGGTGAAGGAGATAAAGGTAAGTGGTTAGTAGGAGAGGGAGGTAGAGTGGACTCCAACTATATAGAGTGTGTGTGTTTCTTTGTCCTCTAAGTTTTCAACATTGTATCTGCTTATTCCATTCTCTACTTCCATACCTGAGCTGGAATAAATTGAAATGATTAGGTCGATGGCATTTCTAATTTTATACTCAATAAATTCATATATTTTCACAACCTTAGAAATGTTATCCTCCAAAGAACCCTCATAGAAAATCATTGAAGCAGACTGTCTATCGGAGGATACCGTTGAGATCTTGAAGTCTCATACTCAACATGCCTAGACTCTGGCATATAATACTGGGTCAAATATGGACCATCCAAATGGCAGATTTTGATCGGAGCCTGGAATAATGGAGTCAATGAACATGGGGCTTGTAAGTCTATCTCATGAGTCCAAGCATTGGCATGTGTAGGCTCTCTAAATGTGTGATATGAAGGCTGGTCAATGTGGGCATGATTACTAGGGGAAATCAAGTCAGGAAGATCATATGGTGCAACCATTTCCATTCGGTTTGTTCGATCGACCATGTTATACCCTAAGATCAAGTCAAGATGTGTATATGTGGATTGTTGTCTGGTCCCAACTTGAGATGAGAATGAGGTCTGTGGGGGCACATAATTATGCCAATAATTTGTTTCAATAGTGTCTTCGAATTGTTCATTGATTCCAGCAAGCGGTCGATTATAAGGTGAATTACCCCAAGTTGGAAGTGGGTCAAGGATGTAAGAAGGTGCGGTGGGTGAGAAGTACAAAAAAGCATGGAAGTCAGTCGGAGTTCTGACTTCATGGTTTGGATTGGGGTTTGAGGAGGAATAAGAAGGTGAAGATGATCGGATTATAGTCGAAGAGGAGTGACCTAGATATGATGACCAATATTCTAACATCTTGAAGAGTAACGGATGAATGTAAGCGAATCGAGGAAGAAAACGTGTAAGTACATAGTATAATGCACACAAAAAGACACAAAACAAACACAAGAGCAAACTTCAAATTCACCAACTCAACATGTGAGGGTCGTAAATGATCGGTCGAGTTATCTTGTCAGTTTTAGCTGGAGATAAATGCAAGTCTTGAAAGATTAATGACTTGTTAGGTGCTTATACCTCCCTATTGAATGTCCTAATTCTTACGAATAGATGCGCCCACTTTCATCCAGTATAGGAGTAAGTGCGGATCGTATAAATATGAATACATGTTTCTTAAGGACAAAGCCTTATAAGACAGCCTCTAAACCTCCCACTCTACTAAGGAAATTTGGATCGTTTATCGACTACCCATAGATCCTCACTGAAAAAGTGGCTAATCATTTTTTTAACCAGTAGTGTATATGAAAAACCTAGCTTTGGTTGCATCCTAGTGTCGTCTCTCTCTCACAGTAAATCAGACAATGACAGGGTCGCTCTCCTGCAAACAAGGGTTAATTTCAATGAATTTTTGGTCCAATTCAATTAGCAGTACTAATTTTAGTGATTAGTTGTCACTGTAATTAATCCTTACAAGCAATTATGTCTACCGTCTAGTCCCAATTCCTTTATCCTAGGTTAGAAAAACCTAGAAAGGGCATCGGAAAAGCCATTGCGATCGAGGAAATGAAAATGAATGCTTGAGTAAAAAGACTTACATTTCCTCCAGCTCTCTACATGCAGGATGCAATACAGAATTGAAATTTTACACTATATGAAATGCACATGAGAAAACCGTTCTTAGACAGGCAAATCTATTAGTGAGTGATGAACAAATTAGTTTTGACTAATAGCTCTGTAGTCTAAGTGTGTCTCGTTAAATGTGATGTGTGGTCCAATAGAGTACGAGCACAAGAAAAATTTTGCTCTGAGAGTCGCGAGTGCATGTCCTAAGTGCATGTCCTAGTATATGTCAAGCATACCATACGACTACGAAGGGTCCATTGTCTAAGGTATCGGGTACTTACGCGAGATTCCAAATGGAATCCACTGTAAATATGGAATTATTACAAATTAATTAAAATGATATCTCTTCAAAAATCTTCTTGGCATCTCAACAGCCAACTCGATCCACGAATCGTCTACCTGCGATTTACATCCAGATGCGTCGACTTCAAGAAAATCGCTCCATGTCTATCGGGCCCTCCCACAAAAAGATAAAAATTCTATGTCAAAGAGGGATATCAAAATATATACAAAAATAAACAAAGAAATAATTAAAGAAAAAATGGAATAATTACAAAATGGTTTGGGGATCAGACTACCTGAGTGAATGGAAAACCAACATTTAATTTTCTAAAATGATCCTAAGCTGTTTGCCTCTCCTACAATAGCATCATTTGCAAAACCACATAAATTTTCCTTTTAATTTTATCAAATTAACCATTAAAACATGTTCGTTGCAAGTGGGTAATCTTGGATCAATCAAAAACCACATCTTAATTAATGTGTCAATTAAACGCAAGCGGTCAATTTTTTTTACTTGACAAGCCCAAGGTCGAACTCAGTGAGGCCACTATCTCCTTAGGTTGATTTAAAGTCGATGTAGATGCTAGGTTTTCATAGAGGTATTTTTTTATATTTTTAAATGAAATAAATGAGTGGAATGCGAATTTGGTGAAGTCTAGGGGTTAAATTGCAAATTATGTTCAAACAATATCTAAAAATTCTCAAACTTATCCAGAAGTTAATTGATGATGAAATTAAGCCCTGCATTTTTTTAGAATTTTCTGTCTTAATATAAATTAATTATGAATAAAAGATACAAACCAGGTGATTTTTGCAAATTTAATTTTAATAAAAAACAAACCAATTTATTTAAAGGAAATAAAATTATCCTAAATGAGTCTATGTGAGAAGAATCCAGGAAAATTATTAGATCCCAAAAATAATTGATCTAAGATCTACTAAAAATAATTTACTTAAATCACCAATTAATTTATTCTAACTTCGACATGCATGCAAATGTGATGAAATTGGGCACAATTTAGAAAAATCTAGACTTTAGCTACTGTGGATTTTTGAAAATTTTTAGAGCAATGACTAATTTAAAATTAATTGAAACATCACGCAATGGGTAAGATAAGCTATTTTCCTCATCCTTAATGATATTAAATGAAACACAACTCCTAAAAATATATTCAGTGTTCATAATGATAGAACAAGAGTTGTTCTATAATATAATATTTTTACAATAATAAAATTATGCTAAATGAATGTTCAAATTACAATACAAATGCAGGGGACTAATTGCAAATACATAATTCAAATTGAAAAAAATATAGCGCACAAGGCGCTTCTTTAATTACCTAGAATCATAGGGGAAATTTCACAATTTTCCTAAGAATGGGCGTTTGTCACGTGAGAGTCTGGAGGTGTGGACTGAATGGAGAAATTCGGATTATCATAGAGTCTCTTATGCAATATCTCCACCAGGGCATGTGCTAGGCACGTGCCTGCTTGAAAAGGGGGGCTTGTTATTTGTTGGAACTTGAAGGACCGCTTCGCAATTTCCCCCACCCGTACAATGTGATGCGCATGTGCGAGAAAAATAGGGTCGGGGTGATCGTTTTAGATTGTTCATACACAAACGACCGCTAGGTGCGGTGGCACTGGAGGGCGACTAGAGCATCGAGGATGATTGGAGCTGCTGCTAAAGAAGGAGGAGGAGTAGGGGATCCAAGGGTGGCGCACCGCAAGAGGATGTTGAAATGTATAGTCTTTCAGCCCGAGGAGCAAGAAGAGTCGTTTGAGGTGAGGCGATGACACTGAGGTGATCATGGCGCTCACGCGGGTTGGTAAAGGGAGATGATGGTATGTGTCCGAGGGCGGTCAGTGGTGCTACAGTGGCGATCATCGACTGGAGAAGAAGTCGTTGGCAATGGAGGGTGCTGGGGTGTCGCTCCAGTCGATGATCATCGATTGGATGTGAGGTGGCTGGGAGTTTGCCTAAAGTTATCGGGTGGTTGTACGCAATTAGGGCTGAGGCCGATGCGACATTGTGTGGCTTGTGGATGATGTAACTGGGCATGGGCTGGTAGAGGCATCGATGATGATGGCACCAGTGAAGGTAAGGGCAATGGTCAGTGGGGGATGAGCAGAGCAAGAGATGAAAGTTGGGATGATGATAAGGCGAGGAGGGACAAGATTGGGGGGCGATGACGATGGCAGAGATAAAACCCAAGGCGGTGAGGTCAATGGTGAAGAGGAAGAACAAAGAACCAATGGAAAAGATGTAGAACAAAGGAAGGAGAAAGAACAAGGGAGAAAGAAAGAAGAAAGAAGAACTATACATTAGTGGATGAACAATTTTTGCTTGTGGAGGAGCTCACGACGAGCTCTGATTATCGCTCAAGTTGTCGGCATGCAATGAGCTTGGCGAGGTTGATGCAATGTCGAAACAAGGAAGTCGACCCCACCTCGAATCTCGCTTGGAACGAAAGTCAGTTCCCATCTTCACCTACGAAGGTGTCGTTGTCGTTGTCACCATAGCAAGCCCAAAGCTGGTGGGCTTGTTGGCTCTAGTGGCATATGAAAGGTGTGGTGGGAGCGGAGTCACCTTTTAAAGGAGGTTGCAGGGGTGAGCGGGGTATGCGGTCGAGGGATCGTGGAGGAGGTGGTAGCGCAACCGCCGCGTTCCTGGAGTGCCAGAGGACGGTTGCAGGTAATGCGGGCTGCGTGGGAGAGTTGGAGAGGAAGAGGTAGAGGGGCGAGGGGGCGGGTCAAACGGAGTAGGGGTCGTGGTGCACTGTCAATTTCCATAAATCATAACTTCATACGAACTCTAATTTCACTCTCTCACCTTTGAAGTTCATAAAATAACATTCTCTAATTAAGGAAGGTGATTTCACTAAAACGGAGTCCGTTTGCAAAAACTTGATTTTAAGACCAAGTGACAACTGGGTTTCTTTGCTATTTATTTTATTCAGAATATATTATTTATAGCGTAAGGTGTGGTGGTGCGAGTTGAGCAAGACCGCACACCAAGCGAAAAGGTGTGGGTAGTTGGGAGGAGTGGGGGCCATCATGTGTGTGCACGTGATGGGCTGTGAAGGTGAAAAGAGAGGGGGACACGTGGCGCGCGGGGGTGCAACCATGTGGCGAGTAAAAATAATAATAATTTCCTTAATAAATAATATATATAATTTAAAAATATAAATAATAATTAGTAAATAATAATAACTAAATTAATTTTAAAAATACACGTAAATAAAATAATAAAATAAATAAAATATATAATTAATAATTAAAGAAATATATATAAAACAAATAAATAATAAATAAATAAAAATAATAAAAAATGAGGGTGACACATGGCGACTCAGGAGTTGCCATATTTCTCTCCCAGAAAAATCAAAAATTAAATGTAAAGAAAAAATTAAAAGGAAATAACAAAAGGGGTCAGATCAAAAAGTAGTCAACACAAAAATTGCTCGTCTCGACAAGACTATAACTTTCTTGAAGGACCAAAAATCAAAAGAAGCCACTTGTACAAAGTGCACTTTTGGGTGGCATATTATAAGTATAAAATATCGTATTTTTATCATTTGTCGATTTTTTTCATTTTTAAAATAGAAAAATAAAAAAAATTAGAGAAAATATGAAAGGAATATTTACAACTTGATCTAAACTTTTTTTGGATTTATAATAATTAATAAAATAAAAGATAAAATGAAGGGTAATTTAGTCAATATGTAAAATATATAATAGGGGCCCAAAACCCAAGTTTCACATATGAACTCCTATTTTTTATGAAATTGGACATGTTTTGAAGGTATTTGAATGTATATTACTTTCAAAATGATTAGACCTAAATCGAATACTATATGAAAGAGATATGTGCATTTTAATAGTCTTAAACTAAAGTTTGAGTTTTATCGGTCAATTTTACAAGTTAGTATTTTCTTGATATTTTTCCTTTGTTAGTGTTAGTAATATATACACTATAGAGTTGTTTTTATTGGGTTTGGAGTTAGTATAAAATAGATACAATAAGTGAATTTGGCTAATTTACAGGTAAACATGTACAAGTGAATTTGGCTCCTTATTTGATGCAAATATGCATGCTAAAATGCAAATATTAATTCTAAATGCATGAATGGGAATAATGCATTAATAGGTGGAAATATGAATCTAATTACTCAGAAACAAAGCTCTATTTTCGACTTTTAGAGTGACGAATCACAGATTCATCAAGGACATAACACATGCTAAGTATATGGGGTGTGTATTTTCACATATTTTTGTATATATTACATAATAATTATGGGGTGAGTAAAATTGGTAAAAAACAATAAAACAAAAAAATCTTTTTTTAAAAAAACTTTTTTCTCTTGTCATTCCTTATCTACTTTAAATAAATTCAAAAAAGTGTGGTTTTTCAAAAAAACAAAAAAACCAACTATTGAGTTGGTTTGGTCCTCCACTTTCACATTCACACAAGACTAGTGATGTTCAAGAACACTTGGTTTATGAGATCTTGAGATTTTGACTTAATCAACCTTAGTCATTAGGGTCTTTGACTTAATTATTCGCATTTCCCTAGTTTGAAAGATTTGTGTGCTATATCGCATGCTCAGTCTCTACCTTAAGAATATGATCAGCACCTCACATATAAGACTGTAGTTGTGATGAGATGAGTTGAAATTTCACTTGACGAATTGGGATGAGGGATTTTAGTTTGGATCTGATTTTATGATGCTTGAGGATGGGATAAAATCAATGAAGGCTTCATGAAATCTATGTGTCAGCACCTTTATCCAGTAAGAGAACATGATTCTTGTACTATCTCTTGACATTGCCCTATATGCCAGGGTGTGATGAAATCAAAAAAATTGTTGATTAGTGTGTGCTAAGATTCAAAAGCAAAGAAAAGAAAGAAACAAATGTTGAAAGAAAAGCTCTCGCCACACAAAGTCAAATATCAAAGAGCTTCCACCAAAGGTGGGCGCTCCCAACCATTCCAATGTATCCACTTGGACTACTACTATTAGGACTGGGAGTTAGGCTATCACCCAAAAAGGGCTTTGCATTGTATAGTGATACAATTCTAGGTGTCAAAGGTATCTTAGATACTCAAAAGAGACATACCCCGGTGTACTCCCAGGAAAACAAGTGCAGACCACTCTGAATTCTCTTGACAAGCACACTGATCAACAACCAACAAAATAAATGTGTTGAGTTAATAAGGCACTCGAGAGGATTCTTGTTCCAATGAGAGGGAGAGAAGAAATGACACAATCCTATGCCTCCATCAATTGTCCTTACATCTACACTTTTAAGTCTGACAACTAAAGAGGCGGTGGATTGGGTGCAAGAAATGGTTTATTCCCTAGTGTATATGATCAGGTTCTTAGGAGAGTCTCTTGGACTAAAACATTGGATGAAGTTACGACTCTACTCTTGTAATTGTAGTCTGCACTTAAGTCATATCCCTATTTTATATATGTATACAGAGAGATCTTACAATTGGGTAAATTGGATACCTTTTGACTAGAGCTTCGTTCATCTTAGAATTTTAGGATCTCAAAAATGAGAGTTCTTGAACGGATCAAGTCTTGTATTCAAATGCACAATCAGGGGTTAATCCAACTTATTCATTTTTTTATATGCTCGAGGACTAGAAAAGTTTAAGTATAGGGGGTGATGAATCCACGATTTATCATCTTAATATACTAATCTTACTAAAATCCCTGAATAAAATCTCAACTAAATGTCCTTAAAATCAATAAATTAATGAAATAACACTTGTAAATAAAATACACTAATTACAATATATTATATTGTATAAAATAGATTAATAATAAAAAGACACAAAATAAAGGAGTTTTTCACATCAAATAGCCCAAAACTTCATGTATTTTTAATAATTTCATTTCAACTCATTTTCGGTGAATTCTTTCTCTAACTTGTTTATAAAAATGTATATCAAAATACAAAAATACAAAATAAAATTCACCTCAAATAGATACTCCAAGATTTCAAAGAGAAAAAAGCCGTAAAGACCAACTTGCGGATAAATTCCCGCTCTATATGAATCCAAATTCACAAAATTTACTTTTAAAGTTTAAGTTAAAAAATTATCTATCCAGTGAAAGTAGTTTTATTAAAATCGGAGCTCGTTTGCAAAATATGGGTTTTGGGACCTAGGTCTACATAGTATATATTGCAAATATTCTTTCTTCAATTTTTATTTACTTTTCTTAATTACTAAAAAATCAAAAAATCATTTTTCTATTTTCTTTTTATGTTGCAAATATCTTTTATTAAAAATACAAAAAATCTAAAATTAGAAAAGTAAAAAAATGTACATATTGTTTGTCTTATTTTTAAATTCTCCACTCTCTTTTCTTTATTTTATTTTATCTTTTTTAGTATCCTACTTTATTTTATTTTATTTTATTTATTTATTTCATTCTCTACAATAACTCCCGTTCAACTCCACCATTTTTATAACCTCCATTTAATTCCACCAATTTTTTGACCTCCCATTCAACTCCACCATTCCACCATCTTTTCTAGCCTCCATTTTCTTCTCTTTTTACACGTCTCATTCTCATCATTTTAGTTGTTGATCCACCTTTATGCAAGAGACAATTGATAGCTCCGACCATTCATCTCGACGATAGCGAAGGATGAAGTAGAGCGACGACCGCTTCCTCTCCAGCGAGATCCGTTGGCATTCCGGCCAACATCACAACCGCCTCCACGTGCTGCTCGAGCTCATCTCTTGCTGGCGATTCGCGAAGACCGTGCTTCTTGTGAGCACATCATAGGGAATTGCTTCCATTGTAGGTAATTTCCTTTTTTCTCATTCGACATCATTTTTATTTTCCTCATTTTTTTCACATCACGACCACTACACCTTCATTTATTCTACTCCACCTCAATCATATTCACTATATCATAACCATCACCAGTCTTCATATTTAAATTTTTATTTATATTTTATTTCTTATCAAGAAAACTAAAAAATAAAAATAAAAAAATAAATTAAATCTAAAAAAATAAAAAAAATAAAAAAGTAGGCCACCAACCGGTTTGCTCCTTCTCCGCCTAGGACCCTAGGTCACCTTTCTCTCTTGACTGGCCACGTTGCCTAGCCCACCACCGGAGCCTCCCCGTCTCCAGCCCTTTGTGTGCTTCCAGCATGACCGCCCTCCAATAACGGTTCCACCACCTTCTGCCGCACTCCCACAGCTCTAGGTCCAGCTCCGCCAACCACCAAGTCCACGACTGGCCATAACATCGCACCACCGCCTCGCGTTCTCCCTCCTCCGCGGTGGTCCACCCAATGCTCCGGCCTACCTCAAGACCAACCAGCAACCCTGTAGGCGATGGCTCCACCCTCCTCACCTCATTACCCGTCAAGCTGTCATGCATGCCCTGTCACACTGTCGCCTCCCTCCTCCGCATCTGCCCAGTCAGAGGCCCACCACACCACCACGACCACGGTCGCATCCCCGCCCATGCGAATTTGTCCTCCCTAGCATTGACACCGCATGCGGCACTGCTACCGCTCCTTGAGCCCTAGCCGCCAGCAAACGAAGGAAGAAGGTCTTCAACTTTTTTTTATTTTTTTGTAAAAAATGCATGTTTCATCCTGCATGTTTATTAATTTGAAAAGCACCCCTATGTTTGTATATTAATTTGGACATTTTTCTTACGTCGTTTTATTTAATGAAAATAACATGTTATTGAGCAATTAATTCTTTATCATTTACCTATTATGATTTTTTTGAGACTTAGGTTAATTATTTAAATTTGTTAAGTGAAAAATTACATATTTTACCCAATCCATGGTCTTAAATTTTAAGTAATGGTTATTCCAAAAATTATGAAAAAACTAGAAATGATGCCTTGAAATGTGCTTAAAGTATTGTACAAATTTTATTTAACTGTGCCTTAAATAAATTATAGAGTTATTTTAGTAAATGATTTTAATTAAATCCATACATATTTGCAAAATTCTAGCTCTCGTTGATTTCATGTTAATGTACCTTATTGAGATAATTCTTTCTATGGATGATTTCACATTGTGGATTTATTATGAATTAAATACTTGTTGTCACTCTGTTTTAATTAAAAATCCATAAAAAATCATATATTCTAGAATTATTCTAAAAAAAGTTATTTTAACATGATTCCATCATGTTTAAGTTCTAGTAAAATTTTCGTAATTTTTGCAATCTGTTTGAGTGAAATCTACGTGAAAACCAATAAAAATGTGCATTTTTCATTATTGCATTTTAATCCATAAAATTCCAAAACAATGTGTGATGCATTCATCATAGGATTAGGTTTTTAGGAAAAATATAATTTTGCTAAATTCGATTAATTTCACATTAAAATTAATTTGGCTAATTTGTGTGTTTCTTATTAACTTGATTCATCCGCATTTTACTTCGCATTTTTTTTGCATTAAAAAATTAAAAAATCCGTATTTAGAAACCTAAACCTAAGTTTTCTGAATTAACCAAAAGTTTTTCTTTTGCCTCCTTTTGTTCGACCTCGGACTTGCCTGAAACATAAATTTAAGCCGAGACACTCTTCACGGAGATCTTTTCTTGGTTCTGATTAATTGTCTGAGTGTCGTGCTACAATGAGTACAATTAATATACCCACTCATGAGATTTCATCAGTGGCGCGTCAATGGAGATTGGGTTCGTGCACAAGGAGTGAGGTGAACGTGCGACTGGCGGGGTGCTGCAGCGTGTGTTGGTGGCGGATGTGCGTGGAGGGAGGCGAGAGTGCGGCTAGCGGGGTGCTGCAATGCGCGATGGTGGCGGTTGTGCTCGGAGGGAGTCAAGCATGTGGCAGTGCTGTTGTAACCGTGCGCAGAGGTCTGGATAGGCATAGCAAATGGTTGCTCCCTTTAGCTATGCTTGGAGATGTACAGTGATGAGGGGCTCCTTTCCTCTTCAATGGAGTACTTGATCAAGGAGGTCAGTGATCATTCATCTTTCAATAGAAGAGTCTTGCAACATGTAACTACAAGTTGGAAGATGTGCTCGAAATGGCATGGGAAATGCACGAGGCTCCAGCCGATGTAATGACCTGAGATGATGGCTTGTGGGGAAGAAGGGGTTGTGGAGAGATATGAGAGGTGAGAGTGTGTGTTGGAATGTGGGTTGGTTGTGATGTTCAAATAGATATAAAAGATGATGAAATTAGTAGAGGAAGAATAGAGGTTCCAATCATAGCAAAAACAAAAAAATAAGGTGAGGAAGAAGAAGAATGATGGAAAGGGAACTATACCTGATGGTGGGTGGATGTCAATGCCGGTGAATAGACAAACTAGACATTCTCCTTGACCGGAGTTATCTCCTCGAGCGGGTCGGCAAGGCTCCCAGAAAGCATTGTTGGCTTCCAATGAAGAACAGCAATGTAGGGATATATGTTGCAGCAGATCTCGCAAGGACTCGTCGTCGCTCAACACCGAAGGATGAGCTATCACCTCAGAGCCTCGGTGGAGTAGGAGCTCTCCTCTTGAAATGGTGGATGGGGAAGAGAAGGGAGGAGATGGGAATAAAAAGGAGGAGGAAAAGGTTAGAAAGGAGGTGGGGAAGGTGGCTTGGGTGGGAAGTTGGATTAGAGAATAAGTAAAAGGAGAGAAAATATAAAAAATAAAATAAGTAGGCTACTAAAAATAATGAAGAGAAAAGAAAATAAAAATAGAAAAAATTCAAAATTTAAAATTTGAAAATAAAAAAATAATTAATTATTGATAAAAACTAAAATAATAAATGAATATATAATAAATAAATAAAATAAAATAGTCAATAAAATAAAATACAAAAAAAATAAAAAAACGAGGTGACACATGGCTACTCGAGAAGCTATCACATGTCGCACCAAGAAAAATCAAAAAATCAATGTAAACAAAAAATTAAAAAGAAATAACAAAAGGGGTCAAATCAAAAAGTGGTCAACACGAAAGTTACTCGTCTTTACAAGATCTACAACTTTTATGAAAGATCAAAAATCAAAATAAACCAATTGTTCAAAAAGTATTTTTAGGGGTATCTTATAGGCAGAAAATACTGAATTTTTGTGTTTTGAAATTTTTCATTTTTAAATTGAGATATAATTAATTATAAAATCAAAGAAAATATAAAATAAATATTTACACTTAATCTATTTTTTTGGATTTTTAATAATTAAGAAAATAAATAAATAGATAAAATAAATAAAAGGGATATATATACAATATACAAAGGGGGCCCAAAACCAAAGTTTCATATAACCCTGATTCTATTGAATTTGGTCTTGTTTTGAAGGTAATTGAACGTACATTAATTCAAAAGTGAGTAGGGGTTCATAGGAGATTGTATCAGAGAGATATCCATGTTTTAAGGTTCTTAGTCTCAAATCAGGGATTGGATTTTATTGGTCAATTTTACAAGTTAGTATTTTTTTGATATTTTTCATTTATTAGTGTTAATAATATATACACTATAGAGTTGATTTTATTTAATTCTGAGTTATCGAAAAATAGATAAAAATAAGGAAATAAGATGAATATACATGTGATATTTACACAAGATTTTGGCTTCTTATTTAATACAAATATGCATGTTAAAATGTAGACATTAATTCTAAATGCATGAAAGAGAATAATGCAAAATAAATGGAGATATGCAGCTAATTACTCGGGAACAAACCTTTATTTTCAACATTTAGAGTGATGAATCATGGATTCATCAACCCGGAACCCCATCTTTCTCCCAATTTTTAGCACTTAAACATGGATTGAGGGAGTTGGTTTCCTTCAGCAAAGTTTTACAAGTATGATTAGTCACCTTGCCAAGCTCTTAGATTAATTGTGTATCCATCACCTCGCTTGTATTCCCATGATCTTTGATGACTCTTAACTTTGTGCATAAATAAGGATTGAGCCGCCTTTTTTCAATTTTGGTACTTCTTCTACTAGTGGAGTCCTCAGACCCATTTGGTGATGGCTAGAGCTTTGTAACAACAAGCTTCCCATCTAGTTTGCAGCATGTATGAGGTATATAATTTAGTGATCCCCCTCGTTAGAGCTCCTCTGACGAAGTCCCTCTGCTCCTTGCAGTAAAACCCAGGTTTGAGTTGTTTTTATCGCTTTTCTAATGTAGTTTTATTTCTGACGTTTAGATTTAGCTTTTATTTCATGTCTTTCTACAATTTTTAGTCTAACTTGTAGATTTTAGGCATGTCAGAGTGCTAGAGATTCGTCCATCATCTCGCCTGTACATACGTAGTCCTAACTTCATTTCCACGCCATCAGCTTCCCTTATCATTTCTTTATTTCTTCAACCATCTGGCTCTTCATAATCCCCTCCAGATCAAGAACTCAATGCTCACTCCTCCACCCTTCGTAAGAGCACCTTCATCCAATCCCATCTCCGACTTTCCTACACCAATACATGTCTAGATAGCTTCGCTAGAGCCCCACTCATCTTCCTATACATGAACGGCTACTGGAAGACCCCATTTAAGGGGTTTCAGATCTAAGGACAACACCACCAGGTCCTCCAACTTTGATCGATCTCCAAGTCTCTATCACTAGGGCCCGGACCTCTTTGAGTACAACAGTTCCTGTGAAACACCTCCAAGCATCTCTAGAACATCTCAGCAATCAATTTATGCCTTGGAGGGTGAAGACTCGATGACACGAAGTGGTCTAGTCATCATCTTCTTCCATGTTCTTCTAGGGGTCTTCCAGGTTGTTCGATCAAGAACTCCTAAGTGATGCAACAATTGTTAGATCGAGAGACCAAACCACCATTAGATCAAGGCTCTGATCTAATCTGCATCATCATCCTCGAAGTAGTATGGTGCCCCCTGAGCTATTGATGTCCTTAACTGACCCATGTGGCGCCTTCAGACAATTGGATGGAGACCTTTTGAAGGGGTAAATTTCATAATAACTCGCATTTTTTATATTTTACATCTTAGTCCTGTAATTGTAAATAATAGTGTAAATAATTGTATATACATTACAATTGGGACCCAACTTTTATTAATATTACAAAAAGCCCCCTTGCTGACTCACCTCATGTGGTTAACTACGTGAGGTGGGTAATTTTTGTGTTAAGTCCCTTCTGACTTAAATTATTTGTAATTAGTCCCTAAAATTGTAAAATAAATGTAAACTTTTGGTATATTTTGTATGTTGAGACCTGACTTTTATTTTTATTGAAAGAATACCCTTACCAAGTTCTTGTTATTTATTTATAGTTTTCTACTTTTATTAAATAGATCTCATGCCTTGAAAATTATGGAAATTTATGTAGATGCCTTAAATGATGTTCATGCACGTTATATTTTTATTTTACACGTTTATTGCATTTTATCAATTACTAAAATCATTTAGGAGCTATTTATTCCCTGATTTCTTATAAAAACACAAAAAATAGAAAATCACCTTTAAAAATTACAAAAAAATAGACTATATATATTACAATATATTATACCTCCAGAATGAAAATCACAAAGAAATATAAAAAGAAAGAAATAAAAACCCCTCAATCCCTATAAAAATTAGTAAAGATTAACTAAAAATAAAAAAACAGTATTCCATCCTTTATTTTCTTCATATTATATAGAAATATATTAAAGAAGTTTGGGAATTTTTTTGATAGGTTATCTATTAGTAATATCGAAAATAATTTGACCTGGTTATTATAACCATTGTTTTAATATATTCGATACATCAAGATACCTAAAAATAATAAAAATTATTTACGAAATTCACAAAATAAAATAAAACTTAAAAAATACAAAACATTTTATTTTGCAAAATTTGAGTATATTTAGTTATATTTAAAAATATAAAACACTATATACACGATATATACTTATTAATACTTATATAGTATTTAGTATTATTATTACTTATAAATAGGTCTAGTATATTTAAAATCTTTAAAAAATAAAAAGGACTGCTCTAGTATATATTTTTAAATTATTTATAGATATATGTATTATATATTCTTTATTAGATATATAACTCTAATTTCTGTTATTATAGATATATATCATTAAAAAAAGAAATTAAAAATTTATAAAATAAAAAAGAAACTAAAATTTAAAATATAATATATATTACATTAAAAACATAAAAATTAAATATAATTAAAGCCCCTTAAAAAGCCAAAAAGTACTAAAATAATTATTATTTTTAGTAATTAATAATAATTATACGTATCTAGTTAGCTCTCAGTGGTTCGACCCCTACACTAGTTGCTTTACACGTATTTATAAGGTATAATAAATTTTAATTTGCATCTTATTTATTATTTTATCGTATATTATGGGTTAATTGTTTGTATAAACTGATTGATTACGTGTCGATAGCTGAGAGAGGTCCGATACAGTGATTCTATACCAAGCTCCAAGATGAAATTGCACAATCACATTGCCTCTTTTGCAGCATTTGATTACACAATCACATCACACTCAGCTTCAAATTTAGTTATCCTATACCACAATCAAATTGCACATCACACTCAGCTTCACAATCACATCACAATCAAATTGCACAATCACATCACACTCAGCTTCTCTCATCTTCTTCAGCTTATAGAACCACCGTTCAACATTAATACAAACCCTAACATTGACTTTCGATGATCTATTTTAGATTGGAAGTCAGAATATGTGTATTCTAATACTTGGATATCACTATCTCCATATAGCAAGATGTAATCGTGTGTCCTTAGATATTTGAAGATGCTCTTCACTGCATTACAGTATTGTTCACCATACCAGGATTGGTAGCCACACCCACTACATGGAAGATATCTGGCCTTGTACACATCATGGCATACATTAGGCTTCCCCCAACTAATGTGTTAAGGGCATCCAACCACAACCTTCTTTTCCTCAACACTTTGAGGAGCCATCCCTTTAGATAGGAGTATATCGTGTCTTAAGAGAAGAAATCCTTTCTTGGAATTTTCCATATGGAATTGTTGCAAGATCTTATTAATGTATCAGTGTTGAGACAATCCGAAAATCCTCTTTTCTCCATTTTTGGACAATTTCACACCCAAGATCTAAGAGGCTTCTCCAAGATCTTTCATATCAAAGGTATGCAACAACAAGACCTTCACGGTAGCCATCATCCATGTATCATTCCAAATGATAAAGATGTCATCTATGCAGAGAACGATGAACACAATGGCGCTCCCACTAAACTTTTTGTATACACATGGTTCATTAGGATTCTGAACGAAATCATAACTCTATGGTTTCATCAAATCTGATGTTCTAGCTACAAGAAGCTTGTTTGAGCTCATAGATGGATTTCTTCAGCTCGCATACTTTGCCTTCCTCGTCTATGAGGTATCCATTGAGGTTATAATATATATATATATATATATATATATATATATATATATCCTCCTCGAGGTATCCATTGAGGAATGCAGTCTTGACATGCATCTTCTAGATGTCATATTCAAGATGTGCTACTGTAGCTAGCAGTGCCTTACTGGACTTAAGCATAACCAATGGAGAGAATTCCCCATCGTAATATATGCCTTCTCTTTGTGTGTAGCCCTTGGCTATGAGTTGTACCTTGCAGGTCTCTACTTCCCATCAGGTCCCCTCTTTCTCTTGAAGATCTGTTTATACATCCATTGTGTTTTACCCCCTTAGGTAGTTCCTCAAGGGTCCATACACCATTCTTGTGCATGGAGTCTAGTTCAGAATTCACAGCTAACATCCACCTATACATGTCATGATATGTGAGTGCTTCATCAAATAAAGTCGGATAATAGTCAGACTCTTCTAACACATGAAATCCATACCGTTTGGGTGATATAACCACCCTTGAACTCCTTTGAAGAGGTACAGGTGTTCCATCAACAATTATCTCTTTAGTTTCTAGTTCAATAAGGTTAATACCCTCTGGGGATTCTATGAGTTCCTTTACTTCATTCGTGTCTTGACTTTTGAGGAAGTAATTCTTTAATAATTTCATAGCCTTAGAGACAAAAATCTTTTGAGTCTCAGGATCTTGAAGTTGGTATCTAATACTATACTTCACATACCCAATGAAGTAGCACTCTCAAGTATGATTGATGAATCTCCATTTCATCGTCTTTATTCTACCATTTTGGCCTTAAAAATCCTAATAAATGCGTGTAAATACCCTTAATTTAAGCATTTTATCATTCATGCATTGTTGTGTAAATAGTATATAAAATACGGTTTTAAAGACAAAATTCTAGTCTAAAGAAAAGAAAAGAAAATTAATAAAATATTGAAAATATTTTATGACCCTGAACCCTGAGACCTAGGCATCTCGATGACTAGGTCAACCAAGAATAAAGTAAGGGGAGATAAGGGCCAAAATACAATAAAAATCCCTTTTATTTCATTCATTTTTATTCATTTTTGGGACCTATTTTTGGCTCCACTTTTTATACTTCAAAAAAGAAACTTTGAATATGAAAGTTTTAGATAATTAAATATAGAAAAATACAAATTGATTTCTAAAAATAATATACAGCATACAAAATATACTCTAAATAAGATTCCAAAATCCCAACTTCGCAAACCCATATCTCTCAAATAAAAACTAAAAATCTATCAAAATCACCTTTAATTGTATATAACTTTTAATGATCTATTTAATAAAGGTAGTTTCATATTTTTTGGAATTATGATTTTAAAGTTAGGTTTTGGACCCCTATTGTATAGCTATACAGATTAAAATATTCGTTTTATTCATTATTCATTATTTTCATAACTTTATATTTTTATAATTTTTAAAATATTATTTATAATAAGTGTACATATTAAAACATGAATAAAAAGAAAATATTAAGATAAAATATGTGTATAAAATACATAGAAGAATTGCCTATAAGTATACTTATACATATAACACCTCTATTTATTTAATTGTACACTTCAAATCAGAAAATAAAATAAAAATATATTTAAGTTTATAGAAATAAGTCATAAATTTATAAAAAAATAAACTAAATTAATAAATATCAAAATAAAAAATAAAAATAAGAGATTAAAATATATAGACAAATGTACCTATATATAGCCCATAAAAGGTAACTTGTAATTAATTACGTCAAATAAATAAATAAAAATCATAATAAAATAATTCAGAAAATAATAAATAATTTCCATTTTATAACCTAAAATTAATAAATTCGTTTATTATTTTAAATCGAATTTACAAATCTTTTTTGCCACATGGACCAACCAGATTCGTCCAGTGGTTAACCTCGGTCCTTTGTCAGACATTGGTTTTTGGCCGTCTTCGTCGATTTTTGGAGGTTGTGTATTTCACCGAGTCGTAACGATTCTTTCTTGGTGTTTTATCCCTATTCATCAAGGATTCACACCCAGGTATTTTTTCGATATTTGGATTGCTGCAAATCTCATTGTGTCTCGTTCTTTGAGCTCGCTCGTCACCTGCACAAAACCACACCTTCTCTTCCATTTCGAATTCGCCAAGCTCGAGCTCCTCGTGTGTCCTTGTTGACCTCACCAAGTTCGTTGGATCGGGTCTCCATCCTAGTTCATATTCCAGCCGTTGGATGACATAGCCCCCGTCACCGTCCAATCATCCAGAGTCTTCAGATCCTAGGTGTTCAACTGGAATGTCATCAGCGTGTCTCGCATCGAAACGTGGATTAGTGGGAGGAGACGCATGGTTTGATTAGCACAAGAGTGTGTATTTTGCATCTAGGCCCACTCATTTTTGTATTTTATTACATCGGAGGTAAACTATCATCTATTGTGTATTTTGTTCTGTCATAATTGCAACTAAGCCCTCGGACTTCTCGTAATTTGATCCTGGTCATCGGCCACGTCACATCATGTGCCTGGCACACGTGAGGTGTAGGCGTTTTGCGAGGGGGCCCTTCGTCATTGTGTTTATTTACTTCTAAACCAGAAAGTATTTTCTGTTGTAATATAGTTTTGGATTCTTTGCAATCAGGACCCTAAAGTTTTGGATAATTATATTTCAGTCCATGTCAGGCTCACATGCTTGGCACGTAAGCTTTGGCGATTTTGCAGCCAAAGGCCCAAAGCTTTGGTTATTTCTGATTGGCTAAGAGATAATTTAATTTGGTTATAAATTTTAGGGAAAATTGCACACAAACCTCTACATTTTCAGATATTTACAAAAATACCCCTACTAGTGTTGTATTTTCTCTTTGTTTCTTATATTTATTTCATGCATCTATAAACCTCAAAAAAATCCACAAAAAAGGCATAGCTTCCTCTTGCATAGTTCTTTCACGTTGTGTTTTTAATTTTCATTTTTGAAGCTATTTATTATTTATAAAAATCAAAAACTTTCCTTTTCGTCCCTGTTTGCATTATAAAATACATAAAAATTATAAAACCTTCTTGAAAATTCTAAGTAAATATATTTCATATTTATTTAAGTATTCTACAACTTTAGACCAAAAATCACTAAAAAATATAAAGGAAATCTCAAAAAAATGAAAACCCCTAAAACCTTTTATAAAAATATAAAATATCCTTAACAAATCACAAAAATATAGTTTATATTTCTAAATTTTATTTTTATTATTATATTTATTTTAAAATTTAGTTGGAGATTTTTTTACTGTTTGATATCTTCAATCTCCATTTTAAATTTAACTAATTATTTTAACCTTGTTTTGGGCATTTTTGTCTTTAAAAATTATATAACAATCAAAAAATTCTAGAAAAAACATAATATATATATAACCCAAAAAGATTTTATTCATTGTATTTTGATTATTTTTACCTATTTTTGTGTATATATTATCTCTCACTTACCTATTTTGTATGTATACTCTTTATATAGTTTTGCATTTATATTAAAAGAAAAAAATATAAAATACAAAATATAAAATATAAAATACAAAATCAGAAAATTAAAAATAAAAAATAAAAAAATATAAAATTAAAACCCACAAAAAATAGTACATCTATAGACAAATACATCACATTCAAATTTTGTGCACCATTGCCCCAATCTACCTGCTTATTCCCTGTGTTCGACCTCTACATTACTTGCACTATACACATCTTTTGTAGAGTTATAATAAACTTTAACTCCACATCTTGCTTTTCAATATTTGATTCATCTGTTGTGGGTTAACTATTGTCTGAAGTAGGATTTCTTGCAGGTCACGACAGCGACTGTGTCTTCGCTTTGTGTGAAACATATTTAGATCCGTGAAAGATCCTCTTCAACAAATGGCACTGTTGCCGAGAAGCAACAACGTATATATTGGGATTCATTATTGATTGTAATTATTTTCTTATTTTTGTGCTTCTACTATTTCCTTATTATTTGATATAATTGTTTAAGTTGTCTAACCCATCTCTTTGTTAACTTTGTGCGAGGAACCACGGATCGAGGGAGGCGATCTACCCTAGGCACCTACGCACCCATGTGAAGCTGGCTTCAGCTTGCTGACCTAGCCCCAAGGGGACTTAGAGAATTTTTGAAGACTTAGCTCCATTTATTTTATTGTATTTATTCATTTGTGTAATTTGAAGTGAGAGAGAGCTACTAGAACTTGTAATAATTTAGGACACTCTTAGGACTCTACCACACTTCACAAGGTCCAGTGCCCGAGGGATTGTTCTCTTAGAGGCCTAGTCGGTTTTTTCATGGTTTTCATCGCCTTTCATTTTGTTTCTTGGTTTTGTTTTCCTTACTTTGTGTGATTGAGCCTTTAGTTTTAGGATTGCTTGGGATAGATTAAGGCCAAACACCTAATTATATTACATGTGCCTATAGTGACGATTGGTCTTAGTCAAATCTAACCTGCTTCTCACTTAGTCTCAGAACCCCCACGCCGTGAGAGTTCTCCATACAGCACTAGCAGGACCCATTGTGGTGGGCATTGAGGAGATTCCAAGACTGGACTCTTAGGTTCTATTCTAAGTCATTAGCGTTGGTACTTCACAATAATAACAATTTCTAAACTTAGGGCGATTTCATTGGCTTGCATTTGTGTATAGATAGGTTTCAATTATGTTGAGCATCTTTGCATGTAGAGTGATGGAGGCAAGGTGAGCATTTACACTTTAGCATACATCATCGTTTTGTCGCTTGCATTTCTTTTCCGCATCTCTGCCTCTGATTTTGATAACCTTGGTGCTAAGTAAAATTGACTCCTCATTAGGTGCGTGCATTCTTACTAAAAATCCAAAAAAAGGTGATAACCGATAAAATTGGGACTATTAATATTACTCAACTATAAAAAAGACCAAAAGAAAAATCTTGTCTTGGGGCGAGTAATTCTCTCATTGTCTTCACTTTTACTTGCACGCGCACAACCTAAGGACTAGTGCCCAAATCCCATTCAGCCTCCTAAGTGTTTGTACAACTTTTGGACTTCTCACCTAACACTAAAACAGACAAGATAAAAAGACCGCACTTTTGCAGTCCTCATCGAGTTGAGTAGGTGAATTGAGGGTTTATTTTGCATGAGTTTGTTTGTGATTCCTTGTGTGCATCCAAGATCGCTTCTGCGCATTTGCGTATTTTTCTCACTTCTCTTGATTTGAACTTTGTGCTCTCCCGAACATTTTCCTTTTGTTTCGAGATGGCTGATCGGATCGTATTTTATCTGGACTTTGTGAATCCCTCGTTCACTCCAACCGGTCCACCTCCCTTTTTTCAGGAGGACTTTGCTTCTGACTTATGTACATATCCTTCCCAGCCACAATATCAGACCTTGGACTTTTAACCACATCCACCTTCACCTCTATATTTTCCACCTTCACATCCAACCGAGATTGATCTGTTGGAGTCACCTCTCATGATTTCCACTCTTGAGACCTTGACTCGATTCATGGAGCATATGAATTCAATGATTCATGACCTTACTATCCTAAATAAGAGCCATATTGATGCTTCAGGATCTGATGATTTGGACTTGATTGAGGATTTCCATGAAAGCTTGCAATCGCCTAAAATACAAAAAATGAGCAAAATTTAAAAATACAAAAAGATTTCGGGAGACCTTTGGTTGAGTCAGACTATGAGGAGAGTGCCCACTTGCCATACTCTTTGACCACACAACCATTCGCACCCTATCCCACCTTTGACCCCGAGGATGCCGCTTACAGACTGTTCTTAGCATTCCTCGTGTATATGCTGATTTCGATCTCCTCCCTTGTATAGAGGAGGTCCAAAAATTAAAAAATTTATTGATTGAGCCTGAAGTGGTGGCCACCATTCATGAGATCATCTGTACCCCACTTCAGCAGGCCACGACTGATTTATTTGTTCCTCTTCCCAATAAGAGAAAGCGGAGGAGCAGATCTGAGCGTTATATCTTGACCATGGCCATTGCCATGCCATCACACACCGTCCTATTCCTAGGAAAAAGAACATTGCTACAACTTTCATTAGATGTACAATCTCTGACTTATCATGTAATCACACTCTCCTAGACGATGGTGCTTCGATTAGCATAATACCCTTCTTGCCGGTATAGTATCTTCACTTAGGGCCTCTAAAGAAAACCAGGATGATCATTCAGTTTGCTAATGGATCAGTAAAGAGGCTGAAGGGAATCCTTGAAAACCATTATTTCGATTCAGGGCACGAATTACAATGTTGATTTTGTTGTATTGACCATGGAGACCTCCACAAGGGAGCACTCTCCAATCATCCGAGGATGACCATTCCTCGCCTCTGCAAGGGTCATTATTGATTATGGATCAAGAGAGATTCTTTTACGTCCTATTGATGAGAGCAAAATGTTGATCACCGCAACCGCTACTAACCATAGACCTGCATTTGATGTGACCATACATGTTTTAGCTTACCCCGAGGACCATGACATTGATGAGATGATCAGAGATTCTTGTTGTATGTTGGATTCCACTGAGACCCGAGAATTCCTCTCCAAGGAGGAAGACTCGGAAAGAATGAACCTCGGAGTTCCTTCTTCTAGTACTTGGCGATGTGTTGATGACATCCGTGGGATATACAGGATAGACACCATAGAGCGGAGGGCGGATTCAGAGATTAGATAGGACAGACATGACTTGACTACTTTCACTGATAAGTTTATTCATGTTCACTTAGATTCAGATGAGACTAAAAAGGCCGAATTTGATTTGGTTGATCTTATTCAAGAATTCGGGCCTTTTGATGAGAAAGATGACCCGATTGAGACTGTAGAGGATGAACATGGTTTGACTACTTCCACTAGTGAGTTCGGTCCTTTTGGTTTTGACCTAGATGAGACCTCGTAGGACGATAGTGACTTCACTACTTGCGATGATGATGAGTTCGTCCCTTTTCACAATGACATTAGTGAGACACCCAAGGCCGGACCTAGACATACTTCTTCCACTGATCCGTCTGTGTCTTCACACCTTAGGACCACTGCGGACCCTCACCGTGTCGACCTTTATCTATTTCTGTCTACTGTGGACCCTGATGCCGACCTGCACCATATCAGATATATCCCTCAGCAGTCTCGCAAGAAGGTTTTCTTTCGACCTTCTTGACCCTTTGTACATCCATTCTGTTGTTATTCACTTTTGTTTCCCTTTGTCTATCTCCTGTATTGCCCATCCACCCCATTCTCGTGTGTGCCTTGCTTAGGATGTACTTTATCCTAAGTATAGGGGGTGGATGAGCCAAGTGTTCATTCTTCATTCTGTTTCGTCACTCCTGTAGTTTCTTATACTTAGGGCTTCTTTTACCCTAAGTATAGGGGGAGTGATGTGTGCATCCTTCTCTCTCTTCCTCCATCTTCTGATCTCTTTTCTTCTTTTCTCCTTTTCCTTTTCTATCTTCTTTTTCTACCAAAAGGGTGTCACCCCGTTTTGTCAGTCTTCTATACTTAGGATGTACTTTTTTCTAAATAAAGGGGGTGTGCACCCCGATTGCTTCTACTCATCGGTCCTCTCCACTGTCTCCTCTTCTTGTATATACTTAGGGATATCTCACCCTAAGTATAGGGGAAGACAGTATGAGAACGATCTATTCATTCCCACCCCTGTCACTCCATGCTTTGTATACAGTCTGTTATACTTAGGATTATTTGATCCTAAGTATAGGAGGGACGATCGACTTCTCATTTGTTCATTCATTCCTTCATTCGTTATTTATTCTTTAGACTTTTCTATACTCAGTACGAGTTATGTCTTCTCTTTTTCTCTCTGATCTACGAGGACAAAGCTCAAGCTAAGTATAGGGGGTCGTATATACTTTAGCCATAACTTGTACTTATGTATTATCATTAATAACTATGGTTGATTATACTATAAAATTCATTAAAAATATTTAATAAAAATATGTTGATTATTCCTCAAATTATTTTTTTATTTACTGATTAATAAATCAGGTGAAAACTTTTTTTGCAAAATGTTTGAAAAATATTTGAAAATCCTTTTAAAAAATCTTTTTAAAACTATTTTCAAATAGTTTTGTTGCATATATTCAACCTTTGTCAAAATATTTTGTTTTGAAAAATTTTTTCTTTGTGTGAAATAAAAATTTTTGAAAAACTACTTGCAAATGATTTGAAAATTTGTTGCAAAACTATTTGAAAAATCGATATATACTATTTGGAAAACCTTTGCAAAATGATTTTCAAATGTGTGTACATAATTGTAAAGTGCTTCTAAAAAATATTTTGGATTGTAGTTTTTAAAATTATTTGAAAATCCTTTTTCAAATAAGTTTGAGGAATATATATATACCACACCAAAATTCTTTATGAATTGATATTTATAAAATTGACCAATTACCCCTTGTAAATTCTTAAAAATCTAATTCTTGTAAATACAAGATGCATCCCCCTGTAAATATTTGTACCGAGTTTTTATCCAAAATATTTTTATTTTCGAAAAAAACCCAAAAAAATATTTGCAAAAATTAAAAATACCAAAAACTTTTGAAAAATCTTTTTGAAAATTCATAAAAAGTGCATATGCATCATCTTTTCAAAAATCCATAAAAAGTTCAAAATCTTTGAAAATTGCATCAGAAAAATATTTTTTGCATTCTACATAGCATTTGCATAGCATTAGCATTTTTCGGATTGAGTTTGATAATTGAACAAGTCTAAATAAAATCCAAAGATTGGAGTTGATTGGACCTTAAAATCTACCTAATTAACATGAACCTTAAAAAAGCTGGAATTGAGGTACTTCAGGTCTAGTTGACTTAATTCTTTGAGGATCATGAGACTTGGTTCAATGGATTCTTGACTGCCTAACTAGAGTATTTCGGAGCACACGCACGACTCTTGTTGATAATGACCTAACTTGGACACCTGCACCTTTAACTTGACTCAACTCAGTTAGGGTGGTGAGGGGATTGGATTTGCCAGTATGAGATGCACACAAGTGGAAACATTTGTCCTCCTCTAGGGAGGAAAGTGCACCCCAACCCGTCTGGTGATTATGAATTTTGAAGACATGAGAGTGTGGGTTGCAATAAAGCTTCAAAAGAGGGATAGTCTACTGGCTTAAGAGGAAAAACTCCTTATGTAAATGTTGTTGTATATAATATTTCAAAAAAAGCAAAAAGAAAAAACTCCAAAAAATGGATAGGCCTGAACAAAAATAAAATGCATGCCGGAGTGTATATAGTTGTATAGTCAATAAGCAAGTTGAGCTTCAAAGTCAAATCATGTGAGCCTGTAGCCAGATGACTTGACTACACTGGGCTTACATCCTAGGATAGGTAGCTACACTGAGTACCGTCCGTTCTTCTATTCACCCCCTCCTCTTGAGCTGGTTGTCACTTCAAATTAGAAGGGAATACCCCACTCCTCGAGGAAGGAATTATTAGATTGGGGAAACATTGGGTTGTCATACTGGAGAAGTCGATCTTTTTGTCATTTCAGTTGGGGAGAGCCACCATTACTTATATTGTATGAGTCAGATTCATAGTCATAAGGGATTGTGTATGAGTTGAAATATTCTAACCTGACTATTGAGGAGACTTGAGCAGAGTTTTGGGATTCTCGAAGGTTGTTGTATTTCAAATCAAATTCTCATTAAGGTTCCACCCGCACTAAAATTTCAAAGGTATGACTTAAGCTCTAAACTTTGATTTTGTGAAGACAAGTTAGATAATGAAATTGAATCCCATTTTCTTCTTTTTCTTTTCTTTGTTTTTCTTTTTCCTGCACTTATTGCATGAGTGTTTGCTAGGGACTTGCAAAGGCAAGTATAGGGGGATGATGAATCTCTGTTTCATGATCTTTATTCCATCAATTTGGCCTTAAAAACCCTAGTAAATGCGTGTAAATACCCTTAATTTAGGCATTTTAGCATTCATGCATTATTGTGAAAATAGTGTATAAAATACGATTTTTAAAGCCAAATTATAGAATAACCCAGCTCTCATGGGTATTAACCCAGCTCTTTGTTCATGCAACATTTATGTTGAGGATAATGCTAGACCTTGTTGACACGCTCCTGGAAAGGCAGCTAATCAGACACAATTAGCAGTCGTCGAGGTAACCGAATACAAGAAGCGTATCAAGCAACAATTAACCCGCATATAAGAATAAAGCAATGCAATACATATATGGAGTTAAACTTTATTATAACTCTACAAAGTATGTGTATAAGTATATAGAGTGTCGAACTCAGGGAGAAAACATGATAGATTGGGAAATTATTCCAAAATTTTCCTCTCTATCTTTTATTTGGGTATAATTATGGGTTTTTATTATAGTTGATTTCGAGGGATTTTAGTTTTTATAATTTTTATTTTAAAATTTTAGTTTCTTTATATTTTTCTGATTTTAATTTCATTTCCTTTGTAATAAGTAATAAGTATATATTAGGTATAATATAATTACTTTATAAAATATAAATACATAATGAACCTATAAAATCAGGAAAATACAATTAAGTTCAATACTTTTTATTTTTAAAGGTTTTAAATATTTAAGGGATTTTAAATATTATAATAATAATTATATGTAATATATAGTAATAATATATAATATATATAAGGTTTTATATTTATAATTATTGCTATACATAGTCAAAATATAAAATAGAATATTTTTTGATATTTTTTGTATTTTTAATTGATTACAAATGTTAAAACAGTGACTTATAATATCGATCAGCTCGATTAGGGATTTAAAAAATATCTCAAAATTCCCAAAATATTTTTAATATCTAATATATACTATAGAGAAAATAAAGACAAAATAAATATTTTTGGATTTTTACATAATTTTTATTGATTTTTATAAGGTATTTTGGTAATTATATTTTTTAATTGTTTTTATTTTGCAATTTTTATTGATTTTTTGTCTGAGATTACAAAATACAATAATAAAAATATTATTTTTTGAATTTTAAAATTTATTTTGTAATTTTTTGTATTTTTAAAAGCAAACATAGAATAAATGCTATGGTTTTTATTTTCATAAATAGAAAATATAGAAAAAATAACTTAATAAAAATATATTTGATAGATATTCAAGGCATTTACCATGATTTTCTTGAATTTTTAGAGTGTAAAAGTAGTTAATAAAAATAAAAATAACAAAAATAAAAATCGCTACTAGAAGGTGTATTTCTAAAGTATAAAAAAATTGACAAGTCTACATTGCAATTTTCCTAAAAATATTACACTCAATATTGTAATTAATGTACTAAAAAGAAATACAGGAACCTAGAGGGGTTTAGGTGCAAAATGTCCTGCCACCCCATGTGTATGTGCACGTGAGGTGATGTGGATCGGGCCTAAACACAAGTTTAAGGGAAAGCTTGGAGTTCAAATTACAAATTTTACAAAAATATTATATCCGTAGAGGAAAGAATAACTATGAAATACTAAATACAAAAACCATGGGTATAACATGAAAAATTACTCCCTAAGAGGCTACAATTCATCCTGATAGAAGGATGAAGATTAGAACGGACCTGATCTTGATCTAATGATTGATGGGGCTTCTGGAAGAACTGATGAAGAACTCGATGCTGGCGAGCTTCGATCTAGTGATTCTCTGTCCTCTGACAACCTGAGACACTGCTGAAATGCTCTCCTCCTTCCTGTTATTATTATGTAACTCCCAAGGGAACTTAGAAAGTCCAAGACCCAATAATGGGGTCCTGGTGACCTTGAATGACTAGAGCACATGGAGGTGCATCATGGGACAAATCAACCCCCAAATGGAGACCTTCAGCTCTATTACCTACATAGGAAGCAAGACTGTATGAGGGCAATCTACCTTAACTCGTTCTTGGGCGAAATGGAGGCAAAGTGAGGTGGGGGAAGCATGGTTCGATGAAGATGGTAGAGTGGGACCTCGATTCTCTAATCGAGGACTGATCATGGTGAATGGAATTGATATGGAGATGGATAAATGAAGGGGAAAGGGGATGGCAGTGATGGGAGGGTCGGAAAAAGGGAAGATCACGATAAAATAGTGAAAGAGCTTGAGAGTTTCGGCAAACTAAATCTAAATTTTACACTAAAATATAATGAAAATTCTTGAAATAAAAACTAAACTAAGCTACGGGAACTATCGTCTACCTAAAAATGCGAATGAAAGGCACTCAAACATGCTCAGAGATAGGGAACACTAAACATAAATTCAGATCGCTAAAGAAATGTGGTAATTCATCCAAAACTGCATCTAACATGTCATATATCTCCTTTGATTATTCCAAAGGAAGTGGAACCGGCAGATCCGTAGAGATCTCTAAGTCATCGAGGAAATAGGAAGATGGTTCACTCAAGAACACTGGAAACATCTTACAAACTACATCATGAACATTGTATTCTCCATATGAGAAGGTCTCACTTCAAGTTTTCACGTTCCATTTCCATATCCCAATGGTTCTAACGACTTTATAGTCTACCTCTGATGCAGATGGGAAATCTGTGCTAGACTCGGAGTTAGGTTGATGCCATTTCATCTGCTTCACCTTGAGTTCCACTTCTCCACCAAGAGAATTGAATTCTATTACTCCAGTCTAATAATCAGAGGAAGCATTATTGTCCTAAGGAAAGGTCGTCCAAAGATGATTTGTGAATCTTTCCAATGATTGAGGATATCTATCTCAAAGACAATGAAGTCTAATCTGTAGTCTTATCCCTCAATCAGTATGATAACGTCCTTGACCTCACCCTTAGCCTTCTTCAGAGACTAATCAGCAAACTAGAGTAATGATCTAGATTTGCAAAGTAGGCCGAAGTTTAGATTTTTCATATAAGGAAAAAGGTAACATATTGATCGAAGATCCGTTATCAAGGAGAGTGCGTGCAAATGCTATGTCATCTATATGACTCACCACATAATGTGCACCCAAGTCTCTCTTCTTTCTAGTCAATTATAGGATCTTGAGGCAATAAGTTGTGGGAAATTGATAAAAAAATGTTTCCTTACATAATTATTTGAATTCTTCCTATTGACCTTAGTAGGTGTGCATCGCACCTTAAGGTACTTCTGAAAAGCGGGATGGTTTACCACATACTCACCAAATGGAACATTAACTGTAATATTATCTTTACAAAATCGTACCATGCCGGGATCATCTTTTAGAATCTTTTTAACGATGCGCTCTCTGCCATTAGAGCATAGGGGAAAGGGATTGAACAAATAGAAGATGAAGAACTTGAATCATAAACTGAAATATGCTTCTTTTTATTTCTAGAATCAAGGTTCTTCAAACATATTTTACATTTAATTTGAAATTTAAAATAGAATTGCCTACTAAAGGTTGGGGAATGCCTATTGTAGGTACATGCTCCTCAACTAAAGGTGCAAGGACCTCCATAGATTTTGAATCTGCTCCATGATGTTAGTGGGTTCTCGTACTCCTTCTCTCTCTACCACTAGTCCTCCTTGTTAGTTGAATGGGTTGCTATCGATGCATGTCTTCCTTGTTTTCTGAAGTCTCCTCATGTAGAGCCTCAGAAACAATCCCATCCATGGGTGACATGTGGTTAACACAATCAAATGGAAGAACCTCATGCTAACGCGAAAAGAGTCTGAGTAATACACCTGACCATACTATGATGCTACTGAGGTTGATTCATGCAGTTGGGATTAGCATAAACATGGGTGAGAATGGATGTGGTTGGTGTAGACTATTTATCATGTATAAACATGATAAGCGATTGAGGTCAACCCACAAATATTGTATTTTGTTCCTGTAGGAACGCGACTCCTCTATAATATGCCATGAAAAATCAGTGGATATTGACGAAGGTAATTGCTGTTATGAAGAATAAGAGGGAAAACACAAATGTTGGCCCTAGTAATGTTGTATTGTGGGGGGATGTTGAATATGTGGGCCTTGTTGGCCCGACTGGTATGCATGCTGATGGATGTATTGCTGCCTCGACGGTTGAGAGTTGTAGACTCTAGAGCTCTATTGTGCTAGAAAAGGTGTAGGTCTAAATGATGTGTTATAAAAAGTAGGGGGGACACTGTTAAAGTGGGTGGTACTTCTCTGCTGGTAGGGTCATGTGTGTACCACACACCATTTACTTCCCATATTTAAGAAGGCTTATCTATAACTATATCCGTTGGTGATGTATGTTGGTGATGAGAGTAAGAGGTTGTTCCTCTACCCACGGTTGTGATGGCCCTGACATTAGTTGTTCCTGTACAAAATGTACTCTATAAACAAGAGCAGCAGACGTAGTCACAACATGTATCTTCATCTTAAATACCCTCTCTATCAGCTCTTCCATCTTCTTCAATAATTTGGATAAGTTGTTTCCAACTCATCCATTCTCTTGTCGATATTCTCGACAACTGTCAACTTATCTGCTACGATTCCTATGTTGGGAATCAAATCCTCAGAAAGATTAACTACCTTCTTACCCCCTTTTAATTAAAATAATATGGGGGTCTGTGTATGAATCTACTAACAGTTTGTGTTGTACTCGTCTCGATTATCCTCTCAAACACCTTCTAGACGGTGTCTGCACCACATGAAGCATAGTATCCTCCACAAGCAGCACTAACAAACCTTGTACCTCAAGGTTGAGATCTCTGAATACTGATTAAACAAGGATGGTAGACTCATGACAAGGATACTTCAGTAATAAATCCTTAGATCTCCCCCGTGTATCACAGAAATATTCATTCAGTAATTGGGAGAGACTCACGATGCGAGAACGCATCAAGTTGGTTATATTCAAAGGGTAGAACTTCATCAAGAAAATGCCCTTGAGTTGTATACATGTAGTTATAAATACCCCCAAGTTCTTCTTCCAATAAACCATCTTATCTTTTAATATAAAAGATGGAGCTTTGAGTCTAATATAGTATTGGCTAGCACTAGGATGTCTAAGGTTGGTACAAATAAACTCGAAGTCTCTAAGGAATGTGTACATCTCCTTGTGTGCATTCCTTTTTAAGTGTGGCAAAAGGTTCAAAAACTACAGCTTCAATTCATATTCAACTTCTAGTTCCACTATACTCAACCAATTGGTCATCTGATAGTGGCCAGGATTATACGTCGCATCCATGGGTGCATCCACCCCTAGCTTAAGCTGGACTATCTGGGCTCTCAATAACTTTGCATTCCTCTCCTAGGTCTCTAACCTAGCTAAGACTATCTGCAATGGGTCTTCGTGCTCTTCTTCCTCCCCATTTTATCTCTTGGGAGGCATCTTAACTTAATATCCGAAACCTTCATCAAAAAAAGTATTCAAGTGAGATCATAATGAAGATACTGAATTCATATCGACCTCGCCGAGGCAATGATCTTCCTTGGTGAGAAGAGAATAGAGAAATGGATAAGTCAGGATGTAACCGCTCCATAAGAGGGAATCATGAAATCCTGAATTGGAACGAGGGTTATTTCGAACCCATGAAGGTCTAGGATAAGAAGGTGGTTGGACATTGAAATACATGACATTTGGATGATTCAATGATAAGTTTGCAAAATCTGAACAAAAATCTGGCCAATTATCCATTCTTCAATTTCACGAGAGTACGGAACAACGAGCAAGATAGTCTCAAAAGAAATCTAGAACTTCATTTCCACTTGAATATGTCGAATCAACTCACATAAATCAAGTACAAGGAAAACCCTTAGAATATTTTTACCAACTCAACATGGGAGGGTCGTAAGAGTTCAGCCAAATTATCTTGTCAATTTTAATTGATGATTCAAATAATATTCACAAACATTACACACATGGAGTCTCCTATTACACCCAGTTGAATCCTATAAGGCCTCAAACAATGGAGTGATCTTCGTGAGATGTCAGGTTTGATATCACAACCCAAAAGGAACTTATAAGTACGTACATCAAAAATGTATTTCTAAGGTCGAAGGTAACCACTTAGCTCCCAAAATCTGTGAGAGTCGGACCTGGAGACTTAGGGAGGAAGTCCAGGGATTTAGGCTCTAACCTGAGGGATTTGTCCTCATGCACTCTATATGAGGGTAGGTACATATGTCCAATGAGGGTGTTACTACCCGTAATACAAGGTTGCCTTTATTCCAAGTTAAATAAAGTCAACTTGCATAATTCAGTCCCAATTTTAGTGTTTTCTGTCACTTGGTTAAGGTGACCACATGAAAAACGTGCCTAATGTTTAGTACCTTTTCCTTAAGTTTGTAAAAATAGAGGGAGAGTTTGTAAAAACAAAGGGAGAAGGCGGAAAACAGAATGTAGACAAAACTCAATGATGCATGTAGTCATTTAGAAATACTTGCAGTGCTTCCCATCACTCTTCATGTGGATGCTAGACTGAACTGAAATAATCTAATCTAAATGATGCAAGTCGAAAAGTTGTCTTTAAATAAGAGTTCTATTAGCGGTGAAGAATATCAATTAAGTTTGACTAAATAGAACGTATCTTATAGTGTGTCTAAATGAATCTCTAAGATAGTATCGAATCTTATGAGATCAAATTTTGTGTGTCCTAAGTTACGAAATAGGCAAAGGCGATTTGACCTAAATTTTGTCTATTTGAAGCGATTTTCCTAATCCTATTTTCTCCACTCAAGTTAGGAACCACTCTCATCACAGCCACATAATAAAAGAATAATAAAGGCCATTGTTTATAGATGTGAGAACTCAATCGGTGACTGCTGTAAATGGGATAAAGTACCTAATTATTACAAATAATAATACACAAATGTTATGTCACAAAAACTCACTAAACATTCTTCCTAAAATAATTGCTAAGTGGTCTCCTCAGCTCGTAGTTCCAAGCACCTCGCTTCTGCGTACCTTCGGTGTCCATCGGCTCTGCGGCCCTACCATAAAACAATAAATATTGAGAGAGTTCTTAAGAGGAACGTATAGCTAATTAAATAAATGTACAATACAAAATAAATAGGACAAAACAACAAATACAACAACACAAACCCTAACCTAAAATGCACTAAAAATCATTAAAAATAAAAAAATAAACCTAAAATGACTCAAATAAAGTGTTGTATACCCAATAATAATGCCATATGAGGAATCGCTAATTGACAATGTTGATAAATAGTTGTTGTAGTATGACAAATTAGCAATCGACTAGAATCAAGTCGAATGTCTCTATGAATAGGACTCGGTTTTAGTTTATACATGGAAAAGTTCAGGGTCGAATACAAGGACACAAATAATGACTTGATTTAGTCTAGATATTAAATATCTATTTAGGTCATTAATGGTAATATAGGTTAAGAAAATGCAACATACAAAGAGTGCATGACTTTTCAAGACATTTTATGCATTTATATTACATGAACAAAATATGTGGCACAATGCAATGCACAAACTCAAAATAATGCTTCTGGTTAGTTGATTAAAAGATTGTGAAAGTAATTAAGACTCAATAAAGAAATCAAATCATCAATGTGACAATCAACCACAATGTAAATCAATTCTAAAGTCAATTACTATGTTGAATAGACAAGTTAAGCTATCTAAAGTTTAATACATAGAATAGATTTCAAAATAGTGAATCAAATGCACCAAATTAAATAGAACAAAAAGAGCTTTCAAATGACCTTAATTTCATAAATATTGGATATATGGTTCACAAGATATTAACTCAACAACACATGAGCATAGGTGCAATAACAACTATCTTATTTATTCATAAAAAGGTCCAAATTAGACTAAGATACAAATACAAAAAGAAGCATGGATATGTTTGTAAATGTCAGTAAAAAGGGAACATATCTGCAATTTTTGAATAATTGGTGGGGCAACCTCGCAATTTTCCACCTATGCCTGATTTGTGCAAGTGATGGATAGGTTTATAACAAGGAGAAAGCTTGGATCATGTGTCACTCAGTAGAGACTCAAATCTAGGCTCCGAATCTTGAAGCCGCAAGTCTGAAGAACAGCTTTGGGTAATCGATGTGGCACTTGAGAATTGTTGGTTCATGCCCAATTAGGGTTGATCTGATGTTATTTGCTCCTTCTTCCATGCCGGATCTCCTCTGTAGGAGGTGGAGACAAGGTAGGGATTCGACAACGTATACGCTCTTTTTCCTCCTCCCTTTGCTTTGTTTGAAGGTAGAAGGAGATCACTAACGTCTTAGCGAAAAAGATAAAGGTCCAATGATTGTCCAGCTTGCAGTGGAATGCTTGATCGACATGGTTTCAATTGAGAAAGAATTGGAGATCAGAGCTAAGTGGCCAACTCCGACCATTCACACCTGCACTGGTTAGTTGCAATCCAAGACAAGAGGTCGAGCATATGGAAAGTGAATCGAGGAGAAATGAGGACTTATACAAAGATATCCTATATGGGGCCTTCCTCTTATAGAGAAATGATGATAATATAATGGGCTAGAATGAAACGGGGAGCAAAAGAGTGAGACTATGATCCTGCGAAGATCAATGGACCACAATGATCGTGTGGGGGATTTCCAGTTGATGGGAGAGTATGTGGATAAATGTTTAATAGTAAAGAAATATAGATAAAATGAAGGGATGAATCTCCATTTCATTACCTTTATTATATCATTTTGGCCTTAAAAACCCTAGCTAGTGCATGTAAATACCTCTAACTTGTACAAATTAACATACATTCTTTGGTGTATAAATATTGTATAAAATATTGTTTTAATGCCAAACTTATAAAATAAAGAAAATAAAAGAAAACAAATAAAATTCCAAAGGCATTTTATGACCCTAAACCCGAGACCTAGGCATCTTGATGGCTAGGTCGATAAGGAATAAAGTAGGGGGAGATAAGGGCCAATAATACAATAAAAATCCCTTTTTAAATTTATTATTTATTTATGGGACCAATTTTATTTTATAATTTTTATACCTCAAATAAAGAAACTTTGTACATAAAAGTTGTAGATAATAATATATAAAAAATTACAAAAAAATTTTCATGCACTAATAATATACAATGTACAAATTATACTCTGAATAAGATTCCAAAATCCTAACTTCCCAGACCCATATATCTCAAATAAAAACTCAAAATCTATACAAATTACCTTTACTTTTATATAAATTTTCATAAGATATTTAGTGAAGGTGATTTCATATTTTTTTAGAGTTAATATGCGAAAGTTAGGTTTTGGATCCCTATTGTATAATATACCCGAATAAAATGTTCATTTTATTTATTCTTTATTATTTTTATAATTTTATATTTTTATAATTTTCGAAATATTATTTATAATGTGTGTACATATTAAAACTAAAATAAAACCATAAATGAAACATTAAAATAAAATTTGTATATAAAATACATAAATGAAATACCAATACTCTTAGCTATATATAAATATATCTATTTATTTAAGTGTATATATATCAGACAAATATATTAAAAATATATTTATTTATATTAAAATAAGTTGTAATTAAATAAAATAAGAAAATAATAATATAAAAAATACAAAATAAAATAAAAATGTACAAAGCATAGGTAAATGTACCTATAAATACACCCCTAAAAACTAACTTGTAATTAAATACCTTGAAAAAATAAATAAAAATCATAATAAAATTCTAAATAAAATAATAAACCTTTTTTTATAACTTAAAATTGATAAAATAATTTAATGATTATGTTAGATTTCATAAATATTATTCGAGCAGGTTTTTTCTGGTTCGTCCACGTGGACTAACCAAAAGGCCCTGCTAATTAACCTCGATCAACTAGTTGGCCTATACATTTGCCCTTGTCAGTCCAAGATTATGACCTCTTTTCCTTGATTTTTCCCCAAGGATCTAATCATCATCTTATGTTGATTTCTTTTTATATTTCCCTCCTCAATCCTAGATCCATTACATGGGGGTGATTTTTCTATTAGTGGATCATTGGATCTCCAACACCACCTCGATCTTTGTCACCACTCTGCCATCTGCACATATACCCGACCTTGACCCCCATTTGAATTCAAACCTAGTTTTGGCCGATTTTGGCTCCTGTTTTTTTAGCTCTGGATCGAGGTGGGTGACAGCCACCTCTCCAGCTTCTTGGGAGCGAGCTCAGGAGAGCCTTAAGGTGCTTCCACCACCTCTGTCGCATGCCAGCATTGAGGCCCTATCTCGTGATTTTCCTACCATTGAGGTATATTTATTTTTCGCTTTTCTTAGTTAACGTGATCCCTAGGTTTTATTCTTGCCTTTGTTTTATGTATTAATCACCCAATCTAATGGTAGATCCCCGCTTCATAGTTCACTGGAACTTCGCTCCAGCAAACTCTTTCCATCATTCCTAATGTGTTTCCGGCCACATATTCACCTCCATTTTGTTTCCCTACGCTTCTTTTATGCTCACTGCACCTCCACACAACCAGATCCATCGTGGATTTATATATTTGTGCCTCCACTCCTCCAATCATCGAAGGCAGGTTCGCCTGAACCACCCGTACACCCACCTTCATCAATAGAAACCCCAAGATCCCCTCGTTGGTTGCTCGTATTTCATTTGCATATTCTGGAGATAAAGGTCCCTGAAGGGGGTTGATTTTGAGTGTGGCTGGAGGTACCTAGAGCTTCTCACCTCCTCTAACGTCGTGGAGCATCTTTGGCATTCTCCAACCCATTTGGAAGCCACCAGAAGATCGAGGGACCATCCAACTCTGTTTCACAACCTTCGAACCAGTCCATGTGGTCCGAGAAGTTCCACATTATCGATTGAAGTTCGATCCTCTCTTTGTTCTTCCCTGTTTTTGCAGGGGGTCCATGACCGTCGGATCACGTCTCATCTCCAGATCATCTGACCTCTGTCTGATCATTTGCCTCACAGTCGTTAGATCAAGAGTTGGGATTTAATCCCAATTGTTCAAGGCGAAGCATCATCGTCGCATGTAAGTGTTACACGTGTTAAGTGACTTCCATCTAACCGTTCATTCGTGCAAAGGAGTTGGGTATTTTGCACTCTTGCCTAGCTCATTTTTGTATTTTAATATTTAAGACTTAAACTTTCCTTGACCGTTATATAATTTCTGTAATATTTGTAAAGGGCCCCCAAACTTTTTAGTATTTTCATATCAGTCCACGCCAGCTCACCTCAGGTGTCATCCCACTTGAGGTAGCATTTTGTAGGTGGCGCCCTATCATTTTGTGTATTTCGATTTGGCCCTGAAACATTTGTTTCCTATTATAATACTTTGTTAAACATGCTACTTGTCCCCTATCTTTTGTTTTAATTCCATTTATGCCTCTACTAGTACTTGAATGTTTGTTAGTTTTCTCTATTTATTTAATACAGTTATTGTGTCCAAAAATCACCAAAAAATAGATGTAGGTTTCTGATTGCAGACACTTTCATGCTATATATTTTATTTTGCAATTTAGGAATTCTTAGTATTTATTAAAAATCAAAAAGAACATAAAAATCCCCTATTTGACCTAGAAAATACCAAAAAATATAAAACATTTTTGAAAAAAAATCCATGAATATATATTTAGTGTTGATTTATTTATTTTGCAACTCCGGGGCTTGAAAATCTAAAAAAGAAAATTTATTAAAATCAAAAATCTCCAAGATTCAGTATCAAAAGAGTAAAAGTTCCTAAAAACCAAAAAATATTTTTTTTTCTAATTATAATTATATTTATATTATTATTTATCTACAAAAATTGATTTCAAGAATTTTAAACCTATTTTATATTTTAATCTTCATTTCAATTTCGACAATTTATTAAATCCTTGATTTCAGATATTTTTGACTTCAAAATTATATAAACATTAGCAAAAACCATTAAAAAATTATAAAAATAGTAGAAAATATTTAAATACAAAAAGATTTTATTTTCTAAATTTTGGTTATTTTTATTAGTATTTATATTTATATTAGCTTACATCGTATATATAGTCTTATATTCCTATATTACTCTTTTAAATGAAAAAGAAATCTTAAAAACTAAAAATATAAAAAGAAAATAAAAAATATAAAATATAAAAAAATATAAAATATAAAAACAAAAAATATAGAAATATCAAAATTAAAAACTCACTTAAGAATAGATAAAGGTCACACAATCAATTTTGTGCATTCATTTACCCAGTTTATCCTTTTTTGCTCCCTATTTTTGACACTCTATACATACTTAAACATATACCCACATTTGTAGAGTTATAATAAATTTTAACTCCACAATTTATTTCATGTTGCTTTATATTTATTTGTGGGTTAGTTGTTATCCGAAGTTGGGTTTCGTTAGCGGTCATTGCATAGACTAGATCTCTCGCCTTGTGAGATTTCTACACCCTCGCAAAATCCTCTTCAACAAATGCCATTGTTGCTAGGGAGCAACTGCTCATATATTGGTCTTATTTGATTGTGACTTCTTTGTCTCTTTTGTTCATATTGTTGTTTTATTTATTTCCTCTTTTATTTGATATTAAGTGTTGAATTATCTAACTGCTCTCCTTATTTTGATTTGTTGCAAGGAACGTGGATGGATAAAGGCATCAACTCAGGGCACCTACGCACTCACGAGAAGCTAGACGGCCTTTTGACCTAGTTGTTAGAAGCAAGCGCCAAAGAAGAGCTTGGATGTGATTTTGAGATAATAGCATTTTCTTCTTCTTTATTGTGTAATTTTAAGTGAGAGAGATACAATAATAGTAATATTTAAGGCACTCTCAGGACTACATGACACTTCACGAGATCCAGTGCCCGAGGGATTGTTTCCTTGTGGGCCTTGTGGTCCTTGTCGGTTTTTCGATGTTTTAATCGTATTTTTTATTTTGTTTTTCGATTTTATTTTATTTATTTTGTGTGATTGAGCCCTAGCATTAGGATTTGCTTGACGATAGATTAAGGCCAAACACCTAATTACCATTGCACGAACCTATAGTCTTGTTTGGACTACACAATGCTTGCAGGACTCACTTTGGAGGCACCAAAGAGTTCTCCAAGACTAGACTTTTGGATTCCATTTATTAGTGATTAGCATTTGTGCTTCACGATAATAGCAATTTATGTACCTAGGGAGATTTCATCGGCTTGCATTTGCATATAGATAGGTTTCCATTCTGCTTAGCATCCTTTCATGTACAGAGTTGGAGGCAAGATGAGCATTTACGCTTTAGTATGCATCAATGATTTTTCCTCACACTGCTTTTCTGTCTCTTCCTATGATTTGATCACTTAGGAGATAAAAGGCATTGATTCCCCGATAGGATTCATGCATTCTTATAAAAAAACAAAAAAAGGTGATAACAATAAAATTGGGACTGTTAAATTTACTAAACCCAAAAATAGAACAAAAAGAAAAAAATCATTATTTAAGAGTAAGTAATCCCCTCATTGTATTCATTTTAAATTGCTCATGTACACATTAAGGGGTATTGCCCAAATCCCATAAGGTGATTGTAAAATTTTTGTGATTCTACACAAAATAAAAAGACAAAACTTTCACGGTCTTTACCGAGTTGGGTATGTGAATTGAGGGATGTGTTTTGTTTTGCGTGAGTTTATTTGTGATTGTTTGTGTGTACTCGATCTCTCTACGCATTTGCACATTTTTCTCACATCTCTTGACTTGAACATCGTGATCTCCCGATCATTTTCCTTTTGCTTCAGAGATGGCCGACTGCAGTGCTTTTTATCCGGACTTCGTATATCCCTCCTACCCTTTAGTCGGTCTGCCTTCTTTTTTTCAAGAGGACTTCGATCCCCATTTTTGTACATATTTACCTCATCCTCAATTTCAGACCTCAGATTTCTATTCACCTCCACCCTCACATTATCCACCTTCACATCCACCAGAGACTCGTCTGTTCGAGTCACTTTTCATGGAGATAACACTTGAGACCATGACTCGATTAATGGAGCATATGAATCGTAGCATTGTTGATCTTACAAGTTTAAATAATATCCAAGATGTTGCTACACTATTTAAGGATAATGAAGGATATTTGAAGATCCTTAAGTGCATCATGGAAGCGTGAGGATCGCATCATATGCGATCGGGAGTGACTAGTCGCACTAGTTGCTTTAAGTAGCAGAATTTAAAAAAATAAATAATACGATGAAACCACATGATCCAAGAACACTTCTTGGATCATTTCATCTAAAACACAATTAGGTATTAAGGTTACCTATTGAAGCATGCTTGCGATCAAGTCTCTAAACGAAGAGACCTCCTGTCTTAAGTCCGATCCAACGGAGGAGACGCATCCTTTCTCATTACCCATGTTGATGATCCAAGTGGTGAATCTCCTTATCTTGTCATGCGAGATATGACGTCTTTTTCACGAGAGAGGAGCACCGAAGGAGATGGAGAATAAACCCTGAATAAACCCGAAGTTTTATTCCTAATACATGTACATCCTGCATACGGGAAGACCCAGAATAAACCCGAAGTTTTAGATCTATTTTAGAAAGTCTCCTTAAGGGTTTTATCATTAAGGTTCTCATTCGATCATTGTGAGTTGGTATCGATCATATACTTTCCAAAAGCATATATCATACCAAGGTGTAGATCATATACTTTCCAAAAGCATATATCAAACCTTACAAATTCAGTCAAGCTTCCAAAACAAGACAACTGTGCACGGAATTCGATTCTTCCCAATATCTCATGAGTGAGCTCATGTCTTTTGGTTCAGTAAATGAACATGTATGATCCCTTTGAGAGATCATATTACACATATGCCCTTGCATGTACACCAGCACGCCAGTGTATAGACCTTGATTAGGTTAACAACCTATTGGTCTGCCAAATGTACATACTCAGACCTATAATAACACATTTGTCTCTGATCAAAGGTTGTGTTCCTATATCGTGACAGCATATGACATAGGACTTTGGTTATCTCGATCTCATTAAGTCAACTCTTTGACCTAACTTATCTAATACCTCTGGATCTCTGATCCTACGCAGAGGACCTGCATCAAGAGGTCAGTCAGATATCAGCCAAATGAGAAGGGATTTCCATCTTCTACTCAGGATGGAGATCATCTTTTAATAATCATTTGACGGTACTTGATGAGTCCTCAATCTAACTCTTTAGATATTCATCCAAGCACTAGCCTCTATGATTCAATAATTGAATCAACAGTTGTATGATCATTAAGATGGCCATGGTACATAACCCTATTTGTACTAAGGGACCTATTATGCTAATTAGTATTCTTCATTTCAGATCAGAGAATGATATTTGCAATAACATTTATTACGTAATGGCTCGTTGTAGGCTTGCATGTCCAACAATCTCCCACTATCCCAAAGAGCCATTAATGGGATAATCATTTAAACCCACACTCATGTGACAATCATAGGCTATTTAAAAAAATAGCTAGGTAAGTTGATCAGTCCCTTTGTTCCCAAATGACTACGTCAAGGCCTTTTAGGGCACTTGCATATCTCCTAGTAACAGCGCTCACATCTAATGCGAATGTTGCATCTATGCAACTGATACTCAATATTGTCGGATATAGTGTCCTTGACATTGCAGCTCGATAATTATTATAACCAATATTATCAGAATACCCTTATTCCTAGATATCTCTATCTCCTAATGTATCTGCAGTTAATACCTTTTAGATCTCCATCTATAAAGTCTTAATTTTTTTAGTATAAGACTTTGAGATCATTATCTCTAAAATCTTGTTATCTAAGAAGATATTTTTATTATTACAATCAAGTGTTTTATTTCCATAGTAGGATTAGTAACATTTTACTACTCCCACTGCATGGCAGACATATGGCTTTTGTACACATATAGCATACACTCTGCTTCTCGTAACTGATGCACAAGGGAAAGCAGTTCTAGCAATCACTTACTCAACTCTTTGAGGTGCTATCCCTTTAGATAGGTGAGTACCATATCTTAAGGGAAGGAAGCCTTTTTTTGGAATTTTCCAAAAAAATGAAAAAAAATGTCCAAGATGTACCCCTAATGTGGCGGTCCCAATACCCTCTTCTCTTTACTTCTGAACAACTTCAGAACTAAAATCTAAGATGTATCCTTGAGATTATATCTCAAGGTATGAAATATCCAGTCTATAAAATACTTATTATTATCCTTATATCATTCCAAATGATTAGGACATTATCTACACTTAGAACGATGAACATAATGGCACTCTCACTAAGCTTCACACGGTTCATTAAAATTCTATCTGAAATCATAACATTTATGATTTCATAAAGTCCAATGTTCCAACTACAAGAAGCTTATTTGAGTCCATAGATGGAATTACTTAGCTTGCATACCTTGCTTTCCCTGGGATACTTCATATAAATAACCTAGGAGAGGTATTCACATAGAAATGCAATCTTGACTCACATCTTGAAGATGTCATAATTAGGTTGTGTAGCTATAGTCAGTAATATTTTGATGGGTATAAGAATGATCACTGAAGAGCAAGTCTGATTGCTAGCAATGTCTTCTCTTTGGTGTGTTGCCTATTGTTAGGAGTCGTGCTATGAAGGTCTCTACCTTCTCATCAGGTTCCCTCTTTCTCGTGAAGATCCATTTATACCTTAAATGGGTCTTACCCATATAGGTGGATCCTCAGGGTCCATATACAACACTTGTATATCAAGTATACTTTAGACTTTATTGCTAACTTCCATCTTTTCATATTAGAGGCTTCATCACATGAAGTTAGATCATTGTCAAATTTCTCTGACACATGGAATCCATCCTTAAATTCAGTTGAAGAGGTATTAGTGGTTCATCTTTAATTGTCCTTTTAGTTTCCAATTTCAGGAATCCCATTATCTTCTCAAGACTAAATGAATTCATTCACTTCATTTTCATCTTGATTCTCAAGAGAGTCATACTCTAAGGATCACATCCTTAGAGATGAGATCTTTTAAGAATCTCAAGGTCATAAAATAGGTATCCAATACCATCCTTTATTTTCCTAATGAAGTGGCACTCTCTTATGCTAGATTCCAGCTGACCTGCATCATGACAAAGTTATGGACCAAGTAACCCTAAATCCTCAAGTGTCCAATACTAGGCTAGGTTCCAAACCACAACTTATGAGGATATTCAGGTTTAGATTTACATGGAATCTTTTTAAGGATATATATTGCAGTCTCTACTACATATATACCTGGAAACTAAGAGGTCATTATGCTAACATTCATCATTAACCAAATCATGTTACACACATGATCTAATTATATCTCCCTACAACTCCATTGAGTTTATCAGGAGGAGTGAGATAGGAATGATATTCCTTTCTCTATAAGGTATTCCTTGAATTCATATTACATATACTGACTACCTAGATTAGGTCAAATTCATTTTCAACTTCCTTCAAACTTTGGTTCTAAACCAAAAATTGTGAAATCTTTGAACATTTCAAAGGTTTCTAAGGTGACGGGAAGAAATCTCATATCACAAAAATCATCAAAATATGTCACATATCATCAATGTTTATTATGATATAGATGATCCACGTACATACATATGTATGGGATATTAAATACCTTGACATCTTACACCATTCCCAGAGAAGGGTGCACTAAACATTTTTACTTTGAATACAATATTCAAAAGTACGTAAGATTTGAAATTTTAGACATTCTAAAGTTTCATCTCTTACTAGTCTATGGATCTCATCAATATACATATGTCCTAGGCTAGATGCCAGATCATTGTCAAATGATCTTCATCCTCCTATTAATCTTTTAAGGTTTAATTTTCAGTATTAGAAATATTAATGAGCCGTTCATTAATTTTCTAATTTAGTAGAGTCCACTAGATGTTAGATTACTATATGAAATATATCCATCATAACTCTCTATGATAGGTTTATTCCAGAATTCATGTTTATTTCCAATACTTAGAAATAAACTATGAGTGTATTCTAATATCCAGGTCATAGAGACATTCTCTAAGACTAAGGACTCTCCCACTAAAAATATGAAGTCCGTCTATCCAATAGAGATTGTTGTAACAATTGCATCAATATCCATGTAGATGACTTATTAAATCTAAATATCAAATTCCAGTTTTCTAATACATATGCAACCAATTGCAAGTGTTATTAGAAGAATGCGATATAATTATTAGACTTTTATCTTATCAAATAAGAAAGTAAACTCCAATGATGATATGTAGATATAGATTATTCCGATGCACTATCCGAGTCCTTCTCCAAGGATTCTAGATAGACTAGATAGTCACACTATCAATACATCGATTTATTGCAGTATTGTCATTCATCCAACTCTTTGGATGTCAAATATATGGAAACTATAGAAGTACAATCAACTCTTTGACTTTTCCTTCTTACTTGGTTCCAACCCATGCTTCCACTACACTCTTTTCATCTATAAACAACAATTTCTTAAGATAAAGGATCTCGTATGATGAATTCAAAAGATTTCAATATAAGAGTATTTCAACATTTGTGCATGCTTCATTTAGTTCATACAATATGAATATTATGAAGTTCATGAATGACCAGAGCATATATAGTAGAATGATTACACTTATCATATCTACATACATCTTAATTCTTAATGATTTTTGTTCAGGCGTGTACTCAAACATTTTGAGTACAACATCTCTTACTGAGCCACCATTATGCATGATGTAGTGAACCATGTCATTCATGATGAAATGTCGAGAGCACATATATTGTAGAAACTTCTTCTTAGATTTTATAAGGATTATTTGACAATTGCAATCATCACTAACATGTCACTTCTAAAGTACATCCGATGAGAGATCAAGACTATAAAGAGATACAAAACCTTGGGTTGTTGTCCTATTGTCTATTTAATTGGCATTCCTCATTATCATGAGGAAACTTGCACATTGCGACCATAAACAATATGTGTCCAACTGCAAGTACAATATCTTGATCACGGATCCAATCCATGATATTTTACCAGTTATTATTGAGTATATTATTGAGTGGGTTTAATAAGGTTTATCTGAAATAAGAAATTTGCATATATATATATGAATATATATATATATATATACATATTTTACTTTGATTTAGGAATTTTTATATCAAAGTTGTCTTGCTTTGTCAACACTAAAAGTTCATTCCATTAATCACTTTTAATGTAAGAGGCATACTTACCATTATATCTCAAGCAAGTTCCGGGATCTCCTTCCTTATCTTTGTCACATCCAAATAATATGAGAACATGTAACTCTGATAAAAAGAAGTGGGAACACATTCCCCCTTGCAAGTCCTACTTGCATTTCCCAATTCAGTCTTTAACACCCAGGCCGACAACCCCTAAGGTGATGATGACCCCTCATTAATTGAACCAAATGTCAACAGGAATACAACTCGTTGTGTGCAATCCAATATCGCCCCATTAATATGAGGACCCGATATTGGGGTCACTACGCCTACATCCATTATCTTTTGAGAAGCAAAGAACCCAATCCAAATGGCTTGTATACAGAAGTCATCACTTCGGATAGGCATCTCTGACATACAATCTCTGGCGTCGGTACCCTTTGCCTTGATGGGAGACTATGGATGTCATTTATGTGATCCTCCATATCATGTGCAAATTTAATTAATCATTATAAATCATATTCATTACGATTAATTCTTCTAAGTGAATTACAACTCTATTCATAACAGAGTTTTTAATTTGTAATTGGATTCCAATAAATCTAATCACATTAAATCAATGATCCAATTAATATCCAATGAAGATTTTTTAAATTGTTACTTGAAATATAGTATTATCTCAAATACGTATTATTTCGAATTTTAATAATTAGAAAAATACATCATGATTTCTCAAGCATCATCCATTCCCTACCCTTTGTCATGGACAATACCTTCGGGAGTGGGATAGACCGCACACGGTGTAACCTGCTACTCCAATGCTCCCCGACTAGACACCATATCTGCCTCGGGAAAAATGATGCTAAGCGATCACTTTGTACTTGAGATGATAATCAATTTTTCAATCGAAGTTATATCATATAATAATAATCAAAACCATTTTGATTAATATTATAAGGAAATTGTCTAAACAAATCCCCAATCCTATTCAAGCAACTTGTTTGTTGGAAAGTGTATGATGTAACCAATTTGAGTTCTAGATCATATCTATCCATTATTGGTTAAGACAATGTCATTTAATGAAATAATTATGATCTTTAAATATTTCAAAAATATTTATCAATAATTATCTCAAGAAAATAACCATTAATTTCTATAAAATTTAAATGACAATCACATGGTTCGTGATCAAGTATGCAATTTCCAACAGTGATCCCTACTTACTAAAATTAGCATATCTAAATCAATTTCAATCCAAACTGAGCAAAGTATGTTTCCAAAGTTTGATAATTTTATTTATAAAAGAACTTAAGTGATTTGCATGCATTTCTAGGCATTTTAAAACAGTAATTAACTCCTTAATAACGTCATGATTCGCAGTCCCTGAAATAGTGGATACATATTCACTAAAATGATCATAACTTGCGCAAACGGATTCGAAATCATGCAAACTCAGATCGCACCATTTTATTATTAAATGTTTAACAAAATACAAATTATAATTTCGTGTTTAAATATTTTAAATAGGGCCTAAAATATTCACTAAACAGAGATGAGAAAATGAAATGCGATAAACTTTCGCAAACCCTAATGAACCCAAGTCTTCCTAGGTTTATGGATCGTATCCAAATCCTCTAACCTAAGGCTCTGATACCACTTGAAGGATATGGGAAGATCCTTAAGTGTATCATAGAAGCGTGAGGATCGCAACGTATGCGATCGGGAGCGACTAGTCGCACTAGTTACTCTGGGCAGCATAATTTAAAATAAAAATTAATACAATCAAACCACATGATCCAAGCATAGTTCTTGGATAATTTTATCTACACAATTAGGTATTAAGGTTACCTCTTGAAGCATGGTTGTGATCAAGTCTCTAAATGAAGAGACCTCATGTCGCAAGTGCGATCCGACGAAGGAGATGCTTGCGAGCGCGTTGATGAGACATGTCCTTTCTCGCAATCCATGTTGATGATCCAACTTTAAAATCTCCTTCTCTCGTCACACGATATCCGATGTCTTCTTCACGAGCGAGGTGCACCAAAGGAGATGGATATCCATGAGCAAATACTCCGGCAGCATAATGACGATGTTGCGGTGATGGCGACTCTCTCAATGGCTCCATGGTGGACAGCCACAATGAGAGAGGGGGAGAGAGAGATAATGTGTAGAGAGAGAGGGAGAGAGCATATGTCGTAATCGTGTTTTTCAAAGAGCAAGGGGTGCTTCTTCTTATATAGGGTTTTGGGAGTCCATGGATCTCAATCCATGGACAATACACAATTAATGTTTGAGATTGATTTGTGTTTATTTCAATGGCCATGATGTTGTTGTAAAAACACAATAAAAATTAATTTAATTTAAATTAATATATATTTATAAATAAATATTAATCAATTCAAAATTAAATCACTTTGACCTTGGAGATAAAGATAATATAGACCTCATCCCCTAAAAAGGGGGGAAGACCACCAAGTGGACTTGATCTTTCTCTTCAACATCTCATGAGATCTTATTATCTCATAAGATCTCATTATATCATGATATCTCCAAGATTTACAACAACATTTGTTGTAAATTATTTCATAAAAATAATTCATAAATATCTTGTGAACATTGCAATCATGCCATTGGAAAATTATGAATCACATTCACGTCCCAAAATAAAATGTAAATTATATTTTCAATTAATCATACAATGTGAATCCAATTCACATCAATAATTAATTAGTAAATATAAATCAAAATATGCTCTCTCTAATATATTACAAATCACATTTATAATACACCTAATTAATATGGATAGTGCTATCCACATTATTCATATCCGTGATAATTACATCACATTTAATCATCTTGGATCTCTTTTCTTATGTACCCCAATAACATGAATCACATTTACATTATTTACATCTTTTGATAAGTAAATCACATTTAATTATCTCAGATAACTCTCCTTATAATATGAATCAAATTCTTATTATTCATGATTATTAAATCACATTTAATTATCAATTTTCTCAATGCTCGGATATATATGTCAACAATGAAAATTATTCTTGAAATCTTTCAAGAATAATGCGCTTTCTACATGAATACTTAGAGATAAGGACAGTGTGATTGTATTATTCCACGTATAGTGACTTGGATATTGAGATCACATCTCAAATCCAGATCTTCCAGACCAACCATAGATGCTTGATTAAATCATGACTGTAAATCTAATCTTCTCATTACATCTAAATCACATTCAGATCATTATCCAACATTTGGATTAAGATCATATTACTTCTCTATGAGAGGAGTCACTAAAATCTAGACATGTTTCATCACTCCCTCAGAATGGAAGCATCATGGTTATACAATCGCTTATGATCACATCACCCTCAGGCATTCCTAATACATGTACATCCTGCATACAGGAAGACCCAAAATAAACCCAAAGTTTTAGATCTCTTTTAGATTGTCTCCTTCAGAGTTTTATTATTAAGGTTCTCATTCGATCATTCGGAGTTGGTATCGATCATATACTTTCCAAAAGCATATATCATACCAAGGTGTTGATTATATAATTTCCAAAAGCATATATCATACCAAGGTGTTGATTATATACTTTCCAAAAGCATATATCAAGCCTTATAAATTCGGTCAAGCTTCCAAAGCGAGACGACCGCGTACGGAATTTGATTCTTCCCGATATCTCATTAGTGATCTCATGTCTTCTGGTTCAGTAAATGAACTTGTATGATCCCTTTGGAATATCGTGTAACTCATATGCCCCTGCATGCACACCAGTGCGCCGGTGTATAGACCTTGGTAAGATCATCAACCTATTGGTCTGGCAAATGTACATACTCAGACATATAATAACACATTTGTCTCTGGTCAAAGGATGTGTGCCTTTATCATGACAGCATACGACATAGGACTTTGGTTATCTCGATCTCGTTAAGTCAACTCTTTGACCTAACTTATCTAACACCTCCTAATTTCTATTCCTATGTAGAGGACCTACATCAAGAGGTTGGTCGGATATCAGTCAAATGAGAAAGGATTGCCATCTGAACTCAGGCTGGATATCATCTCTTAATAATCATTTGATGATACTTGATGAGTCCTCGATCTAATTCTTTAGATATTCATTGAAGAACCAGCCTCTATGATTTAATAATTGAATCAACATCTATATGATCATTAAGATGGCCATGGTACACAACCCTGATTGTACTAAGGGACCTATTATGCAAACAAGTTATTCTTCATTCAGATCAGGGAATGATATTTGCAATAACATTTATTGCATAATGGCTCGTCGTGGGCTCGCATGTCCAACAGATACGGATTCACCTGAGGATGATCATGAGAGCTTGCAATCGCCCAAAATACCAAAAAATGAGTAAAATTCAAAAATCCAAAAAGAATTCAAGAGACATATTGCTGATTCATCTTCTGAGGAGAGGCTGCCCATGTCAGATCACTTGCCCATGCATTCACTCAAACCTTGCCCCACCCTTGACCCTAAGGATAACACTATACAAACTTCTCTTAGTTTTCATTATGTAAATGACTATTTTGATCTCATCTCTTATATGGATGAGATCTAAAATTCAAAAAAAATGTCGATCGAACCTGAAGTCTTGGTTGTCATTCATGAGATTATTGATGCCCCTCTTCGCAAGACCATGACCCATTTTTTTGCTCTCGACCAAAGAAGAGAAAGTAGAGGAACAGATTTGAGTTTCATATCTTGACCATGGCCACTACCCATACCTTCACACACTGCTCTTCTTCTAGGAAAAGGAACATTATCACACCTCTTGTGATATGCACCATCTCTAATCATTTATGTGATAAAACTCTCCTTGACAAAGGTGCATAGATCAATATAGTACCCTTCTCGTAGGTACGGTCTATTCATATTAGGCCTCTTAGAAAACCAGGATGATTGTTCAATTCATTTACGAAACAATAAAGAGGACGAAGGCTATTCTATAAAACGTCATCATTCTAATTCAGACCATGAGATTCACTACAGATTTTTGTTGTATTGCCCATGGAGACCTGCACCCTTGTGGAGTACTCTCCAATCATCCTGGGAGTGCCCTTTCTTGCCTTTGCGAGAGCCATTATAGATTATGGATCAAGAGAGATTCTCTTCCCTTCTGATATCATGATCTATGTATGGATCACCGCACCTACCACCGACCATAGACCCACATCCCATGCTAGTGTGTCCGTGTTAGCCGACTCCGAGGACTATGACCTATCTGCTGAGATCAGATAGGTTCACTTTATGAATGTTGATGAGATCCGAGAATTCCTCCGCAAGGAGGGACTCGGAAAGCATAGACCTCGGAGTGTCCTCTTCTTGTGATTGGCGATGTACTAATGACATCCGTAGGATTTACATGATTAACACATTTGAGCAGAAGGAAAACTTAGATGAGACTGATAAGGCTGAATTTAATCTGACTGCTTTTATAAAGGTATTCAGCCCTTTTGATGAGAATGATGATCCAACAGAGACCTCACAAGACGACCTTGTACTTACTTCTTCTAATGATGATTTCATCCCTCTTCACTTTGATATTTGTGGGACTCCTAAGGATGAACTTGATTTGACTACTTCCACTTATGAGTTTTTTCCTTTTCAGTTTGACCCAGTTGAGATACCTAATGCTGAACCATATTACACTACTTCCACTTATTAGTTTGTGCCTTTCCGTTTTGAGACCACTGAGGATCTTCACCAGGTCGCTCATTATCAGTTGGTTTCTGAGGACCTCGATATCGACCTCCATCTTGTCAGATCCATTCCTCAATGGTCTCACAAGAAGGTTTTCTTTCTACCTTCTTAACCTGTGTACATCCATCCTCTTGTAAATTCGCATTCATTTTCCTCTGCCCATCTCCCATTTTGCTCATCCACCCATTCTCGTATGTGCCTTGCTTAGGACATACTTTGTCCTGAGTATAGGAGGGTGGATGAGCTGAGTGCTCTTTCTTCATTCTGTTTCATCACTCTTGTTGTTGCATATACATAGGGCTCTTTTATCCTAAGTATAGGGGGGTGATGTGTACATTCTCTTCAATCTTTCTTCATATATCTTTTCTTATTTTCTTCTTTTCATTCTCATTTTTCTTTTTCTATCAAAAAGGTGTAGCCCCTTTTTGTTAGTCTTTTATGCTTAGTACATACTTTGTCCTAAGTATAGGGGGTATGCACCCCGAGTGATTTCATTATTCGATCCTCTCTATTGTCTCCTCTTCTTGTCTATACGTTGGGATATATTACCCTAAGTATAGGGGGAGATAGTCTTAGTACGATGTTCATTCCCACCCTTGACCCTTCCTACCTTGTGTACGTTCTGCTATACTTGGGCTTTTTTGATCCTAAGTATATGGGGGAACAGTCGAGTTCTCATTCGTTCATTCTTTTATTCTTTAGAATTTCCAAACTCAGTATGACTTATGTCTTCTCTTTTTCTCTCTGATCTATGAGGACATACCTCAAGCTAAGTATAGGGGGTCGTATATACAGTATATAAACTTTATGCATAACTTGTACTTTCATATTTTTAATAATAAATATGGCTAAAATACTATACAAATATTATTAAATTCATTAAAATCACTTAATAAAAAGATGTTTATTATTCTTAAAAATCTATTTGTATTTACTGATTAATAAATTAGGTAAAAATAATTTTTTGCAAAATGTTTGAAAATAGTTTGAAAATTTTGTTAATCTCTTTTGAAAACAATTTGGAAAAAGCAATGTCATATATTTTCAACCTCTGTAAAAATATTTTGTTTGAAAAATTCTTTTTTTGTGTGAAATAAAATGTTTGGAAATGGATACAAAAATATTTTGAAAAAACTATATATATATATAGATATATATATATTGTTTTAAAAACCATAGCAAAATGATCTTCAAATGTTTGTAAATGTTTGTAAAAATTATTTGCAAAAACTATTTTGGACTATAGTTTTTAAAATTGTTTGTAAAATAATTTTTCAAATAAATTTAAGGAATATATACATCACACCACAATTATTTATTAAATGTATATACACATCTATAAACATGATCGCATACCCCTTGTAAATTCTTAAAAACCTAACTCTTGCAAATATAAGATGCATCCTCGTGTAAACACTAATGCTTATTTTTATCCAAAATATTTTGTTTTCAAAATACCAAAACAATTTGTCAAATATTCTTGAAATATCATAAAAAAATTTGTAAAACCTTTTTCAAAAGTCATAAAAAGTTCAAAACTTTCAAAAATACATCACAAAAATATTTTCATTGTATTACACATAGCATTTGCAAAGCATTTCCATTTTATGGATTGAGTTTAATAATTGAACAAGTCTAAATAAAATCTGAAGATTGGAGCTTGGTTGGACCTTAAATCTACCTAATCACAGGAACCTTATAGGAACTGGAATTGAGGCACTTCAGGTCTAGTTGACTTAATTCTTTGAGAATCACGAGACTTGGTTCAATGGATTCTTGATTGCCTAAGTAGAGTATTTCGGAGCACATGCAGGCTCTTGTCGATAATGACCTAACTTGGACACATGTACCTTTCACTTGGCTCAACTTAGTTGGAGTGGTGAGGGGATTGGATTTGTCGGTATGAGACGCACATAAGTGGAAACATTTGTCCTCATCTAGGGAGGGACGTTAAACCCAACCCATCCAATAGCAGAGACATCTAAATGCAGGAGAGTGTGGGTTGCAATAATGCTTCAAAAGAGGGATAATCTAGTGACTTAAGAGGGAAAACTCCTTATGTAAATGTTGTTGTATATAGTATTTCAAAAAAAAGCAAAAAAGCAAATACTCAAAAAATTGGGAAAGCCTGGTTGAAAATAAAATGTCTGTCAGAGTGTAAATATTTGTATAGTCAATAAGCAAGCCTGAGCTTCAAAGTCATATCTTGTGTGCCTGTAGTCAGATGACTTGACTACACTGGTCATGCTTCCAAGGATAGGTAGCTACACTGCCTACTGTCCATTCTTCTCTTCACCCCTTCCTCTTGAGTTGGTTGTCACTTGAACTTAGAAGGGAATACCCCGATCCTTGAGGAAAGAGTTGCAAGATTGGGTAATCATTAGTTTGTCATGCTAGAGAATTCAGACTCTTTGTCATTTCAGTTGTGAGGAGCCACCATCACATACACTATACAAGTAAGATTCATAGTCATAAGGGTTTGTGTATGAATTGAAGTATTCTGACTTGGCTATTGAGAGGACTTGGGCGAAGTTTTAGGATTCTCAAAGGCTGTTGTATTTCAAATCTGATTCCCTAAAAGGTTTCGACCGCACTAAAATTCCAAAGGTCTGACTTAAGATCCAAACTTTGATTTAATGAAGACAAGTTTGAGAATTAAACTTAATCCACTTTCTTTCTTTTTCTTTTCTTTGTTTTTCATTTTCTACACTTATTACATAAGTGCTTGCTAGGGACTAGCAAAGGCAAGTATGGGGGGTGATGAATCTCCATTTCATCACCTTTATTCTATCATTTTGGCATTAAAAATCCTAGCTAATGTGTGTAAATATCTCTAATTTGTACAAATTATCATCCATTCTTTGTTGTATAAATATTGTATAAAATACATTTTAATGCCAAAATTATAGAATTAAAAAAGAAAGAAAAATAATAAAATGCCAAAGGTATTTTATGACCCTGAATCCCAAAACCTAGATACCTTAATGGCTAGGTCTGCAAGGAATAAAGTAGGGGGAAATAAGGACCAATAATACAATGAGAATCCCTTTTATTAATTCATTATTTATTTATTTATTTTAGGGATCTATTTTATTTTCTACTTTTTATACCTAAATAAAGAAACTTCGTACATGAAAGTTGTAAATAATAATATGTAAAACACTACAAAATTTATTTCATGCAAAAATAATATGTAGTGTACAAATTCTACTCTGAATAAGATTCCAAAATCCTAATTTTCAGACCCATATCTCAAAGAAAAACTTAAAATATATCAAAATCACTTTAATTGTATATAACTTTTAATAAACTATTTTGTGAAGGTAGCTTCATATTTTTTGGAGTTAGTATGCGAAAGTTAGACTTTGGACCCCTATTGTATAATTTGCTCGTATAATTCTGTAAATATTATTTATAATGTATGTACCTATTAAAACTAAAATAAAACCATAAATAAAACATTAAAATAAAATATGTATATAAAATACATAGATGAAATACCTATACTCTTACCTATATATATACCTATTTATTTAAGTATATAAAATATATCATAAAAATATTTAAAAATGTATTTATTTATATAAAAATAAGTTGTAATTATATAAAATAGTAAAATAAAATATAAAAACAAAAATATAAAATAGAAAACAAAATGTACAAAGCATGGGTAAATGTACCGATAAATACACCCCTAAAAACTAACTTGTAATTAAATACCTAAAAAATAAATAAAAATCACAATAAAATTTTGAATAAAATAAAAAATATTTTTATTTTATAACTTAAAATTAATAAAATCATGTAATAATTTTTTCAGATTTTATAAATCTTTCTCATGTAGGTTTTTCCTTGTTGGTCCACGTAGACCAACTAGGAGGCTCTGCTAGTTGGCATCGGTCAACTAGCTGGCCTATGCCTGCACCCTTATCAGGCCTAGATTCTGACCTCTTTTCCTCGACTTTTCCCAAATGATCTAAGCATCACCTTGGGTTGATTTCTTCTAAGATTTCCCTCCTCAATCCCATATCCATCACATGGGGGCTATTTTTCGATCACTGGATCTCCAGCGCCACCTCGATCTTCGTCACCACTCTGACATCTGCACATATACCCGACCTTGACCCCCTGTTTGAATTTGAACCTCATCTTGTCCCTTTTGGCTCTCATGTTTTGAGCTCTGGATCGAGGTGGGTGACATCCACCTCTCTAGCTTCTTGGGAGCGATCTCAGGCGATCCCTGAGGTGTTTCCATCACCTCTGCCGCACGCCAGCATCGATGTCCTATCTCGTGGTTTTCTTACCACTTAGTTATATTTATTTTTCGCTCTTATTTATTAACTTAATCCCTAGGTTTTATTATTGGCTTTGTTTTATGCATTAATCACCCAATCTAGTCGTAGATCCTTGCTTCGTAGTTCCACTTTCCCGACATGTTTCCGACAACGCATTCGCCTCCACTATGTTTCCATATGCTTGTGCTATGCCCACTACACCTCCATACAACTAGATCCATCATGGATCTGGATATCCATGCCTCCGCTCCTTCGCTTGTCGGTTGCACATCCGCACAAACCACCCGTACACCCACCTTCATCAATAAAAGACCTAGGATCCCCTCATTGGTTACATGTATTTCATTTGCAGCATCTGGAGCTAAAGATCCCTAGAAGGGGTCGATTTTGAGCGTGGCCAAGGAACCTGGAGCTTCTCACCACCTCCAACATCGTGGGATGACTCCAACGTTCTCCAGCCTATTTTAAAGCCACCAGAAGATAGAGGGACCATCTAGTTCCATTTCGCTACCTTCAGAGCAGCTCCAGATGGTCGGAGCAGTGCCACATCGTCGATTGAAGCTCGAGCCTCGCCTTGTTCTTCCATGTTCTTGCAAGGGGTCCAAGATCGTCGAATCGTGTCTCGTCTCCAGATCATTTGGCCTCCGTCCAATCATTCGCCTCGCAGCCCTCAGATTGAGAGCTGGGATTTAATCCTAGTTGTTCAAGGCGAAGTGTCATCATCGTACGGGAATGAGACACGTGTTAAGTGACTTCCATCCAGCAGTCCGTTCATGCAAGGAGTTAGGTATTTTGCACTCTTGCCCAGCTCATTTTTGTATTTTAATATTTAAGCCTTAAACTTTCCTCGATAGTTATATAATTTCTGTAATATTTGTAAACGGCCCCAAACATTTTAGTATTAACATACCATTCCACATCAAGTCACCTCATGTGTCATTGCACATGAGGTGGGCATTTTACAGGCAGGCCTCGGGCATTTCATGTATTTTGATTTGGTCCTAAAACATTTTATTTCTATTATAATACTTTGTGAAAATTATAACTTGGATGCTGTCTTTTGTTTTAATTATGCTTATGCCCCTACTAGTACTTGCATTTTTTATTATTCTCTCTATTTATTTAATATATATATATATATTGTGCTCCAAAAATCACGAAAAAATATTCGTAGGTTTCTGATTGCACACACTTTCATGCCATATATTTTATTTGTAATTTAGTATTTTTTAGTATTTATTAAAAATCAAAAAGAGCACAAAAATCCCCTATTTAACTTAGAAAATATCAAAAAAATATAAAATATTTTTGAAAAATTCCAAAAAAATTTTTTAGTATTTATTTATTTAATTTACGACTCTAAGGCTTAAAAACCTAGAAATAGAAAAAGAAATTTTATAAAATTAAAAAGCTCCAAAATCTAGTACAAAAAGAGTAAAATTACTAAAAAATAAAAATATATATTCATATTTATAATTTATTTATATTATTATTTATCTATTATAACTGATTTGAAGAATTTTAGACATTTTTTATATTTTTAATCTTCATTTAAATTTCAATTATTTATTAAATCCTATTTGGGTTATTTTTCACTTTAAAAATATATAAAAATGAGAAAAATCCACGAAAAAATATGAAAATAGTAGAAAAATATTTAAAACCAAAAGAATTTTATTTCCTGAATTTTGAGTATTCTTAATAGTATTTATATTTATATTAGCTTACAATGTATATATAGTCTTATATTCCCATATTACGCTTTTAAAAGAAAAGGAAATATAATAATCTAAAAATATAAAAAGAAATATAATAAAATAAAATTAAAAACAAAATTAAAAAATATAAAAACAAAAAAAAACAAAAATCTAATATTAAAAACATACTTAAAAAATAGACAAAGATCACACAATCAGTTTTGTGCATCCATTTGTGCGATATATCCTTTTCTGCTCCCTGTGTTTGACACTTTGCACACGTACTTACACCTATACACACATTTGTAGAGTTATAATAAATTCTAACTCCACAATTTATTTCACATTGATTTATATTTATTTGCGGTTTAATTGTTGTCTAAAGTTGGGTTTCATGAGCGGTCATCGCGTCGACTGGATCTCTCGCCTTGTGAGATTTCTAGACCCTCGTAAAATCCTATTCAACATGAAGATTGACACTTACTCGAAGATCAAGATGAGATAGAGGAAGACAAAGAAGATGAAGAGGATGAGCCTGAGGTTGAGTTATCAATTCTAGTAGTCTCTTGACCAACTCGGCGGAAGTTGGAAGCTTGAGCAGTCAATCCGATAAGGCTACGGCAATGCTAATTCACTTTGGATCTCACTAGAGAATAAACCTCCGTTGTATCTCAATCTCACCTACACTTGTTGTCACCGAAGTGTAGGAAATAGCTAGGAGAACTCGCAGAATTGCCGGATAATGGTTGTAGCGGCAGGGATAACATATGGAGGTTAGTCCCATGCAGTAGTTTCAACTATCTGCAGAAGGTGGAGGAGTTAGGGTTAGATGGAATTTGGTGGTTCGCATGGAAGAGGGATGTTATGTCTATAAGTTAGATATGGAAGTTGGTTAGGAGGTTACCGGAGATGGATAGGGAAAATGGGTGAAATCAAGTGATTAGTGACCCATGTCTCCCGAAGAACAATGTGGTAGGAGGTTGATGACGCAGCCCCAATCGTTGGATCTTGAGATCCAACAGTCTATATCAAGGTGGGAACAAAAGGCTAAGATCAACAGATCAGAAATGATCCAACAGTCAGAAAAAATGGGTGAAAAATAATAAGAGCCAGTGACATGACTCACTAAGAGTGGGCCACGTGAACTAATCATAATTGAAAGAACGGAAAGTAACTTTTGTAAAATCCAAAAGAAATTAATAGAAAATTAATTAGGGAAAGCGTTAAACATGAAAGTTCTATATATCGATGACATCTACGACTTTCATGTTTAATTCAAAGAGAGAAAATGTGATCTAAATAAGGAAATATTTTTGAAAGTAATTTTAAAACCTAAAAATTGCTTATTTTATTTTTTTATTTTTATTATTATTGTATTTTAAATTTATATTTAATATAAAATTAATTATGTACAAAACTAAACTATTTTAATTTTTTAATAAATACAAGACACATAAAAAATAAGCACAATAATATAATTAATTATAGAGGTTGGGGAGCTTGCACTAAGGTGCATGTAACTTTACATGCACCTGCACCACAAACACCTATTTTTTATTTTTTTTAAATGAAATCATGTGGTATTTAGATCACCATATATCACCATCATGTCACTCAATTGAACTTAATTCGAGACTTTTAGTTCATCCATCAAGACTGTGAAATTTTAATAGTCTTAGAATTATTGGAATTTTATCGTTCTAGATGAACATGTTTGGAATGTATGTTCTGCACGAAATTTGAAACACATATTCCACTATTAGTTCTAACTAAATCCCTCAATGTTTTCTTTCAAAAGATGAGTGTTTGTGGTACTGGTGTATGTAAAGTTACATGCATCTTGGGGCAACATTACTTAGGGTTAATTATTTTACAATAAGGTAATTGTTAACTAGAGTTAATTGTTAATTAAATTTAGTAAAATACACAAGCATCAGAGAGATAATGATAACAAATAAATAAATAAAGTTGATAAATCTAGGATATATCAAGGAGGGTTCGCTAGAGCGCACAACAAGGTAGAGCAGCAGAGGAACTACACGTATATGCATCGTTAGATAATCTCAATCAGATGGTTCATAATCATCACATGCAGTATTGTAAAAGTAGGCATAGTCGATCTGAATAGTCGAGTCGGTGGGGTGGTAGCCGACTCGACTAGGCCTAGTCGGTCATTAATCGGTCAACCTGACTAATCGGGCCGACTAATCGGGACGACTAGTCAGCTAACTACTCGGTCTACCTTTACAAGGATATTTTTTAATTATTGTTTTTTTATTTTTTAAAAGTAAAATTAATATAATATGCTTCATGTTATATTTAAAGTCAATTACTTTCTTTTTTTAATAGCATACTTATTATAATATGCTTAATGTTATACTTAAAGTCAATTACTTCTTTTGATCCATTATGATAGTATAGAAAATGTACAAATTTATACAAATATATAAGAATATATGTATAAAAAATTTTATATATTTAAAGTAATTAAAAAATTTCAAAACTGACTAATGTTCGACTAAATCTGATTAGTCGCCCGACTGTCGATTAATCCTTAGTCAGTGACCCCGTCGATCAAGTACTGACTACTGATTTCTACAACCTTGATCACAAGCCTCCTACCCTAAATCGAATGGATCAATGGGACCGAGATGAGATGAATCTACTAAGGCCACCCACGTGGCCCGAGCCTGCCAACACCGAGCCTCAATTCGCCCGAGCCTCGAAGCACGTGATGGAGGGTAAAATTATGACTGAGGTTGTTCTCAAATAACATCCATGTTCAGTCCCACATGAGGCATGTGGCATGGATGGAAAATTACAGGGAAGCCCCTTTGTATTTTTATTATTGTGTTTATACCCTCCAAGATCCTATTTGTTATACTTTCTCAAATTAAATTCATGTTTTTATTTCAGTTATGCAATTGGATCTCTTTGCTTATAACTTGATCATACGTACTCCAATGTCAATTATTTCAGTTTTCATTTATTGCCTTTTCAGTTCTCTATCTAATGACATTATTTTTTCATATTCTGACACTTTAGAAAAGAATGATAAATTAGAGATATAGTGTATATCCTCATCATTTATTTAAAATGCCATTTGTCTTCATGTGATGCTTAAAGTGATTATGAGATTAAATATACTTTTTTGCTTAGTTATATGATTATTTTAAGGGTAGATATGTACATGTATCTATGTTTGCATTGCATTACATTTTGTTGTTTCATTTACTTGCATAAAACTAATATAAAAATTCTTCTTGTCCATGTATATCATTATATCTTGTCACGTTATTTTGCATTGTACTCTTATCATTTTTCATAGCAATATTTTATTCATTAATCTTGTATGGTTGACCTATATATATAATTTATTCACTTAATTTAAGTATTAAAGTTTGATTAATTAAATAGGTACTGTGTGTCCTTGTGTTCCACCTTGGTATGCTTACCATGTAAAAAATTCTCCACCTATTGAAAGGGTAGTTCTCTGCATGGATTATTTTCACCTCCTGTACTACAACACATCATTCTTAGAAAGGTGAAAATGCACCTCATCATATAGGAGGTAATTGTAAACATTTTTTAAATAATATCATATAGGCAGAAATTTTTTTAAAGAAAATAAAAATATTCTACACAAATCAATTTAAAAAGTACTATATCCTAGAACCAAAAAGTTTGAAAATTCATAATATGGCCTATGGCTAAGTACATATGAAATATATGCGGTACCCCCTATTCTTAGCTTTTATTATGTCATAATAGAACAAAGTGATATGAAGCCACAGCTCATGCTAAAATATAAAAGGATATACAAAAATTGACTCAAGACTCTCCCCTGTACTTAGGTAGAAATAAGTTAAGTATAAGAAGACAACCAAGAAGAGGGGTCAATGAGCGAAGAAATGGAGAGAGGCTTGGGTTCCCCTTATACATGGGTTGAGAAAATCTTAAGTAGATAGATATGAAATAAAGATGGAGGGACCCGAGGTGAATAATCAAAGAGACTTGATTCACCCTGTACTTGGGATGAAGAGTATCCTAAGTATGTCGATATGGATCTATGGATGGGGAACTAGGACACCATGTTAGAGTTAGATTGAATCTTCTTAGATGAATGCATCTATGGAGATGGAATGGAATAGGTTTTACGAGAGGATTGGGGAGAATACACAATCAAGGCTTAATCAATCAAACAATACCCATGTTGATTTCACCAACTCACAAATGAAGTACGGGATATGGGAAAATCCTTAAGTGCATCATAGAAGCGTGAGGATCACATCGAATGTGATCGGGAGCAACTAGTCTCACTAGTTTCTCTGGACAGCAGAATTTAAAAAAAAATAAAATGATGAAACCGCATGATCCAAGAACACTTCTTGGATCATTTCATTGAAACCACAAATAGGTATAAGGTTTACCTCTTGAAGCGTGGCTGCGATCGAGTCTCTAAACGAATAGACGTCCTGTCTCAAGTCCGATCCAACGGTGGAAACGCTTGCGAGTGCATTGATGAGAGTGTGATCCTCACAATCCATGTTGATGATCCAAGCGGGGGATCTCTTGATCTCATCATACGAGATCCAACATCTTCTTCACGAGCGAGACGCACCGAAGGAGATGGAGATCCACGAGTAAATGATCCGGCAGCATAACGATGATGTGTCTATGATGACGACTCTCGCAAGGGCTCCACGATGGACGGACACTATGAGAGAGGGGGGGAGAGATAACTTGTAGAGAGAGGGAGAGAGCATATGTCATAATTGTGTAACTCGAAGAGAAAGGGGTGCCTCTTCTTATATAGGGTTTTGGGAGTCTATGGATCCCAATCCATGGGCATCACATAATAAATGGGTGAGATTGATTTGTGTTTCTTTCAATGACTAAGATTTTGTTGTGAAAACACAACAATAATTAATTTAAATTAAATTAAATGTATCGATAAATCAATATATTTAAATTCAAATCAAATTAATTAATTATCCTTGGAGATAATGAGGAGATAAACCATATCCCCTTAAAAAGGGGGACGGCTACCAATCATCTCATGAGATCTCATTATCTCATGATATCTCCAACATTTACAACAAAAATTGCTTTAAATTATTTCACAAAAATAATTCATAATTATTTTGTGAAATATTTCAATCATGCCATTGGAAAAATGTGAATCACATTGTAAATTATATTTTCAAATAATCATCTAATGTAAATCAAATTCACATCAATAATTAATTAACAAATATAAATCACAATATGCTCTCTCTAATATATTATAAATCATATTTATAATATACTTGATTAATATGTATAGTGATATCCACATTATTCATATCTATGATAATTAAATCACATTTGATCATCTTGGATCTCTATTCTCATGTGCCTAAATAATATGAATCACATTCAGATTATTCACATCTCTGATGATTAAATCGTATTTAATTATCTTAAAGAACTTTCATTGTAATTTGAATCAAATTTAATTTATTCATGATAATCAAATCACATCTAGTTATCAATTTTCTCAATGCTCGGATACACATATCAACAATGAAATTATCCATGAACTCTTTCAAGGATAATGCGCTTTCTCCACAGATACTTGGAGATAAGGATAGGGTGATTGTATTGTTCCGCGTATAGTGACTTAGATATTGAGATCACATCTCAAATACAGATCTTACGGACCTCCCAAAGATGCTTGATTAAATCAAGGTTGTAGATCTGATCTTCTCATTGCATATGAATCACATTCAGATCAAGGTCCAACATTTGGAGTAAGATTAGATCACTTCTGAATGAGAGGAGTCACTAAAATCCAAACATGTTTCATCACTCCCTTGGAATGCAAGCGTCATGGTTATACAATCGTTTATGATCACATCATGCTCAGATATTCCCAATACTTGTACATCCTGCATACTGGAAGACCCAGATTGAACCCCAAGTTTTAGATCTCTTTCGGATTGTCTCCTTCAGGGTTTTATCATTAAGTTTCTCATTCTATCATTGTGAGTTGGTATTGATCGTATACTTTTTAAAAACATATATCATACCCAGGTGTTGATCATATACTTTCCAAAAGTATATATCAAACCTACAAATTCAGTCAAGCTTCCGAATCAAGAAGACCGTGCACGGAATTTGATTCTTCCCAATATCTCATGAGTGAGCTCATGTCTTCCAGTTCAGTAATGAACATGTATGATCCCTTTGAGAGATCATATTACTCATATGCCCTTGCATGCACACCAGCCTGTCGGTGTATAGAACTTGGTTAGGTTATTAACCCATTGGTCTCCAAATGTACATACTCAGACGTATAGTAACACATCTGTCTCCGGTTAGAGGATGCATTCCTATATCGTGACAGCATACGACATAGGACTTTGGTTATCTCGATCTTGTTAAGTCAACTCTTTAACCTAACTTATCTAACACCTCCGAATCTCTATTCCTATGTAGAGGACATGCATCAAGAGGTCGGTTAGATATCAGTCAAATGAGAAAGGATTGTCATCTCCTACTCAGGTTGGAGATCATCTCTTAACAATCATTTGACGATGCTTGATGAGTCCTCAATCTAACACTTTAGATATTCATCCAAGCACCAGCCTCCATGATTCAATAATTGAATCAACAGTTGTATGATCATTAAGATGGCAATGGTACATAATCCTAATTGTACTAAGGGACCTATCATGCTAAATTAGTTATTCTTCATTTCAGATCAGGGAATGATATTCGCAATAACATTTATTGCATAATTGCTCACCGTGGGCTCGCATGTCCAACATGAAGACCAGTAAATGTTTGTCATTTTATCTTGTTGGTTTTACTAGTGATCAATTAAAAATATATAATTCCATTACACAAGGTTTAATATGGGTTTTTGAGCACTATCATAGGGATGCATTCTCACCTCTCAACGTGCAAAAATTTCTCCTACGTATAATGTTGGGTTTTGCTCTCCCATAATCCAAGGTGAATTTTACTCCATATTATTAAGATCGACTTGTATTAATCAATCTGAAGTTTATGCTTAGGTTATCATTGAGATTAATGTGTACACAATCAACTAATCATGTCTAACAGACAATCCCAATTCCATTTAAAATCCTAAGTTGTCAATCAAGAGTCGGGTGTCGAGAAAAGCTGATGAAACAAGAAAACATGATGCATGCTCAAGCGAAGTACTTACAATACCTCCAACATTCTTCATGCAAGTGCAATACTGAATTCAAATTTAGCATTATATGCATGCAAGTCGAGAAACCACATCCAAAACTTACCACTACTAGCAAGAAAGAATTGATTTGATTTTTGGCTAAGTGGAGCGATGTTTGGTGCATCTCATGAATCTATGGGATGCAGTGAATCTCCTAGATGTTAAGTGTGTCTTACCTACATTCAAGCACAACAATATATAGAATAAAATATGCTTGAATAGCCGCATGCCTAACCATATAACCGACACTCAAGTGGAGCCCCATATAGGGATAGGTGAAATAGGATCCATACACCACAACATATCCAGTATCTTTTTTTATTCGCTATCCCTCAAATGAGGACCACTATAAAGGCAATTATAAAATATATATATATACACACAACGTATAAAATGAACAAAAATTCTAATTAAATCCCCTGATGCTTCAGATAGTGATTCTGCAAGCCCTCACAGCTGGAGCTCCCAACACCTCACTTCTGAATCTCTTGAGCGTCCTCGGTCTCCGTGGGTCCTCCCCCAAAATATGAGCATTGCACACATACACACACACACACACACACACACACACACATATATATATATATATATATATCAAGACATATAATTAATAATGAAGTAAACAAAATAATGCAGAGATGAAATAAATACACAGGTTGATCTGGACATCAAAAATCACCAACTTGATTAAATATTAAGATCCATCAAATCAGGAAGATGAGATGTATCCCCAGCAACGGTACCAACCATAACTAAGTAACATATTTTGAACCAATTAAGAAAATTTAGAAAACTTACCATTAGTCATTAATATTTGATAAGTGAACTCTTCCCCGTGTTGTCATTTTCCTCACTTTCAATGTCATAGCGACCTCGAGGAACAGTTTTAATCAATAACACATTCACGATATTGTTATAAGGAAGATAAACATTGTGATTAACCTGACAAGTAAGGATAAAAGGATCTTTATTCTATAGGATCATTCATATTTTATTAAGACTAATATAACCATGCCGAGGATCCAACTTGAAACCATCTCTGCTAAAGACATCGAACCGATCACATTTGAACAACACAACCAATGTGATCAAATGACATTTCAACGATCTCCTTTATGATTCCATAGTACTCATCGCGTCTAGATCTCAAAGAACTCTTTACATAAACACCAATCAAACGATCATCATCATTCATCTTGGCCTTTAACCTATATCCATTGATGATATATCCATGGTGAAAATGAGCATAAGACAATGGTTGTAATACTAAGATATAAAAATCAGATATTCATCGTGGATCACCACAAGATTTAAAATGGAGACCTTATTCTTAAACCATGTGACAAAATTCAAATCATCCTTGACATCAAAACTCACTAAAATCTCTTATAAAATCTGGCAATCTCTAGAACTTGTTTTAAAATGTAGAGGTGTGCAGGTTCGCAGTCAATGACATTCATTGTATCCATGGTTGTCTTTATAATAGGACTACCTTGTATTTCAAAGATGAATTAACGAGGTTCATCATATTCATTCTAGTCAACAACATTTATCTCCAACTTTTTGAAGTTATTGACTTCTGGATCTAAATATAACAAGCTGAATGAGATACATTCTTCAACAAGGTACTCCTCAACAATGGGACCCTAAGTTTGCATGATTCAAGACGTGATCTTTCAACTTCTTCAAAAATCCTTCAATTGAATGCACCCACCAATACTGAATAACCCCCCAATCTTGGTTTCAGTGAAAAGGTGTATAATCAGATATACCATAATATCAAAAAATGGGAGGGAATAATTTCTCCAACAAGCATATTGTAGTAATCACCTTATCATCCTACATATCAAGTAACTACGAGTCGGAAGTCGTAGAACAAATATTTTTGAAAAACAAACCCACATTTACTAATGGACCTGAAATCACAACAGATATCAAACCCCAAATGGAATAGGTATGACTTTTTAACCTATAGATTTTGCTTAAGTATTCATTGATGTAGCGAGACACTATCGAGAACTCTGATTGCTTTCAAATATGACAAAAATTCCCTCTGTTTGTCTGGAGACAATGTATAGAGAGTTTTTCGTATGAAAAATCCACCATTTTCGATTCCCGTAGGATGCAAGTTTTCTCGTATTACTATTTGCTTCAAACCGTTTCTACTAGCAATGTGTCTCTTGGAGCATCAGTGAGAATAAAAACATCAAAGATGTTTTCCAACCATTCTTTTCAATGTGCATCACATATAAGTTATAACGGATATTAAGATACAACCATAAGATAATTCCATAAAGAAAATACTTTTCTTCTTAAATACCAGATCATCGATGCTAAATTAGACATGAAAGGTTGTCCCGATCAAACTTCTAGTAGTTTCAACAATTCCTCCAACACAATGTCACCAGATCGTCGAATAGTTCCAATTGAAAGAAGGTTGTTCAGATTTTTTGAAAAAATGACAAGATTTCCCATCAAAATTATTTCAAAATTCAGATCCACATCATCTATATAAAATAGGGAAAAAATCTCCTATTCCTCAGATAACATATCTTCTTGCTTTCATCTAAATGTAAACAATTTGTGTTGTACATACACACGGCCAAGCTAATTCACCCATACAAATCCAACCTAATAAGTTGGCAAATGTTCTAAATCCTTAATCATAACAACAGAGCTACCCTCATACAAAAAGTCGCCCTCTTTTCATAATCATAAGTCAGAACATCGACTATCCACGATAACTTCAATTCTTCAACTAAAGATTATAGATAAATACCAATCGTATTACCCGGACCTTTTAGACCAGGAAATAACAAAGGCATCATCTTAAAGTTTGATTTTATGCACATCCAATGAGACATTGTATATCATCAAAACAACTGGCCAAATCGAATATGACGAAAACATCGATTTGTAAGGTTTAAACCCGTCACTAGAGAAACCGAGTCGAACATTCCTAACCTTTATACTTCAAGATACTTGACATCAATGATTTCCACTCTTCTGAATTTGTTGGATGACTTATCATATTATTAGCATACTTGTTCTCATAAAACCATGACATCCACTTCGCAGTCTGAAATGACACATATAACCACTGCATCTGTGGAATCAAATGAAAATAACGTAAAACTTCCACTGCTTCATGATTCTTCTTCATCCCCTTACTATCAATTCCCTTGAAACGAGAGACATTACAAATTAAACACTCACTTAGATCTTTGTTCTCATTTTGAAATATAACACAATCATTTAGACGAGCATCAATCTTTTACGAGTGTAAATTTAATTTTTTAAATTATTTCTTCATCTCATACCAACTATTTGGAAAACTTTTGTTTTTTCCAACATCTCATGAAATAAATCAAGCCGATCACTAGTGTGTCTTGATGTAACTCTATGATGCACCTTAATCTTAAAAAGCTCTAGCAAGAACTTCAATCAGCTCGTCGGCTTCCAAGAATAGTTGATTCTTCAACATCTTTTAATGAAATTGTAAAATTATCCGCTATCTACTATCAAATTAATTATATCAGTATCAACATCTCCATGATCCACAGTCTCTGCATAGTTGTGGTTACTCTCAAGAATATAAGCATTTGACGACTGCTCAACTTCCACACCATGGGAAATCCAAATTATGGAATATGACCATCACCCATTACATATAACATGTTCAAACATGGTTGTTCGATCTTAGAACTTAACGTTTAAGCATTCAGATAAGGGCATAATATATGACTCTAATCAGAACCACTTCAAAAAATCCTTCAATTATTATGACACGCCCACTCTAAAAACTCTTATTCTATAGTCGTGAGAGTTGTTTAGTACAAGAACATTGGACATAGAGTTCTCGTCCCTCTGGAGTGTGTCCAATATCATCTGTGCTTCCAATTCATATACTCTTAACGTGTATGTAGTGTGAAGATTCTAATGTTAATATAATACTTACAAATACTAGCTAATGTAACTACAAGTTAACATAGACAATTTTATATTAACAAAAAAATTTATATCATATCACACGTAAAATTTCCTTAATATATAAAAATAAAAGATCAAATATATATAAATAACCAAAACAACATAAACATAAGGGTTGTAATATTCGTTTGAGAAAATAATAAAAAATTCTAACATCATTGAATCTTAGTATATCATAACTTCCATCTTAGAACTCTTAATATGCAAAACATTAGCAATCTAGCTACCTAAAAGGAATCATAGAATACCATTGAAAAATAGGGCACATCTCAACTCTACTCGAATCTACATCGAACTCCTCCACGACCTCCATTCAGTTGATAAAAAAGAAAAGGAAATAAAATAACATGCTTCAAAATCATTGTGGTTGAATTTTGTATCACGAAATTGTGATCGTGAAGGGGATCGTTGTGTACTCGAGATGTCTAGTGAGCTCTTCCCCAAGTCGTTGATTCCTCGTAAACAACCAAATTACCATGCCAATTCAATTTATCATCACAACCTCTAGTTTGAATACGTGTGATAGACATAGTCGAATTTAGCCTTGAATTTATAGATTCTGTAAAAGATATCTAGTGATATATAAAATAGAACTTATAAATCAGACATCATTGAGGCTCCGAGAATATTAAAAAGCCACAATATAGCTATTTATATGGAATCTTCAGCAACTATACTCGGTGAATAGTGTCCCACAGAGGCCATTGGTTCGTGCTCTACATGATAATCAACCTATTTTGTGATACGCCATTCACATATTACCATGTCATATGTAACCAAATCGCCACGTCATTTCAAAATATAAGCTATACAAGTCCAAATTTGCTAAGATGATATTTAATTATCATACTCTAATCCTAATAAGGCTAAAAAACCATTATATCATATCAATGAAACCTAAAAAATTGCAAAAAGGCACAAAGATAATTTAAGGCATGAGACCAAAGAAATTATAAATACTTAAACAAATAGAAAAAAGATTACAAAAAGACTTAAAAAATAGATATCATCGAGGTTCCTGATATGTATCATAACTTCTAATTAATGTTGTTTGTATTTTAAAAGGCTGCAATATGGCTAAATGTGAGTTTTATACCAGTGATAAATATGATCCACGTTTATCATATCAAAAACACAACGGACTGCTAAAAGAACCCCACTTATGTGAGAGTAAAAAGAAAAGGAAAGAAAAATAATAATTTCAAATCTGAATGGTTTGGTTGGATTTCGCATCTGCGAATGGTTTTCCAAGGAGGAGACCACTGTATTTTCAAGCTAATAAGCGATCTAATCACTGAATACCATTGATAGAGGTCAAACTTTTAATATAAAGATTACCTAAAGATTCCTCCTATGTTGTCAAATCACTACACCATTTCAAGATACAAGGTATAAAAGTCAAAGCTTGTTAAAATGATATTTAATCATCATTCTTTCTAGTCTGAATTGGGCTAAAAAATCATTACATCATATCAACAAAATCTAAAAGCCTGCTAAACTGCCTCGCCATTTTAATTTTAAGGAATATCAATTATGTAGTATCATCGCTCCAATTTTATTGTGGGGTTTATGGGTGGTGGTTGTGGGGGCTATTATGGGTGGTGGTTTCAGCTTAAAATAACTTGAATAGATATTTTCCATCTAAACTTAAAAGGATGCCAAATCATGTCATTTCAAGTTTTAGGAGTTATTAATGATATCATTGACCATTGAATGATTGAATCTTTTAGGATAAATATTTCGAGTGACACTCTCCGCACTATCAACAATATTGTTAATAGTGTTTCGCCAAAAAAATTACACATAGTTATTGAAAGATACCAACAACCATAAGCTCCTATTGAAAAAATGCAAAAGTAAGACACAAAGATAATTTAGGGCATGCAACCAAAGAAGCTCTAAATAAATAAAGGATAACTAATTATAGTCATGGAAGCATAAGCACATGCTTAGCCACACATACCACAACCGCAAACTACAACCCCATAGCCACAACATACCCCGCATCAACAACAACCCAACAGATCCCACAATAACTATAACCACCAACCACAACCACCACAACAAACCCAACGTCCCCATTCAAAGCCACTAACAACATCCGCCAAATGTCACAACCTTATTCACATGTGAGGAATATTTATACCAATGATAAATAGGATCCATGATTATCATATCAAAAATACAACGGACCCCTCAAAGAACTCCACTTATGTGAAAGCAAAAAGAAAAAAACAAAAAAATAGTTTCAAATATGGATAGTTGGGTTGGATTTTGCCTCTGCAGATGGTGATCAAGGAGGAGATCATTGTATTTTCAAGCTAAAAAGCAATCTAATCCTGAACACCATTGATAGAGGTTGAAATGCCCCTTTCACAAGTATTACCGAACAATAGTTATAAACAACATACATGATAAAACTTTCACATAAATGGCAAAATAAAATTTTCCATTCATATATAGAAAATGTACCCAACTTAAGACAACAAGAATAATCCAATTCTTCTTTATTACAACACCAGTAGAGAAGATGGAGAAATATTAAAAGTAAACTACCGAACTAGGTAACAACCTCAGAAATGGTTCTCAGTTGCGCTGCCAAAAACTCTCGCCTCGATCTCCTTCTCGAGATTTCCTGTTAGATTTTCAAGAGGGGTAAATTGTGAGTCAATGACTCCATAAGTATATAACAAGAAATTATAAATGAAAGGAAATTTTGGGAGGTAATGTAAGTGCAGTAACTATAGAGGTATAACGAAAATATTCTAAGGAACTCAAATAGAAAATCTCTAATTAAGTTGCAAGCAATGAGTAAATTTTTGACACTTTACACAATTAATCTACCTCCTTAGTTTCATTTACACATAGCTTTATTCATTTAGTTATTTAATTCTGTACTCAGCCGACAAAGGAGAAACTCAACACTAGGAATGAAATCTGCATCGCTTCATTCAGATTACAAACTAAGACCTTTGCGCAAGCGCTATCCTTTAGCTAATCTGGTTGGTAGTACTCTGACACTCGAGACATGAGACATATAGCCCAAGGAACCATGATTATGTCAATCGAGTCTACCAGGGGAGTCTTTCCCGCCCCAGAACAAGTGCAACAAAAGTGGATCCATATAGTGTAGTGCATGTGTGCACCCACATCAATTCCACCAGAGTATCTACCACCACTCTACCTCTGATGCGCTTCGAGTGGGGGTGACTCATTGGCGGCTCAGCTGGACCACAAGGTTGTGCACCCACCTTGTAGTATTTATCTCTTATCCCCAGCATCCATTATTTGTTACTAAACTTCAATTAAACATAAAAGATATAAAACTCCACAATGAATCCCACTTATCATTAATTGTCCATTAACATTTTGGATCCTCGGATCCTAATCCATTCCAATGGCTCTTGATCCACAGTGTACTCACAAGTATTTTTATTACACCTCAACTCATTATATCTATCATATCTAGGCCATTAAAGATAACAGCCATAAACCATTCAATTAATAAATTGTATGCTCTATGTTGCGATGAGTCTTCATGCATCTAACACAACCCCAAACAATATGTTGCTCCTTGTACCTAGGTTGTTAACATAATTACTCTTGCATCCTTACCCATTGATGAATCTACGTTTCACCATCTTTATTCTATCATTTTGGCCTTAAAAACCCTAGTAAATGCGTGTAAATAGGCTTAATTCAGGCATTTTAGCATTCATGCATCATGGTGTAAATATTGTATAAAATGCGGTTTTTAAAGCCAAAATTATAGAATAAAGAAAAGAAAAGAAAAAGAATAAAATATTGTAAATATTTTATGACCCGAAATCCAGGGACCTAGGCATCTCGATGACTAGGTCGACAAGGAATAAAGTAGGGGGAGATAAGGGCCAAAATACAATAAAAACACCTTTTATTTAATTCATTCTTTATTCATTTTTGAGACCTATTTTTGGTTCCATTTTTTATACTTCAAATAAAGAAATTTTGAACATGAAAGTTGTAGATAATTTAATATAGAAAAATATAAAATTGATTTTACTGAAAAATAATGTATAAATAAAAAGTTATGGTCTAAATAAGATTCCAGAATCCCAACTTCCCAGACCAGTATCTTGCGAATAAAACTCGAAATGTAACAAACTCACCTTTAATTGTATATAGCTTAAAATAATCTATTTAATGGAGTGTTTTAGTATTTTTTGGAGTTACGATTTGAAAGTTGAGTTTTGAACCCTTTTGAAAGTTGAGTTTTGAACCCTTGTAGTATACTTGTACAGATTAAAATATTCAATTTATTATTTATTCATTATTTTTGTAATTGTATATTTTTATAATTTTGTAAATATTATATATAATACACGTGTACATTAAAATCAGAATAAAAATACAAAAGAAATGCAAAATAAAATACTTATATATTTATAATACATAGGTATAATACCTATACATATACCTATACATTACATACTTATATTTTATTAAGTGTATAAAACATTCAGAAAAATAAAATAAAAATATAATTAAGTGTATAAAAGTATTTTATAATTTTATAAAATAATAAATAGAAATAAATAAATCAAAAATACAAAATAAAAATAAATTAATAAAATATATAGGTATATGTACCTACAAAGGGCATAAAAGGAAACTTGTAAATTTACACTTCATAAAAATAATTAAAAATCACCATAAAATATTAAATAAAATAATAAACATTTTTTATTAAATAACCTAAAATTAATTAAATCATTTAATATTTTTAATTTAATTTACAAAACTTTTATTTATTTTTTGTCTTTTTGCGGATGACGTGGCCCAATCAGGCCACGCCATCCGTTGACCGGGGGTCAACTCCTTGACCCCAAGTTTGTGACCGTGGGACATGCCGAGGCACCCATCTTCTTGGATTTTTCGCGAGCTGGTCTTTCATCGAATCGCGTTAGGGTCTTCACGACTTTTGCTCCCTGATGGATGACCTTACACGCCATACGTTTACTTTGGGCTTTGAGCCATCGATCTTCCCGTTGTTCCTCAATCTTGTAGCCTCTCCGCACCATCTTTCAAAAAGCCACCAAATCTTCCCTTCGAGTTTTGAACCACTCTCGGCCGAAGCCAACACCTCCGAGCAATCGACGTGAGTCCCCGGTGACAGAGTGTTGACCCAGCCCCTCGTCGAGGTGCGGCAAAGGTCTTGAGTGAGCTCCACAACCATCTCCGGCGGCCGCGCCACCGTGAGGTTTTCACCTCGTCGTTCTGGGCTTGAGGTACTATTTCCTTGTTATTTTTCTTGCACATTTCATTCCTTGTAGTAGCAGGACTCTTTTCCACACTTCATTCTCGATTCAAACCCATTTAATCGCCACATTTCACCTCGCAGGAGCTCGCTCTGGCGAGTACTATCTCCGTCATACCCCACCTTCATTCCAGCTCGCTACGTGGTCGGGGCAATTTACCCCCGACCATATCACCCATTTTGTGCAGGTCACGGAGCGTATCGTGCACCTGGGGCATTTTTGCGAGTTCGCCGGAGGCATTTGGGGAGGCCTTGCCCCTCCACCTTCGCCTGCGAGCTCTGGTGGCCGCCGCCACCTTCTGAAGCCCCAGGCGAGTAGAGATCACCTGCAGGAGGCGCTAGGGACTTCTTGGAGCTACAATGGATGCCGGAGGAGGGCGTAATCGTCGAAGGAGGTTCGCTGCGGCGGACCTTCTTCCATGTTCTTCCAACACGGCCCTCCGCCGTCAGATCAAGCCACAGCCCCAGTTTCACTCTTCGCCATTAGATCTTCCCCACGCGCCACCGTTCGATCATCAGGGGGAGGTCCAATCTCACCTGTCCAGCCGAAGGGGCATCGTGCATCCACCACGCACTACGCGTTAAGTGGACGGCTCACAGCCGTTCCATCTGCCCAGCGAGGGTATTTTGCGCCTAAACCCTCGTGCATTTTTTGTGTTTCATATTTAGGCTATAAACATTTATCTGCAGTTAAATATCGTTGTAATATTTGCAGAGAGGCCCCTGTAATGTCTCTTATTTACAATCAGGTCCTCGGCCACGTCATCTCACGTGCCCGTGCACGTGAGGTGCGTGGCCATTTTGCATAGAGGCCCTCGGGCATTTTGTTATTTGTCATCAGTCCAAGAACTATTAGATCTCGTGTAATATTTTTGGTACATTTGTAAGTCAACCCCCGAGATTTTGTTAATTGCACATTAGTCCATCCCAGGCGTGCATGCTCACGCACGTGGCCTGGGAATTTTGTACTGATATCCCTGCAGGATTTTACATTTATAATTAGTCCATTAACTGTTTTATTCAGTTATAATATTTCTGTGAAAATTGCATACAGGCCCGTGAACTTTGCCAGACTTACATAAATGCCCCTAGCCTGAATGCATTTACTTTTTGTTTCTTGTATTTATTTCATGTATCTCTAAAGCACTAAAAATTCCACAAAAATCATCATACATTCCTGCTGCATTGTATTTCCACGCATATATTTTTATTTTGCATTTTATTGCATTTTAACATTTATTAAAAATCAAAAACATGCATTCTTCCTACTGTTTGCATTAGAAAATCCATAAAAATTATAAAAATGTTTTGAAAAATTCCAAAAAGATATATTTTGTTTGTCTTGTCATATTTTAGTGTCAGTCCAAAAATCACTAAAAATCTCAAAACAAAACCTTAAAAATTAGAAAACACTTAAAAACTTCAAAAAAAATCTAGAAAATTATAGAAAACTCCTAAAAATATAAACTCAGGTTCTGTAGCTTCCTTATTTTATTGTCTTTATTTTAAAATTAATTTGGGAAAATTTTGCCACTGTTTGCTATTTTTCATTCCCATTTTAATTTCGACCAGAACCTTGATTCAATTTTTTCTCTTATTTTGACTTTAAAAAAAACCAAAAATATTCTGAAAAATCCCTAAAAATCATAAAAACAGTGAAAAATAATAAAAAGACCAAAAAGATTTTATTCCCTACTTTTTGACTATTTTTCCTTATTTTTATAAATATTCTATCCTCTCTTTTCTTATATAGTTTATATATTCCAATATTAAAAAATATAAATAATATAAAAAGAAAATAAAAAATCAGAAAATTAAAAATCAAAATGCAAAATTAAAAATTAAATTAAAAATTAAATTAAAAATTAAAAACCCCACAAAAGCATTTGCCTTGCATAGTGTAGACAACACATCACATTCACACACACACACACACACACTTGTTGATCTATCCTACCTTGCTCCCTGTGTTCGAACTCTCTACGTACTTGCACCTATACATCTTTTATGTAGAGTTAAAAATAAATTTGACTCCACATTTGTTTGTCATTGTTTGATATTTGATTGTGGGTTCATTGTTGATTAAATACGAGATTTTGTAGTGGTCAATACACTGACTGTTGATTCGCCTTGTGAATCAATACGACCACTCTTCATTTCGTGTTTATCACCCATGCTACTAACACAAGACCAAAAAAATGAGTAACCAGAATACCAAGATTCACAAGGCCTACATAAACCCCATAACTTATAAATCATTTTCATGTTTCTGTCTCCTTGTCTCTTTTATATTTTTTAAACCTAAATGAATACATTTTCTGAGCTATAGTGCAATACCTTTATATTATCAACATATATGATTTATTCACCATGAGAAACTTTCAAGATCTTGAGGCAAATTAGGTTACACAAAAATAAATAACTCAGACTAACTATGTGTTATCAAAAGTAACCAGTTACGTTCTTGATGTCAAGAAGAGGACCAAGCCACTAATACAAAAAAACTCTACAATGTGGAAGTAGATATACCAAGACGATATAATCAAGGTTCGACATTTTCAAAACTATTATCATATATAATACTATAATTAGGAAGGTATTTTGACTGAAAATAACCATAAGCAATGCGATAATCTATAACCTCTTGAACCTATTTACCTCTATGGTAAGGTCAGTGCCACCAATAGCATGTCATAAGATTTACTAACCACATTGCACCAAAAATATTAGACTTGTGATAATACCTATATGCGTCTAGACTTATCCATGTTATAATCTAATCATATTATTAGGGAATCGTGTAAGATTGTATTCAATATATCCTTGGTCCTGTAACAGGTCCACTGTATTTGGTGACTAACGATTTAATCCCCACTTTCAAAAGAACATATAATTATACTGCATAACCCATCACAACAAACAAAAGGAAGACAATATACATCGTCCTCAACAGAAAAGAGGGTAACCCAACAGAGGTTCGATTCTAACTGTGCATGGAGCCCCATTTCCGTCGTATCATTCGCATGAAGGTGATGGGTAAAAGCTTTCACGGCTTGCACAAAGAACGAACTCATGCACCATTCTTCTAAAAGGAAAAAAATTCGGCAACAAGGACATAACCAGAAGCTAATCGAAACAACACAAAAATATGCATACATAATCAACAAGGATTTGATTTAATCATAGTTTCGATGTACCAACAGCAAAGGAAAGCGATCTGGGACAGGATCGAAATTGCAATATCTTACCCAAAAATGAATATCTCCAAGTATCTGCGAGGAAAACAAAAACAAGAGGGAGAAGGACGACGATCTGTTACCTTCTCGCGAACCTTTTGATCCACACCCGATTAATGACTTGAGTGCTATAAAGCCTTCCCCTTGTGACGATGTTCTTCCTCCTTTCCTTGCAACGAAGCTCCGAACTTCGTGCCTCGCCAATGAGAAGACCCTCTTCCTCTTTCCTCTCTAGGGGAGAAGAAAGAAGTAAATAAACTTTGGAGGGAGGCACAAGAAGAAAGGGGATCAATGAGAACCTAAAGATAAATCAATGGATGAAATAAGGAAGTATGGGTGTCAAACTTGAGGTGGGAGATGCTCCAAAATATCTCCCCATCATGTAGAATAATTCAAAATCTGTGGGTCCAAATTTCCATAAATGTCCCTGACTATGGTTCACTAAAAAAGGCATAACTTCTTCATACAAACTCGGATTCGCATACTCTTGGTCTCGTTATAAAGCTTGTGACAAGATGCTTCTTTTCAGTAAAATATTGTATATGTTATAATATTTTGAAAAAAGCCGAAATTTCCGAGGCATTACATCATAACAACCTTAAAAACAATCTCGTCCCCAAGACTTAAGGTGCATGGAATGTAACATAACAACCGTAAAAGATTGAGCCCAATCGACTGACCAATAAGGACATAAGAATGGTTTAGAGATTACCTTCAAATAGATGGAGGTAATCTCGTCGCATATCTACCCCGGTCTCCCAAGTGGCCTCCTCAGAATGATGTCGATGCCAAAGGACCTTCACCAATGGTATCTCCTTGTGCCTCAACTTCTCCACTGAGTGATTTTCGATCTAGGATGGTTCCTCAAGATAGCTTAGGTTTGTGTCCACATGAAGATCATTGTAGTTGGTCACGTGCGATGGGTCACGTGCATAGTTCCTCAGGTTGAAAACGTGAAAGATATCATTCACTCCTGATAGGTAAGGGGGAAGTGCCAACCTATAAGCAGCATTGTCGATTATGTTAAGGATCTTAAAAGGTCCAACAAATCGCAGGGCTAACTTCCCCTTTACTCAAAACCGTTGTACCCCTTGGTTGGAGATACTCTCAGGAAGACGAAATCTCCAACTTCGAAGCTAAGATCGGTGCATCATTAATCACTATAACTCTTTTGTCTACTCTGTACAGTAAGTAGCTTTTCCTGGGTCATCTTAATAGCCTTGGCAGTTTCCTCCAAGTATTCCACCTTATGCAGCCGATTATGCCTGATGATGAATCTCATATTCATCACTCTAAAAATGATTAATTAAGCTCAAATTCTTAAAATTCACCGGAATTTCTTCATTTATTCTGCATAATAAGCATTCATGCATGTATTAATAATAATTGCATTTTATCACTCATGATTGCATAAAATAAGAAGCAAAAAATCCCAGCTAAATTGACATGTAAAATAGCTTAGCTTCTATGATTTTTAACTAATTCATGCTAAATCCAAATGACTTGAAACCACCTCCATTGTGTTCATATTACTAACAAGATTACATGAGAAAAAACATTAACATAATAAGTGGACCAGAAACTCAAAACCTAATTCCAGGATTCTCAGACTAAAACATCGATATCTTCCTCATAAAGTGTCCGATTTGATATTACTCACTTTTGAACTAATTTAAATTCAATTACCTTCAAAACAAGACCAAGTTCAAGTGCATCAGAGCTCATACGTGAAAGTTGGGTTTTGGGCCTCTTTTGTACATTTTGTATTTTAGCAGTTTTTGATCAATTATTTTATGTAAATAATTAACTAATTTATTTTATTTCTTTTTCATTTGTTTTCTTTGATAAAAGTTATATTAAAATGTGTAAAAATCCAAATCACAAAAATGTATTAAATCCAAAAATGAAGGTGCTATATTTACATAAAGTACCCTAAAAATATCGCTTTGTGCAAATGATCAATTTTGATTTTGTTCTCTACGAAAGTTTTAGATCTTATTGAGATGAGCAACTTTTGTGAAGAAAAGTTTTCGATCCAAGGTTGTTTGTTATTTCTTTTTGAATTATCTTTATATGTAATTTTGTGATTTTTCTGGGGCTGACAGGTGGCCGCTCCGAGAGTTGCCATGTGTCACACATTTTTGGTCACATTCGCATTTTGCATTCTTAAATTGCATTAAAAATACCAAAAAAATATCACGTCGAAAATCGTGCACAGACTTTGATGGATAAAATTCTAGGTTGTTCATTTACCTCCTTGAGTTCGACCTTGGGACTTGCCCAAGTAAAATAAGCATAAACTACATCGATTAAAAATTGAATGAATTATTGTGGTTATTTCTTGATTGATTCTGATTATTGTGGTTGTCGGGGAGGCAAAAGGCTTAGATTTTATCCGAAAATTAGCGCTTTGTTTTCCAAACATTGGGGGAGTTTAACCCCCAAACATGCCACTATGCATTTTTCATTTATTTTTCTGCATTTATTTTCTATCTTTATTTTTGATAATTTTTTGTGTCACTCTCTTACACACTCTCTCTCTCTCTCTCTTATTATTTATGTGAGGTACCCAACATACATGGAGCGGTTTCTCACAAAAACCGACGCATCTTCACCAATGTCTGAAAAGCCGTAAAATAAAATTACGATCGAGTCGAGTCGTAAGAGAGCGTAGAGTATAGGATTTATGTTTCTGTAATTTTAATTTTTGTAATTAATTGCTCATTTACAACGATGTCTGTCTTGACTCTCGCGAGTGTAAAAAGATCTTGAACTTTTTTGTGATGTGATGTGGCCTGTTCAACTCTCCGGTGAGGGTGGGGCCTAAATTGAGTAGAGCTTAGGATGAACCTACACATACTGCTATTAGAACTTCTAGATTTATTGTTTGTGCTTGTAGAACCTAGGACCACGCTTCACTCAATTGAGATGCACATTAGATCGTTCCACTTAGTCAAGACAACTAAGAACAAATACGCAGGATTTACGTCGACCAAGGAGGAATATTTAATGATTATTCATCTGGAGACTCAATTGTCAAAACGTCACCCCCAGGACCAGCACCTTCGCATGCAACACAAAATAAAATGGTTGCTCCTTCACCTAAAAAGAAAGTCGCCTTTGACCTTCTGGAAAAGGAATCGTATGATGATTCCTCATCAGGTTCGGAAAGGGTAATCTACATGAGTGAGGTATGTTCGTCAGTTCTAAAACCCTATCTATGCAAGGATCCAAACTTTTATTCCCGTTGGATGACTCATGTTCCTCACTATTATTCATCCAAAGACGATTCTTTCGTTCTCATTAAATATACTGGAATAATTTCTTATGAGTTGACTGAGAATGGTGCTTCAAAGTATTCCTCATCCGAGGACGAATCAATTGATCCCAAGAAGGAACAAATTTTGAGAAAACAATTGAAGCAACCTAAGAACAAGAATATTTGGATTGCCTCCGCTTTCAAATACTATTCCTCTGAGGATAACTCCGATGATGGGTATCTTTCATCTGATTCATATGCTTCATCTACTCTCCAGCATGATTTCTCTAAGGATAATACTGATAATGATTGGGAATCATATGCTTCATCTCCTTCTTATCATTATGATCTCCCGCCACATGCTTACAAAAAGATCGGCCAAAAACCGCCTTAATCATCGGTTACCCTCCCGACCCCATTGGTCTCCTTGTACATATTCTTCCTCTACTTAGGGAAACGCCTAAGTATAGGGGGGACCGACCGATGCCATCTGTGTGTACCACTCTCCTCATCCACTTCTTCTCTCTATCACCTCATTTCTACCCTTCTTCCGTACTTAGGTTGACCAGAGCCTAAGTATAGGGGGATCTGATGCCCACTATATGTACTCTCTCCATCCACTTATTCCATTATCCACCTCATTTTTTCGCCCTTCTTTTATACTTAGATTGTTCACAGTCTAAGTATAAAGGGGAGGCTGACTTTTATTATTAACAATTCTTTTTGACTCTCTTATGCTTAGCCCAACCTATGTCTTCTTTACGCTTATTGTGCTCTGAGGACACAACACTCGCTAAATATAGAGGTGTTTGTATATATACTTTGTATATATTTTACCCATAGCTTGTACTTTTGCGTAAGTCTATATGTATTTATGGGATGGGTAACTAACTTGTAAAATCTTCAAAAAAAATGATAAAAAAACAAAATACAAACACAAAAAAATCTTTTGCTACTAATACTGATTGTGTCCAACCAAAAATTTTTGAAAAATGGCTTCTTCTCCATTTTTGCATAAAAAAATAAAAAATTCCTTACATTAAAAAATCTAAAAAATAATAAATAGATAAATTTTCTGCATTTCACACAACTGTACTTCATCCAGCATTACATTCATTTACATTGGTGAAAAGTCCTTGGGTCCTGAATCGAGTTATGAGCAGAAACCAAGAGTGGTATGGACTTGACCTTAATCCACCTAATTTTCAGAGGAACTTCACTAAGAAAGAGGATTTTAGAAGCTTCAGGTCTATGACTTAATTCTTTGAGTTTAACATGACAAAGTGCAGCGTTTGACTCTTAGTGTCTAACTCGGTCTCTTCATTCTGGTATGACTCTGGAATAGGAAATTGATTTGTACTCTCGCACTAAGCACTTAGCTCAACTCAGACAGGGTGTTGGAAGACTGTGTGAGTTTCTTTTATGGTTTTCTGGACATCTAAAGATTGGAGTATGGCTTGAAATAAAGCTTTAAAAAAAGGATGGACGATTGGGCACAATTTTTTCTAAGATCCTAAAAAAAGTACGAAAAAAAGATCCCATATCCGTAAGGGCACAACAAGATCCATGCAAGAGTAACCAAACGTCTAAACAAGAAAAGAGAAGCCTACCACTAATAAATATTTGACTAAAAGATCCAAGCTTCAAGTCATCCTACAGATCTTGGTAGAGACTCAGCTACATTGGCCATCTTCACAAGGAGAGGTGACTACACTAGTCACCCTCCAGTTCTTTTCCTCTTCTTCTACTCTTCTCCCTCATTTCGATTGTGAACACTGCATGACAGACCATAGAAAGAAATACCCAACTCCCCGAGGACGAGTTAGTAGAGAGGGAGTTTGCATGGTAGTCCGGCATTCTGGATGGGAAGAGCTAAAACCTTTCACACACATGAGTCGATTATTCAATGTTCATAGGGTATGCTTTGGGAGGAGGATTGATCTAAGATGACTTCTGAGCCAAAACCATGACAATGATGTGTAGAACTTGAAGGCTATTGATTTTAAAATCCTAAATCTCACAGAAGTTCTGCCAAAGTTACAATCTAAAGGTCAGGTCTAGTTTCATTTTCACCTTCTGCTCACGGTCTTGGTATAGAACCCAATCTCATTATACCTCAATGCATTTCTTTTGATGCTCAGGGACGAGCATGGTTTAAGTATTGGGGGATGATGAATCTCAGATTCATCACTCTAAAAATGATTAATTAAGCTCAAAACTCTAAAATTCACTGGCATTTCTTCATTTATTCTGCATAATTAGCATTCATGCATGTACTAATAATAATTGCATTTTATCACTCATAATTGCATAAAATAAGAAGCCAAAAATCCCAGCCAATTTGACCTGCAAAAAAGCTTAACTTCCATGATTTTTAACTAACTCATGCTAAATTTAAATGACCTAAAACTAACTCCATTGCGTATATATTACTAACAAGATTAAATGATAAATACAAAAAATCATTAACTAAATAAGTAGACCAGAAACTCAAAACCTAATTCCAGGTTTTTCAGACTAAAACATCGATATCTACCTCATACAGTGCTTGATTTGACCCTACTCACTTTTGAACTAATGTACATTCAATTACCTTCAAAACAAGAGTAAGTTCAAGTGAATCAGAGCTCATATGTGAAAGTTGGGTTTTGGACCTCTTTTATACATTTTGTATTTTAGCAGTTTTTGACCTATTATTTTATGTACATAATTAACTTATTTTATTTTATTTCTTTTTCATTTGTTTTCTTTGAAAAAATTTTTATTAAAATTTGTAAAAATCCAAATCCAAAATGAGCTTTAAATCAAAGAAACTAACTGAGTCAAAGTCTTCACTAACTGTGTGTACAAAATTTATCATTTTCGTACTCCATTTTATTTATTAATTTTCTTAATTAATAAAAATACAAAAAAAGTTAGATTAATATGTAAGTATTTATCTTTGACTTTATCATATTTTTTCAAATTTTTATCTGGTTTAAAAATGACAAAAAAATATTAAACCCAAAAATCAAGGTGTTCTATGTACATAAAGTACCCCAAAAATATCATTTTATGCAAGTGATCGATTTTGATCTTTATCTCTTCATGAAAGTTGTAGATCTCATTGAAACGAGAAACTTTTGTGAAGAAAATTTTTCGATACGAGGTCGTTTACTATTTCCTTTTGAATTATCTTTATATGTAATTTTTCGATTTTTCTAGGGCTGACACGTGGCATCTTCTGGAGTCGCCATGTGTCAACCACTTTGACCACATTTGTATTTTGCATTCCAAAATTGCATCAAAAATACTAAAAAAGTATCGCCTCGAAAATCGTTCATGAACATTGATAGACAAAATTCTAGGTTGTTCCTTTGCCTCCTTGAGTTCGACCTTGGGACGTGCTCAAGTAAAAGAAACATAAATCGTACATATTAAAAATTGAATAAATTATCGTGGTTATTTCTTGAGTGATTCTGATTACACGATGTACTTACAATGACAAATTGATATTTCAAACGCTTAATAATTCACATCAATTAAAGAGGGTAATTTTTGGATTCATCACCCGACTCCTACCAACTCAAAGGTGCAGTACATCGCCTCCCATATAATGTCTCGAAAGGGGCCATTCCTATACTAGAATGGTAAGTATTGTTGTACAAAAATTGAGCTAATGATAAATGGTCCTTCCAAGACCCTTTCCACTCTAGCACACATGCTCGAAGAAGATCCTCTAATGTTTGTATAGTCCTCTCAGATTGTTCATCAATTTACGGATGATAAGCTTAACTAAGGCACAATTACATTTCCAAAGAGTTCATAAACTCTTGCCAATAATTAGAGGTAAATTTTGGATCACAATTAGATATAATTTGTCTTCGGTAGACCATGAAGCTTGACAATCTCTTTGATAAAAACCACTGCGAGTTGTACTAGAGTGCAAGTCATGCTCACAAGTATGAAGTGTGTTGACTTCGTATGCCTATCAACTACTATGATATGCATCATGTCTGTTATAAGCTTTAGGAAGTCTTGTAACGAAATCCATAGATATGCCTTCCTACTTCCATTCGGAAATTGGAAGAGAATGTAGAAGTCTAAGTGGATTCTTATGCTCAGCCTAATCTGTTGGCATGTCATACACCTTGCCACAAAATCAGTCACATCTCTTCTCATCTGCTTCCACCAGAAAGTTTCCTTCAAAACCTTATACATCTTGGTGCCACCAGGATGTATCGATAATCGAGAGCTATGTGCCTCGCACATGATCTCATTTATTATTCCCACATATGTCGCAAAACACAAACGGTTGCCATTTTGTATCACACCATCTTCATATGAAAAGCCAACCAAGATTCCCACAAGGACTTTGGCCTTGAGCCTATGTAGACTCTCATCTGTAAGTTGTCCTCGAATGATCCTCTCTACTAGCTCAAGACGAGGAGGGGAGGCAATTATAACCATCTCTTGGCTACTCTTGAAGGGGTTGCTATCAGTAAAAGATGCGAGAAGATCCCATGTCCTGAGTTGGGGATGGGATTCACTCACATGTGGCCTACGACTAAGTGCATCTGCCATCACATTTGCCTTTCCAGGGTGATATGATATAGTGCATTCGTAATCCTTCAAGAGCTCCATCCATCATCATTACCGCATGTTTAGATCTTTCAGATCAAATAAATATTTTAGACTTTTATGATTGTTGAAGTGGATTTATCATGGGTCTAAAATACATCTCCCACAAGGCGGAGACGCAGTCACTGTGGCCACCTGCAAGAAATCCTACTTCAAATAACAATTAACGCACTATGATAATTAAGAAATAAAAAGCAGTGCGGAGTTAAAATTTATTATAACTCTACAACAAATATGTGTATAGTGTGCAAATATGTGTAGAGTGTCGAACACAGGGAACAAGAAGGATAGATCAAGGCAATGACTGCACAAAAGTCAATGTGTTGTATTTGTCGAACACAATGTTTAAAATAAATATGCGAAATTAAAATGAAGATTAAAAATATAAAATAATGTCAAAAGTTCTCTAAATTAATTTTAATATATAAATAATAATATACATAAACTAGGAAATAAAAAATAGAATTTTTAGGATTTTAGGGAATTTTATATATTTTTTATAGAGATTTCTAGAATTTTTTCTATTTTTATGAGTTTTCTTTTATTTTTTAGTGATTTTTGGTCTGAAGTTGTAAAATAAGTAAATAAATACAAATATATTTTTTGGAATTTTAAAAAAGGTTTTATAATTTTTGTAGATTTTCTTTTGTAAACAGGATAAAAAGTGATGTTTTTTTTTATAAATAATTAAAAATTGCAAAATAAAAATATGGCATGAAAGTAGATGCAATCAGAACAATACTTCTGTGGATTTTTTAGAGAATATAGATGTGTGAATAAATACAAGAGACATAGAGAAACTACATTATTGGCAAGGGTATAATTGTAAATATAAGGAAGCTCAGGGGCCACAGTGCAAATTTCATAAGAATATTTAACTAATTATAAAAGTTCCTAGACTGGACTCAAATACCCAAAAATGCAGGCCCTTACCTGCAAAATAACGAAGCTCACGTGTGTGCGCACGTCAGCTTCGTTGGCAAGGACCAAACCGTAAATATTAAAAACTTTAGGGGTTGGTTTGTAATTATTAAAAATATAAATAAATGTCAAATTAAATATTGAGTGTTATTTAATAAATACAAAATTTGGCAAGGGCACGGTTGCAAAATACCCATGACATGCGCGATCGAACGGTGGGGCTCCTCCCACTTATCCATGTGTCGGTGCCTCGTACGTCGATGCCCCTTCGTGGATCGATAGTGTATATTAGATCTGAGTCTTGTATCGGACGGTGAAGGCGAGGTGCGATCTAACGGAGGCTATGAGATCTGGGCGACGGCCTATGATCCAATGGTTGGGGACATGGGAGGAAGAACAGGGAAGCGTCTCCAATGAGGCAAGCTTCCATGATCTCGTTCTCCCCTATCTGGCATTTCTTTATGCTTCAAAATGGCCGAGAAAGATCCTGGGATGGTCCTCTATCCACTGGCATCTCCAAAGGTCTCCAACGGAGGCTGGAGGGTGAGTAGGAGGTTGGCGAAGCGACAGTGCTCCAGCAACCTCGAGCATTCTTCAAAACGAGCACTAGCCGCTACTTAAGCTCATTTTTTGGATGAAAGGGTCGAAGAAAAAATGCCTCAACCCCGCAACGAGGTGATATAAGGTAGAGGGTCCGAGATGGGAGCTCGCTGGAGCAAGCTCCGGTGAGAGGTGGTCTTGGATGATTGAATGGCTAAATTGGAAAATAAGATGCAGGAAAGGAACCTAAGGTTGATCTAAGATACCAAATACAAGAAAGAAGAATAAAAGGTGGACCTCAACCGTAGGAATGGTGAGATGGGACCTCACGACGTCGCCGCCAGAGATGGTGGAACGCACTCCCTGGCTCGCTTGAGCTCGCTCCCAAGGAGCTGGAGACGATGCTATCACCAAGGTCAATCCAGAGCACCCAAGAAAAAGGTCCAAAATGAGTCAAAGGTGGTTCAAAAAATCAAGGGAAGAGAATGGGTTTTTTTGTACAAAGGTATGGGCGGCTCCAAAGATCAAAGGAGATCGATAAAATCGTCACTCTAATCCTCGAGGGAAACATAAGGTGTGAATCACAGATCCTTGGGGAGAAAAGGTCAAGGGTGCATAGCCAAATGCTGAAAGCGTCGTCCTCGAAAAATTTGAGAAGTCAGGGGAAAACAAGGTCTGACATGGGGCAGAGGATGGTCAGAGAGTTGACTGCGGGTCAACTCTCCGAAGCTCATGGTTGATCCACATGGACCAACCAGGAAAAAGCCTGGAGAAATTATTTAGAAATTCATTTAAAAATAATAAATGATTTTCTAATTTTATATTATAAAATGAAAAAAGATATTATTATCTGAATTATTTTATTATGATTTTTATTTATTTTTTCGAGGTTTGTAATTACAAATTACTTTTTGAGGGTTATATATAGGTATATTCATCTTTGTATTTTAGTCTTTTATTTTATTTTGTATTTATTAATTGAATTTATTACTTTATATTTTTTAAATTAAATATACACACTTAAAAATATTTTTATTTTTTTTGATATAATATATACATTTAAATAATTAGGTGTATTATAATTATATAGGTATAGATACATGTATTTTATCTATATCTCTTCTTTACATATTTTATTTTAAGGTTTTCTTTATAATTTTATTCCAATTTTAATATGTGCATATATTATAATATTATTTTCAAAATTAAAAAAAATATATATAATTATAAAAATAATGAATAATAAAATGAATATTTTAATCAGTACAAGTATACAATAGGGGTCCAAAACCTAACTTTCACATCGTAACTCCATAAAATATGAAAGCACCTTCATTAATTAGCTTATTAAAAGTAATATATAAAAAAGTGATTTTAATATATTTTGAGTTTTTATTTGAGAGATATGGGTCTGGAAAGTTGGGATTTTGGAAACTTATTTAGAGTGTAACTTTTTATCTGTATATTATTTTGTGTGAAATAATTTTTGTATTTTTCTATATTTAATTATCTACAACTTTAACATTAAAAGTTTTTTATTTGAAGTATAAAAGATGGAACTAAAAGTAGGTCTCAAAAATGAATAAAAATGAATTAAATAAAAAGGTATTTTTATTAGATTTTGGCCCTTATCTCCTCCTACTTTTTTCCATGTCGACCTAGTCATTGAGATGCTTAGGTCTCGGGGTTTAGGGCCATAAAATATCATCAATATTTTATTCTTTTTCTTTTCTTTTCTTTGTTCTATAATTTGTTTTTAAAAATTGTATTTTATAACTATTTACACAATGATGCATGAATGATAAAATGCCTAAATTAAGGGTATTTACACGCATTTACTATGGTTTTTAAAGCCAAAATGGTAGAATAAAGATGATGAAAAAGATATTCATTATCCCCCTATACTTACCTTTGCTAGTCCCTAGCAAACACTTATGCAATAAGTGTAGAAAAAGATAAACAAAGAAAATAAAAAGAAGAAAGATTAAATTTAATTATCAAACTTGTCTTCACAAAATCATAGTTTGGATATTAAGTCGGATCTTCGAAATTTTAGTGCGGGCGGAACCTTAGTGGGAATTGGATTTGAAATCCAACAACCTTCGAGAATCCCAAAATGTTGCTCAAGTTTCCTTAATAGCCAGGTCAGATACTTCAACTCATATACAAATCCTTATAATTATGAATCCGACTCGTACAGTGTAAGTGGTGATGGCTCTCCCCAGGTAAAATGACAAAAAGACTGACTTATCCAGTATGACAATCCAATGATTCTCCAATCCAATAACTCCTTCCTTGAGGATCGGAGTATTCCCTTCTAAGTTAAAGTGACAACCAGCTCAAGAGGAGGGGCTGAAGAGAAGAATGGACGGTAGCCAGTGTAGCTACCTATCCTAGGATGCAAGACTAGTGTACTCAAGTCATCCAGTGCAGGCTCACATGATTTTACTTCAAAGCTCAAGCTTGCTTATTGACTATAAATATATATATATATATACACTCTGGCAGGCATTTTATTTCTAAATAGGCATGTCCACTTTTTTGGAGTTTTTTATTTTTGCTTTTTTGTTGAAATACTATATACAACAGCATTTACATAATGAGTTTTTCCTCTTGAGCCAGTAGACTATCCCTCTTTTGAAGCTTTATTACAACCCACACTCTCTTGTCTTCAAAATTCATCATCACCGGACGGGTTGGGGTGCACTTCCCTCCCTAGAGGAGGACAAATGTTTCCACTTGTATGTGTCTCATACCGGCAAATCCAATCCCTTCACCACTCCAACTGAGTTGAGCCAAGTGAAAGGTGCAGGTGTCCAAGTTAGGTCATTGTCAACACGAGCCATGTGTGTGCTCCGAAATACTTTACTTTGGCAGTCAAGAATCCATTGAACCAAGTCTCGTGATCCCCAAAGAATTAAGTCAACTAGGCCTGAAGTACCTCAATTCCAGCTCCTATAAAGTTCATGTTAATTAGGCAGATTTTAAGGTGCAACCAAGCTTCAATCTTCGGATTTTACTTAGACTTATTCAATTATCAAACTCAATCCAAAAAAATGTGAATGCCCTGCAAATGCTATGCAGAAAATATTTTTGTGATGCAATTTCCAGATATTTTAAAATTTTTATGGATTTTTGAAAAAGATGATCCATATGCAATTTGTTGTATTTTCAAAAAGATTTTCCCAATGTTTTGGTATTTTAGATTTTTGCAAATATTTTTGTGATTTTTGGATAAAAACTAGGCACAAATATTTACATGAGGATGCATCTTATATTTACAAGAAGTCGGTTTTTAAGACTTTACAAGGGGTAAGTGCTCAATTTTATATATATGAATATATAACTTAATAAAGAATTTTAGGGTAATGTATGTATTCCTCAAACTTATTTGAAAATCATTTTGCAAACTATTTTGGAAACTATAGTCCAAAATAATTTTTACAAAGAATTTTTACAAACATGTACACACATTTGAAAATCATTTTGCAAAGGTTTTTCAAACAGTAGATATAGATTTTCAAAATATTTTTAGAATCATTTTCAAAACCATTTGCAAATAGTTTTCCAACATTTTATTTCACACAAATAAAATAAAATTTCAAACAAAAATATTTTTATAAAGGTATAAAATATGTAACAAAGTGTTTTCCAAATAGTTTTCAAAAGATTTTTCAAAAAACTTTTCCAACTAATTTTAAAACATTTTGCAAAAAACATTTTGACCTAATTTATAAATCAGTAAATACAAAAAGAATTTGAGGAATAATCAACATCTTTTTATGAATTTTAATAGTATAATTTGCCATAATTATTAAGAAAAATATGAATGTACGAGTTATGGCTAAAGTATATACGCGAAGTATATTCGACCCCCTATACTTAGCTTGATCTATGTCCTCATAGATCAGAGAGAAAAAGAGAAGACATAACTCGTACTGAGTATAGATTAGTTCAAAGTATAAACGAATGTATAAATGAACGAATGAATGAGAAGTTGACCATCCCCCCTATACTTAGGATCAAATAATCCTAAGTATAGCAGATTGTATACAAAGTAGGGAGGGTCAAGGGTGGGAATGAACAGATCGTACTCAGACTGTCTCCCCCTATACTTAGGCTAAGATATCCCTAAGTATATACAAGAAGCGGAGACAATGGAGAGGATCAAAGAATGACAGAAATCGGGGTGTACACCCCCTATACGTAGGACAAAGTACGTCCTAAATATAGAAGACTGACAAAAAGGGGCGACACCTTTCTAGTATAAAAAGAAAATAGAAAAGGAAAAGAAGAAAAGAGATCAGAAGATGGAGGAAGATAGAAGAGGATGTACACACCACTCCCTTTATACTCAGGGTAAAAGAGTCGCTAAGTATAGGCAAAAACAGGAGTGATGAAACGGAACGGAACAATGAAGGAATACTCCGCTCATCCACCCCCCTGATGAATCCGCAATTCGTCATCTTTATTCATTTATTTTAGCTTAAAATCCCTTATAAAACACCTGCATATAACGCTAACTCCATATTCTTACTAACTTGCATTTGTGTGTAAATATTGTACATTTCTTACTAATTTTAACCTAAAATAAATAAATAAAGAAAGAAAAGAAAAATAAAGAAAAGAAAATAAAAAAAAGGAAGACTGTATACAGGATGACCCGAACCCCGAGTGAAGGTCAAGACTTGACCTGATCGACCAGGAATAAAGTAGGGGGAGATAGGGTCCTCAACCAGAAAATCCAGAAAAATGTGTTTCTCACTTATTTTGTGTATATCTGTATAAAACTAACACTAATTTATTTGTACCTTAATTGACCCCAAATCAAATAACATTCAAAATCAAAGTTGTAAATAAAAATGGGTCCTAATTAATAAAACTAATTGCACAATTAAATCATGTACAGAATAAAAGTAGCCACACTTGGAAAAGGCCACTAAGCACTAATTGAAAGATCAATTCCGGCTCCATATGATCTCAAATTGAACAAATATCACTTCCATTGAATTCTAAATTAAATTATCTTCAAAATGGTTGTGATTTCATAATTTTTGGAGTTACGGTTGAAAAGTTGATTTTCTGGGTGGTTTGTGCAATTTTCCCTTGTATTTTGTGCATATTGTATTTGTATATATATTTGTAAATATTTTTACTAAGTACTTAAAACAAAAATAAAACAAAAAACATAATAACATTCTTAAAACAAAAAGAAAGAGAGGCTAATTTCATCATTTACCCTTGTATATAATACCATATATGTGTATAGTATATGTATATAGTTGCAATTTTTAACCAACCATCATAAAAAAATAAAAAAATAACATTTTCAAATTCCAATAAATAAAGTGACGAAAATTCAAAAAAAATTAGATAATTTTGTAAATAATTTTATCTTTCTATTTTATCTCTCATGTTATCTCTTCCACCAAAAAAAATTCAAAAATTCATCTCTTATCTTCTTATCCAAAAATTCAAAAATTCAAATGTCTCTCTTTTCTATTTATATGGCTCCATCTCCCTCATTCCAACCGGATCAATCTTTAGAGAGAGGAGCCCGATCTCCGAGAGAAATTTCGTCGAGGAAGTAGCCTAGCCTCCAAGTCGTCCGGTGACAGCGAGTCGGCCTTGTCGAGGCGATCACGGTCCATTTTCCGCTCCTAAGGTGAGATCCAATTTTTCTTCGCATTTTGTCTTAGTTTAATCACTTTTTATTTTGTCGCAATTTTTTTATCGTCATTTTGTTCTTCTAGATCTTAAAAAAATAATATTTTTCCTGACGATTTTGATCCATTCCGACTCGATTTTCATCTCATCTTCTTGATCTCTTCGCCTTCGATTTCTATCTCGCACGATCTACCAACTCCGACCACGCACGGTGGTCGGAGAGTCGGATTCGAGTCCCTCATCTTTCGACGAATCCCCATTCACTTTCCGAGTTTGTAGATAAATAAAATTTTTATTTCTCTAACATTCATTAATAAAAAATAAAAAAATTTGTTATCTCTTCTTTATCGAACATTTGTTTTGCAGAGGGACATTAAAAAGACTAAAAAAATTATAAAAAGATAAAAATAAATAAAAAAATTTATCCTTTCTATTTCTTTCTCTGGATTTGCAAAAAAATAAAAAAAAAGTTTTTTTTATTTACTGTTTACATCAGATTAAAAAATAAATAAAAAAATAAAAAAAACTCTCCAGGCAGTGGGGTCGCCACCCCCCACCGCCACCAAAGCCCTCCGCCACAGGCGGCCGCTTCTCCCTTCGAGCGAGCGCCGCCTCCATTCGCGCTCGGCCAGCCCAACGCCGCCCTCCGCTTCTGAAGCCCGGCGCACAGTCCGCCCCTCCGATCAGCGCGGCACCCATCTGCCACCTCGCCGCCGAGCAGTAACCAAAGCACCGCTCCGCATCCGCGCCGACCTCCCTCTTCAGCCTTCTCCGCCGCACCATCGAGCAGCGCGCGCGCCGCCGTTGACTACCATCCTCCATCAGGCGCCTCCCCCTTGACGCCCCTTCGCTAGCTGGCCACCCTCCATCTCCACGCCTGAGGCCACCCAGCCCCCCTCCGTTGAAGAGCCTCCCAGACCGCGCTTTCGCCCCCGCGCGCGGAGCCACAGCTGCAGCACCGCCCCGATCGCCGCCGCGCGAGCTCGCCGTGATGCCGTCCGCACCGCCCGCCAACCGCTGCTCAACCGCTCTCCAGCCCGAGCGCCCCCCTCCTCCGCGGGCGCGCCACAGCGCTGCCACCACGCGCGGCAGCCCCATCGGCATCGTTCCTCTGCACCACCGCCGTTGCCTTGAGGAAGAAGGAGGAAGAGGCGACGGCCCATCTTCGTTCCTTTGAGAAAACAAAGAACGCAGGGAACCCTAGTTCTTCAATAAAAAAATTTGGGGTAAATTGCATTCTTCCCCCCCCCCCCGGAGGATTCCAAAATTACAAAAGAGACCCTACCAGAGCTCCTCAAGCACATGACATGCACATGACTAAGTGGTAAAATTACGTCTTCTGTCTTGTGATTTATTTTTATTATCTATTGAGACAAAAACTTGGAATCTTTACAGTTCAGTCCAAAACTTTCACAGTATTTACGTTTTAGTCCCTGAACTGCATAACACTGAATTTGCATGATCTTTTATTGAAATAAATGTTATTCATGACCCAAAAATTTTGAAAAAATTGTGCTATGCTCTTCATGCGATTTTTTTATTAGCATAAATTTTTCATTGCATTTTGACTTCATTTGATATTATTAAAAAATCAAAAACAGTGCCTTTTTATCTTCTTGAAATTCGAAAATTCATAAAAATTCGAAAATAGCTCCAAAAATTCTAAAAAACATAGATTAGTTGTATATCATTGTCTTTTAGTTTCGGACCATTTTTCACGCATTAATCATTTATAAAACTCAAAAAAATGAAAATTATCAAAAATTTTCTAAAAATCATAAAAAATTCTACAAAAATCCAAAAATTGTGATTTCAGTTCCTGTTTGTAGATAATTGTTTCTAGTTTATCTTAAAAATAGTAGCTAGGAGTTTTGGACATTTAAAATATTTTTAAATTGCAAATTACTCCAGGTTGTGCACATTTTCTTGTTTCCTCACTATTTGAATTTTTAAAAAAATACAAAAACATCTAAAAATTCCACAAAAATTCTTAAAAACATTTCAAAACTTTTAAAACCCAAAAATATTTTCTTTTAATTTTTCTGAGCATTTTTGGCATAATTGAAAATTGCAAAAAGAGTTGGTGAGTGCATATTCTTGATCTTGTTTATATTGCATCGTGTTATTTTTGAAAATAAAAAAAATTTTGCAAAATCAAAATCACTAAAAATTTGAAAATCAAAAAATATAAAAAAAATTAAAAATAAAAAATAGAAAATAAAAAAATCACAAAAACCAAGGATAGTTGTCCTTTGAGATTCCTGTTTTCTTTTAATTTGTTTCTAATTAATTGAATAACCCTCGGGAATTGTAGCCTCCCTGAGTTCGACCATGTCCGCTATACAGGTTAATAAGTAGCAAAAATATAAAAAAAATAATCTTTTGTTGACGCGGGATTTTGGGGATAAACAACGACATACTTTTCACCATCAATTAATTTCCGTCCTAGAATTCCGCGATCAACAAAATGGCGTCGTTGCCGGGGATGACGGAGGTTGGGCTGCGGAGCGCTCTACGGCGAGCGCGGCTGGGCGACGTTGCGCCGGACGGAGGCGCACGGGCGGTTAGCCGCACGCGGGGCGAGATCTGCTGGAGGCACGTGGGAGCGGACGGCGGTGCGGCTTCAGAGGTGGCGCGGAGGCCGGAAGCGGCGGCGTGGGATGGTGCGACGCTGCCCCACGCGGCGGAGAAAGGAGGCGCGGGCGTGGTCTGCGGCGATGGAGGGCACTGCTGTGCCGCCCGGTGGCTGCTGTCGTATTTTTTTCTCTTTTTTTTTAAAATTTTTTTTGTTTATGATGTAGACCGTGAATAAATAAAAGAAGAAAAAACTTTTTTTTATTTTTTTATAAATCCGAAAATAAGAAAAGAAAAAGGAAAAGCAATTTCTTTTTTTTTAATTTTTTTATTGTTATCCTGCAAAACAAATGTTAGGCAAAATAGAGATTTTTTTGTTTTTTTTGGTCCTGCAAAATCAACGTTAGAGAACAAAAAGGAAACAAATGTTTGTTTATTTATTTATTTACAAATTGGGAAAAAATGAATGGGGATCCGTGAAAGTGGAAGATTGAATCCGATTCTCCGACCACCGTACGTGGTCCGAGTTGATAGATCGCGTGGGAGATAGAAATTGAAGGCGGAGAGATCGAGAAAGTGAGATGGAAATTCGAGTCGAGTCAGTGGCGGATCAAAAATCGTGATGAATTTTTTTTATGATCTAGAAGAACAAAAATGCCAACGAAAAAAAACGCGATGAACTAAAGTGCGATTAAACTAAGGTAAAAATGTGAAGAAAATTTTGGATCTCACCTTAGGAGCAGAAAATGGACCGTGATCGCCTCGACAAGGCTGACTCGTTGTCACCGGACGGCTTGGAGGCTAGGCTACTTCCTCAACGAAATTTCGCGATCAACAAAATGGCGTCGTTGCCGGGGAGGCACGGCGAGGGTAGCTAGGTTTCTCTTTTGACCTGCTATTCTTGGTTGTAAATATCTGTGTATAATTTGCCACATTATTCCATTGTTCATATCCATTGCATTCATTTCATCATTTTCTCATATTTAGAAATTGTGCTTCTTACACATTCTCTTTTCTTTTTCTTGCGAGGGCCCGCGGAGCGAAGGAGGCGATCCTAGGAGAGCCGAAGCACCCCAAGCGACTTGGAGGCGGCTTGATTCTTCACCAAGCCGCAGGAAAGCGTGAGAACAGGAGAAGAAAATTGAAAGAGCCGAAAAGAGAGAGAGAGAGAGAGAGAGAGAGAGAGAGAGTTTATTTTCTAGCATTTGAACTCTTGTAAACGGACATTCATTTGTTGCGGGGTCTATTTCGCCAAGTGCCGGTGCACTTGGGGGACCTCATCGGTTTTGTTTTCATCGCCTTTATTTTCTTTGTTTTGCGCGGATTTCGAAAGCCACCTATTGATTTCTTTAATTAATTTGCTTGAGCCAGGTAATTAATTAGGTTCAAACACCCTAAACAAGAATTTCTGTGCCTATAGAGTAGATCGTAATTTGGACTTAGTCAAATTAACTTGTTCTTGCCCGTTAATAGAAGTTATCATCTAGGACGGTTTACTTGCATTTGCATATAGGTTAGTTTATTTTCTGTATTTAAATTCTGCGCGGATCACTTGCATGTAGAGTGCTGGCGATAAGGTACGCATCTCTAACCCCTGCATGCATCATCGTTTTTAATCGCGCATTGGCATTTCCGATCTCCTCCCTTGTTTTCATTCACATAAGTTAAAAAGGAAATTGGACACTCGGTAGGCGATTTTTTTGAAAATATTTTAACCAAGTGATAACTGCCTAAAATTTGGGACTGTTAAAGAAAACTCGACCCTAAAAAATACAAAGAAAAATCATTGTCTTAGGGAGAGTAACCCCTCATTGTATTCGTTTTTACTTGCTCGCGCACACACTAAGGTTAGTGCCCAAATCCCATAATTCAGCCTAAGTGTTTGTACAACTTTGTGATTATCACCTAACTCTAAAATCAACAAGATAATTGACCGAACCTTCACGGTCTTCACATTGAGTTGAGTTGGTGAATTGGGGGTTTGTATTGTGTTTGATTGTTTGTGTGCATACCAGATCTTTTCTGTGCATTTGCGCCTTTTTCTCCATATCTTTTGGCTTGACCCTCGTGCTCTCCCATCATTTGTTTCGAAGATGGCCGATTGGAGTTATTCTAATCCGATCTTCGCAGATACCTTGTACTCTCCAGACGATCCACCTTCCCTTTTCCAGGAGGATCTTCCTCCTGATGTTTGTGCATATCTGCCTAACCCATTATTTCAGGAGACGGAGGACTTTGATTTTCACCCACCCTCATTCAACCCACCCGATCCTGGGATTTTGGAGTCACCTTTCATGATTTCCATACTTAACACATTGAATCAAATGGTGGAGCATATGAATTCGAAGATTTCCAATTTTATTAACATAAATGAGAGACAGAACGCTGCTCCAATATTTGAGGATATTGAGTCACTTGAGGATAATCATGAGAGATTGAAATCATCCAAAACACAAAAAAATGAGAAAATTTTGAAAATACAAAAAGATTCTGGGAGACATATTATTGATTCATTTTGTGAGAAAAGAACCCAAATGCCCGATCATTTACACACACAGCCATGTCCCAACCTAGATCCCAAGGATGCCACTGTACAGACTGCTCTTGGCAATCCTCATGTAAATGCTGATTCCGACCTCCTCCCTTGTATGGATGAGGTCCAAAAATTCAAAAAAATGTTGACTAAACCCGAAGTGGTGGCCACCCTTCATGAGATCATTAAAACCCCACTTCAACATGCCATGACAGATTTATCTACTCCTCAACACAAGAAGAGAAAGAGAAGGAGAAGATCTGAGCATCACATCTTGACCATGGCCACTGCCTACGCCATCTCTCACCGTCCATATTTTAAGAAAGGGAACACGGCCACACCTCTTGTGAGTTGCTCCATATCTGACTATTCTTGTGATAACGCTCTCCTTGACGGCGGTTCGTCAATTAACATAATACCCTTCTCTATGGTACAGTCTCTTCATCTTGGGCCTCTCAAGAAAACCAGGATGATAGTTCAATTTGCTGATAGATCTATCAAGAGGCCGGAGGGTATTTTAGAAAATGCTGTCATTATCATTCAGGGCATGGATTTTACTTCGGATTTTGTTGTAATGCCCATGGAGACCTCCACCCCTGTGGAGCACCCTCCAATCATCCTGGGACGGCCTTTCCTTGCCTCTGCGGGAGCCGTTATTGATTATGGTTCAGGAGAGATTCGCTTCCGTTCTGATGTAGGGAGCGATGTGTTAATCACTACACCCACTACCATCCAGAAACCCGCATCCCATGAGAGCCCACCCGTGTTAGACAACCCCAAGGACTTTGATCATGATGATAATACCAGAGATTTTTACTATATGATGGATGATAATGAGACCCGAGAATTCCTCTTCAAGGAGGAGGACTCGGAAAGCATAGACCTTGGAGTTCCCTCTTCTGGTACATGGCGATGCATTGACGACATCCGCGGGATTTACATGATAGACACCCTAGAGCGGAAGGCAGACTCTGATACTAGACAGGACGGACACGATTTGACTACTTTCACTAATAAGTCCGTTCCTACTCACCCTGATAAAGAAGAGACCGATCAGGACAAATTTGATTTGATTGCTTTTATAAAGGAATTTGGGCCTTTTGATAAAGATGATGATCCTGTAGAGGCTCGCCAGGCTGAAATTGATCCTACTTTTTCTGATAATGATTTCGAGCCATTCTACTTTGATGTTTGCGAGACTTCCAAGGCAGGACATGACCACGCTACTTCCAATAACCGGTTTAGGCCTGCACAATCTGAAACCGCTGAGGATACTTTCTTGGTCGATCCTACTCAGTTTATGTCTAATGATTATCCCAATATCGACCTACACCTTGCCAAATCCATACCTCAGCGGTCCCGCAAGAAGGTTCGTTTTCGTCCTTCTTAACCTTTCTAAATCCACTCCTCTTGTATATCCTTTCGTTTCACTCTGTCTTCTCCCATTTTATCATTCACCCCTATTTCGTGTGTGTGTGTGTGTGTATGCTATACTTAGGATGTGCTTTATCCTAAGTATAGGGGGGTGAAGGATTTGTGTTGTTCATATTCATCCTGTTTATCACCCTTGGTGTTGTTGCCTATACTTAGGGATACTCTACCCTAAGTATAGGGGGGTGATGTTGTTCATATCGTGTCTTTGTAAGTCTGTACATTCTCTTCATTGGTTTTCCCCTTTGTACATTCCACTATACTTAGGATTACTTGATCCTAAGTATAGGGGGGGATCACCAACTTCTCTTCATCTTTTTCTTTGAGTCATTGTAGCATAGGAGTCTTTTCACCTTTCTTTGCTTAGCACGAGTTATGTCTTCCTTTGTCGCTCTCTGATCACTATGAGGACATAGTTCGAGCTGAGTATAGGGGGGTGTCGTATATATTGTATATATACTTTAGACATAACTCGTACTTTTAAATACATTTATTTGGGGGGTTATGTGTATATTTTGTAAAATCCACGTGTGTAAAAAAACAAAAAAACATAAAAAAACAAACACAAAAAAAACAACAACAAAAATAACAAAAAAAAACAACAAAAAAAAACAACAAACAAACAAAAAAACAAAACAAAAACAAAACAAAAAAAAACACAAAAAAAACAAAACAAAAAATGGGAAGAGAGAGAGAGAAAACAACAAAAAAAACAAACAAAAAAACAAACAAAAAACAAACAAAAAAAACAAAAAAAAAAAGTCTCTTGTATATACTTGTATATATTACTAACCCTTTCTCCTTTAAAAAACTACAAAACCAAAAATCATAAAAATTTGCATAAAAAAACTTTCTTTCACATCTGCATTTTTCTCCAAAAATCCATAAAAAGTTCAAAATTAGAAAATTGTTTAAAAAAATGGTTCTTTTCACATTTGCATCATTCTTTAAAAAAAACCCTCTGCATTGTTCATATTCTGCATTTGCATGTGCATTTTTCAGGATAGCATTGATATTTAAACTATGTCTGGAATAAAATTGAAGAATGGAGCTTAGTTGGACCTTAATCCACCTAATTCTCAGAGAAACTTCATAGAGAAATGGGATTTTAGAAGCTTCAGGTCTTTGACTTAATTCTTTGAGTTCCACATGACAATGTGCAGCATTTGACTCTTAGTGTCTAACCTGGTCTCTTCATTCTGGGTACAACTCTGGAATAGCGAATTAATTTGTACTCCTGCACTATGCACTTAGCTCAACTCAGACGGGATGTTGGAAGACTGTATGAGTTTCTTTTCTGGTAGCGTGGAAATCTAAAGACCGGAGTACGGGTTGAAATAAAGCTTCGGAAAAGGGATGGACGGTTGGGCACAATTTTTTCTAAGACCCCAAACATGTACGGAAAAAAAAAGATTCTATATCCGTAGGGGCACAACAAGATCCAAGCAGAACCACCAAAACTCCAAATACAAAGAATCTACTACCAAATAAAAATCTGACCAAAAAGGTACAAGCTTCAAGAAAACCTGCAGATCTTGGTGGAGACTCGGCTACACTGGCCAGCTTCACAAGGAGAGGTGACTACACCAAACCACCCTCCAGTTCATTTCTCATTCTTCTAACTTCTCCCCCAATTCGATTGTGAACACAGCACGACAGACCTTAGAAGGAAATACCTGACTCCCCGAGGACGAGTTATTGGAGAGGAGATTTGCATGGTAGTCCGGCATTCTGGATGGGAAGAGCTAAAAATTTTCACACACATGAGTCGATTGTTCAATGTTCATAGGGTATGCTTTGGGAAGAGGATTGATCTAAGATGACTTCTGGGCCAAAATTGTGACAATGATGTGTAGAACTTGAAGGCTGTTGGTCTTAAAACTCTAAGTCTCACAGAAGTTCCAACACACCAATAATCCAAAGGTCCGACAGAGCTCCAAACTACAATTTTATGAAGATAAGTTTAAATACTCAATATTGTCCTACTTTCTTTATTTTCCCTTTCTTTTTCTTCTTCACTTATTCTTTCAAATAAGTGTTTGCTAAGGGACTAGCAAAGGTAAAGCATAGGGGGATGATGAATCTGCGATTCGTCATCTTTATTCATTTATTTTAGCTTAAAATCCCTTATAAAACACCTGCATATAACGCTAACTCCATATTCTTACTAACTTGCATTTGTGTGTAAATATTGTACATTTCTTACTAATTTTAACCTAAAATAAATAAATAAAGAAAGAAAGGAAAAATAAAGAAAAGAAAATAAAAAAAAGGAAGACTGTATACAGGATGACCCGAACCCCGAGTGAAGGTCAAGACTTGACCTGATCGACCAGGAATAAAGTAGGGGGAGATAGGGTCCTCAACCAGAAAATCTAGAAAAATGTGTTTCTCACTTATTTTGTGTATATCTGTATAAAACTAACACTAATTTATTTGTACCTTAATTGACCCCAAATCAAATAACATTCAAAATCAAAGTTGTAAATAAAAATGGGTCCTAATTAATAAAACTGATTGCACAATTAAATCATGTACAGAATAAAAGTAGCCACACTTGGAAAAAGCCACTAAGCACTAATTGAAAGATCAATTTCGGCTCCATATGATCTCAAATTGAACAAATATCACTTCCATTGAATTCTAAATTAAATTATCTTCAAAATGGTTGTGATTTCATAATTTTTGGAGTTACGGTTGAAAAGTTGGTTTTCTGGGGTGGTTTGTGCAATTTTCCCTTGTATTTTGTGCATATTGTATTTGTATATATATTTGTAAATATTTTTACTAAGTACTTAAAACAAAAATAAAACAAAAAAAAATAATAACATTCTTAAAACAAAAAGAAAGAGAGGCTAATTTCATCATTTACCCTTGTATATAATACCATATATGTGTATGGTATATGTATATAGTTGCAATTTTTAACCAACCATCATAAAAAAATAAAAAAAATAACATTTTCAAATTCCAATAAATAAAGTGACGAAAATTCAAAAAAAAATTAGATAATTTTGTAAATAATTTTATCTTTCTATTTTATCTCTCATGTTATCTCTTCCACCAAAAAAATTCAAAAATTCATCTCTTATCTTCTTATCCAAAAATTCAAAAATTCAAATGTCTCTCTTTTCTATTTATATGGCTCCATCTCCCTCATTCCAACCGGATCAATCTTTAGAGAGAGGAGCCCGATCTCCGAGAGAAATTTCGTCGAGGAGGTAGCCTAGCCTCCAAGCCGTCCGGTGACAGCGAGTCGGCCTTGTCGAGGCGATCACGGTCCATTTTCCGCTCCTAAGGTGAGATCCAATTTTTCTTCGCATTTTGTCTTAGTTTAATCGTTTTTTATTTTGTCGCAATTTTTTTATCGTCATTTTGTTCTTCTAGATCTTAAAAAAATAATATTTTTCCTCACGATTTTGATCCATTCCGACTCGATTTTCATCTCATCTTCTTGATCTCTTCGCCTTCGATTTCTATCTCGCACGATCTACCAACTCCGACCACGCACGGTGGTCGGAGAGTCGGATTCGAGTCCCTCATCTTTCGACGAATCCCCATTCACTTTCCGAGTTTGTAGATAAATAAAATTTTTATTTCTCTAACATTCATTAATAAAAAAATAAAAAAAATTGTTATCTCTTCTTTATCTAACATTTGTTTTGCAGAGGAACATTAAAAAGACTAAAAAATTATAAAAAGATAAAAATAAATAAAAAATTTATCCTTTCTATTTCTGTCTCTGGATTTGCAAAAAAAATAAAAAAATAAAAAAAAAGTTTTTTTATTTACTGTTTACATTAGAAAAAAATAAAAAATAAATAAAAAACTCTCCAGGCAGTGGGGTCGCCACCCCCCACCGCCACCAAAGCCCTCCGCCACAGGCGGCCGCTTCTCCCTTCGAGCGAGCGTCGCCTCCATTCGCGCTCGGCCAGCCCAACGCCGCCCTCCGCCTCTGAAGCCCGGCGCACAGTCCGCCCCTCCGATCAGCGCGGCACCCATCTGCCACCTCGCCGCCGAGCAGTAACCAAAGCACCGCTCCGCATCCGTGCCGACCTCCTTCTTCAGCCTTCTCCGTCGCGCCATCGAGCGGCGCGCGCGCCGCCGTTGACTACCATCCTCCATCAGGCGCCTCCCCCTCGACGCCCCTTCTCCAGCTGGCCGCCCTCCATCTCCACGCCTGAGGCCGCCCAGCCCCCCTCCGCTAAAGAGCCTCCCAGACCGCGCTTTCGCCCCCGCGCGCGGAGCCACAGCTGCAGCACCGCCCCGATCGCCGCCGCGCGAGCCTGCCGTGACGCCGTCCGCACCGCCCGCCAACTGCCGCTCAACCGCTCTCCAGCCCGAGCGCCCCCCTCCTCCGCGGGAGCGCCACAGCGCTGCCACCGTGCGCGGCAGCCCCATCGGCATCGTTCCTCTGCACCACCGCCGTTGCCTTGAGGAAGAAGAAGGAAGAGGCGGCGGCCCATCTTCGTTCCTTTGAGAAAACAAAGAACGCAGGGAACCCTAGTTCTTCAATAAAAAAATTTGGGGTAAATTGCATTCTGCCCCCCCCCCGGAGGATTCCAAAATTACAAAAGAGACCCTGCCAGAGCTCCTCAAGCACATGACATGCACATGACTAAGTGGTAAAATTACGTCTTCTGTCTTGTGATTTATTTTTATTATCTATTGAGGCAAAAACTTGGAATCTTTACAGTTCAGTCCAAAACTTTCACAATATTTACGTTTTAGTCCCTGAACTGCATAACAATGAATTTGCATGATCTTTTATTGAAATAAATGTTATTCATGACCCAAAAATTTTGAAAAAAACTGTGCTATGCTCTTCATGTGATTGTTTTATTAGCATAAATTTTTCATTGCATTTTGACTTCATTTGATATTATTAAAAAATCAAAAACAGTGCCTTTTGTCTTCTTGAATTCGAAAATTCATAAAAATTCGAAAATAGCTCCAAAAATTTTAAAAAAAATAGATTAGTTGTATTTCATTGTCTTTTAATTTCGGACCATTTTTCACGCATTAATCATTTATAAAACTCAAAAAAATGAAAATTATCAAAAATCCTCTAAAAATCATAAAAAAGTCTACAAAAATCCAAAAATTGTGATTTCAGTTCCTGTTTGTAGATAATTGTTTCTAGTTTATCTTAAAAATAGTAGCCAGGAGTTTTGGACATTTAAAATATTTTTAAATTGCAAATTACTCCAAGCTGTGCACATTTTCTTGTTTCCTCACTGTTTGAATTTTTAAAAAAATACAAAAACATCTGAAAATTCCACAAAAATTCTTAAAAACATTTCAAAACTTTTAAAACCCAAAAATGTTTTCTTTTAATTTTTCTGAGCATTTTTGGCATAATTGAAAATTGCAAAAATAGTTGGTGTGTGCATATTCTTGATCTTGTTTATATTGCATCATGTTATTTTTGAAAATAAAAAAAATTGCAAAATCAAAATCACTAAAAATTTGAAAATCAGAAAATATAAAAAAAATTAAAAATAAAAAATAGAAAAATAGAAAAATAAAAAAATCACAAAAACCAAGGATAGTTGTCCTTTGAGATTCCTGTTTTCTTTTAATTTGTTTCTAATTAATTGAATAACCCTCGGGAATTGTAGCCTCCCTAAGTTCGACCCTGTCCGCTATACAGGTTAATAAGTAGCAAAAATATAAAAAAAATAATCTTTTGGTGACGCGGGATTTTGGGGATAAACAACGACATACTTTTCACCATCAATTAATTTCCGTCCTAGAATTTCGCGATAAACACCCCCCCCATACTTAGGACAATGTATGTCCTAAGTAAGGTACACATGAGAATGGGGTAGATGAGAAATACGGGATATAGACGGAGGTGAACAAAAGTGAATGTGCAACAAAGTGGATGTACAAAGTCTCAAGAAGGTTGAAAGCGAACCTTCTTGCGGGACCACTAAGGAATGGATCTGACAAGGTGCAGGTCAACATCGGGGTCCTCAAATGATGCAAACCGATCAGGGTCAACAAAATGAAGCTTCTCAATGGTCCTAGAGTGAAGAGGCACAGATGGGTGAGTGGAAGTAGTGCGGCTAGGTCTGCCCTTGGGTATCTCTCTAATGTCATCATGAGAAGGGAGGAACTCATCATCAGAAGAAGTGTAAACAGTGTCGTCCTGTAAGGTCTCATCTAAGTCAAAACCAAAAGGATCGAACTCATCAGTGGAAGTAGTTGAACTATGTTCGTCCTCTACAGTCTCAACCAGATCATCATGTTCATCAAAAGGCCTGAAATTCTAGGATAAAAGCAACAAGATCAAATTCAACCTTGATCTCATTAATGTTTGCCCTCCGCTTAATGGTGTAAATCATGTAAATTCTGCGGATGTCATCAATGCATATCCAATCACCAGAAGAGGAAACACCAAGGTCTATGCTTTCTAAGTCTTCCTCCTTGGAGAGGAATTCTTGGGTCTCGTCATCGGTCATAAATAAAGTCTCTCTGATAAGCATATAGATCATAGGCCTCGAGATCGGCTAACACAGGCACACTCTCGTTGGATGCGGGTCTCTGGTCGATGGTAAGTGTGGTGATAAACACATCGCTCCCGACATCAGAACGGAAGCGAATCTCTCGTGATCCGTAGTCAATAACGACTCTCTAAGAGGCGAGAAAGGACCGTCCCGGGATGATTGGAGGACACTCCATAGGGGTGGAGGTCTCCATGGGCAATACAACAAAATTTGTCGTGAATCTCATTTCCCGAATCAGAATGACAACGTTCTCAAGAATACCCTTCGGCCTCTTTATTCATCCATCGGTAAATTGTACGATCATCCCGGTTTTCTTGAGAGGCCCAAAATGAATAGATTGTACCAATGATAAGGGTATTATATTGATTGAAGCACCACTGTCAAGGAGAGTGTTATCACATAAATGGTCAGAGATGGTACAACTCACAAGAGGTGTGACGGTGTTCCTTTTCTTAGAAGATGGACGATGGGCGATGGCGTGGGTAGTGGCCATGGTCAAGATATGACGCTCAGATCTGCTCCTCCACTTTCTCTTCTTATGATGAGGAGCATGTAATTGGGCCATGGCCTGGTGAAGTGGGGCATCAATGATCTCATGAATAACGGCCACCACTTCAGGTTCAGTCAACATTTTTTTGAATTTTTGGACCTCCTTCATACAAGGGAGGAAGTCGGAATCAGCATCTACATGAGAAATGCCAAGAGCAGTCTGTACAACGACATCCTCGAGGTCAGGGGTGGGACTAGGTGTGAATGAATGTGTGGTCAAAGGATCAGGCAAGTGGACACTCTCCTCACAGTCTTACTCAACCAAATGTCTCCCGAAATCTTTTTGTATTTTTAGATTTTGCTCATTTTTTGTATTTTGGGCGATTACAAGCTCTCATGGAAATCCTCAAGTGAATCCATATTCTCAAATAGTGGAGAGACATTCTGGTTTTTATTTAAACTAGTAAGATCATCAATCCTCAAATTCATTTGTTCAAGCATTTGGTTTAAGGTCTTAATCATGGAAATCATGAAAGGTGACTTCAACAGATCAGTCTCAGGTAGATATGAAGGGAAATGTGAAGGTGGAGGTGGGTAGAAATCCGAAATCCGAATCTATGGCTGAGGCGAATATGTACAAAAGTCAGGAGAAAAGTCCTCCTGGAAAAATAGAGGTAGACCAGCTGGAGTGAATGAGGGATCCATAAAGTTCGGATAAAATACGCTCCAGTTGGCCATCTCGAAACAAGAGAAAATGATCGGGAGAACACGATGGTCAAGTCAAGAGTAGTTAGAAAAAAGGCACAATTGCACATACACGATCTGGAATGCACACAAACAAACACAAACAAACTCACATAATACAACCCCTCAATTCACCTACTCAACTCGATAGAGACCGTGAAAGAATGGTCTGTTTATCTTGTCTTTTTTAGAGTTAGGTGAGAAGTCCAAAAAGTTGTACAAATATTTAGGATGCTAAATGAGATTTGGGCACTAGTCCTTAGTGTATACGCGAGCAATAAAAAGCGAAGACAATGAGGGGATGACTCGCTCCAAGACAATATTTTTCTTTTTGGTCTTTTTTAAGATCAGCTAATATTAGCAGTCTCAATTTTGTTTGTTACCATTTTTTTGGATTTTTAGTAAGAATGCATGGGCTTAACGAGGAGTCAATTTTACTTAGCACCTAGGTTGGCAAAATCAGAGATAGATAGGCGGAAAAGCAATGTAAGAGGCAAAAATGATGATGTATGCTAAAGTGTAAATGTTCACCTTGCCTCCAGCACTCTACATGCAAGGATACTCAGCAAAATTGAAACGTACACTATATGCAAATGCAAGCTGATGAAATCGTGAAGAACCAATGTTAATGACTTAGCATGGAACTAAAGTGTCTGGTCTTGGAGTCTCCTTGGTGCCCACAACAATGGGTCCTTCAAGAGATGTACGGAGAACTCTCACGACGCGGGGTTCCGAGACTAAGTGAGAAGCAATTGAATCTTTGACTAGATCCAAACATCACTATAGGCACATGCAAATAAAATTAAGTGTTTGGACCTACTCTATCAACAAGCAAGTCCTAAATCTAAGGGCTAAATCACACAAAAGAAAGAGAACAAAATCGAGAAACAAAAGAAAAAAATGCGATGAAAACTGACAAAATCACGGTGAGCCCCCAAGTGAACAAACACTTGGAAATTGGGCCCAAATGTCCATAGTCCAGAGTGTCTGTATTATTACAAATAATGTGGTCGCTCTCTTACTTAAATTACAAATAAATTCTATAGAATATCTACTCAAAATTTGTCTTCAAGCACTCCAAGCTCTTTTTTGTTGTTAGGTCAAAGCCGCCTCATGTGGGTGCACAGGCACCCCTAGAAGAGCTCCTCTCTTGATCCGCATTCCTCGCACAAATCCAAACAAGGAGAGTGGTTAGACAATTCAACAATAAGATCAAATAAATGAGAAAATAAATATGGCAAAAAATATAGACAAATATTACAATCAAGCAAAAAGTCAATTTATGCATTATTGCTCCCCGACAATGGCGTCATTTATTGAAGTGGATTTTTCACGGGTCTAAAATATGTCTCACACAAGGTGGAGACACAGTCACCTTGGCGACTCACAAGAACCCTGTTTCAAACAAAAATTAACCCACAATGTTAATTAAGTAATAAAAAGCAATGCGGAGTTAAAATTTATTATAACCCTACAACAAAGATGTGTATAGTGTGCAAGCATGTGTAGAGTGTCAAATACGAGGAACAAGTAGCAGGATAGATCATAGCAATGAGTGAATAAAAATGAATATGTTGTATTTGTCAATATGTGTGCTCTTTTGTGGGTTTTAATTTTATATTTTATATTTTTATTTTATATTTTTATGTTTTTATTTTTAATTTTCTAATTTTTTATTTATATTTTTTGTATTTTTCTTTTAATATAAATAAAGCTATATATAGGATATATATACAATATAGGCTAGGGATAATATAAATAGTAATAAAAATAATTAAAAATAAGAAAATAAAATATTTTTTTGTTTTAAAAATTTTTACTATTTTTAAATTTTTAGATAATTTTGCTAACTTTTATAGATTTTTAAAGTCGAAAAAACCTAAAAAAGAGTCTAAAATAAATGTCCAAAATTAAAATAGAGATTAAAAATATAAAACAATGACAAAAATTCTACAAATTAAATTTTATATATAAATAATAATATAGATAAAAATAAAATAGAAAAAGATTTTTCGGATTTTTGGGAATTTTATATATTTTATAGAGGTTTTTTGAGTATTTTTCTATTTTATGAGTTTTCTTTTATATTTGTTAGTGATTTTTTGTCAGAAGTTGTAAAATAAGTAAATAAATACGAAATATATTTTTTGGAATTTTTTAAAAAGGTTTTATAATTTTTATGGATTTTCTTTTGCAAACAAGGATAAAAATGGTGTTTTTAAATTTTTTATAAATAATTAAAAGTCCTTAAATTGTAAATTAAAAATACGAGCGTGAAAGTAGATGCAATCAGGAGTAAACCCTGTTTTGTGGATTTTTTAAAGAAATAGATGTATGAAATATATACAAGAAACAAATAAAAACTACACTACTAACAAGGGTATAATTGTGAATATTAGGAAGCTCAAGGGCCATAGTGTAAAATTCACAGAAATATTTAACTAATTATAAAATTTCCTGGACTGAACTCAAATACCTAGAAATGCAGGCCCTTTCCTGTAAAATAGCCAATCTCACGTGTACGCGCATCTGAGATTCGCTAGCAAGGACCAAACCGCAAATGACTGAAATTTCAGGGGTTGGTTTGCGATTATTACAAATATAAATAAACGGCAACAGAAATATTGAGTTTTATTTAATAAATACAAAATTTGGTGAGGGCAATGTCGCAAATACCCACGTCGGGTGCGATCGAACGGTAGGGCTCCTCCCACTTATCCACGTGTCGGTACCTCGCGCGTCGATGCCCCTTCACAGATCGATGGTGCATATTAGATACGAGGCTCGGACTGAAAGGTAAAGGTGAGGCGCGATCTGGCGGAGGCTGTGAGATCTGGTTGTGACCTTTGATCCAACGGCTAGGGACGTGGGAGGAAGAACAGGGAAGCGTCTCCGGTGAGGCAAGCTTCCCTGATCTTGATCTCCCCTCTCTGGTGTTTCTTTATGCTTCAAAATGGTCGAGGAATATCCTGGGATGGTCCTCTATCCACTCGTGTCTCCAAAAGTCTCTGGCGGAGGCCAGAGGGTGAGCGAGAGGCTGGTGGAGTGACAATGCACCAGCAACCTCGAGCCTCCTTCAAAACGAGCACCAGCTGCTACTTAAGCTCCTGGACCTGCAAAAACGGGTGAAAGGGTCGAGGGCAAAATACTCGACCCCTGCAGCGGGGTGATATGAGGCAGAGGGTGCTAGACGGGAGCTTGTCGGAGCAAGAAGCTCGATGAGGGGTGGTCTTGGATGATTGAATGGCTAAATTGCGAAATAAGATGTGGGGAAGGAACCTAAGGTTGATCTTAGCTACCAAATACAAGAAAGAAGACTAAACAGTGGACCTCAGCTGCAGGAGTAGCGAGATGGAACCTCACGGCGGTGTGGCCGCTGGAGATGGTGGAACGCACTCCCTAGATCGCCTGAGCTTGCTCCCTAGGAGCTGAAGACGATGTTGTCACCAAAGTCAATCCAGAGCACCCAAGAAAGAGGGCCAAAATGAGTCAAAGGTGGTTCAAAAAATCAAGGGAAGAGAATGTGGTTTTTTTGTACAAAGGTCTGGGCGGCTCCAAAGATTGAAGGAGATCAATAAAATCATGGCTCCAATCCTCGAGGGAAAACATAAGGCGTGAATCATCGATCCTCGGGGAGAAAAGTCAAGAAGGGTGCATAGCCAAATGGTGAAAGGGTCGGCCTCAAAAAATCCGAGAAGTCAGAGGAAAATGAGGTCTGATAAGGTCAGAGGCTGGTCAAAGAGTTGACCGCGGATCAACTCTTCGACGCTCATGGTTGGTCCACGTGGACCAACCAGGAAAAAACCTGGAGAAATTATTTATAAATTCGTTTAAAAATAATAAACAAACTTATTAAGTTTAGGTTATAAAATGAGATATATTTATTATTTATGAACTATTTTATTATGATATTTATTTATTTTTTCGAGGTTTGTAATTACAAATTATTTTTTAGGGCTATATATAGGTATATTCATCTATATATTTTAGTCTTTTCTTTTTATTTTGTATTTTTAACTTCATTAATTTAATTTATTTTTTATATATTTATAACTTAAATATATACACTTAAATATATTATTATTTTATTTTTATGATAAATATATACACTTAAATAATTAGGTGTATTAATTATATAGGTCTTGATACAGGTATTTTATCTATATGTCTTCTTTACATATTTTATTTTACGGTTTTCTTTATAATTTTATTCTAATTTTAATATGTACATATATTATAAATAATATTCACAAATTTATAAAAAATATAAAATTATAAAAAATAATGAATAATGAATAGAATGAATATTTTAAGCGGTACAAGTATACAATAGGGGTCCAAAACCTAATTTTCACACAGTAACTCTAAAAAATACGAAACCACCTTCATTAAATAGATTTTTAAAAGTATATACAATTAGAGTCATTTTAATATATTTTGAGTTTTTATCTGAGAGATATGGGTCTGGGAAGTTGGGATTTTAGAAACTTATTTAGACTGTAACTTTTTATCTGTATATTATTTTTGTGTGAAGTAAAATTTTTACTTTTTATATTTAATTATCTACAAATTTTATGTTTAAAGTTTCTTTATTTAAAGTATAAAAGTGGAACTAAAAATAGGTCCTAAAATGAATAAAAATTAATTAGATAAAAGGATTTTTGTTGGATTTTGGCCTTATCTCCCCCTACTTTATTCCTTGTCGAGCTAATCATCAAGATTCCTAGGTCTTGAGGTTTAGGGTGAGAAAATATCTTCAATATTTTATTTCTTTTCTTTTCTTCATTCTATAATTTTAGCTTTTAAAAACTGTATTTTATACAATATTTACACAGTGATGCATGAATGATAAAATGTCTAAATGAAGGGTATTTACCAGCATTTACTAGGATTTTTAAGGTCAAAATGATAAAATAAAGATGATGAAATGGAGATTCATCAATGATCTGTAAAAATATCAAAATACACCCCATATAGATAGAACCTCCACATCTTCAAAGCAAAGATATTTAAAGCAAGCTCCATGTCATGAGTTGGATAATTCTTCTCATGTGGTTTTAATTGATGAGGTGCGTATGCAACAACTTTACCATGTTGCATAAAAATTGCTCCTAATCCCTCCTTCGATGCATCAGTATAGACTGTGAATCTGTCAGTTCCAGGAATCACCAAGATGGGAGCCGTAGTAAGTTTGTCCTTCAACTTATGGAAGCTTTACTCACACTTGTATGTCCAAGTATACATTACCGCATTCTTGATCAATTGAGTGAGGGGAAGGGCAGTATGAAAAAAACTCCTTCATAAATATCCTATAATATCCATCTAAGTCAGGAAAACTACGAACCTCTAACACGTTCTTTGGTTGTACCCAGTTAAGGATAGCTTCAATCTTTGCAGGATCTACAACAACTCCTGCACCTAAGATGACATGGCCCAAGAATGCCACTTCTTGAAGTCAGAACTCACACTTACTATACTTCAGATATAGCTCGTGTTTCCTCAATGTCTCTAGCTCTGTTTGTAAATGTATTCGGTGTTGCTCTTCATCTCGCAAGTAAATAAGGACAGCATCAATAAAAACCACTACAAAGTTATCAAGAAATGGCCTGAATAGCCGATTCATCATATCCATAAAAGCAGTCGGGGCATTCGTCGGGCCAAAGGGCATTACCAAGAACTCATAATGTCCGTATCTGGTCTAAAATATAGACTTAGGAATATCGACATCTTTAATCCATAGCTGATGATAACCAGGCCAGAGGTCAATCTTGGATAAAACAGATGACCCTTGTAGTTGGTCGAAAAGGCCATCAATTAGAGGCAATGGGTAACGATTCTTGATAGTTGCCTTATTTAGCTGCTTGTAATCTATACACGTACACATAGATACATCCTTCTTTTCTACAAATAGGACTGATACCCCCATGGTTATGTACGAGGGCCTATGAAGCCCTTCTCCAACAATTCCTACAACTACATTTTAAGTTCCTTTAATTCAGTTGACGTCATCTGATATGGTGCAACAGAAATCGGTTGAATTTCATGATTGAGAGTTATCTCAAACTCTACTTCTCTTTGTGGTGCAAGTCCTGCTAATTCATCTAGAAAAACATCTAGAAAGTTCTTAAACAATTTCTACATTGGAAATCCCCTTGTGTTGCATTTGATCCCCAATGACATGGGCAATGTACCCCTCACACCCATGATCAAGCAAAGCGATGTGCTTGTAATGTTGATATGCATGCTACTCCCCCAGATGAGGTACTCCTATTAAATATGATTTCTTATAAACCAGGAATCTTGAAAATGATTCGTTTATGGAAGCAATCAAGGCATGCGTGGTGATTCTCAAGCCAATCCATACCAAGAATTACATCAAAGTCATCCATATGTAAGAGTAATAGGTATGCTTCCATCATATAACCCTTGATGTAGATAGAACAATATGGACCACAAACAACTAACCTCCAGGTCCCTTGATAATATAAGGGTCCATAACTGTGGTAGGCTCTCAGCCTAAGATACTCACAAAGTTGAACAATATGAAATAATGTGATGCCACCCGAGTCAAAGAGAGCATGAGGTGTAAAGTTGCCTACAGAAATCATACCTTGCACTACTGAGCATGAGGCATAAGCTTGTCCATCAGTAATAGTATTCAATTGTCCGTCTCTTTGTGGTCTACTTGAGCTTGTCATGCTCCGAGTCTGGTAAGGTTGTCCCCTTCCTCCACAAGATGTAAATCCACGCCCATGTTGCTAGGGGTGCCCTCCTCGTACTGTACCTCTAGGTTGTGAAGATCCCAAGGGGCAATTTGACCTGAGGTGGCCCTTCTAGTTGCATCGATAGTAGATACGATTCTTTACACGTAAGTCTATAGCAGTACTCAATATCGGTCGAGATGTCCCTGCTAGCTCGGAAAGAGATTGCCCTAAGGTATGGGCTCCTCTGTGAGTAAACTTGGATTATATCTCAAAGCAGTGAAGATTTGTATTTTATAAATTATTTTACATAATGATGCATGAATGATAAAATGCCTAAAGTAAGGGTATTTACAAGCATTTACTAGGGTTTTTAACTCCTGAATAAAGATGATGAAATGGAGATTCATCAATGATTTGTAAAACTCTCAAAATCCACCCCATATAGATAGTACCTCCCCATCTTCAAAGAAAAGACATTTAAAGCAAGCTCCATGTCATGAGTCAGATAATTATTCTCATGTGGTTTTAATTGACGAGATGTGTATGCAACAACTTTACCATGTTGCATCAAAAATGCTCCTAATCCCTCCTTCTATGCATCAGTGTAGACTGTGAATCCATAAGTTCCTGATGGAATCACCAAGATGGGAGTTGTAGTAAGTTTGTCCTTCAACTTCTGGAAGCTTTTCTCATACTTGTATGTCCAAGTATACATTGTCTCATTCTTGATCAGCTAAGTGAGTGGAAGGGCAATATGAAAAAAACCCCTTCACGAGTCTCCTATAATATCCATCTAAGTCAAGAAAATTACGAACCTCTGACGCGTTCTTTGGTTGCACCCAGTTAAGGACTGCTTCAATCTTTGCAGGATCCAAAACAACTTCTGCACCTGAGATAACGTGGCCCAAGAATGCCACTTCTTGAAGCCTGAACTCACGCTTACTATACTTCGTATATAGCTTGCGTTTCCTCAATGTCTCTAGCTCTGTTTGTAAGTGTGTTCGGTGTTGCTTTTCATACACAAGTAAATAAGGACAACGTCAATGAAGACAACTACAAAGTTACCAAGAAATGGCTTGAATACCCGATTCATCGTATCCATGAAAGCAGCTAGGGCATTCATCGGGCCAAAGGGCATTACCATGAACTCATAATCTCCGTATCTGGTCTGAAATATAGACTTAGGTATATCGACATTTTTAATCCGTAGCTGATGATAACCAGGCCGGAGATCAATCTAGGAAAAACAGATGACCCATGTAGTTGGTCAAAAAGGTCATCAATTAAAGGCAGTGGGTTACGATTCTTGATAGTTGCCTTATTTAGCTGCTTGTAATCTATACACATGCACATAAATCCATCCTTCTTTTTTACAAATAGGACTGGTGCCCCCCATGGTTATGTATCAGGACTATGAAGCCCTTCTCCAACAATTCCTACAAGTACATCTTAAGTTCCTTTGATTCAGCTGAAGCCATCCAATATGGTACAACAGAAATCGGTTGAGTTTCATGGTTGAGAGTTATCTCGAACTCTACTTATCTTTGTGGCTCAAGTCCTGGTAGTTCATCTGAAAAACATCTAGAAAGTTCTTAACAATTTCTACATTGGAAATCCCTTTGTGCCGCATTTGATCCCCAATGACATGGGCAATGTACCCCTCACACCCATGATCAAGAAAAGTGATGTGTGTGTATGTTGATATGTATGATACTCCCCCATATGAGGTACTCCTATCAAATACGAATTCTTATAAATCAGGAATCTTGAAAATGATTAGTTTATGGAAGCAATCAAGGCATGCATGGTGATTCTCAAGCCAATCTATACCAAGAAACATCAATGTACTCCATATGTAAGAGTAATAGGTATGCTTCCAGCATATAACCCTTGATGTAGATCGGACAATATGGACCACAAACAACTAACCTCCAGGTCCCTTGATAATATAAGGGTCCATAACTGTGGTAGGCTCTCAGCCTAAGATACTCGCAAAGCTGACCAATATGAAATAATGTGATGCCACCCGAGTCAAAGAGAGCATGAGCTGTAAAGTCGCCTACAGAAATCATACCTTGCACTACCGAGCCTGAGGCATAAGCTTGTCCATCAGTAACAGTATTCAATTGTCCTTCTCTTTGTGGTCTACTTGAGCTTTGTCATGCTCCGAGTCTGGTATGGTTGTCCCCTTCCTCTACAAGATGTAAAGACACGCCCCTGTTGCTAGGGGCACCCTCCTCGTACTGTACCTCCAGGTTGTGAAGATCCCAAGGGACAATTTGACCTGAGATGGCCCTTTTGGTTGCATCGATAGTAGATACGATTATCTTTAGCGGTATTCAATATCGGTCGAGATGTCCCTGCTAGCTCGGTAAGAGCTTTCCTAAGGTATGGGCTCATTTTTTAGTAAACTTGGATGATATCTCAAAGCAGTGAAGGTGGAAGTGTTGTCCTGGACGTGCTCCTCCCATGTCATTACTAGTTGTCCTACCAGAAAAGTTCAGTCTCATATGTACTTATTTACTCTCGCGTAAGTATTGCTCCACCCGAACATCATCATCAATAACTTCCTTCATTGTGACCAAACGAAGGGGCACCAATCTCTCGCAAATCTCCTTATGAAGACCATGAAAGAACTTGAATGCCTTGTCAGACTCATTTGGCACAATACTAGAAGCATACTTCAGCAACTCCGTAAATTTATTCTGCTAAGCAGTCATGATTCTGTTCCTTTGCTCAAGTAGTGAGAACTCCACAAGCCAATGCTCTATCCAGTATTTCGGGTAGAAATCCCCCCAGGAAACCTTAGAAAACATCTCTCATGTAACCGATGTTGCAATCTGTAGCTCCATAGAAGTCCACCATTCCTCAGCGTAGCCAACTAAGGAGTATGTAGCTAGGGGCACCTTCTCTTAGTCTGGAACATGTATGGTATGGATGACCTTCTCTACCCACTTCGGCCATCTCTCTACCTCATCGGGGCTTGTGTTTCCCGAAAATTCCGGAACCTTCTCCTTATAGTATTTCAAAAATACATCTTCCTACTGCGGTGGAGGAAGTAGAGGTGGTGATGGAGGTAATGGTGGAAGATCACCACTTCCCTTACCTATGTCAGACCTGCCTTCAGACACATATCTATAGAAATGCTCCTCAAGAGCGAGTTGTCTTTGTTGCATATCTTACATCAATGCCATCATTGCAGCTAATTGTTGCGTGGTTGGATTCCTACAATGCGACATGATCTTCATTAAAAATATGACCATTAAAAAGGTTAGATAGGGAAGAGATTCAAGGTTGTAGTGGACTACGACATTTTCAGGTGTGAGTTGGGGGTCTACTGGTCAAATGTATGAAGTTTTCTTCCTATCATACAATTGCCTACAACTGATGGGGCAATCGGATTTTGATGCCAAAGGAAATGCCCCTTTCACAAGTATTACCCAACAACGATTATAACAACATGCATGATAAAACAGTTATACAAATAGCAAAAGAAAATTTTCTATTCATATAGAAAATATCCATAACTTAAGATAACAAAAATAATCCTATTCCTCTTTATTACAACAATAGTAGAGAAGATGGAGAAATAATAAAAGTAAACTGTCCAACTAGGTAACGACCTCAGAAATGGTTCTCAATTGTGCTTCCAAAAACTCTCGCCTCGGTCTCTTGCTCGAGATTTCCTATTGGATTTCCAAGAGGGATAACTTGTGAGTCAAATGACCTAGTAAGGATATAATAGAAATTTATAAATGAAAGGAAATTGATGCAAGTGCAATAACTATAGATATATAATGAAAACATTATAAGGAACTCAGATAGAAAACCTCTAATTAAGTTTCAAGTAATGAGTAAATTTTTGACACTTTACACAATTAATCTACCTTCTTAGTTTCCTTTACCCATAACTTTATTCATTTATTTATTTAATTGTGGACTCACCCGTCAAAGGAGAAAGTCTATACTAGGAATGAAACTTGCATCGCTTCATTCAGAGTACAAAGTAAGACATGCGCGCAAACGCGATACTTCAACTAGTCTGATTGGTAGTACTCTGACACTCGAGACACGAGGCATATAGCCCAAGGAACCATGATTCTGTCAACCGAGTCTATCATGGGAGTCTTGCTCATCCCAAAACAAGTGCAACAAATGAGAATCCATATAGCACGGCGCACGCATTCACCCATCTCAATTCCACCAGAGTATCTATCACCATTCCACTCTATAATGCCCCTTGAGTGGGTGTGACTCATTGTTAGCTCAGTCGGACCACTAGGGTGTGCACCCACCTTGTAGTACTTATCTCTTATCCCCAACATCCATTATTTGTTAGTAACTTCAATCAAAGACAAAAGATACGTAACTCCACAATGAATCCCATTTATCATTAATTGTCCATTAACATTTTGGATCCTCATATCCTAATCCATTCCAATGGCTCTTAATCCACAGTTTTCTCACAAGTATTCTGTATTACACCTCAACTCATTAGATCTCTCATATCTAGACCATTAAAGATAACAACCACAATCCATTCTATTAATAAATCACATGCTTTATGTTGTAATGAGTCTTCATGCATCTAACGCTACCTCAAATAATATGTTGCTCCTTGTACCTAGGTTGTTAACATAATTACTCTTGCATCCTTACCCATGCTACAAACACAAGCTCAAAAAATGAGTAGCCAAAATACCAAGCTTCACAACACCTACGCAAACCCCATAACTTATAAATCATGTTCATATTTCTGTCTCTCTGTCTTTGTTATATTTTTAAAACCTAAATGAATACATTTTCTTAGTTATAGTGTTGTACCTTTATATTATCAAGACATACGATTTATTCACCATGAGAAACTTTCATGATCTTGAGGCAACTTAGGTTACACGAAAAAAAATAACTCAAACTAACTATATGTTATCAAAAGTAACCAGTTACGTTCTTGATGGCAAGAAGAGGATCAAACCACTAATACAAAAATAAACTCTACAATGTGGAAGTAGTAATACCAAGAAGATATAATCAAGGTTAGACATTGTCCAGTTTATTATCATATATAATACTATAATTATGAAGGTACTTAATACTAAAAATATCCATAAACAATCTGATAATCTATAATCTCTTGAACTTATTTACCTCTACGGTAAGGTCAGTGTCACCTAGTAGCATGTTCATAAGATTTACTGACCACATTGCACCAAAAATATTAGACTTATAGTAATACCTATATGTGGTTGGTCTTCTCCATGTTATAAACTAATCATATGATTAGGGAATCATGTAAGATCCTATTCAATACATCCTTGGTCCTGTAATAGTTCCACAGATTTTGGTGACTAACGATTTTAATCTTAATTTTGAAAAAACTTACAATTATACTTGATAACACATCATTACTAACAAAAGGAAGACAAGATCCATTGTCTTTAACAGAAAAGAGAGTAACCCGTCAGAGGATGAATTCTAACTATGCATGGAGCCCCATTTCCGCCATATCATTTGCATGAAGGAGATGGGTAAAAGTTTTCACAGTTTGCACAAAGAAGGAACTCATGCACCATTCTTCTAAAAGGAAAATAATTTCGATAACAAGGACATAACCAAGTCTTAATCAAAACAACGCAAAAATTGCACACATAATCAACAAGGATTCTATTTAAGGAGAGTTACGATGTACCAACAACAAAGGAAAGCAATCTGGGACATGATCGAAATTGGAATATCTTCCTCAAAAAAAATCTCCAAGTATTTGTGAGGACACACAAATAAGAGGGAGAAGTTCGAGGATTTGTTACCTGTTCGCGAACCTTTTGATCCACACCCGATTAATGACCTGAGTGCTGCAAAGCCTTCCCCTTACGATGACATTTTTCCTCCTCTCCTTGCAATGAAGCTCCGAAACTTCGTGCCTCGTCAATGAGAAGACCCTCTTCCTCTTGTCTCTCTAAAGGAGAAGAAAGAAGAAAATAAACTTTGGAGGAAGGTGCAAGAAGGAAAGGGATCAATGAGAACTTAAAGATAATTCAATGGGTGAAATAAGGAGTAAGGGTGTCAAAATTGAGGTAGAATATGCTCCAAAATATCTGTGTAGAATAATTCAAAATCCGCAGACCTAAATTTTCATAAATGTACCCAACTATGGTTCACTAAAAAGGACATAACTTCCTCATACGAACTGGGAATCACGCATTCTTGGTCTCATTGGAAAGATTGCGATTAGGCTCTTCTTTTGAATATGACATTGTATATGTTTTGATATTTCAGAAAAAGCTGAAATTTCCAGGACGTTACAGAGGTCAAACTTTTAATGTAAAGATTACCTAAAGATTCCTCATAGGCTGTGGAATCACTACACCATTTCAAGATACACGATATACAAGTCAAAACTTGCTAAAATAGTATTTAATCATCATTCCCTCTAATCCGAATTGTACTAAAAAAATCATTACATCATCTCAACAAAACATAAAAGCCTGCTAAATAGCCTCGTCGTTTTAGTTTTAAGGAATATCAATTCTATAATATCATTGCTCCAATTTTATCGTGGGTTCTGTGTATGGTAGTTGTGGAGGCTGTGGGTGGTAGTTTGGGATTAAAATAACTTGAATAGATATTTTCCATCTAAAATTTAAAATATGCTATGTTACCTCATCATTTTAAGTTTTGGAGGTTATTTGAATGATTAAATCTTTAGGAATAAATAATTCAAAGGACACTCTTTGCACTATTAACAATATTGTTAATAGTGTGTTGCCAAATAATATACACATACTTATTGAGAGTTTCCAACAACCATAAGCACGAATCTTATAGAAAAGAAAATGCAAAAGTAAGACACAAAGACAACTTAGGGCATGCAACCAAATAATCTCTAAATAATTAAAGTATAACTTATTATAGTCATGGAAGCATAAGCATAAGCTTACCCACACATACCACAACCCCCTACTACAACCCCACAACCACAACATACCCTGCATCAACAATAATCACAATAGACCCCGTAACAATTATAACCACCAGCCACAACCACCACAACAGACCCAACATCCCCATTCAAAGCCACCAACGACATCCCCTACAAATGCCACAACCTTATTCATAGCCGCCGTAGACCCCACAACCCCCACCCATATCCCTGCTCACAACAACTACATATCAGTCCCACCCACAACCATCATCAACAACACAGGTCATCACCAACGACACCCACACCCGCCCCACTAACAACCCCACCACAGACTCCACGAACAACCACCATAACCCCTACCAAAATCACAATAAAAGCCCACAACATCTACAACCACCTCATTCGCCAACCACAGTCACTACAACCACAACATACGCCATGATCCCATTCAAAGTCACCAACAACAGCTTCCACAGATCCCAAACCCCATTCACAACCACCACATTCCCCACCTGTATCCATCAAAGACCCCACAACCCTCACCCACAACAAACACAGGCCAACCCCCACCTACATCCCCACCACAAGCACCACAGACAACACAAATCACCATCAAAGACACCCATATCCGCCATGCCAACAGCACCACAGACCCCGCGAACAACCACCACCACAACCCCTACCACAACCAAAACAAAGACCACAACAACCACAGATCACCACTCGAAATTATAAAGAAAATAATTATAATGAAATTATAAAGAAAATAAATTACAATTTTTTTTGGAAAAACCCTAGTCAAGATGAGTTTGTTCCATGTAAACAATAATCGACAAATATCATTTTTTTAAATGGAAATATAAATAAATATTTAAATACCTGGATCCATGTAAAAGGAGGGAGCTATTATACGATCTCTAAGTGTGCTCTCCAAGAGAAGAGGAGCACCAACACACGGTAGAAAGAGCGATGGGGCTCATGCGATGAGAGGAGGGGAGAGGAGGACAACGGTGCTCAAACGACGTGAGAAGGGGTGAGAGGAGGAGTGCTGGGGACGGGAAAAGATAGACGACGAACAGAAAATGGACGTTCGAGCCTCTCTCCGTCCTTATATAAATCCTTCACAGACGATTCGTAAATTATCGACCTTGTTTCTCTAGTATTTAACCTTACACCGATGCTCTAAAGTAATGACGGTGATTACTAATCGCCGATATATCCTTGCTCAGAATTCAAAAAATCTCCGATAGTTAGAGTTAACGACGATTACAAGTAACCTTCGGTGAAGGATATACCCTAGCGGTTGTTGAAATCTAAGTGTTTGCCAACTGCTGTCGTACTCGTTGTTCACACCGATTTCACAGTTGTTAACCAATAACCATCGACGAAGCATTTGTTCATGATGATTTTCACTTAACCCTGATGATTACGTAATCGACAATGAAACATTGGTCGACTTCATCACTTGTGTCATAACTATGACAATGGTTAACATGTGATGGTTCCTGAACTGCCGCCTACGGTTAGGCGGTATTAACTGATGCAATAATTAATGATATGTACATCGGCGACCGTGCATCGTCGACAATACAGTTCAACTACTGACGTAAAATTTAACCAGACGATTCTACTTTCATCGGTGACAGTCTAAAAATCAACGCGGACCATGTCTTAAATCCACTGGATTTAAATTTTCAACGACGGTTGTGTATTGTACGTTGACTGTTTGTAACTCGTCGATGAAAGTTTCTATGACGACGGTTTGTTAACCGCTGGTAAACTGTACAAACCGCCAGCATTAAGTATGTAAAACTTATCGTGGATGTTACAGTAACTATAAATGACGATAGGACCACATTATAAGAAAAGTGACCTAAGTCAATGAATAATTTAATATTCGTTGGCATATCTTCCATAGTTAACTATATATCAACGGATATTATCCGTTGCTTACTTTAAATTCATAACGAATAATGGTATTCATTGCTATATTTCTTGCAACAAATTATATAACAATGATTATTCGCTAACCTTTTCATCCAATCATTGCTAAATTTGGCAATGACTAATATGGATTTTGAATAATTCAACAGAAAAAACGTCGTTATATAGACTTTTAACAATGAATATGACAATCGTTGCTAACTACAAGGACAAAAGATGATTTACAAATGAATAATATTCGTTGTTATATCTTTAACAACGGAAGATATGGAAATGACTATTCAAAATATTTGTTACTTTAGGTCCAATTTCTTGTAGTGACATAACACCAGCGGTCTGTAGACAGTTGGCATTATTGGTAACAACCCCTGACGGTTGTATGTTGAATTGTCGATATTACCTTTTTTTCACCGTCGGTACTTGGAGATGGCCGGAAAATGTCCGCCATCATTCAAGGTTTTTGTGGTAGTATTGAGTTACGTAGAGTTATGTTACACTATTATTCAACTAGCTATATATTGTTATTGTATTTTTGTATATCTTTTATATTCGTGTTTTCAATATATGAATGTTTTTTTTCTATTTTGCTAAAGTAAACATGAAGATTGAAAAAAATCGACCAAAATTTAGAAAAAGTGGACGAACTATAGAATTTTCAACCAATTTTGAACTTGATATTGTTTTTAGAATTTTAAACTGTTGATGAATAGAAAATCCACCTAAAAGAAAATTAATTGCAATTATAATTTAAATGGATGAAATGTTTATCTCAAGAATAAGAAAAATTCTAAAATACGTCTTCATAGAATTTTATCATGAAAGATGATTGTTTATATATTTTTATTCACATAATGTTGGGTGAAGAAAATTAAATTGTAATAGCAACACATGCATCTAAAAAATATAAAAAATTAATCAACTTGCAATGAATCTACATATATTTTATGAAATGCTTGGCTTGAACAAATTTAATAAGAATAAATAAATCAATGCTCCATAGCCTTGATTTAATATGATATTTGGATCGAGCAATCTAGATCTAATCAACGTGATTTACAAGTATAGTGTCACAATTAAATAAGCTCATGCACGCACAAGTATAGATCTAATCAATGTGATTTAATTCAAGTATTGCTTGAATTACATGCATTATTTATGCATATACACAGAAGGGAGAAGTAGTGGTGGGTTCTGATATGGAAAGATAATGGAATCTAATATGAATTTGTAGGTGCATTGGATTAATGGATTTTGCCCAACTTATCTCTAGTTCTTTGCATGAATCATAAGCTTCTAAACCATCTGTATTCTCACTTAGTTCATTTATGGATTATGGATACAAATAGTCTCAAATTCTCATTTGGTTCATAAAAAATTATGTCAAGCCTTGTTAAGGGAAACAACAAGGTGTACTCCAACAAGTACTGATTTGGGATGGAGGCTTTGACTGTAGCTTAGCTTATGAAAACTGCATGTTTTGATGTTAATAACATGCTAGAAAATTAGAGATCCAATAGAATTAAGATCTATGATGCACATTTTTTAACACTACTAAAATTTGGAGACTGTGATCTACTTGGCAGCTTGTGATTATCATGATGGGGATTCAGATCTCGACATCTTTAGACGGCAACGAGGGCTTGGATCAAAGTACAAGTAGAGATGTTATAACTTATAAGAACCTGATAAATATCGAGTCACAAGTGCTCTAATCTTCTGTAGTTAAGTCGCCGCAACACAATGTGATATCAGGAGCTGCGCCTACAAAAATTTAAAAAAAAAGCAAAAAACACGCTTGATTCAATCTTCTTACCTAGTATCCCCGCGTTCCGCCCTTCGATCATGACCTTCACGTTCTACAGATGGTCCGCCTCGTGCATGCTCTGTCCACGTATGGTTGCCCTCAGTCTCCATACTCGTCACCTGCTTATAATCTCTTCCACCACCTATTTCCTTCGCGCTCCATCTGCCTACATTCATTGCACTATGCCCTCTACCAACATCCACTGTCCTATTTCTCCAACCACCACGCACAGTTCCTGTGCTCTGCAAGCCATCATCATTTCCACAATCACTAGCATCTGACCCTGCTCTTGCTCTCCATCCTCCTCTCTCAGGCCCCATGACCCTTGTATTCCATCCACCACCCATTGAACCCGTGCTCTGCCCTTCGTCCCCATTGCTTGGATCATCGACCTCCATCACCATACTTGCCCTTCGTTCTTCACATTTTCCACAGCTTAGTGTCCATCGTGTATCATCGTAAGCCTGTGACCATTGATCATTGTCACTTCTTCCTCCACCTTGCCAGCTTCCCTCGTGTATGCCTCGATCCGTCGACATCTTATCACCACTTCTTTGATTTTGTCGGAACTTAAATTGTTGCTAATTCTTTAGTGCTAGTTTGATTTTGTCGGAAAAAGTGTTGCACTTAGGACCTTTGATAAAAGGTTCCTCTAAGGCTTTTAAATTTCTTTCTTATACGTTTGTTTTTGTTGATAATCAATAGTTTATTCCTTATGACTTTGCAGATCTATCTAATAATATGTGATCTTATGAAACTCAGGCCACGTGGAAGTGATTAGCGAAGCCTTCACCCTTGCTAAACTCTTTTTGACGAAGCTCAACATCTTTTGTTTTTTGAGATACTTTACCAATCAGATCTATACAGTGGATTGGATTTGATCTTTAAATTCCCTAACACTGTAATTAAGCACAATTAACTGCTCTCGTCCCCCTTTCCTTCTTCATCCTTTTCGATGGCTTTTTATATACTACGTAGGGTGAGAGTTTAGGTAATTTAAATGAGTTGGATTTGATTTTGTATTGGGATCCAATTACAGATAATAAACTTCAAGTTCGAAGTCAATTTGGGAAGCTATCACGCGTGAAATGCTATCTTTGTCATGTGTGACATTATTTAAATTTGGATTTGAGTAAGAGTTAGTCGGATTTAGGTAAAATATTGTAAAGAATAAGAGAATGATCCGTTAAAACTTTTTTACCCTGCAGTGGCATTTTTACACCGCAGACCCTATAATCTTTCTAAATGACCTCTACGACCTTTGAAACATCAATATTCCTCCCTCGATTTACATTCAATACCAATCCCCCTCTGCGTCCTCCTTATCTCCGTTTCCCACCCCCTCGCCCTCCCCGCCGTCCGCCTCCCACCTTTCGCCCTCCGCCCTTGGCACTCCCTGCCCTCCGCCCCTCGCACTCCCACCCTCCGCCCCTTGCCCCCTGCACCCCTCCTGCCCTCTGCCCCTCGTCCTCGTGCCCTCCCGCCCTCTGCCCCTTGCCCCCTGCATCCCTCTCCCTACGCCCCTAGCCCTCGACCCCTTGCCCCCTCTGCCCCCTGCCCTCCCACCCTCCGCCCCTATCCCTCCCTGCCCTCCGCCCCTGGCCTCCCGCCCTCTGCCCCTCGCCCCTAACGCCCTTCAGTTGAAGTTGCCATTGGAGACGTTTGCGATGGACATCTCGGTGGCTATGCGGTAGACGACCTAGGGGGTGGTCTCCTACGTGGCACCACCAGAGGGGTAGTTGATGCTCCCGGTGAAGGAGAGCAGAGTGGCGAGGTTGACGTTAACCATGAAGCTGCAGTCGGCGACTCAATTCCTCCATAGGGTGTTGTTGGCAGGGGGAGACCATCATGTTTATGCGATAAGCCGTGTCTAGCACGGTGGCGTGGAGCTCGTCGAATTTGGCCATGGGAATGACGATCTTAGTGTCATCGGTGACAAGATTGTCCGGCATGGAGATGACCTCGATCGGCGCTGATGAAGGCGAAGGAGCCGACGGAGGGCGTGAACCGGCCGAAGAGAGTGTCAGAGGTGACGTTGAGGAGGTACTAAGGGGATCGACAGAGGCGTTACGCGGCTGGAAGTCGTTGAGGAAGGTGAAAGGTGGGGTGAAGACGGAGAAGCGGGCGACTGTAAGGTTGAAGCCCTGGGAGACGAAGGGGAGGAAATGGAGACAGAGAAAATGGTGGCCCGACTGCTTGACGGGGAAGGAGTAGGAGGAAGGGGAGAGAAGAAGAAAGGAGAGAGAGTGCTACCATTGGATTTGATATGGTTAGATTAACTCAACATAAACCCAAGCTAGTTAACTCAAAAAGTCTCAAATTAAACGATAGGGTCTATAGGGTAAGACAGAGCAAGTTTAGGGGGTCGAGGGAGGAATATCGATGTTTCAAAGGTCGTAGAGGTCATTTAAAAAGATTATAAGGTCTGCCGGGTAAAAATCCCCTCGAATAATGTTATGTAAACATATGATGTCTTTCATCCAATAAACCAATTATGATGGTCAATCTTCTATCCGTTGAGATTTTTAAAACGATTAATTGATTTGACATTTTTTTAAAAAAGTTCATTAGATGAGTTAAATGTGTACGCTCCCCACCTATTTTTCCTCGTATTTTTATATTTTTTAAATGAATTTTTCGATGGATTTTCTTAAAACAATAAGAGATTTTTACCTCATAAACCCTATAAACTTTGTAAATGTTCTCTATGACTTTTGAAACAATGTAATTCATCCTAGATCCCATAAACTTGCTCTGTCTTACCCCACAGACCTCTGCTGTTACTTTTACTTGAGTTAATACCATGGGTTAATTTAAGCAGAGAAGCATTCCACGGTGGATCTTCCTCCTTTGGCTCCTTGGATTCATGAGGGTGTCGATGAACACATGAAGGGCATCGATGAAGTGATTGGATTTCATGAGGGTTGAACTAATAGTCAGCGGGAAAGAGATATTCGAGCGATAGATCTGTTCGGGCTGAATCGATCATTGTCGGACGGGAGCGATTTGAGCTGCGGGTCGACAGGATCGGCGTGATCGAGGTTGCAACATCATCATGTGCTATCGATCGAGTGCATGCCATGGAGCTAGACGGCGGAGGAGTGGAGCGGAGACATGTTGCAGACATGGAACATCGTGGAGGAACTCAGAATGCGAGAGGGAGAAGGGGGCGCCATTCAAGAATGGTAGGAGCGACACACAGAAGATGCTGCGGGCGTCGTACAAGAAGAGATAGACCTCGTTGGCGGTGTGGGTCCGAAGGGAGAAGGAGGAGGCGGTGGAGGGGGAGGGGTGGATGAACGAAGGGAGGAGGATGAGGCGGTGGAGGGGCAGGGGATAGGAGGAGGTTGGGGAGGCGACCGACAAAACATAGGAGGGAGAGGGAGAGGGGGAGGTGGCGAGGGAGAGGAGGAGGTTAGGGATGCCACGACGTGCGAAATAGAGAATGGAGAGGGAATGCGGGAGGAGTCGGTGGAAAGGAAGAGGTCGGGAAATGCTAGATGAAACACATGAGGGAGAGGGGGAGGGGGCGAGGGAGAGGGGGAGGTTGGGGTTTGGGGAGGCCGGAGGAGCAGCCGCGACTGTAGATGGTGTGGAGGGAGAGAGGAGCTGGAGGAGCAGCTGTGGTTGCGGGTGGAGGAACAACTACTGTTGTAATTGGAGGAGCAAGGTGAGGGGAGGAGGAGGGAGAGGCAGAGGACCAAGGGGAGGAGGAGGAGGTGGCGCATGGAAGGGATGGGAGGTCGAGGACGGCGTAGGGGATAACTAGGAGGTCTAGGGAGGCGCGGGGGAGGTCGACGATGGCGTAGGGTAAGGCTAGGAGGTCGAGGATGGTGCAGGGGAGGTGGTGGAGAAGGGATTGTAAGGAGGAATGTTAGGGAAAAAGAGGAATACCATTTTTTTGTAATTTTGATGAAGAAAGAGGGTAATATGCAACACTTTTTGACGGAATCCGGTTAGTTTTAACGCGTAAATGGATGGAGGTTAATCATATGGTCTCTAGGATAAAGGTTAGCAAGTTTACAAGATCGATGAGGGAATTACGATGTTTCAAAAGTCGTACATTATTTACAAAGTTTATATGATTGTTAGAGTAAAAATCCCAAATAATAAGTATAATATCTTTTTCGAATTTCATGTATAATAGAGATTTGTGACCCTTTCAATTAGGGATAAATTTCAGCAATCCAGGACCGTTATATTTTGATAATCTTGATAGTATGGATGGAAATCTCAAATTAAATTCAATTTAAAATGATATTGTAATAATAGATAGTGGACAAAATCTCCCCAAGTTTTACCTCCAAGCATACATTCCAAAACGCAATTAGAGGCTTTTAATCTAACCTTAAATAAAAGGTGGGGTATATCAAAGGACCGACTGGTCGGAGTGGCAAGATCAAACGGCCGGCAGAGATGGGAGGGGAACGAGGTGGGGATAGGAGCGGCGTCAAGACGGCGGCGGTGGTAGCGGCGGCTCTTGCGGCGGCGTGGCTTACCGTCGAGATGGCCTTCAAGCCCTTTCTCGGTCGCGCCCGCGATGCTATCCGCCGTTCTGACCCATCCTTCGACCCCGACGCCGACTCTAACACCGCTGATGCCGCCGACGCCGCCGACGCCCCCGTTGAATCTCGCGCCATCTCATGATCTATGTAAGCAATTTTTAGGTTTTTTGTTCTTTTTCCTATTTTTTCTAATGCGGACTGGAGGCGAGGTATCATTTGTCTTGAAGATTCTCTTGATAGGTAAATATGATTAAAATGAAAGAAAATGACGAGACTTCGGGCGAACATTTCTCGTCTTTAGTAACAATTATCATCTTCTATTAAATCAATACATCCCGACGTCTTTATGTGATGCTTTATGTTAGAGAACTTTTGACCTCTTCCATGTCTCATAGGTTGGAAGTCTTTGATGGATTTTCCCTTATGGAACCTTTCCAAAATCTTCTTTATAATCACTGCTGTGACGATTCCCAACCCCCACTTTTCTTTATTTCAAAATATCTTTAGACTCAAGATATAAGATGTGTCCTTGAGATTTTTCATCTCAAGGGTTTGGGACAACCATTTTTTCACACTAGTCGTCCCTACATCACTGAAAAAGTAAGGTGCCATTTACATAAAGCACATGGAATACAATCGCACTCTTGCTTAGCTTCTTGTATACACATAGTTCATTTGTGTTTTAAAGGAAATCATATCACTCTTTATGTCGAATTTGATGTTCCGGCTATGCTACGAGAAAGCTTATTTTAAATCATGTGGATTCTTTGAGCTTGCAAACATTGGATATCTTTCTCGAGGAATTTGTTGAGGAATGAAATCTTGATATCATTTCGTCAGATGCCAAAGTTAAAAGTTATTGGGTGCACCTATACTTAGATTATGATAGATTTTACAATATCCATAGGCAAGGTTCAGGAAAGCGGTATGCGTATGCGTTCGGACTGGTCACTGAATCTTGATTAAGCGGTATGCGGGGGCATATGCGGGGTAATATGCAGTTCTAAGTGCTTTTCTAATTTTTAATTTTAAAATAAAAAAATATCTATGAATAACATTACCACTGAACTTATGTATCTAAGTGGAGTTAAAGAAGATCTAAGAAAAACATTTCATGTTAGATGGGTATGTATATATACTTTTAATTGCCTCATATTTAATCACAAAAAACATTTACCATAAAAGCTTCACATTATATGATTCGTAATAACAAAACTTCAATACACATACATGCACTACATGAGCAAAACCTCAATCATCATATATAAAAAATATTCGATGATACATTGCATATACTCGTAAAAAAATATATGAGAAAACATAAAACATTGCATATACATAATGGTATAATGCATTGCAATTGTATAAAAATGCATGTCATATTCTAACAATTGAATGAAGAGGCATAGTTACGGAACTAAGGACCTGAATGAGAAGATTGAAAAGCTGGAGCTGCTGGAGCAGTATGCGAGGCATATGCGGGATATGCGGGGCATATGCGGGCTGCATACGCGGGGAGGGCGCACGATGCACTGATTCAAGTAATCGGTGCAGTCTGCATGCCGCACGGGCATATGCGACCGCATATGCGGCCCGTGCGACCGATTTCGTGAACACTGTCCATAGGAGAGATCTCATCGTAATAAATAGCTTCATCTTGTGTGGAGTTTTTGACTACGAGTCATTCGTTCAAGGTCTCTATCTTCTCATCCGATTCCCTTCTTGAAGATCCATCTATGTAGAATGAATCTTTCCCCTACAAAAGGATCCTCGAGTATCCATCAAGGTCGAAATATTGGTTTCGATATTGTATAGGTGGGCCCGAAAGGGATATATCGAGATAGATAATGATGATATCAGTGGAAATATTGGAAAATAGCGTAAAAAATCAAGTTCTTCGCAAATTAAGATCATCATAGTTTTGAAAATAGTTAATAACATATAACACCTATATGCAAGAATGGGGTGTATTTGGTACAATGATACATATTATATTGCCTGTATTGCTATTGTCGATGTTATCTTTTGACTGATGATTGTTGACTGCTGAGAGGTATTGGAAAGGAAATGATGAAATTAGAAACATAAAAACTTAAAGACATTCATTTATTATATTAGTTTTATATCACATTACATATTATGTATAAACAAAATGCTGATCTATATTACATATCAAACAAATAAGTGAATGCACATAATGACATAGTTTTTAAAGAACATCATTCATGATTTTGAAAAGAAAGAAGATGAATTATATTATATATTTATAAAGGGATAATTACACCCATAACCCTGAGTAATTTCGCAATAACATTCATGACCTTGCATAATCACGAATTACACGGGAAACCCTGAGTAATGGTTAACTCTTACATGATATAACCCTGTGTTAAATTCCTTTTGTGACACACGCTACATTTGACGATTTTTATTGAAAAAGGACGAAACTGCCCCTAAAGTACATTTTTATTTGCAATAACATGCCATCTTAACCCCCTCCCCTCACGGCAAGCTCGAAGTCCCCCACCACCCATCAAGGTCCTCCTCGAACCCCCATCCCGGTGCCGAGCGAGCTCTCCTCGAAGCTCCGCATTCGCCGCCGCGGTGCCCCAGCTCCCTCCCTCCCCCCAACCCACCGCCCAGGTCCTCATCCTCGACTGCTCGAACCCACTATTGGATTTCGTCGCCGACCGGCTGCCACCCAATCGCCTCCCCCCCACCTCGCTACCCTCCCTTGCTTGACCCGCCGCCACCCAATCGTCCCCCCTCCCCCCGAGCAACCCTCCCTCACCACCTTTTCTCGACGTTAGTTAATTCAGAGCTCCCTTTTAAGGATCTAATGATGCAAAAAAGTGAGGGGGGATCTATCTAGCAGTCATCTGTTCCACAACAGCGGATTCGAGCGCAGAAGACGGCCATTTCACGTTTGGGTCACTTTTTTAGAACTGGAGAAGGAGAGCAGATACGTCTCCCGGTAGGGACTGAGAAAGATGGATGGAATTACGAGAATGCCATTGGAGATCGAGAGAACATCAGCTCAGTGAGGGGTGTCTCGTAGTGGATTGCGGTGAGGTAACCGGTGGTGACGGCAGGATGCTGCTCCGATGGTTGCCGGTGTTGACTTCGACGCGTATGTTGGTGGCGGATCATGAAACGTCCATCTGACTGTCCTTGGATTCCCAGCCGACGATGACCACAGACACGCTGGTAGGGAGGGGGTGCTACAGGTCGCGGGAGGGGGGCAGGGCGAGGATGGAGGTCGGTTGCCATCAGGGGGTGGTGAAGGAGGACCTTGATGGGCTGCCACCGGGGGCTGCAGGTTGGTCGGTCGGGCGGGGAAGGGAGGTGGGCTGCCACCGGGGGGTGGGGGGCTCTGCAGGTCGGTGGCGGCGGGGGAGGGAGGTGGGTTGCCACCGGATGGGCAGGGGGGGCTACAGGTCGGTTGCGGGAGAGGGGGACTGCGGTGGAGGGGGGTGGGATCAGGACTTTTTTATTTTTTTAAAAAAATTAGCAGCCATTGGATATGCTATGGGTTGGATTAACTCAATAGTATGGTTGGGTTAAGGAGGAAACTAACGGAGGATCACGAGTGTCAGACGGAGTGACTACTCAGGGTTTCCCGTGTAATTCACGATTATGCAGGGTCATGAATGTTATTGCGAAATTACTCAGGGTTATGGGTGTAATTATCCCATTTATAAACAAAACATTCTAATCGAGCTAAAGAAAATCAATGCCAATTGGAGTAATGTTTGAAATATCATTATCGTATCAATAACTTCATAAATAGATATATCGGGATACATCACATATATCGGTGGAAATCTTAAAAAATAGGTTAAAAGAAAAAAATTTCTCGTGAATTAAAATCATCTTACTTTAAATAATGCGGATACACTCTTATAGAGATGAAGGAGATGTATATAGCATATTAACGATTTGTTGCATTGTGTACTACTTATAAACATGATTCTTAGAGATATCCAAAATGAATCAAACAAATATCATACAATAGCATATATACTATACAGTACATCATCCATGATAACCAGAAACTTGAAAGAAGGTGATTTAATTTAGAATCTAACATTTCTTATATACTAATATAATCAATACCAAGATCCATGTTGATAGATTACAAATACTTACTAATTAGAAATTCAACTACTTATTCGTGTCGGATTCGTATCCACTTGTGTCAATACATGGAGCGTCTATACAAAATCTTGAACAAACCTACCTATAAAGCTTGTAAAGTTAAAAACTATCTTCTAAGCTCTTTTCGTCGTAAAAACAAGTAGTGAAATCAAGCAACAAGGTTGATATTGTTGATATAATATTGATGCCAACATGATATCAAAGTTATCAATCAAGATGGTGGAATGGACTAAATACATCAAATTTTGTTGATATCAGTGTTATGAGATACTATATCATTGATATATCGTTTTTTATCGATGGGTGATGTCAATATCGTAAACTTGCTGATATGGATATATCATAGATATATCGATGATATGTCAAGATATTTCAACCAAACTGTTCATACAATGTTCTTGTGCATGGAGTACACTTTAGACTTCTTTGTTAACATCCTCATTTTTATGTTAAGATCTGAATGTATTTCATCAAATGAATTGGGATCATCCTTAGATTATTCCAAGACATTGAATCCATATTATCTTAGGCAATCTTACCTATCATAACTTTTTAAAGAGGTACTTGAGTCTCATTCTCTTATAAGTCCCCACCTTTTATTTCTAGAACGTCATCAGTCTCACTAGATTTTTTGCATTCCTTTAGCGTTGTCTTGACTTTTAACGACTTTGTCCTTTAAGAAATTTGCATCTCTAGAGACAAATACCTTTCGAGCCCCAGTGATGCAGCTTGGAATCAGGGCAAAATTCGAGCTTGTCATCCGTTTAATTCTATCCCATAACAGTCTTTAATTAACAAGTAGAGTTTGCCATCTAATTTCAATATTTGATTTTTTTATGTTTTAATTAAATAAATTGAGATACTAACTAGTTATTAGGTCTAGTCATTTTAGGGATTGATTATGGTTTGTTAGTGTTAGTTTTCCTTTTTTTTATAATTCTACCCCTTCTTGTATAAAGGGGTTGGTAGGCTTTGATCGAAGACAAGCAATTCAAGTTATATTAAGAATATGGAATTCTCTCCACCATCTCTCTCTCTCTTCTTTCGTAAAACCCATGCAACATGTGCATCTCCTTCTTCATCTCACTCTCTCAAAGCCTCTCCACCCTAAACATTATTTGTATCAATTGATATCAGAGTATGTCACACTAATCGTTCTCATGATTTGGCGATCCTACAAGGCATTTGAGAAAGCAGAGAGTGAGTGGGAGTTTTGTTTACAATGTCATTGAGCATACATAAGTAGAAAAGAAACTATTTCAAAAATGCAGACATTAGCACACTAATGGTATGCACACTAAATTATGATCCAATTTCGAAGATGTTTGATATGCGATTTTACACACTAAATTATGATCCAATTTCGAAGTTGTTTGATATGCAATTTTATGTAAATGATTAGAATATTTTTTTTTCATATTTTGGTGTAATTTATATGTGGTTCTGTAATTGGAGAATTATAGAGAAAATTACGTAGTGTTTTTTTTCAAAAAATTGCAAGGGTTCTCGCATAAGGAACATATGCAAGTAAATAAGCTAGTTCTGCTGCATCGCTGCCTAGATGCAGTGTAAAATTTGTAAGGGTTCTCGTATGATTGATGCACACGAGTAAAAAAGTTTATCCAAAAGAGGTTGCAAAGGAAGTTGTAGATAGGCAGTTGGAATAATGATACTTTGACTGGGAAATTGATGGAGATAGTAGATACGATGGAAATAAGGAAGTTTCTGATACTATGTCTCCAAGAGACAAAATGGGTTGAGGAGAAAGCAATGGAGATCAATCGGACATGCTTTAAACTTTGGTATTAAGGTAAAGATAAGTTTATGAATGGCGTTGGAATGCTTATTGGTAAGGATTTGAATGATAGTGTGGTTGAGGTGCAAAGATTTGGGGATCATGTTATTTTGCTAAAATTGGTGCTTGAAGAAGAAATTCTGAATATCATCTCCATTTATGCACCGTAAATTTTTTTGAAATCCAACGGTTCGGGGGAGACACGGATTGGTGTTCGCCCCAAAAGTTTTATTAAAAAGACGGTGAACAAGAGAGAAAGAGGTACAATGGCGAGGAAAGAAGGGCGAGAAAGGGGATCGAGAAGATTCCAACAAAAACAAAAGACGCGAGCTACACCAACAACCAATCACAAGTTAGCTGGTCTGCATGAGCCAAAACATTCTCCTTGTAAAATCTTTGGCCCCTAAAAATTGTTGCGTTACGCCCCAACCAAATCGCCCAAATGTAAGCAAAAGGGCCCACGAAGTCTCTGCGCGCCCTGTCATTGCTAGACCTCAGAGAGTCCCAAAAACCGACCGAGCTGGAGGTGTTGATCCAAGAGAGTCTTGCCTCCTCCCATACGACCGAAGTGGCCGGGCACAAGAAGAAAAGGTGGTCTAATGATTCCACGTCGCTGTCGCAGAGAACACACTCCGTCGAAGTGACACCAGCAAATAGCCTGGCGCAACGGTCCCATGTTAAGATCCTCCCTCTGCGGAAAAGCCAAAGAAAGAACGCAACCCTCTCAGGAAGCTTCAAACACCACAGAAGCTTGAGATCCCTGGAGACGAGGTCCGGATGAGATGGCGGCTGGAGAGAGATAGCCCTGAACGCCCGCCTCGTGGAGAAGTCTCCATCACGCCAAGCCCAGTGATCACGACCACCTGTGGGCCTGGGCGCATCCTTAAGAGAATCCAGGAGTGTAAGAAGCTCGTCGAAATGCTGATCCAACAGGTTGCTCTAAAGAGACGGGAACCACCCATCCCCCGACCAAGAGGAGGCCACAGAAGCACGTCCACCATGCGCCAAGGCACAAAGGCGCGGGAAAGTGACACTAAGAGGGGCATCACCAGCCCAACTGTCCATCCAAAACTTGAAGGAGTTCCCCCGAGCACCGGTGCGAAGAGATGAGAATAATGTTGACTCACCGATAGAAGCCCACGCCAGAAGGGGGTACGAGAGCGTCGATCATCCAAATCCCCCACCAGCTCCACCCCGATAGCTAGAATCTCACGCAAAAGGGACGAGCAGAAGCTATCGGAGCCCCCCTAAAGCCTATTGACCCATTTGAGCAGGAGAGCGTCATTGACCCAATCAAGGCGACAGATGCCAAGACCTCCATCGCACTTCCTCTTCGCCACCTCCGCCCACTCCACGAGATGTGGGCCCCGCGAAGAGGGCCCCCTTCTTCCCCAAAGGAAAGATCGCATCAACCTCTCTATACGTTTCCGCACCCCCACCGGCAAGAGCCAATTTGATAAATAATAGATAGGGATAGAAGCAAGAACAGATTTAATGAGCACCAGGCGGCCACCCCGCGAGAGCATGGACGCGCTCCAACCGGAGAGCCTCCTCTCCTTCTTCTCAATAACCTTGTGCCAATCACGGAGCCTAGACCTCCCCGCCCCCAGGGGCAACCCCAAATAATCGATCGGAAGAGAAGACGGGGAAGACCCCAGAATCAACCCGCATGCGTAAATTGATTTAGATGAAAGGACCAAACAAGTTTTTTGGGCGGATTTGGATAAGATTATGAAAGGAATCCCACAAAGAGAGATGATTTGCCTAGATGGAGATCTTAATGGACATGTGGGAAATGATGCTTTAGGGTATGCTAGTTTTCATGGAGGCTATGTCTTCAGGGATAGAAATGAAGAGGAAAAAGTCATTATGGATTTTGTAACAGCTTATGAACTTTTAATAGCAAACACTCTCTTAAAGAATAGGGATGATCATTTAATTACTTATAAGAGTGACCCGACTAGAACACAGATATATTACTTTGCATTGAGGAGAAGAGATCAGTTCTGTTGCAAAGAGTGCAGAGTAATCTCTGGAGAGAGTTTGGCAAACCAATATCGCTTGTTAGTCATAGATGTGCAAATAAAAGGATTGGTAAAGAAAAGGAGGATTTCCAAGATTACCGGAACTAGATGGTGGAATCTCCGATTGAAGCAATTAAGTTTTAGGGAGAATGTTTTAGAAGACTTATCTTGAGATTGTAGCGGAAGTGCAATCGAGATGTAGGAGGCAATAGCTTCTTGTATCCGAAGGATAGCCAAAGAGACGATAGACGAGTCAAAGGGAGGAGTTCCGGGCTAAAAGGAGGCTTGGAGTTGAGGGGTGCAAGAGAAGCTTAAAATTAAAAGAGCATGCTTTAAAACTATGTCTAAGGATGGAACAGAGGAATCTATCATAAACTACAAAATATCGAAGAAGGAAGCAAAGAAGGCTGTAAGCGGAGCTAAGTTAAAAGATTATGAAGTTTTATATAAAAATCTCGACTTTAAGGAGGGCTAGAAGTATATATGTAGATTGGCCAAAGCGAGAGAAAGAAAGACCAAAGACCTTTCTCAAGTGAGGATGATGAAGGACATGAGCTTGTTACTCAGAAGGATATAGATGTTAGATGGAAGTGGTATTTCCTTAAGATTATCATTGGGGAAGGAAATAGAGAGATCACTTCGGGAGATCTAGCTAGTAGTGAAAGTTACTTGAAGTGTGCAAGCTATAGACAAATACAAAGGAAGTAGAGAAGGCTTTGAAGGTTATGAAACCTAGAAAGGTATAGGACATGATGGCATTCCTATAGAAGTATGGAGAGTTCTAGGTGGGCATAGTTTGACATGGCGTACAAACTTATCAATGTTATTTGGCGGGATTTTTTTTAAATAATTACTAAAATAATCATAATTAATTAAATAAGCATCAAATTTGAATATTTAAAAAAATAGTCATCAATCGGCACTTGAGGTGTCGATTTGGGAAGTCAATTCCAAATCGGCACCTCAAGTGCCGATTTGGGTTTCAGCCATTCAGGTAATTTACATTCATATTCTCCCTCTTTCTATTGCTATCCAAATCACCCAAAATGCTTCTTTTTGCATAGGAGGACATGTATGCAAATGGCCCAAAAGGGAGCAAGCCCAAATCGGCACTTGAGGTGCCGACTTGGGTTTGCTCCCTTTTGGAACATTTGCATTCATGCCCTCCTTTGGAGAAACAATCATTTTGGGTGACGTTTTTCTCCACCAATTTGAGTAAGAAACATGTGAGATAAGAACAAATAACCCAACATGATGCATTATAATAACTATATTATTATAATATTGTGAATTGAAATAATTCGTAATATTAAAATTTATGTATTAATATTGTGGATTGATTTTGTCACAATGTAAACTATATTTGTTTTGAATGACGTGGTAAATATTAAGATTTTTATAATGATGCATTGCCCATCTTATAATGATGCATTGCCCATCTTTTCATAAAACAAAATTATTCTTAATATTTTAGATTCATTCATTAATCATGTGGATCGATCCCCACAATATAAATTATATTTATTTTGAATGTCAATTAAACTCATAATGTAAAAAAAATCTTAATATTTACCACGTCATTCAAAACAAATATAGTTTACATTGTGAGAAATCAATCCACAATATTAATACATAAATTTTAATATTACAAATTATTTCAATTCACAATATTATAATAATATAGTTATTATAATGCATCATGTTGGGTTATTTGTTCTTATCTCACATGTTTCTTACTCAAATTGGTGGAGAAAAAATCACCCAAAATGTTTGTTTCTCCAAAGGAGGGCATGAATGCAAATGTCTCAAAAGGAAGCAAACCCAAGTCGACACCTCAAGTGCCGATTTGGGCTTGCTCCTTTTGGGACATTTGCATGCATGTCCTTCTTTGCAAAAAGAAGCATTTTGGGTGATTTGGATAGTAATAGAAAGAGGGAGGATATGAATGCAAATTATTTGAATGGCTGAAACCCAAATCGGCACTTGAGGTGCCGATTTGGAATTGACTTCCCAAATCGGCACCTCAAGTGCCGATTGATGACTATTTTTTTAAATATTCAAATTTGATGCTTATTTAATTAATTATGATTATTTTAGTAATTATTTTTTAAAAAATCCCTTATTTGGCGAAGCAAGAAAATACCTGAAGAATGGAGAAGCATTGTGGTGCCTCTTTGTAAGAACAAAGGATATATTCCAAATTGTGCGAATTACAGAGGTATCAAGCTGATGAGTCATACTATGAAAATTTTAGAACATGTGATCGAAAGAAGGTTGAGGCAAGTTTCCAAAGTAAAAGAAAATTAATTCGGATTCATGCCGGGTCACTCTACTATTGAAGCCATCCACTTGGTGAGGAGAACAATGGAGATTTATAGAGTTAAAAGGAGAACCTCCATATGATTTTTATTGACTTGGAGAAGGTTTATGACTTTGTCCAACGGGAGATATTGTGGAGAATTTTAGAGAAGAGACAAGTACTTGTCCTATACATTAACCTCATAAAGGATATGTATGATAGGACTTCATCTTGTGTTAGGGTCACTCTGGGAAGACTAACTATTTTAACGTCAACATTGGTCTGCATCAAGGTTCGAATTTGGGTCCATTCTTTTTTACTTTGATTATGGATGTGTTGACTAATCACATTCAGGATGAGATACTTTGATGTATGTTATTCATTGATGATATTGTGTTGATTGATGAGACTAAAGATGTAGTAAATGATAAGCTTGAGGTTTGGAGACATGCATTAGAGATTAAAATATTTCATATAAGTAGAGCTAAGATTGAATATATGAAATGCACTTTCGATGGAAGCAATGGTGAATGAACGAGGTGAAGATTGGTGGAGATATCATTTAGGAGAAAGATTCTTTTAGATACTTGGGATTTGTTTTTGCAACATGATGGGAAATTGACGGAGATGTTACTCATAATAAATTCCGGTTGGCTAAAGTGGATAGGAGTCTCTACCGTTCTGTGTGATAAGAAATTTTCTTTGAAAATCGAAGGGAAATTTTACGAAGCAATCATGAGGCTTGTTATGCTCTATGGATCTGAATGTTGATCTACAAGGCATAAACATGTGCAGAAAATGGCAGTAGCAGAAATGAAAATGCTAAGGTGGATGGGACACATGCGTAAATATTGAATTCAGAATGATGCAATCAGAAGGAAAGTTGATGTAGCTCCGATCGAGGAGAAGATGCGAGAAACCGTTTAAAATGGTTTAATCATTTGCAAAGGAGGTCGACTGATGCACCAGTTAGGAGATGCGGGTTTTGGGTTGTTAAGCCGGCTAAGAGAGGGCGAGAAGGCCTAAGAAGTGTTGGAATGAGACTATCCGGATGAATCTTAGTTTTTTGGTCTAAGTATGAGAATGACCCAGGATATATCTGAATGGAGGCAAAGAATCCATGTAACCAACCCTACTTAATGTTGGAAAAGTCTGTTGTTGTAATGTTTTTTCAACAATACGTAATGGGATGCTAGTGAGAGATAATTTTTATATAAGTAAATGAGATTAATGTATGAAATGCAATAATTTTTCAATTATTAGGAATTGTGGTGCATGATATTATAAACTGATTATATATGATTTAGTTATTAATAACTAATTCTACTATAAATTGATTATATATGATTTAGATATTAATAACTAATTCTACTCAATCAGATTGTAAAATAAGCTTTAAAACGATACTGTATCCCCTCGTATAGATTACTTGTCTATTGTAATGAACATGCTTGTGGTGCATGATATTATAAACTGATTATATATGATTTAGTTATTAATAACTATTCTACTATAAACTGATTATATATGATTTAGTTATTAATAACTAATTCTACTCAATCAGATTGTAAAATAAGCTTTAAAAGCTTTAAAACGATATTGTATCCCCTCGTATAGATTATTTGTCTATTGTAATGAACATGCTTCTTTTATTTTATGATGTTGATTGTGAGATGTATGCGATCATTCATTTTGATGTTCAATAAACTTTGTGGATAGACTTGTGAGCGGGCAAGGTTGCAAAAGTCGCTAGTAGGTACTCCGTGACTAAGGATTAATTGACAGTCGAACGACTAAATGGATTTATTAGACTTTAGTCGATTTTTTTTAAATATATAAATTATTTTTATACGTATATTTTTTATATTTACATAAAATTTGTACATTTTCTATATTAGTCTAGTGAAATAAAAGAAACAATTTTTAGTTGAACATTAAGCATCTTCGATTCTTATATTAAGTTTGATTGTTCAAAAAAGAGAGGAAAAAACACAGTCTAGCTGCAAAAACGGACGACTAGTTGGCTTAGTTGGTTGGTCGACTAGTGACTGAATCCTAGTCGAGTTGGTCATCTCCCGACCTGACTAAACAAATCGACTAAACAGCCTAGTCGACCGTTTTTTGCAAGCTTGTGAATAGGTTGAGTTATATCATATAGAAGAGTATGATGCATGTTTTTGTGTTTATATATGATTGTGGATATATGGGATACGGATTCTAGACAACGATACACATGATAAAAGATCTGAATGTAATTTGAATCTAAATTAAGTTAATGCTAGTCATGATTAAATATAATTAAATTAATTATTTTTCTCAAAAGACAATCATCTCAGCAGAAAAAGTTTTCCTCTCTTTTCTAATTCATACGTAAATAAATTAGTCATTTGATGGCAATTATGGTTCAAGAATTACCTGCCAACGTGGAAGAATTACTGACTCCATGTTTATGCATAAGAAGAATATCTTTAAAGTCGGAGGTCTTAAGTGTAAAACTGTTTAAATTATACCCTCCCTGCCCCGAGAGGATTGGGTCACATGCATAGTGACCGCATTAATGATCCTCATATTACGGGGCATGGTTTGATTAATATCATGTCACGGTGCACCTTAGGGGTTAGCAGACATGAATATTAAAGGTCAAATTGTGGGGTAGCAGACGTGAATATTAAAGGTCAAATTGTTGGGTATGCTAGTTGAACTAGTGATACAAATTGAGTTCCCATTTTTTCATTGTTAGTTGCATTTTTCCATATATTTAATGAAAATGGTTAGATCTTATCTTAAAATCCCACTTGAGGTACTAGGATCGTCATGCCTTGTGTTTCTTAAGTTAGAAAATTACTTTCAAACATTTCATAAGTGATAACTTTTTAACCTAAAAAGCAAAATGTTTTGATTTCAGATGGTGAACCTAAATCCATTCAACAAACTATTCGAAGTTATGAAATCCATAATACCACATTATATGGAATGGATTGGATGCGTGGTTCAGACACATTGTAGTGCATAACATATGTGCTTACAAATATAAAGTATTCTGAATAACAAACTAAGATGGACAATATAATAAGAAGTGAGACAACAACCATGTGCCATTTGGTGCTACATTTTTTACATTCTTTACTCTATCGAATATATTCGGAAGCAACATGCTGATATGGAATGTGCTGAAAAATCCTCAGTTAATAGATGTTTGATGATGTGAACCACACTTGATGTTATAACATCATGAAGGAGATTGTCCATTGCAATATTCAAGAGGGTAGCGCAATGGGAGACCGTTTGCTCAAAATGTTTGGATAATTATGAATTAGAAGACCTTGAGTGTCGAGATTGATGCAGAAATGTTGACTAATTTCATTTTGAAGTCATTGCTCCAAGTACTTCATGAATTTCATTATTTTATTTCATATTGTTAGAAATATGAAATGCGGAAGTGTAATCAGAGATAATAGAATAAACAATGACGGACATCGAGATTTTTACGTGGAACCCTACTCCTTAAGGAGCGGAGGAAACTACGGGAGAACGACTGACGACTCCGGAAATCACGGCTTTAAGAAGTTGTTTTTATAATTGTTCGTGCTTAAAGAATAAATTGTCGTTCGTTGTAGGCGGCGATTGGAATCAGTCAAGAAATAACCACAAAATATTAATCAATTTTTAATCAAAGTGGTTTTATGTTTATTTTACTTGGGCAAGTCCCAAGGTCGATCACAAGGAGGCAAGGGAACAACCTAGAGTTATGTTTATTAGAAATCTTGCACGGTTTTCGAGGCGGTCTATTTTTGGAATTTTCAATGCAAATAAGGGATGCAAAATGCGATGTTGGCCTATTTTAGGGACTAAAATATCGGCTATGTTCAAACGATGTCCGAAAAATACAAAACTTGGCCACGATGTAGATTATGATGAAATGAATGCACTGTAGTTTTTTTCAGTGTTGCAATAGTCGGTCGACTATCCCGAATAGTCGGTCCGACTATGAGGTGCGGTGGGGTACCCGACTGAACAGACCTCCAGTCGGACAATAGTCGGTCCGACCGAATAGTCGGCCGACTATTCGGCCGACTGGCCCGACTATGAGGCCGACTGGAGTTTGACCCTTCATATTTTTATTTTTTATTTTCAATTTTCAATTTTTATGGGGTTACATTTTACCACGGTATCGTCACAAATGTCCAATTCTATGTCTATTATATTGATTGGTACTTTTATCTTGGATTCATGTTAAATAATGACCATATATGTATAAAAATATAAGAATATATGTATTATAAATAATTTTTATATTAAAAAATACAAAACCGAATAATTCTGAATAGTTGCCCGAATACCGATTATTCTCTATTCAGTGACCCCTCCGACTGAATACCGAATACCGTCTTCTGCAACACTGTTTTTTTGGAATTTTTGGATGCAATATGAATTTTTTTTGAATTTTTAAGTACAAACCGGATGATTTTCAATATTTAATTATAATAAGGAAAAAATGGGGCTGCCCCCTGTTGGCTGCCCCCACCCCATTTTTCGGCATTTTTTTATTTTTTTCGTAAAATAAAACCATGTATATTCACCCCTATATCCTTCCTATATGCCATTCAAATTTCGTCAGAAACAGAGACTCCTACGGCCTCCATCGAGATGATGTCGATTTAAAAAATTCTGTTACCGTTAAAAAATGACTGTCTGGATGGAGGCCGTAGGAGTCTCTGTTTCTGACGAAATTCGAATGGTATATAGGAGGGATATAGGGATGAATATACATGGTATTATTTTTCAAAAAAAATAAAACAATTTGACAAAATAAGGTAGGGGAAGCCATGTCCACAAATGACCCTTATAGTAAATATCAAACCTACTTATTTTCGAGGACCAAAATTATCTAAGATCTATCACTACGTGATTGATCTTAGAAAAATCCCAAAACCTCAAAAATGTTAGATCTAATACTTATTAAAAATTAAATAGTGAAATGTGCAAAATGATTTTTACAGAGCAAACTATACATGCAAATGCAAATATTTTTGGGCATAATGTTAAACACAATTAACTCTATAATCTGTGATTTTTCAGGGATTTTTAGAGCATCGGTTAATCAATTACAAAATTTAGAGCACAAACTGGGTAACCTTCATAATTTTCTATAGAATAATTGATTGTTAATTAACCATTAATCATAAAAAATATCCACAATATGTCCGGATGTAGAGAATTAATTGCGAAACAAAATGCCAATTTTTATAAATAAAATAATGCAATAAAGAGGTCTAAACTGAGGGGGATTACAGGGGTATGGATGCAAATAACAATAAAACAAAATGAAGAGAAGGGGCCCAATATTAATTACCAAGAACTGATGGGGGAATTTGTGAAATTTTTCCAGAGGTCACGTGCCAGGCACGTGACCCTGGAGTGGCTGGACTGATCTGCGAATGAGGAAACTCCGAGGGGGCTGCTTGAAGTTGTCCCAGTGGTTACGTGCAGAGCACGTGACCCGGGGATTGAGAGTGCAATGTCCCCTCACCCACGTGCGTAGCACGTGAGGAGGGTCTCGGGTCGGTCGCCCGGTAGCCGGCGGAGGAGGCTTGGCCCTCAAAGGCAGAGGGGGCCTCAGGCGAGGGGCTTCTGGCGTAGCTCCGGTGGTTGGCTGGTGAAGGCTGGGGCGAAGCGAAGAGAGTCTTCTGTCGTCGACGAGCGAGGAGTGGTCGGCGATGTCGAAGTAGCTCCTGGCGACTGGTTGCGAAGAGGGAGGCGATGGCAGAGAAGACGATGTATGTGATGATGATGAAGGTTGTTGGAGGAGCTCGATGCCGATGCTGGAGTAGTTGGAGATGGTCGGCGGCGTAGTTGTTGGTGCGTGGTCGGAAGCGGGTGTTGAAGGCGGTTGTCGGAGTCGGAGGAAACGTTGAGGCGGTGAAGGATCGTCGTTGGCTCGACGGGGTAACCCGGAGCTATGGCAGGGTGGCGGACCACCGCGACTGCAATGGTGTCGGAGAAGACGATCAGATCGCGTCGATGGCGGCGCCCCGGTGCTGTCACCACCGGGCTCCTGTGGTGCCTACGGCGGATAAGCGAGTCGGGGGAGTGATGCAGCGTGAAATGGAAATATAAGGCTGCATTTATTTAATTTTTATCCGTTAATTTTATTTACATTTATTTGAGTTGTCGTGTTTTTAATTATATAAACGAGATCGCCTGTGATCCTAATTAATTAGTTAAAGATTTGAATTTCAAATTAGTCGGTTAGTTTCAATTTGAATTCAAGTTCCTATTTTTGTAACCTCATCCCTCCTATATAAAGGGATGATAGGCTAGTGTTTTTAGCCAGTTCAGTTGATATGAAAAATTGAGATTTTATCTCTCTCCTCTCATCTCTCTCTCCCCACGTGGTCTTCACGTTTCTCTCCTCCAAACCCCTCGTGTTCCCGACGAGCTTCTTCTCTCAACCCCTCCATTCTCTTCTCAATCCTTCCATTTTCTTCTCCACCGAAATTCCACCAAAATTTCCACCGTTCAAATTTACTTTCCGCCATCACGCGCAAAACCATTTGCATCAATTGGTATCAGAGCGTGGCCTACAGATCGTCCTCACGATCTGACGATCCATCCAGACATTCGCGCCGACATGCGACGAAACACCATCGTTCGTTGGAGTGAAATTGGGAGATTCGACCAACAAGCCATGAGGAAATTCTCCATCAACAACCGGAAGATCAAGCAATTCGTTGGGAGACGAATTTTTTTAAGCGGAGGAGAGTTGATGCAGCGTGAAATGGAAATCTAAGCCTGCATTTATTTAATTTTTATCCGTTAATTTTATTTACATTTATTTGAGTTGTATTTTTAATTAAATAAACGAGATCGCATGTGATCCCAATTAATTAGTTAAAGATTTGAATTTCAAATTAGTCGGTTAGTCGGTTAGAGTCAAATTAGGATAATTGGTTTCAATTTGAATTCGAGTTCCTATTTTTGTAACCTCATCCCTCCTATATAAAGGGATGATAGGCTAGTGTTTTTAGCCAGTTCAGTTGATATGAAAAATTGAGATTTTATCTCTCTCCTCTCGTCTCTCTCTCTCCACGTGGTCTTCACGTTTCTCTCCCTTAAACCCCTCGTGTTCCTGACGAGCTTCTTCTCTCAACCCCTCCATTCTCTTCTCAATCCCTCCATTTTCTTCTCCACCGAAATTCCACCAAAATTTCCACCGTTCAGATTTACTTTCCGCCATCACGCGCAAAACCATTTGCATCAGGGAGGGTCCTGGCTCTTAAATAGGAAGGAAAGTGAGGGGCTGGCGATGGAGGCGAGGCTCGCGAACGATGCAGAGGAGGTTGGAGGCGCGACTGGTGCGGAGGCGGCGGTGCGGAGGGTCGGTGCGGTCAAAGGGCGGTTTGGAGAAGACGACGGGCACAACCGTTCGATCGGCCATGATCGAACGACTGTGGAGAAGCCACGTGGTGGAGGGGAGAGGAGGCGCACATGCGGCCGCTTTTAATTTTAATTTTTTTTATAAAAACGATTATTTAAAACGCCCAAAAAACGCTGACATGTGGCGGCCTCTGGGGCTGCCACGTGTCAGCACCAGAAAAATCCAAGAATAAAGATCTTGTAAAATTAATAAGAAATAGTAAACGACCTCGGATCGAAAAAGTTTATTCACGAAAAATGCTCGTCTCGAAGAGATCTACAACTTTCATGAAGACATCAAAGCCAAAATCGATCAAATGCATAAAGTGAATTTTTGGGGTATTCTATGTACATAGAACACCCTGATTTTTTGGGTTTTATAATTTTTTTGTCATTTTTAAATCAGATAAAAAATCCGGAAAAATATGGAGGAATCAAAGATAAGTAAAGACATCTAAATCTAATTTTTTGGATTTTTATTAATTAAGGAAATATGTACATAAAATATCAGGTCAGAAACCGCTAAAATACACAATGTACAAAAGAGGCCCAAAACCCAACTTTCACATATAAGCTCCGATTGATTTGAACTTGGTCTTATTTTGAAGGTAACTGAATGTATATTAGTTCAAAAGTGAGTAGGATCAAATCGGACACTGGATGGGGAAGATATGTGTCTTTTAATCCGAAAATCCTGAAATTAGGGTTTGGGTTTTTGGTCCATTTATTTGGGTTAGTAATTTTTTGTATTTTTCATTTATTCTTGTGAGTGATATGTACACAGTGCAAGTGGTTTTGGGTTATGCGATGTTAGCATGAAGGAGTTAAAAATCCGGGAAGTTAGGCTATTTACAGGTCAAATTTGACTTGGATTTTTGGCTTCTTATTTTGTGCAGAAATTGTGGATAAAATGCCATTCTTATGAAAACATGCATGAATGCTAATTATGCAGAATAGATGCAGATATGCTGTTGATTTTTAGGGAATTAAGCTTAATAAATGAGATTTAGAGTGATGAATCCGAGATTCATCAACGACTCAAAGGGTTGATGATTCTATTGAACTCTCTCATCTGTTACATGAGGTGTGGGGCTTCTTATCCTTGTTGAGTCTCTACATCCCACAACTGATGGATGTGGGACTAAACACTGTATGCGGTTAAGGATCCAGTTACCCATCTACATAAGTGACACATGTATTCCAACACTCCCCCTCAAGTTGGAGCATGCAATGCTCAACTTGGACAAATATAAATAAATTTCAAACTCACAATAAAAGACACTACAGACAATATCAACTCAACCCAAACACAACTGTCGCTTGCTGCCGAGGACGTTGCTTCTCATGCCACGCAGGCGGGGAGGAACAAACGGGTTGGAGTGTGAGTTGAATTGGGTTTCCTCGTCGGAGAACATGTGCTTTGAATAGTGCCTGTCAGAGTTACTGGAATTGAATGTCTCCTCGTCGGAGTACTCTGGCTCGCCATATGTAGAAGATTGAATCATGTGGACAACTACTCCATCTCTGAAGGGTCGAGCTGAAAAAGTCATAGAGAAATCCTCGTCGGAGTCCACGGTCGTTGGACAATGGAGTCTGAAAAGTCTCCTCATCGGAGAACTGGGTCGCTCCCATACAAGTTCAGAGAATGGGATCTCTACTCTGGAGTCCATATGAAATCACATGAAAACCCTATCCCACATGGCATAGAATGGGATCTCTACTATGGAGTCCCTATGGATCGCATGAAAACTCTGAGACCAAAAATAAAGATGGGGACCACACAAATGATGATGTCAAACATGTGTGCAACAAACTGTAGACTCGGAACCAATTTGAATGTCGAGTCTGAATCTGAAAAATTATAGAGAGAAATCTGGTTGGTCTGGAATATAGAGAATTTGAAAATCTGGTCTATAGAATTCTACATTATACTCATTCTTTTTCCCATACTTGTTGAAAAATAATGACATCGACAAAGTTGGGAGAAGACAAGAAAATGAGGAGGAACAAAAACCCAACAAGTCGTCGCATTTTTTTTCGGCTTTTCCTTTTTCTATGAACCGTTCCATGTTTTATGACTTTCCTTTCTTTTTTTCTTTTTTTCGAACTATTTTTCCTTTTTTATACCCGACCACCCTTTATAAGCGTATGTTTTTTTTGTACGTGCCTTTTTTTTTCAAAACATGCCGCCTCTTTTTTTCTCTTTTGGCCTTCCATTTTTTAACCGCAACCCACTATTGGGCTAAAATAAATCTGAGCCCCTTTCTTTTTTTGTTGGGCCCTGTCCTGCTTTCTCTCCTCTGCCTTTTTTTATTTTAAATTTTTTCGACCCACCTGAGCCTTTACAAAAGTTTGAAAAAAATTCAAGGTCATGCTGCTATTTGGGATTCCCCTCGTGGGAACCCAACTTCAATTGGCCCCGATGGGGCTTTTCTTTGAGGGTCAAAGCACTGCCGCTTGGAGATATACGCCTGGGGTTCCTTGCGCAAGGAGAAGCTTCAATTGAAGGTGTGGCATGGAGATTGCGAAGGATCCTCTGGCCTGAGGGTCATCATCTACTGTCACCATCGCTGCTTATCTGTTGATCGGCTATGTGCCTACTGGAGATGCTGAGAAAGGGGCACCCCTTGGGCACGATGGTGGCTTGGCGATGTGTCTGCACTATCGGGGAGGATCGTTGAGAGTTTATGGATCACTGCTGAAGCGCCTTGCGATCTGGAAGGGTTCGATGATGCGACACCAAACTTCTTTGTCTTCTTCGAAGGGTGCCTGGGATGTGGAGAGAGCCTGGGTTTTGCGCGTAGGACCTAGATCGTCGCTGATCTTGGAGAGCAGGTGTGGAATCTATCGTTGATCTGGGATGTGCGCGTGTTTTGGAGAATTTCCATCGTAGGGGAGCCTTCGTCTGGACACAATGATGAGAAGCGATAGGGCTTGCATACCGCCTCGCGCGAGAAGGCTTGGAGATGGTGGCGATACCGCCGTCTCTGCCTTAGAATATTACTGGAGAAGATAAGAATGCCATCGCTGCTTGGGTTGAACCAACTGTGAAGCTTGTTGCCTCCTTCTGGAGATGTGACTGGCTTGAGGAAAAATCGTTGAGAAGATTATTGATGCCACATTAATTAGGGTATGAAAACCTCGAATTTCCATAAACCCTAGAAATTCCTGAATTGTTGTTGGCGGCATGCTAAATTAGGGTTTCGTTGGAAACCCTAGAATGATGAACATGATTGCCAACACTAAATCTTCAAGAACGAATAATCAAATAATGAATATGCTCTTATAATCGAATCTCGAACTATCACAAATATAAATCTTCAAGAATAAATTCACGAGAATCGAACTTGCTTTGATACCATGTTAAAAATAGGAAATGCATAAGCGTAAACAGAAATAATAGAATTAAAAAGGAAGAGCACGTGAATTTTTACGTGGAACCCTACTCCGTAAGGAGCGGGATAAAATCACGGGAGAACACCTCAAAACGTTGATGGTTCTATTGAACTCTCTCTCTCATTTGTTACATGAGGTTTGGGGCTTCTTATATAGCCCCCATTGAGTCTCCATATCCTACGACTGGTAGATGTGAGACTAAACACTTGATGTGGTAATTGGATCATGGAAGGATCCAATTACCCATCTACATAAGTGACACATATACTCCAACATATATCAACAAGTTAAAGCTTATGAATGTTGAGCTGCTTTCTATGTTGAAGTTCCCTGACAATGGTATCACCGGCCCTGCAATTGTTATTGAGAAGTAAGTTCAATCTTCTATACTGTTCTAATGATGAAACTTTGTCCACCATGTTGATATTCAGACCCCAGCTGAGATGAGGACATAGATGACGGTGACACAAGACTCGTTGAGGAGTGAGTTTCAAAGGTGAGAAATCGGTTGTGCTCGAGGGGGCAGTTTCGATGGCTCAGCACATGCCTTTCTCAGCTTGTGCATCTTCATGCTTCACCGTCAAAACACCATTTGTGTTTTCCCATTCTTTTCCTGTTTTTATTTTCACCGCGTTCATTTGGCTGCATCAATGTCCATACCCATTTTTTCTTTCTTTAACTACCTCCTCTGAATCAGAACGGTGTCCATATGTTGGTGGATTATTGGCCTTTCTATTGGTTCATAACCTGCATTACTTGTAAGCGTGCCCCACTCCCATTAGTTGCGTGTGATCATTTAGGAGTTGGTTTACTGGTTTACCATTATGTAAATCTTTTACTCAAACCTGCCACTTACTAGAAGGGGAGCCTGTATTCTCACATAACTGGCAAACAACCCATTAATAACTTAGATATCCGTTCATGCTATCGTTTATTCATCAGTATGACTCCATCCTAAATCCCTTATCCAATGGATACCTGTTTATCTTTTCATATTAAAGATTAAAGTGTCGCAATGCTTATATGTTATGTGGTTTACATATATGAAAATTTTCTAGATTATTAAGTAGTAAAAATAGTTGATTGAATGGTAAATTCATATATATCATTATCCAAATCCCGAAGTAATTCTGAACCTAAACCCTTATCATTATTAAGTAGGGATTTTATCACTTGTGCCCCTCCGAGATCTCGCAATTTCAGTTATGCCCCTATCTTTTTGGTAATATCAGTTGTGCCCCTCACTTCTTTCTCCGTCATCAGTTGTGCCCTTCCGTCAGATTGACCGTCATTGAATTGACTTAACCATGGTTTTATCAAACTTTGGTACAGTTAAGAGGGGTATTATTGTCCAAACTCCTCTTCTTCCTCCTCCAACCTCCTCCTCCTTCCTCTCCGCCCGGAGTTCGTCTCCTGCACCTTGCCCCAAATCCGCTTCAGCTCCTACACCAACTCCCGCGAATCCGGCCTATCATCCTTATCGCTGGCGAGGCACCTGAATGCAAGCCCGGCCACTGCCTCCCGCGAATCCGGCCTATCATCCTTATCGATAGAAATGTAGACTTGTAGACTTTCAAACTTGTACAACTTTGTCTGTACGTAATCCTGCTCTTTATATACACACTCATGATATTATCCAGGATATTGTATGTCCTCAAACCCTAACTAATTTATCTCCATAATACATATCTCAGTCCCAGATATTAGGAAGAAATGATGGGATCAAGCCTTCGCCAATCAGCAGCTTTATCCTTTCTCTCGAGCAGATTTGCCCCTCCTAAGGCACCTGTAGCGAGTTCCTATTGCCGGTTCCCTCGAACCGATAGGCGGTTCGACCGCTCGGTCGCGACAGCCGTCCGAACAGCCACGGGTGGAGGAATCACTCCTCCTGTTGGCAAGAAGCTTCCTCCATCGAGCGACAACTACATCACGGTGCTGAGCATCGATGGCGGCGGTGTTAGAGGAATCATTCCTAGAGCTATCCTCGAAGCATTCGAATCGAAGCTCCAGGTTCGTGAGTGGGCGGAGGGGGGTTGCGCGGGAGGCGGAGGGGGGCTGTGCAGGGGGAAGGGGAGGTGTAGGGGGCGGAGGGGGGCTGTGCGGGGGGCGGAGGGGGGCTGTACGGGGGGTTGCGGGGGCGGAGGGGGGCTGTGCGTGAGGCGGAGGGGGGCTGTGCCGGGGGTGCGGGGGGGAGGGGAGGTGCAGGGGGCGGATGGGGGTAGTGACGGGGGCGAAGGGGAGGTGCGGGGGGCTGTGCGGGGGGCGGAGGAGGAGGAGGATGGGGACGGAGGAGGCTGCAGGAGAGGTCAAGGAGGAGGAGCTGTGGAGGAGGAAGAGAAGGGAGGAAGAGGAAGAAGATGGGAGAGGAGGAAGAGAACAGAGGAAGAAGACGGGGAGGAGGACTTTTCTGTCCTTTTTTTTAATTTAATTCCATTTGTATCATTGAAGTTAACGTCCGTTTGTCTTGATTATGGACGGTCACTAACTCGAGGGGCACGAGTGATATATTAGCAAGAAGTGAGGGGCACAACTGATATTACCAAAAAGATAGGGGCATAACTGATATTGCGATATCTCGGAGGGGCACAAGTGATAAAATCCCTATTAAGTATACAACCTAAATCTTTTTTCAACAAAAAAGGATGCGTTTTTTCCAATCTAATGGGGCATGTGATTGGGCTGGATATCCACTGAGCAGTTTGAATACGACAACCTTGCTTCCATGTGTGTTGAACTTCATTCTTCCGGTTAGCCATTTTTTTATATTCTCCCTTTAAAGTTGGGATTTGTATGTCTTTCAATAGTTTGCTTTAAATTGGGATTTGTATGTCTTTCAATAGTTTGCTCCTATTTTTCTTCATTACTTATTAGTTATCTCAAGCTCCCTAGATAAGAGTTGACTTTGGGGTGCAATCTAGTTTTTTTCCTCATGACTAGTTAGTTCTTATGTCGTTTGATAGCTAGAATACCTAAAGAGTTGATCTAAAGGGAGATGGTCATCCACATAGGATCCGACATAATTTTAGCAACGATCACCGTTGGAATTAATATAGGGGTTTTATTAGTTATGCCCAATGAGATATTGCAATATCAATTATACCCTTCTCTTTTTGGGAATATCAGTTGTGCCCTTGACTTCTTCCCATTCTATCACTTGTGCCCTTCATGTTAATTGTCATTTATCCCTAACACAAACAGATGTTAACTTTGGGGACCCAAGGGGAACTAAATTAAAAAAAGGTTGTCGTGGTCTTTCCTCTCCTTCCTCCTCCCCAACCTCCTCCTCCTCCCCAACCTCCTTATCCTCCTCTTCCTCCTCCTCGGCTTCCTCCCCTTCCCCCCTCTCCCCATGCTCCTCTGCTCGATGCTCCTCCTCCTCCATAATCTTCTTCACCTTCTCCCTCATAGCTCCACCCATTAGCACCCTCACTGCCCTCTCCATTCCCTTTGTCGATGCCATGTTCCCTTTCCACCTCTCTATCCTCACCTCCACCGCCACTGACTACTTCTTCACCATCGTGAATGCGTTCTTGTGCTGCTCTGCGTATAGGGACTACACCGCCATGGGTACACCGAACCACATGCTCTCCAAGAACGAGTTCCATGCGTAGCGCGTCACGAACCCACCCATAGCCTCGTGTGCCCACATCTCCACTTGCAGGGAAAACGATGACCACACGAGGCCCCTCTCCTTTGTCATCTCCATGGACCCATATGATAGAAAATCATCGACAATCGCATTTGTTGGGAGGTCTCTGAAAAAGAGATCCTCCTGCAACGACTTGATGGCAATGGGCTCCAGGGCGACATATGAGTTCAAGAGGATCCCTTTGACCCCATCCATTCGTCGGCTCAGGTGAAGGAACCATCAATACAACTCATTCTTTTCCATAACCATTGTATTTGGAAAAGAAGCAGGATTTTTGAAGTGGATCTCGGAGCTGTTCTTCCCTCTTATGTCCATCACGTCCTTTGGCAAAAGCGGTCAAGCATGGGGAAATGTGGCAAGAAGCCAAACCTGGTAGCATCACTTGTGTACAAGACGTATGGCGAGATGTCGAACTCGATTGCAACATCGATCAAGTCGATCCAAAAGATGTACAATGCTACAATGGGTTGATCGAGCTTACTGATCAGCTGAAGTCGATGAACTGTTTCGTACTGTTCCTCGAGGATTTCAACGGCGTGGCGATGGACATACATGATATACATGATACTTTGTTGATTCCTTGCAGCTGCCCTACCTTGATGCCCTCCACTTCAGACCCTCTACTTCGAAGCCACCGACGACAAAGAGTCCCCTCGCAACGGTGCCCCCATCCACTAAGAGCAGACCTCCGCAGCTGCATCTTCAATGACCGATCAGGAGGAAAAATGTCACTATGATTTATATGCTAGAAATAATCACTCTATTTCTAAACTGGTTAGGCATAGATATTCACTTGAGAAGAAGTTATCATAAAGAGTTATGATAATAATATTTCAAAAACATTCTAACACATGATGGACTGTATGAATTAGGCATTAATGAATGTGTCATCAATGCTTTTAATACTGGAAATCAAAACCGGATCAATGGAGAATGAAAATCCTATAACAATGATCTGACATCAAGTCTTGGACACATTTCTATAGAAATTATAGGTAGACAAATAAAATATGGATTTTTGTATTTTCTTAAAGTCCAAAATTTACATACTTGTGAATATTGTATTCAAAGTTAAATTTCCAACAACCCTTCTCCAAGAAACATGTAAGATGCGAAGGTATTGAAGATCTCATCGATGTGTGGTCCATTTAGTATTGCCACACATAATGGACATCTAACCAGGTTTCTCCACCACCGTAAACCCCGATTAGATTCCAGCATGATGCACTTGCGATTTCTTTTATCTATCGGAGAGTTATTCTTTTTCGAAAAATTAACCATTCATGGCATTTTTAAAAAAATAAAAATTACAAGACCCAATAATTGAATTAAGTTGTAAATTTTATTAGGATTGTATTATATTTGTACTTTCTCATCGAGAACTCTGACTCCGATAATATTTGTCTATTACACCTTTTCATGAATGGGAAGCAACATTTAGAGGCCTAGTTACTATGGGAATGCTGCATAATAAAATGGTGAAGCCTTCTCCCACTTTAAGTAGGGTTATCTACATTGATTCTTACCCGAATCCATGTTGAAAGTTCCAATGGTTTTTACGCTGGCTATTGGCTGCCTAATGCAACCCCCACACGGAGGGATTTGAACCTTAGTCTTTTGGGTGGTAGGCTCACTGCACTGCCACTAGACCATTGAAATGTGTACATGGGGATGCTTTGTAGATCCACATAAACATTCTGAAACAATTTTGGGGTTTATTTAATAGAGGATAGGGAGTATGCACCCAGGTGCATGTAATTCTACATGCACCCGAGTCTATAACTCCCATATTTTTTTACTTTTCCGAAAAATATCACTATGTATATTCATCTATATATCCCTCCTGTATGCCATTCCAATTTCGTCAGAAACAGAGACCCCTACGTCCTCCATCTAGAACATGTCGATTACAACAATTCTAAGACCTTTAAAATAATGTGTTCTAGATGGAGGACGTAGGGGTCTCTGTTTCTGATGAAATTGGAATGACATATAGGAGGAATATATAGATGAATATACATGACGGTATTTTTCGGAAAAGTAAAAAAATGTGGGAGTTATAAGCCCGGGTGCATGTAGAATTACATGCACCTGGGTGCATACTCCCTATCCTCTATTTAATAAGCATTGAGAAGTGCAGCATTCTCGGTGTCCACCCTTTTCTTCCATGAGAAAACATTCTGAATATGTCTCCACTGTTTCAATGAAATCTCACGGGAATCAAGCTTTATATCACACGTCATGTATGAAAAAAGAGAGTTCAAGAAGGCCTATGCCAATGACTTTTACTTGTTTATATTAATAAGCGCCTCAATTTCTCGGTCTAAAGTGGCAGTTAGTGGAGTTAAGTTGCTCAAATATTCAGTCACGTTTGCATCTGCGGAACATCTTTTCTTCACATGCCATGTATGAAATATGATGTTTGCTCCATATTTTAGAACAATTACAGATTGTCATAATCTGTTAGACAGTTTTTTTACTTTCAGGGTCTTAGCAAATTATAACTCATTCATGAATATGACCTAATTTGGGATCTTATAGATGTAAGAATCCTATATAAATTCATTTGGTAGATTGAGAACCTGCACTCCTATATAAAATTCATTTGGTAGATTGAGAACCGGTTTATAATTACTATAGCAATACAAGTTCCTTCATGTACAATTGAAATCTTGTTATTATTGATCCTAGTCATGATCAGATAGTTCTGAAATTTTATTTGAGTAGATTTAAATAGTTATCCTTTTTTCACCATGTATATTTCGTTCATATGAATGCCGAAATGAAATGGGATTTCCTGCGAGTAGCATATACAGGGATGGATTAGTTTTGACTAGTAAACTGTTTATGGGCCTTCTTTTTGTGTTCTTTCATAGATAAAATTTTTAAAGATATATTGTGAAATAATTAGAAAGCTGGAGAGGAATCATTAGTAAAGTTGATCAGAAATAAGTTGAGCTTATCACAAATTTATATATTTTTGCTACTTGCAAGGTGCTAATTTTGCATCAAGTTTGTCGATCTCTATGCTTAGTAGTTCTCTTGGTGGCTAAGAAGTAAACAACCTCATTTGAAATGTATTTTGCTGCGGATTACAAGTTAAAGAAGAAATATTAAATGCACGAAAGATAAATTTTCACAGGGTTCACCCATAATCGGGTTTCGTCATTGGGCAATTGTAGATTATTCTTCATTATACTTGGAAAAAAAGAATAGAGGATGTACAGATTGCTCTCAAGTTATCTTTAGATTTGGGAGCGACCCTGGCAATAAAGGAATCCAGATACATAAACTAAACCTGAGCCCAATAAATACATGAGCATCGAGCAAGATCTCCATTCTAGATGGGAAATGAAGGTTGCAGGCACAGATCACAACCTCCTCAGGGTTTTAACTAATGGGTCAGAATTAAGGCTTCTCTGTTTATTTCATTTTAAAGCATCGTTTGCTATATTATGAAGATGGGAATTCTACCCAAATTTCGCTCAATAGTGTTCATAGTTTTGATAGTTTAAAGTCGGGGGCGTTGGTCTTCATATAATTTTATGATATATAATAAATATCAACTTGAGTGTTCTCCATTGGGATATGTTTGGATTACATTCTCAATTTTTGTCCATTCCCTTTGCCACTTGAATCATATGAGTTTTTCTGAATATTTATGAAGGTGTTAGAAGAAATTGGTGGCATGTCACTGATTTGGATATCTGTCTGTTGTGGAAGTTGCCACTGGCTTGCCGCATATATATGAAACTGGTGCTGACATTATCTTCCCTAGGTCTATAAGTGTGCTATAGTAAATATTTGGTGTTCACCTGTATGTTATCTATAGGTCTATCTATAAGAAGAGAATGTAATTTTGTTGAATTACCATCTAGTTGAATGTCCTTTGTATTGAACATGGTGTTCTGTTTCTTGTACAAGTTAAAATGCAAGTAACTTTAATAAATATGAGTGGGGCACGTGTTACCTCACTCCAGTGCTGTTGGTATTAGATACTTTTGGTTTCCCTTTGTTCCTTAGTTTGAAACTTTCATTGGCTAGAGTATAGAAATAACATGCTTTGGTTCCCTGCTATCATGTTGGAAGTTCAGTAATAGCCCCCCTTCATGGGAAGATGATCAAAGGTTATCATCTTTTTCTTTTGGACAAATCTTTCTGTGTTAGGAAATGCTGAAATATGCTTGCCCATGAATACTGTTGGTGTTGGGAAGAAGAGCTGATCCCCCAGTACAACATACTTTCTATCGCAAAGGTAAAATGATTGTTTGCGGACTTCAACTTTGATGAACAACCCACACTAATCATGAATAGAAGTCACCTCACCCCTGCTTATCCAGATTGATAGGGAAAGGGGTATAAACTTATGGAAGATTAGATCTCAAGGTCTTCTTGGTGATTCTTGTGACCTGATAAGTGATAATTTAAAATGCGGTAAAACCAGTTAGGCACGGTAATGCATCTAGAGAAGCAGGGGTGTGGAACTTGAGTGATCTTTATGATTATGTACAGGATGGATATGATGATGCAACGTTTTCACCGGAATGAACCGCAGTCCAGATCTATTATCTATATCCGTTTCTACATGGACTTTCTGAACAAATATGTTTTGGTGCAGCAAGTTGCACATGATGTGCAATTGCAAGTCTTTTTACTGTAGTGGGTGTGGAAATCTTGCTATTTGGATGCGATCCAATGATCTACAACATGCTAAAATTAAAATCGCATTTTCATTTTTCATACCCGCATATATACATTTGTAAATCTATAACAACATTGTTACTAATGTTTAGTGTTTATTGGCGAATCTGGCAGTTTGTTGTTGCATTTGCATTTTGTTACCTGTTTTGACATTTTTACTCGGATCTATCCATTTTTAACTACATGCATCTTTAATAAATTGGACCCGTTTCCACCCAATTGCATTGATATATTTGGATTTAATGTTCAGGTATTGTGGACCGATGTATCTTATTTCAACTGTTTGCAGAATTACTTATGTGAGAAGCTCCACAGCAGCAGATTTGAGTCCAGTACATTCAATATTCTGCGTAAATTGCATAATAGCTCCTAACTGTATAACTAGTGATGACGCTTTTACAAATATCCCCTCTGAGCTGCCTACTCTTCAAGCCTCCACGTGGACCATAACAGCCCTCCTAGTGGCAACTTGTTTTCGGCCCTCCCAGCTCAATTTGCATACTTATATTACAGCACCATCAATATAGTCCATTTAGTACTTATAAAGTGCGAAAAGTGCGAGAGTGGATTATAAGAATGGGTGAATATTACCTGACAACTTGAGCTTTAGTATTTTGGTATTTGTTAACAGGTCCCATTGGGCTAGAGCTCAACAAATTGTAAAGATCAAACTTCCTCGATAACTGTCTGGAGATCTAAGCAGGGATATTACACATGCATGTATGCATATCTACTCAAATCTGTCTCCTATTGTGCACACCTGCAGCTCTTGTATTCATGTGTGAATTTGTTGGTAGCATTACAACAATTTGAGATGTAGAAGTTGAGAGGACGGTATTATTAGTTGGGATAGTTGCGAGGCTTGACTAGGACTAATCGGTCAATAACGGCCCCCTTCAATTAGTCAACCCGATTAGTTTGTTGATTTTGTATGGACGGGTTTATTTTAATTTATTTCTCCTTTTTTTAAAAGTATACTTAATCTAAGATGCTTGATTTGAATTCAAATATTCCTTCTATTTCATTACAGTAGTATTCAAAATGTACAAATCTACATGAGTATGCAGATATAGAAAATGCACAAATCTATACAAAATGTACAAATCTACATGAGTATGTAGATATAGAAAATGCGCAAATCTATGTAATATATATATATATATATATATATATATAGAGAGAGAGAGAGAGAGAGAGAGGGAGCGAGGGAGGGAGGGAGGGAGGGAGGGAGGGAGCGAGAGAGAGAGAGAGAGAGAGAGAGAGAGAGAGAGAGAGAGAGAGAGAGAGAGAGAGAGAGAGAGAATATTGGTTAATGTTTAACAAAATCCAATCGTTGGATACTCGATTAGTCCCAAGTCAATGACTTGGTTGATCAGGTGTTGACCGGATTTTTGCAACATTGGATAATAGTGTTTCTCAGGGCCATTAGTCAAAATAATTTGTGGTCCTCGTAATGAGCAATACTGTTGCACTCTCCCTTTTCTATGTTGTTCTTCCTTCATGTTAACTTCTCACGTTCCCTACTTAATGTGGTGATTTTAAAAATATTAATCTTGCACGTACCTTCATTGTGACTTGGAGTGTCTTCCATACTATATACTCGATCTTGCATTGTGAGACTCGATTATACTTACCGCCTGATAGTGCACGATTCAATACATTTATCACCTTAGTATTCTTCAATTTCTTCAATTTTGCATCGAAAAATTATTCATGACCTTCCTAACGTTGACTTTACATAGAGCTTCATTTTATATGCCCACATTATCCAATCTATGAATTGGACATAGATCTTCATACAATTTGTCTAGTACGCATAATTGGTACCACTAAAGTATGGTGGCTTTGAAATGGAGCAGGTGAAAGAGCTTAAAGTGGTAACACCGTTCGTTTGTGCCATCTACAAACCTACACGTAGGTTGTATGTCAAATGTGAATCCAATACAAGAGGAGTGACGACTTATGTTTATATATATATATATATATATATATATATATATATATATATAGGAAATATTTCAAATGAGGTGCACCTTTCCTGGATGCATGGAAAGCCACATCAATTTAAGCATTTATTCTATTTATTTTACACATTCTAACTCCATAAATTTAATACTAAATATTAACATAATATGTATATCATGAAAGATTTATAAAAATATTAATATATTTGACATTAAATGTTTGTTACAATATGGATGATATATTTTACATAACTGTATTATCATCATCATTATTTTACAATATGTAGTTCAAATTTACAATATTGTTACGTAATTTACAAATTTGGTAGTGGCTTTCTGAATTTCAGGAAAGACCCACCTCATTAGAAGGTATATATATGAGGTAAATGGGGCTGCCCCCAGGGAGTAGCCAACTTGGCTACTCCCACCCCTATTTTTCCCTCATTTTTTTACTTTTTTGGAAAATTAAAATTTGTATATTCATCATTATATCCCTCTTACATTCTATTAAAATTTCGTCAGAAACAAAGACTCCTACGGCCTCCATCCAAACATGGTCGATTTAAAAAATCCTGCGACCGTTAAATAAATGACGTCTGGATGGAGGGCCTAGGAGTCTCTGTTTCTGACGAAATTTTAATAGAATGTGAGAGGGATATAATGATGAATATACAAATTTTTATTTTCCAAAAAAATAAAAAGATGAGGAAAAAATAGGGGTGGGAGTAGCCAAGTTGGCTACTCCTTGGGGGCAGCCCCATTTTACCCTATATGTATGTATGTATGTATATGTATGTACGTACATAAAAGAAAGGGAAGCTACAACAAGATGTAGCTAACCTTAGCTACATAAGGGGCAATTTCGTCCTTTTTTTATTATTTTTTTTGAAATTTCCACGATGGATTTTAATAACTATATCCCTCTAATATGTCATTCAAATTTCGTTAGAAACAGAGACTCCTCGGCCTTCATCCAGACAATCATTTTTTAACGATCACAGATTTGCTTATTTTGCCTGTTCTGGATGGAGGCCGTACGTGTCTGTGTTTCTGACGAAATTTGAATGGCATATTAGAGGGATATAGTTATGAAAATCCATCATCGAAATTTCGAAAAAAATAAAAAGAGGATGAAATTGCCCGTGATGTAGCTAAGGTTAGCTGCATCATGATGTAGCTTCCCTTTCCTCACACACACACACACACGCACGCACGCACGCACGCACCCACGCGCGCGCGCACGCGCACACGCACACACACCCACACCCACGCACGCACACCCACGCACGCACACACACCCACGCACGCACGCGCACACGCGGTCGCGCGCACACACATGTATATATGAAATAAGAAATTATAAAATATATTGGAAAGATGCGTAAATGCACCATATATATGGTGAGACCCCGTCTCATTTGAAGTTTCTCCTATATATATCCAGCTAAGAATCACAATTTCAAAGATAAAAAAATTAGAGATGGTGGAAAGAGACAAGAAATCACAAAGCATATTTTAATGTGGAAATATAGGTGGATAAAATCATGACTAAATTTTTTTCTCGTTCTAGATTTTCCTTTTGGCTTTCTATGTGAAGTTTTCTACACTATTTGGGTACTTCCACGTGAGTTAGCATAACATTGTCCGAGCTCTCCTTTAGACAACCCCCAAGGAAGACTTCCTCCTTTGGAGAAAGGAACCCACATATCAGACGTCAAGTACAACGTGCTAAAAGGAATTGCCTTGTTTGTAATAATTTCAATAACATACATTCACTGTGAAAGCTAGGGTTTGGGCCTTAGTGCATCACGGAAGCATGAAGATTGCATCATATGCGATCAAGAGCGATTAATCATTCTAGTTGCTCGGGATAGAAGAAATTAAAAATTTTTAAATGATGAAATCACATTTAGATGATTGTAGTTGGTTATCACGTCTATCTAACACGTTGAAGGTCTCTGTTCGAGTCTAGGCGACACCAATTTCTATTTAGATAGCCAAAGAAATATTGGAATGAGACTATACGAAGGGTTCTTAGTTTTCTAGATATAAGCCTGAGATTGATCCAAGATATATCTGAATGGAGGCAAAGAATCCATGTAGCTGGCCCTACTTAATGGTGGGAAAAGACTATGTTGTTGTTGTTGTTGAAATCACATGATTCAAAAACACTTCTCAAATCGTTTCATCAAGGTCACAAACATATTCAAAGGAATAGCTCTTGAAGTGTGGTTGTGATATGTAATCACTAAAGTAAGAGATTCTTCCGTCTCAAGTCTAATCCAACGAAGGTCGCACTTACAAGTGCGTGGATGAGACGCGCGCTTTCCGCAATCCAAGTTGATGATCCGAGTGAGAAGTCTCCTGATTTTGTATCATGAAATCTGACACCTTCTTCACATGCAAGAAGCACTGAAAATGGAGGAGATCCATGAGCAATCGATCCGACAACACAACGACGTCATGATAACTACAGGCTTCTCTAGGTCAACATATGGATGATTACATGTAGAGAGAGAGTTGACATGTAGAGAGAGAGAGACTTGTTGCTCTTCTTAATATTGTTGTCTTATGTGTACAAGAAAAGGATAGGTCTCCCTTTCTTTTATACTAAATTGGATGGTGGTGATGCACTCCTAATTCAAATCAATGGTTGAGATTTCTGTTGCAAAAATTTACAACAATAATAATTTAATCTAAAGAAAATAGACATGTTTGAAATAATCTTAACATAATAGTTTCAATTCGATCAAGAATCTCCCAAATGAAATAGGACTAGAGAGCCTCCTTCCATGCAAGGGGAAAGGAGATAGCTGATGAATCTCGATTCATCATTCTTTATTCTATCATTTTGACCTTAAAAACCCCAACAAATGCATGTAAATAGCATCAATTTGTTCATAATAGCATTCATTATTTATTGTATTAAATGTACATAGAATAAGGTTTTTAATGCCAAAATTATAAAATAAAGATAAGAAAAGAAAAAGGAATAAAATATTGCAAATATTTTATGACCCAAACCCTGAGACCAAGGCCAGCATGGAATTGGTCGACAAGGAATAAAGTAGGGGGAGATAAGGGCCAGTATACAATAAATACCTCATTTATTATTCATTCATTTATGTATTTTTGACACCTATTTTGTATATAATTATTCATTCATCAAATAAAAATATTTTGTACATGAAAGTTGTAGATAATAATGTAAATAAAAATACAAAATTGAGTTTCTATAAAAATAACACTCAGTGTACATCTTATACACAGAATAAAAAGCCAAAATCTCAACTTCACAGACACATATCTTGCAAATAAAAACTCTAAGTCACCCAAACTCACCTTTAATTGTATATAGCTTCCCAATACTATTTAATAAAAATTGTTTCATAATTTTTGGAGTTCATCTGTGAAAGATAGGTTTTTGGCCCTCCTTGTATATAGGACTGATTAAAATATTCATTTTATTCAATATTTCTATAAATTTATATTTTTAGAATTTTGTAAATAATGTATATAATACATGTACATATTGAAAATTACAAGAAACCCAAAAAGAATTTGAAAAATAAAATAAGTCTATGAAATACATAGACAAAATACCTATGCTATTTACATGTATATAAATAAAAAGGAATTTTATTCTTTTATTCTTTATTCATCAATATTTTTATAATAATGTATATATTATGTAGAATTTATTAAAAATACAAATCCAACATAAAAACAAATAACATACATTAAATAAATAAAATGTATATAATATAGGCAAAATACCTATAAGTATAAACATATACCTATACTTATTTATTTAAAAATGTAAATAAACTTATAAAAATTGAATAAAAATATATTTATACTCACAAAACTAAGTTATAAATTTATAAAATAAGAAAATAAAATAATAAAATAAAAAATAAAGAGAATAGAAATAAATACATATAAATATACTTATAAATACATTATTAAAATAAAACCATAATAAAATATACCAAAAAAATAAACAAAAATCAGAAATAAATACTACATTAATTAATAAACATTTTTTATTTTATAAATAAATTCTAAATAATTCATTTATCACATGTAATAAATGGGTCAAGATCGTCCTGACGTGGACCAATCAGGGGCCAGGGAGTGTTGACCTCCGGTCAACTCCCCCCTGCGCCTCTGACTCCCGTCAGACATGTCGCTTCCCCCGATTTCTGGCATTTTTCCCGCTCGACTCAGTGCTCCGTCACCGTCGATCTCTTCACGGATTTTTCTCCCAGATGCATCATGATCCTCGCAACATCTTTTATTTGTTTGTACATAGCCCAGAATCTTTGATTTTGGCCGGTCAATAAGGGCGCTCAACCATGTCTATAAATAAGCCCATCTCCTTCGTCCGATCTTTTTGGCCATTTCCTAAGCCCTAGAACCCTCGCTTTCGGCCAAGTGTGCATCTTGGTGACAGCAGGAGGTCCCCTGAAGGATCAAGGAGGTTCGCGGAGGAAGGAGATGCGCCCACGGCGACGCTCCGGCAGCCGTCCTGCTCCTTGGCCCTCCGGCCAAGTCGAGCTGCGCATTAACATTTCTTAGGTAGCTTTCGTTTCTGCATTTCATTTCCGTCGTTTATTTTGCATTTAAATTATTAGAATAATGTAGAGTAGGTAAATCGAAGTTCGCCAGAGCTGAGCTCCGGCGACTTCGCCACCGTGTTTCCGACCGTTTCCTGACTCCCTTTCGCATTCATTTCGATCCCTTACACATTCTCCACCTCCCAGCCACCCTGTCCGACCGGATTCCCACTTGGATCCGCGAATCGAAGCCTCAACTCCGCCGCTCGTCGGAGGCTTCGCCACTGCGCCCTTTTTAATGCTAACAGCTTCAATTTCAGGTCGAGGGTGAAGCCCTCGAGCCGTGCTTTCTTCCTGTGCAGGTCTAGTGCGCCAAGAAGGGCCAGGAGACGAAATCCAAGCTGGCCGAGGTACCTGGAGCTCCGTTTCTTCCCCGAGCTCGTGGTGGCGCTCCAGCGTGCCTCCGACCGATCCAACACCTCCAGTCGATAGAGCAACCCTCCAGGAAGCTTTTGGTACCTTCAGGTGCGGCCAAGACCGACAGAGGAGTGAGATCTGGCTGGAAGAAGTTCGCCCCGACGAGCTTGCTTCCCTGTTCTTGCACCTGAGCTCTCTGCCGTTGGATGAAGATGAAGGCCCAGGTTGAATCACAACCGTCCGATCCCCCAGTGCTCAGACCGTCAGATCCCTTTGGAGATCTAATCCTCGCCGTGGATCGCGAACCGTCATCGGCCCACGTGGAGGCGCCACGTGGATTAGTGGATGAAGACCAGCCGTTGGATCCAGCGCCTCTAGGGGTAAATTGCAAAACCAGCCCCCGTTCTTTTTGTATTTAATTTTTAATTCTGGAAATAATTTTAACGTTGTAAAAAAATTGTATTTTTTGCTGAAAGGACCCTGAGGTTTATAAAATTACAAATAGGTCCTTCCGCACCTCACGTGCAGTCCCACGTGAGGCGCATGAAATTTGCACTTCAACCCTAGCGGCTTTTGTTAATTGTAAAATAATCCCAAAAACTTAAATAAATGTTTATTTCTGTGGTAATTTTTGCACCTATGCCCCTGGAAGTTATTTTATTTGCAAAAATGCCCCTACCAGGCTGTTTGATTTTTGTGTCTTTTATCTATTTATTAAAACTATCTATGGTGCTCCTAAAAATTCAGAAAAATTAGGATAAATGCTTCATGTAGTGTTCTTCCACGCCCATATTTTATTTCACATTTTTTTGCATTTATCCTAATTATTAAAAATGAAAAGAGAGCCCTTTTTGTACTGTTTAAATTAGAAAATACAAAAAAATTATAAAATGCTTTTGAAAAATTACAAAAAAATTACATATAGTATATTTATATATATATTGAGTCCAGAAAATGAAAAAACCTAAAAATATGAAAAAAAAATCAAAAAGCTCCAAAATCCAACAAAAAATAGAAAAACCTTTAAAAATACCAAAAATACATTTTTCTCTTTTATAACTATCTATATATTATTACTAATGTATTAAAATTAATTTGGGTACTTTTTGAACTTATTCTATATTTTTAAGACCCAAATTATATTCGGTTCTTTAATTAGTCCCATATAAGGGACATTTTTGAAATTTAAAATACAAAAAAAAATTAGAAAAATTCCATAAAAAAATAACTAAAAAATATATAAAAATATAAAAAGCCAATCAAAATATTATATATATATTGAGTATTTATATAAATATTTAACCAGATACTACTCCTCTCTCTCTTCTTATATATATATCTCTTCATATATATATGTATACATATCTATATTATATAATTAAAAATATAAAAAGAAAATAATAAAAAATATAAAATATAAAAAACACAAAATAAAAATTATAAAGACAAAAATATAAAAAAATATAAAATTAAAAACCCACAAAAACAATAAAAAATTGGACATGAACCAAGAATTGAATAACTGCGCAACCAATTTCACACACATCCCTTCGCCTCCCAGTGTTCGACCTCTACCTGTGCTTACACCTATACGCATTTGCATGTAGAGTTATAATAAATTTTAACTCCACATTTTTGGATATTCATTGCATACATTCATTGTGGGTTAATTGTTGATTGATTTGGGATTTATTAAGCGGTCACCGCATCGACTGGATGTCTCGCCTTGTGAGATATCTAGACCCTCGATTTTCCCCTCTCATCAATAGCCTTCTTCTTCTTAAACATGGTGGATGACCACCTTGATTGGAGAGAAAAAATATCTCTCCAATCCTAATGTAATCTTATTACATTAAGTCTTATTTCATGGAATCTCTTATCAATAAAATATCATTAAATAATTATTGCGAACTATTTGTCATAATTGTAAACAAAATCATTGACAATAATGAATCAAATTCAACCACCCAATAAAATGTAAAGTACCTTTACAATTATTTATATAATGTGAATCTAATTGACATAAACAATTAATTCATAAATCTTATTTACAATTAACTCTCTTTAATATTATTAATCACATTTATAATATTTATGATTAATATGGATAGTGATATCCACGTTATTCATATCCTTGACAATTAAATTATATTTGGGTTTTTATCAGTTATGACCCTCTAATATATTGCAATTTCGGTTATGCCCCTCTAGAATATCAGTTATGCCCTTACCTTCTTGCAAAATCCATAGTTCTGCCCTTATGTTAGGGTAAAGTAGGGGCATAGATGATATTACAAAAGGGCAGAACTGTGAATTTTTCAAGAAGGTAGGGGCACAAATGATATTTCAAAAAAGGAGGGGCATAACTGAAATTGCAATATCTCAAAGGGCACAACTGATAAAAACCCATCATATTTAATTATCTTATATGACTCTTCTCATGTGTCCTAATAATATGAATCACATTCACATTATTCGTCATAATTAAATCATATTTAGCTATCAATTTTCCTCAATACTCGTATACATTATCGATAATGAAATTATTCATGAACTCTTTCAAGAACAATATGCTTTCTCCACAGATACTTGGAGATAAGGATAGGGTGATTGTACATTCCATATATAGTAGCTTGGATATTGAGATCATATCTTAAATACACGGCAAGAGGACCTCTCAAAGATGTTTGATTAAATCAAAGCCATAAATCTAATCTTCTCATTGCATCAGAATCGTATTCATATCAATGTCCAATATTTGGATTAAGATATGATTACTTCTATATTAAGAGGAGTCATTAAAATCCAAATCTATTTCAATACTCCGTTGGATTGTAAGTGTCACCGTTATACTATCATTTATGAGCACATCGCTCTTGAGTATTCCTAATACCCCTACATTCTGCATATTGGAAGATCTAGAATAAACACGAAGTTTTAGATCACTTTTAGACTATCTTCTTCAGGATTTATCATTAAGTTTCTCATTAGATCATTGGGACTTTGTATTTATCGTATACATTTCAAAAGCATATATATACCTAGATACCAATTATATACTTTCCAAAAGTATATATCATACCTTTAAATTCAATCAAGTTTCCAAAGCGAGATGATTGTGCATTGAATTTAATCTTAATATCTCATAAGTGAGCTCATGTCTTCCGGTTCAGTAATGAATCTATATGATCCCTTTGAGAGATCACATTGCTCATATGACCTTATATGCACACCAGCTCGCCGGTGTATAGACCTTGATTAGATCATCAACCTATTGATCTGTCAAATGTAGATAATCAAACATATAGTAATACATCTATTTCCGATCAGAGGATGCGTGCCTATACAATGACAGTATATAACATATGTCTTGGTTATCTTGATCTCGTTAAGTCAGCTCTTTGACCTAACTTGTATAACACCTCTGAATCTCTATTCCTATGCAGTGGACCTACATCAAGAGTTCGGTTAGATATCAACCTTCAGAGAAGGAATTGCCATATCCTTCTCAGGTTGGAGATCCTCTCTTAATAATCACTTGACAGTGTTTCATGAGTCATCAATTTAAATCTTTAGATATCATCCAAGCATCAGCCTCTATGATTCAACATTTGAATCAACAGGTGTATCATCATTAAGATGGCCATGGCACACAACCCTAATTGTACTAAGGGACCTATAATACAAATGAGTTATTCTTCATTTCAAATCAGGGAATGATTTGCAATAGCATTTATTACATAATAGCTTGTCGTGGGCTTGTATGTCAACAATCTCCCACTAGCCCAAAGAGCCATTAATGGGCTAATCTTTTAAACCCATATTGATGTGATAATCATAATCTATTTAGAAAAAAGCTTGATAAACTGACTAGTTACTCTGTTCCCAAAAGACTATGCCAAGTCCTTTTACAGACTTGCATATCTTAACAGTGCTCACATCTAATGAGAATGTGGCATCTTATGTAACCGACACTCAATTTTGTTAAAGCAATTATAATGTCTTTGACATTACAATTCAATACTTGTTATAACCCTTAAGTAATTGCTATTATCCTTATCAGAATACCCTTATACCATAGATCTCTATCTCCTTAGACTAAGACCCAATCTTAAGTCTTCTAAGGCATCTGCAGTTAGAACCTTATATATCACTATCTATAAACTCTTAAGTTCTTGAAGATAAGACTTTGAGATCACTATCTCAAAAGTCTTGTCATATTTGAAGGTGTTTTTATTACTGCAAATAAGTGTTTTTTCCTCCATAGTTGGATAGTAATAGTTTACTGCTCCCACTGCATGCTAGACATCTGGCTTTTGTACACATCTAGCATACACCAGGCTTCTCGTAACTGATGTACAACGATAAGCAATTTTAACATCATCAACACTTGATATGCTATCCCTTCACATTGGTCAATGCCATATCTTAAGGAAAGGAAGCCTTCCTCAAGATTTTTCTAAATGGATCAAATCCAAGATATACCATTAATGTAACGGTCCAAATACTCTCTTATCTTTACTGCTGAACATTTTCAAAACTAAGATCTAAGAGGTATCCTAGAGATCTTTCACCTTAAGGCATGGAACAACCAGATTATAAAAGACTTATTATCATCCTTATATCATTCCAAATGATTAGGATATTTTTTACATTTAGCACGATGAACACAATGACACTCCCACTAAGCTTCACATGGTTCATCAAGATTTGTTTGAAGTTATAACCGTTATAATTTCATTAAATCTGATGTTTAGACTACTAGAAGCTTATTTAAGTCCATCGACGGAGTCTCTTACACGCTTTGTCTTATTTATGAAACCATGGAATTACTTCATATGAATATACTCGGTGAAGAATTCATAGAGGAATGCAATATTGCCTTCTGTCTTATAGATGTCATAGTCAAGTTGTGTAGCTATAGTTAGCAATATTATGATGGGTTTACGCATGGTCACTGGAGAGCGTCTCATCGTAAGCGATGTCTTCTCTTCGTGTGTAGCTCTTGGCTACAAGCCGTGATTTGAAGGTGTCTACCTTCTCATCAGGTTCTCTCTTTCTCTTGAAGATCTATTTACATCTAATGGGTCTTACTCTTATAGGTGGATCCTCGAGGATCCATATACAACACTTAAATATGAACTCTACTTTAGACTTTATTGCTAACATCCATCTATCCATGTCATGATCCTTAGAAGCTTTATCATATGAAATCAGATTATTATCAGGCTTATCTGACACATGGAATCCATACTCTTTAGGTGGCCTTACTACCCTCAAGCTAATTTGAAGAGGTATGAGTGTTTCATCTTTAACTATCTTTTTAGTTTCTGATTTCAGAGCTTTATTATCTTCTCAAGATTCAATGTGTTCCTTCAATTCATTTTCATCTTGATTCTCAAGAAAGTCGTCCTTTAAGAATCATATCCTTAGAGATGAAATCTTTTAAGAATCTCAAGGTCATAAAGTATGTATCCGGTACTGTCCTTTATATTCCTAATGAAGTAGCACTCTCTGGTGCTGGATTCTAGCTTACTTGTATTTATGACATGGTTATGGATCAAACAACCCTAAATCCTCAAGTATCTAACACTAGGATAGCTTCCAAACCATATCTTATGGGGGTTTTTCGGGGTTAGATTTGCACGTAATCTTATCAAGGATATATAGTGCAGTCTCCACTGCATATATACCTGGAAACTAAGAGGTAATTATGCTAATATTCATCATTGATCAAATCATGTCACACATGATCCAATTGCATATTCTTACAACTCTATTGAGTTTAGTTGTATTAGGAGGAGTGAGATAGGAATGCATTCCCTTATCCATAAGTATTCATTGAATTCATCTAATAGGTACTTGCTACCTTGGTAAGATTAAATTCATTCCATCTTCCTTCAAACTTTGGTTCTAGATCAAAATTGTGAAATCTTTGAACATTTCAAAGGTTTATAAGGTGAAGGGAAGAAATCTCATATAACAAATAATCAATAATTTATATCACATATCATTAATGTTTATTATGATATAGATGATCCACATACATCAATATGTATCAGTTCTTGAATACCTTGGCATCTTACACCATTCCCAGAGAAGGGTGTATCTGACATTTTACTTTGAATCTCTATTCATAGTATGTAAGTTTTGAACTTTCAACAATCTAAAGTTCAATACCTTACGAATCTATTGATCTTATCAATAGACATATGTCCAAGGCTTGATGTTAGATCATTGTCAAATGATCTTCATCCTCCTTTTGATCCTCTAAGATTTAATTTTTCAGTATTTAGAAATGTTAAGGAACCATACATTAATTTTCTAATTTAGCAGAGTCATCTAGATGTTACATTACTATCTAAAATATATTAATTATAACTCTCCATATAGGTTTATTTCAGAATGCATGTTTATTTCCAACATTTAGAAATAAACAGTTATTGTATTCTAATATCTAGGTCATAGAGACATACTCTAAGACTAAGGGATCTCCAATTGAAAATATGTAGTCTATCTATCCATTGGAGATTGTTGCAATAATTGCATCAACATCCATCTGGATGACTATTAAACCTCAAGATCAAAATTTCTAGTCTTCTAAAACATATGCAACCAATTATAAGTGTTATTAGAAGAATGACATACAATTATTATACTTTGATCTTATTTAATAAGGAAGTCAATTTCAATGATTATATGTAGATGTATAATATACCGATACACTATCCGAGTCCTCTAAGGATCTTAGGTAGTCATACAATCAATATATCATCTTGTTGCAGCATTGGCATTCATCCAACTTTTTGGATGCCATGTGTGTAAATGACAAAAGTACAATAAACTCTTTGACTTTCCTTCTCACTTGGGTCAGACCCATGCTTCCGCTGCACTTCCTTCATCTATAAACAACCATTGCTTAAGATAAATGATCTCTTATGTTGAACTCAAAAGATTTCAATATAAGAATATTTCAACTTTATATATGATGCTTCGTTCAATTCATATAATATGAATGTTATGATGCTTCATGAATGACTTGAGTATAGACAATAGAATGATGACACTCATCTTATCTACATCCATCTAAACTCTTAAAGACTTTGGTTCAGGTAGGTACTCAAACATCTTGAGTACATCTTCTCTTATCGAGCCACCATTCTAAATAATGCAGTGATCCATGTTATTCATGATTAAATGTTGAGAGAACATATGTTTGCCAAAAGATCTTGTTTTATAAGGATTTTTGATAATTATGATCATCATCGACATGATACTTCCAAAGCACACTCGATGAAATCTCAAGACTATAGAGATATACAAATCATAGTTTTTGTCCTATTGTCTATTTAATTGTCATTCCTCATTATTATGAGGAAACATGCATATTGCAGCTACATACATTATGTGTCCAACTGCAAGTACAATATCTTGATCATGGATCCAATCCATGATATTTTACTGGTTATTATTGACTATAGTTTTGAGTGAGTTTAATGTAGGTTATTTAAAATGAGATAATTTGCATACATATATATTTTACTTTGATTAAGGATTTTATATCAAAATTGTATTACCTTTTCAAATTTGAAAGTTCATTCCCTTGTTTACTTTCAAAGCAAGAGACATACTTACCATTATATGTCAAGCAAGATCTGGGACCTTCTTCTTACCTTTATTACATCCCAATAATATGAGAAATTGCAACTCCAATAAAAAGAAGCAGGAACTCATTCCGCATTGCAAGTCCAACTTGCATTTCTCAATTCGGTCTTTAATACCCAAGCCCACCATCTCTAAGGCAATGTTAACCCCTGGTTAATTGAATCAATCATCAATAGGAATAGAGCTCGCTTTGCACAATCCAATACATTCCAATAATATAAGGAACCGATATTAGGGTCACTACACATACGACCTTACTCTTTCGAGAAGTGAAGAGCCCGATCCATGTGTGCTTGTATGTAGGAGCTGTCACTTCGGACATGCTTCTCCAACATACAATCCATGGTGACAGAACCCTTCGCCTTGATAGGAGACCATGGATATCATTTATATGATCTTACATATCTCATTCAAATTTTAATTAATTATTATGAATCATATTCATGTAATTAATTCTTCCAAGGGAATTACACCTCTATTCATAACAGAGTATTTATTTTAATTGGATCTAATTAATTTAATCATATTAAATTAATTATCAATCCAATTCAACCAACAAAAAATTAGGGTTTGCTTGATATTAATATATAGTATACACTCTTACAAGTATGCATTATTTTGTATTTTTATAATTATAGTACAAGTTGACTTATTCGTATTATTCTTTCCTAAAAAATAGATATGGTTAGTACACTCGAGTTATGCTAGGAGAGAACATTTCCTTGACATGCAAGATACTAATTAAGAAACTAAGCCAACACACCTAGACTAGGCACCTTCACCTTTTGATTGAGAACACCATAAAATAATATCAATGTACTAGCGGTTTTACCGATCAACTTTGATGACCGGTATTATACTATATATAGTAATCACTTTAAAATATTAGGATCTTAAAACACTTTTAAGATCATAAATTTCTAAGAATATCAAGCAAACATGTTCTTGATTTTGCATGTAAAAGTTGTCATATAACTATTGTAGGATAAACAATGGTTTTGTCATGAAATATTCATTCAATGGTGATTGATGTTTAATCAATTATATCCATAAATAAGAATAAATTAATCATAGAAAATTTCAAAATTTCTTGATTTAATGAATGATACATATATTAAGTAAGAAGACTTGATGATATAATCATCATTCGACCCATCACCACTAAATATGGAATATCTAGAGCAAACAAAGTCGGAATCACGTGAAATAATTTACAAAGGTTTTCTGGTTTTATTCTCAACTTAATTATGATGTTTATTTCATGTTTCATGGCTGGAAAACAGTAAGAAAAAAATTAATTTTACCTATTCATGAATACTTGAAAAATTATTTTATTGCGGGAATGATTCGAATCTTTATTCATGCATTTTTGGTGCCAACACTTGGCTACTATTTTGGAGACATATTTAGACATTCTAACATACATATTATGATTCAATTTTTTTCCAAATAGTGTACAAACAATGGCTTTTCATTTTAGCGAAAAACGATTCGAAACATGCATCTTATGCATAAATTACGAATCCCCACACATCCGATATTCAAAACCTTGTTCCTTTAGGTTTTGTATCACATACAATACCTGTTATCAAGGCTCATCTACCACTTGAAGTCTAGGGTTAGGGACTTAGCACATCACGAAAGCGTGAAGATTACATCATATGCGATCAAGAGCAACTAGTCATACTAGTTGCTTGGAGCCGCGGAATTTAATTTTTTTAAATGATGAAACCACATGATTCGAGAACACTTATCGGGTTGTTTCATCAAAATCACAAATAGGTTCAAAGGAATACCTTTTGAAGCATGGCTGTGATCGTCAATTTCTAAAGTAAGAGATTCTCTTGTCTCACGTTCGATCCAACAAAGGTCGTACTTGCAAGCACTTGGATAAGATGTGTGCTTCTGGCAATCCTATTCGATGATCCGAGTGAGGAGTCTCCTGATTTCATGTCACAAAATTTGACGTCTTCTTCACAAGCAAGAAGCACCGAAGATGGAGGAGATCCACGAGCAGTCGATGTGGCAGCACAACGACACCGTGACGACTGTGGGCTTCTCTAGGTCAACATATGGACGACCACATTTTGAGAGGGAGTTGGCATGTAGAGAGAGATAGAGAGAGAGGGAGAGAGCCTTGTTGCTCTTCTTAATATTGTTGTCTTATGTGCAAAAGAAAAATCTATGTCTACCCTTTCTTTTATACCAAAGTGAATGGTAGAGATGCACTCCTAATTCAAATCAATGGTGGAGATTTTTGTTGCAAAAATGTGCAAAAAAATTAAATTAATATAAAGAAAATAGTTATGTTGTAAATAATATTAACTTATTTAGTTTAAATTAAATCAAGAACCTCCCAAATGAAATAGGACTAGAGAGAATCCTTCCATGTAAGGGGAAATGAGATAAGCTCCACCTTAAACATGATGGACGACCACCTTGATTGGAGAGAGAAAACTCTCTCCAATCCTAATGTAATCTTATTACATTAAGTCTTTTTTTATGGAATATTTTGTCAACAAAATAGCGTTAAATAATTATTACAAATTATTTGTGATAATTGCAAACGAAATTGTTGACAATTATGAATCAAATTCAACTTCCCAATAAAATGTAAATTACATATACAATTAATTGTACAAGTGAATCCAATTCACATCGACATTTAATTTGTAAATATTATTTACAATCAAATGTCTCTAATATATTATAAATGAAATTTATAATTATTATGATTAATATGTATATATCCATATTATTCATATCCTTGACAATTAAGTCATATTTAATTATCCTGTGTGACTCTTCTCATGTGTCTAAATAATATGAATCACATTCACATTATTCATGATAATTAAATCCCATTTAACTTTTAATTTTCCTCAATGCTCATATACATTAGTAACAATTAAATTATTCTTGAACTCTTTCAAGAATAATGCACTTTCTCCGTAGATACTTGGAGATAAGGATAGGGCGATTGTACATTCCATGCATAGTGACTTGGATATTGAGATCATATCTCAAATACATGTCAATGAGACCTCCCAAAGATGTTTGATTAAATCAAAGCTGCAAATTTAATCTTCTCATTGCATCTGAATCGTATTCAGATCAATGTCTAACATTTGGACTAAGATCAGATTACTTCTCTATTGAGTTGAGTCATTAAAATCCAATTATGTATCATTACTCTCAGAATGGATGTGTCACTGTCATCCTATCGTTTACAATCACATCAACCTCGAGTATTCCTAATACCATTACATTATGCATACTGGAAGATCTTGAATAAACTCAAAGTTTTAGATCACTTTTAGACTGTCTTCTTCAGGGTTTTATCATTAAGTTTCTCACTCGATCATTAGGAGTTCGTATTGATCATATACTTTCCAAAAGTAATCATACCTAGGTATCAATTATATACTTTCCAGAAGTATATATATCATATCTTCAAATTCAGTCAAGCTTCTAAAACGAAACATCGTGCACGAAATTTGATCCCAATATCTCATGAGTAAGATCATGTCTTCCGGCTTAATAATTAACCTGTATGAACCCTTTAAGAAATCGTATCACTCATATGCCCTTTTATACACACTAGATCATCGATGTATAGACCTTGATCCGATCATCAACATATCAGTCTGTCATATGTACATAATCAAACATATAGTAACACACCTATCATTGTTTAGAGAATGCGCACCTGTATCATGACAGTATACGACATAGGTCTTGGTTATCTCGATTTTGTTAAGTCAGTTCTTTGATGTAACTTATCTAACACCTCCAAATCTCTATTCCTATGCAGAGAACCTACAACAAGAGGTCGGTCATATATTAACCTTTAGAGAAAGGCTGCTTCTCAGGATGGAGATCCTTTCTTAGCAATCACTTGACGGTGCTTGATGAGTCCTCAATTTAACTCTTTAGATATCATTTAAGCACCGACCTCTATGATTCAACATTTGAATCAACAGCTGTATGATCATTGAGATGGCCATGATATATAACCCTAATTGTACTAAGGGACCTATAATGCAAATTAGTTATTCTTCATTTCAGATTAGGGAATGATTTGCATTAGCATTTGTTGCATAATGGATCATTGTGCGCTTGCATATCCAACACACTAAGCTTTTGCGGTTGTGCAAAAAGTCTTGGAATAGCTCCTAAATGAACGAGGAAGATTGAGAGAAACCTAGTGCAGTTAGATCTTAAACACTTTAGAATTTCACATTGTAATTTTAAAATTGAAGCTCACAACTCATATAAAAATGCTTTGTATACCTTGACATGGGATCCAAGTGTCTTTATTTATAAGCTTATATGCCTTAAGAACTGTCTAGAATGATTAATTAAGGTTAGAAAAGTGTTAAGAAACTGATGAAATGGAAAAATCTCGATAGTCAACTTATAAATAAATCATTCAACTTAAAAATAAATTATTCTATTACTTTGGGAAGGTTTGGGAAGATAGTTGACTGAAATGACTTTCCAAAAACTTCAATCGACTATTAGTCTAGTTAAAAAAATGATGGCCAAGAAATATATATATTATAAGGTCAGATTAGCAATAACAAAAATGTGAACGTTGCGATAAATTGTAGATAATTGAAAATTTGATTGAGTTGTTTTGAGTATAAGCTGACTAAAAAGTTGAGTGACAATAAGCTTGAAGTTCAATGCATGAATTTGTTGATCGAGTTTTTGTATTGGCTGACAAAAGGAATTTTAGTTGACTAAAGAGGGATTAATCAACTAAACAACTTTGAGAAAAAAATATAAAATTTTGGTTTTAGTATTATTTAATTAGGTAATTCTTTAACTTGACATTATTTAATTGACTGAAAAATTAGATTATCTGCTGAAGTGGCGTAAATGGGATTTTTCTTGTGTATTAAGACTTTATTTCTTTAACGCATTGCTTATACATTGAAACATAAGTAATGAAAAAGGTCTTATAGACTTTTTGTTTCTACCCTAAGCTTGTTTGGTTATCAGGTTACCTTTGTGACCCATGATCGAACCCATGTTTGGGTTCGGGTTTTCACTCCACATCAACTCCTACATTCCTGAATTAACATTAATGGCACATACACTCATGCATGCACATACACCCACGTCCACACATACATACATCCACCCCTGTATCCATGCACATATACAAACACCCATATCTCTCTGTGTATGGCAAGTGCGCAATTGGTATACACATGTATTTTGATTTCTCTTTCACTTTCTCTCTCCATTATTCTCATCCTTCACTCTCTCCTCTATCATTTCTCTTTCTTATCACCCTCTCTTTTATATTCTCTTCTCCCATCTCAATATATGTGAGGTTTATAGAGAGGTTTTATTTGATTTTAATGAGATAAATGTGAGAATCAGATGTTGATATCTTTTTAAAGAGTCAATTAGAGTTAAAATTTTATATAATATTATGTTCAATTTATATTGGTATTTTGTGTATTGGATAGATAATATAAAACTTTAAATATCGAGATTCAATCAACTTTAATATGTTAATGTAATTAACTAGATATTTATAAACATGAGCACTTATCATTTACATGACTTCTTTGCCGCTCGACAAACATAACAATACCACACTGATCACAATCCATTCTTCTCTCTCCCCCTCTTCTTGAGCCGGTTGCGCTTGAGCTTAGAAGGGAATACCTCAGTCCTCGAGGAAAGAGTTGCTAGATTGGGTAATTGGGGTTATCTTGTAAGGGAGGCTATTCTTGCTATTTCTTATGAGAAGAGCTACACTCACATACATTGTACAAGTTAGACTCATGGTCATAAGGGTTTGCGCATGACGAGACTTATTCTAACCTGGCTATTGAGACGAACTGAATAGAGATTTGTGGAACTTGAGGGCTGTTAAATTTTAGATCCTATTCTCAATAAGGTTTCGAGCAAATTAATAATCCAAAGGTCTTAACTGAGCACCAAACTTTGATTTGGCAACGACAAGTTTAAAAATCAACATCATTCTAATTTCTTTATTTTCCTTTTCTTTATTTTCTCTTCTCCATCACTTATTCTTATATTAATTGTTTACTAGGGACTAGCAAAGGTAAGTATATAGGGGTGATGAATAGCCATTCGTCTACCTTTATTCTTCCATTTTTCTTTAAATCTCTAGCAAAACAAATATTAATATCAATAACCTGTTCATAATTTCTCTATAATTAGTTTGTAAACAATACTTAATTATATGTATTTAAATCCAAAATAAAACAATAAAGAAATGAAAAGAATAATAAATGAAGAATCAAAAATACTGAATGATCCTAAACCCCAAGACCGAGTTAATATTAACTTGGTCATCTAGGAATAAAATAGGGAGAAATAAGGGTCAGATACAATACATAAAAACCTAATTCTATACACTGAAAATACCCGTTTACACCATTTTTCCTTATTTTACACACTTTAAATACCAATGAAATTGTACAAAAGAATATATAGAATATTATAAAATAATTGCACATAAAAATAATGCATAATGTAATTGAGACACATAGATGAAAAAGCCGTAAACCGAACTTAACATATCAATATCTTCTCCATATGAACTCGAAATTCACCAAAGTTGCTCCATTTTTATCTAATTAAAATATCTATTTAGGGAATGTGATTTCATTAAAAACGAATTTAAGATGCAAAAGTTGGCTTTCTGGGGTTCCACTGTACTGTGTGTCTGTTATATTTTATTCATATATTTTATTCTCTACATTTTTACTCTTCTTATATTTTTAAATATATGTAAATATTATTTAAAACATACTGAAAATATAAACAAAAACATTTGAAATGTATTTGAAATAAATAATATATTAATTATACATGTATACTATACATACAATGTATGCACTACAATTATTTATATATGTAAATACAATCACAAAAAATAAAATAAAAATATGTAAATATTTATTTATTATATTATAAATATATAAAAAATGTGCATAATATAATAATAACTAAATATAAAATAAAAATAAAATCCCCAAAATATAAGTAGATATACCTGTAATCATACATGTAAATATTAACATCTTATAAGTAAGGTTTAAAAATAAAAATCACCATAAAATAGTCTGAAAAGTATTTTTTTTCATGTTTTGAGTTTTAATTACTAAAATCATTTACTATTTTAATTGAATAATGGGTTTCATTCCTATTTTGTCCTGAATTGGTCCACATGGACCAATCAAGACCCGACCTTTATTAACTGCGAGTCAACTGTTCAGTCTTAATTTTGATGGCTGTTAAAACCACCTGATCCCCTCTCTTCTCCCTTTTCATTCCATCTTCCTAAACTCCCCAGACCTCGAGCAACCCATCTTCTCGCACACCCCACTTACCCTCTCCCATGCCATGTCCATTGCTCCCTCCAAATTCTTCTCATTCTCACGTAATAGCCCTCACGAGATGGACACTCCACCAAGTATATAATAAAATTCCCATATACGTTTTTAGATTTGATCCCTTTTAATATAAGAATACCTTTGGATTCACCACCGGGAGCTTTCCCTTCGTGACAGGAGGTGGCGCTCTGCGATCCAAAACGAGGAGAAGGGAGGAGGAGGTGATCCACCATCACCAGAGTTCAACCTCGTGGTGGTTTTGCTTTCCAGGTCTAGAGACCAGGTCAAGGACATTTTGATCGCTTTCTAATGTACATTTCCTTCTAGAATTTATTTATGTATTTTATTTTACGCATTTATCTCATATTTTAGCTCAAATCGTAAATTTGTAGTTGGCCAGTGCCAGGCTCCGGCCACCCTCTATTCACCATTTAAAAACCCTTATTACAGCTCGTCGAACATCTCATTACTTCCCCCTTCCATTTCTACATCTCCATACCACTTCCATCCCCCCTAATCTTTCTTAAATATGACAATCAGGTCCCTTCCTCCACCACACAGTCGGAGACCACCACCTCATCACACCGTCATCCGATTCCATGTAATTTTGGGTCAAGGAGCTTTGCCTTTGATCCTTGGTCCATTTGGTGCAAGGGAAAGGGTCTGAGAACCCCATCCGGGGGTGATTTGAAGCCTAGGTTGTAGTTCATGGTGCTTTAGATTCCTTGACGTTCCTAGCCTCTATCAGTGAGGCGGACTCTTTTGACCATTTCAGGAGCTACATACTACTGCTAGTCATCTCTTGAGCATCTCAACAACTTCCCAGGTGGCCGGAAGCAAGATATTTAGCTGAACAAAGCTTTCCCTCAACTATGTTCTTCCTTGTTCTTGGGGAAAAGAAGTCACCATTTGATCACCCATCCGCTCCATTTCTTTTTACGGTTGTAGGATGGAGCTACACCTCACGTGTTGATCAAGCCAATGTTTTGATCTAGACCTCACATCAGCGAAGTGTTACGGAGTAATCATGATTGCCCATCTCTTAAGTGGTGCCCATCTGACCGTTTGATTCGCATGCCTTTTAGGGTAATTATACGAAGCCTCTCCTGCCTTTTGTGCTATATAATTAGTCTTGTAAATAAAAATTAAGTGTAATATTTTCTATATAAATTTCAAGTAGGACCCGATCTTATTTCATTTACAAATAGGTCCTTCTACCTCACGTATTGTGCCACATGAGGTGTTGTGATATTTGCATGAGCACCCCTATAGTTTATGGACGTGTTATTAAATGGATGTAAAGTTTATTAAAATTGCATTTAGTCCCCTACGAGCTGTACCTTTTATTTTTGTGTGTATTAGTCATTATAAATATTTTTATTACTTCAAAAAATGTAGGAAAATTGATTTAAGTACCTGACATGATGCTTGTACTCCCATAATTTTTATTTACCCTTTTTGTTAATTTTATTATATGAAAAATACAAAATAAACTTATTCCCTGTTTAGATATTAAAATCCAAAAAATACAACTCCAAAAATTCCCCCAAAAATATATTATCTATATTCTATTCTACAACATATCCAAAAACCCTAAAAATAAAGAGTATAAAATATAAAAATAACAAAACCCTAAAAAACTTATAAACTTTAGTAAATTATCATAAAAATCCAAAAATATAACTTTTTATTTTTGAATTTTCTATATTTATATACTACACATTAAAAATAGTTTTAGATTAATTTTGGGCTTATTTATCATTATTAATCTTAAAAAATCTCAGATAATTAATACGTTCATTCTTTTACTATATTTACAACCTTAGAAATACCTAAAAATGAGTAAAAATTCTATATAATTACCAAAAATAGATAAATCTAAAAATCTCAAAAATATTTTATCTTCTCGAATTTGTGTAGATTTTTACTTAAATAAAAATATAAATAGATACATATTCTAACATCATATATATTACTTAAATTATATTTAATATCATTATTATCTATAATTAAATATTTAATTTTAAAAAAAATTAAAAAATGAATTAAAATTTTGCAAAATTAAAACGGAAAGTATAAAAATGAATGATAAAATTTTAAATTAAAAAATCCATAAGAAATTTGTCAGTCCTCCAAAATTATAAAAAAGCATGAAAATAAAATAAACAAAAAATTAATATTAATTATCAATAATTTGTTATTAATTTCTCAATATATATGCAGCTCCTTATGTTTGATACTCTCTACTGCTTGTTACTATACATATATTTGGTAGAGTTTAAATAAAATAAATTTTTGACTCACATTTTACTTTGATGGCTTATCTATAATTGTTGATTGTTGCATATTTGAGAGTTAGTCATCACATCGATTTCTATGCTAACTTGTTAGCCTAGTAGGCCATCTTCCTGACTAAACATGACCCTAATGTACAAGAGTGATGCGACTGAAACTCAAATGTCACTCTAAACCAAGTAGTATGGACTATACAAGTCTTGTGTGGAGTGAAAATGTCAGGGATAAAATCGTGAATTAATTTTTTTAAAGAATGAAATAATGTCTGGCGTAAACTCATATGGTAAGTTGCATCTACTTTCATCCAGTATGGATGTAAGTACGGACCGTAGAATGGCTACTCGTGTTACTTCAGGATGGTGCCTTATGCATTGTCCTTTAACCACCCAATCCGTTAAGGGATATCATAGTTCCTTTATTAGAAAGTAGCTAGTCATTTTTAAATTTAGTAGTCAAAATTGACATTTAGAAAAGTTTTAAATTTTTTCAAAAAGTTTGTTATACCCTAAAATTTTGACAATAAATTTCAAAAACAGGTATTATATGCAAAAAATTTGTATAATTTACGTATTATACACAAAACATACCCCTACCCAGTTTTTGGTTTGAAGATAGTTAAAGTATGAGCTATGGATAAAGTATATAGCATATATAAACAACCCCCCCTATACTTATCATGTGCTATGTACCCATGGCACAAGGTGGAATGGAGACATAGATTATAGTTGAGTAATAAGAATATGAAGTTGACTCACCCCCTATACTTAGGTTTTTGAAGTCCTAGATATAGTAGGAACACAAGAAATGAGGCGGTTAAGGGTGATAAGAAAGAATAGAAGTGAGATACACAATGATATCTCCCCCTATACTTAGGATCAAGTCAGCCTAAGTATGGTAGAGTAATCACATGTAGGGGACCAAATCGAGATGAGACGGATATATAAGTTGTCGAGGAGGTTTTTGACCAACCTTGTTGCGAGAATGTGGTGAAAGAGAGTATAAAGATTAAGAATGGGGTAAAGAAGATAATGAAGAATCCCAACCATCATCAGAGTCATCCTCAGAAAAATATTAGTCACAAGCAGATGATCTCCAATTATTATCTGCTAATGGTAAATATAGTTTGATAAAAGCCATACTGATCGCGCTTATTTGAACTACCACCTTATAACCAGATGAGGAATTTGATGAGGAATCCTTAGAAGTCATCTACTTCCTAAGATCGAAGGTGACTTTTGTAGTTGATTTGTTTTTTGTATGAAGCAATGGGAGGAGGAATATTAAAGTCCTTTCTCTTGCATCTTGTAACTAGTCTGGAGGATGTGAAGTCTATGGGTTCCTCGTTGGATGAAGCAGGTTTTTCATTGACACACTCTTGTAGGGTTAGAACACATCTTGTATTAATATCCTCAATTTGATTGGGCTTTGTGGGATCCTTCCTGGTGGTAGTGTGAGTGATGGTTGGGGATGATGTCACCTTTTGACGTTTCTGAGTTTTGGTGACACATGAGATTTCCATAAAGGGGATAATGATAATTTCTATTTGTAATCATGTATACCCCTAGTGGTTTGAATCTTTTCTGATGATGTCATCATTTGTCATCTCGTCAGTCGTCTCGTTAGAGACTTCTCTTCCAAGGTTTGTGTCAATGTTATATGAGGAGAGGTTTAAAGTGCTTGACTCGGTGGTCTCCTCTTTATCATGGTTGTCGGTAGATGGTTGGGTTGTCTCAGGGCAGGGTATGTCATCGAGGGTATGTTCATTATGGTCTAAGTTCGAGGCTTTCTCTTCATTTTTTTGTGAATTTTCTGCAAAAGGTGTTCCTTCGAAAATGTTGCTCGACCCTCGTGCTGGCTAGACCGACGACTCCCCATCAGATGCAATGCGCTTTCCCTTCGCAGAAACTGATGGTTGCGATGCTTTGCCACTCCTAAGAGTAACAACGTTAGATATAAACAAATCATTTCTACCTAAATAGTGAAGACCACTATAACCTACCTGCTCCTTGCATTGGAAATTATTAGGATTAGCCGTGACCTAGGCTGGTATTACGATTTTGGCAGCCGTCAGATCATCTTATGGGCCATCTCAACCATATTCTTGACGAACTGTTCTAGACCAGCGAGAGTCGGGTTCACCGGTAAAACCTCAGAGGCATCACCCACTTGGGGCCTTTGATTCTTATAGTGTTGGAGAGTATGCTGTTGGTAACCCTATGAAAAATGGCGAGGAGGAGGAAGAGAAGAATACCGTGAATACTGTTGGGAGGTATAAGAATTTTGATATGATACAACCGGCTGCTGTAGAAGAAAGCCCTGATAACATTAGCCAAACCGCTGTTGCTTATACCCCTACCTCCATGTGTTCCCTTATTGTAGAGGTTGTTGGTTCTGGGGTGGGTAGGGCTAGAAGTTTCTCCCTCCTTGCTGCTGTTGCTGGTGTGGCCAGTTGGGCATCTTCTGACCCTAAGGCAGTCCCTAAGGACGGGTCAGCTGATGTTCATGTTCCCACACACCATTGATCTCCTAAATCTACGGTGCGGGTGAAGCAAATTGCTCTAGATAGACTGGCTGTAGCTCTGTTTGATAAATAACCATATGGTTCTGGGACAGTTGGGGCTGTTTCGAAACCTGCACATGGTATACGTGCTGGACAGGTTGGGGCTGAAGGAGAATGGGCTGAGGAGGTTGCGTCTGTGATGGTTCCTTTCTCTTAGTGAGATTCTCTACAGTGGAAGACACATAATTGCAAGTGTTGGCATTCAATGCACGTACTAGCTGCTCCAGCTGTTGAGAGATCAAATTGAGTTTCTCCAAGCCCTGGGTTTTTTCTCAATGATTGACAATATTTCAAGGTCTTACGACCTCTTATCAATGATGTCCACCTTAGACAAGTGGTTCCCAATGATGTTGAGGTTCGAGCTTGATAGACTCCCAGGTGAACAGACCGGTCTTGTGTTCCACACAAGGCGGGAGCACAGTCGTAGTGTCGACCAACCAGATCCTGGAGTCAATCAACAATTAACCCACAAAGCAAGAATGTATCAATTAAGTCCAAAAAAAATAAATGTGAATTAATTTTTATTACTCTACAACAAAATGTATAGCGACAAGCATGTAGAGGTCGAACCACAGAGAGCAATACAAAATGCGTAGCCTAGATGTATCACCAAGTCATCCATGTGTGAAGCTTGTTTTTATGTGGGTTTTGGGTTTTTGTAATTTTTTTTATATTTTTGTTTTTTTTATTTTGATTTTATATTTTATACTACTTTTTTTATTATTTTCTTTTCTTTTTATATTATTAATTATATAAATATATATATACTATATATATATATAGAGATATATGTATATACCAGAAGAGAGAGAGAAGTAATATAGAATATATATATATTTATAAACATAAAAACTTAATATATGGACTTATATTTTTAACTTTTTTTTTTATTTTATTTTTTTTTTATCTTTTTTTTTATCTTTCTAATTTTTATGTATTTTTTTTCAATTCAAAAATGTCCACAATATAGGACTCAATACATAGCCGTATATAATTTGGGTTTTAGAAATATCAAATAATACCCAGAATTGCCCAAATTAATTTTCACATATTAATAATAATATATAGATAATTATAAAGGAGAAAAATGTATTTTTAGGGTTTTTAAAGAGTTTTTCTAATTTTTATGTTGCTTTTGGGGTTTTATGATTTTTATCTTTTTCTTTTTCACTTTTTTAGGTTTTTTCATTTTCTGAACTCAAGATATATATCATTAGATCATATATAATTTTTTTGGAATTTTTCAAAAACATTTTCTAATTTTTTTGTATTTTCTAATTTAGACAGTACAAAAATGGCTTCTTTTTCATTTTTAATAATTAGGAAAAATGCAAAAAAATGCAAACTAAAATATGGGCGTGAACAAGCATGGCATGGAGCATCTATCCTAATTTTTGTGGATTTTTAGAAGCCTAAGAGGTATTTTTAATAAATAGATAAAGACACAAAAAGTAATTAAGCCTGGCAGGGGTATTTTTGCAAATAAAATAAGTTACAGGGGCTTCAGTGCAAAAATACATACTGAAATAAACATTTATTTTCATTTTCGGCATCAAATTACAATATTCAAAAACCGCCAGGGTCTATATGCAAAATTTCACGCGCCTCACGTGGGACTGCACGTGAGACGCGGAAGGACCTAAATGCAAATACTAAAAACTCAGGGTCCTTTCTACAAAATTTACATTTTATTTATAACGTGCTAAAATATTTACAGAATTAAATTTTAAATACAAAAAGGCGGGGGGTGGTTTTTGCAATTTACCCCCAAAAGAGGCGCTTCATCCGACGGCTGATCTTTATTCACTTGACACGTGGCGCCTTCACATGAGCCGATACCGCTTCGCCGATGGAGGGCTGGGATTAGATCACTTGAGGTGATCTGACGGTTGCTGCGGGGCTCCATCCAACGGCTCCCTTCTAATCTGGGACCTTCAGCTTCATCCAACGGCGGAGAGGGCGCCTGGAAGAACAGGGAAGAACGCTCGCCTGAGCGAGCTTCTCCCGACTGGATCTCGCCTCTCCGCCGTCCATCACTGCTCCACGGTGTCCCAAAAGCTTCCTGGAAGGTTCCTCTGTCGTCCGGAGGTGTTGGATCGACCAGAGGTACACTGGAGCACTCTCGCGAGGTCGGAGAAGAAGTGGGGCTCCAGGTGCCTCCGGCGTGACTTGATTTCGCCTCAGGGTGCTTATTTGCGCACCAGACCTGCACAGGAAGATAGCATGGCTCGAGGGGATGCTCCTCGACCAAAAGGGTTGAAGCTGTGCAGCAAAATGAGGTGGAACGGAGGAGCTCCGACGAAGGGCGGAGGAGGAGCTCCGATTCGCCAAGACCTGGGGTCTTGGGTTGAACAAGTGTGTGCATTTGATGGAGAACTCGAAGGGGATGGAGATGAGGCGATTTAGGCGGTCGGAGACAGATAGGATCACGGTGGGGAAGTCGCCGGAGCTCAGCTCCGGCGAACTTCGAATTTCGGATTTTGGCCTAAGCTAATCATCTAAATGCTAAACTAAGGACTGGAATTAAAAGCTAACACTAAAACCTAACTACTAAGCAAGAAAGAACAGCTCTTATACCTGGGGGCCGCCAGGGAGAAGGGTGGTCGCCGGAGCACCACCGCGTCAAAACTTCTCCGACCTCCGGCCAAGTCGAGGTGCTGGGCGACTCCTCCTGTCACGAGGAACACACCAGGAGCAAGAACAAGGCGTTTTGGTGGAGTGAAAATGGCCAACTTTAGCCGGGAAGTCGGAGGTTTTTATTTATAGACATTCCGAGGGACCCCCAATGACCGGCGTTTATTGATTAAACCAATGAGTATCAGATTGATCTATGATCTTGGCGGTCATCATGGATGATCAGAGGACAAATCTTGTGAAGGAAGCGAGTGCGATGGTTCACTGAGCCAGGCGGGAAAAATGGCGGAAATCGGGGAAAAGACAGGTCGCGTGAAGTCAAACGCCTGGAGGTCCAGTTGACCTGCGGTCAACAGGCGCGACGCGCCCATTGGTCCACCTCAGCTGCTACACGCCAAAATAGGGATCCTTATTACAAAATGAATTATTTAACCTAGTAAATGATTTTATTAGATTTTACTTATAAAATAGAAAATGTTTATAAATTAATGTAGTATTTATTTATGATTTTTATTTATTTTTTTGAAGTATTTTATTACGGTTTTATTAAAATAATGTGTATATGTATGTATTTTATATGTATTTTTGTATATTTTATTTTTAATTTATTTATTTTATTTTATTATTTTAGTTTCTTATTTTATAATTTTATAACTTATTTTTGTGAGTATAAAATTATTTTTGTTTGATTTTTATAAGTTTATTTGTATTTTTAAATAAATATGTATATGTATAAGTAAGTATACTTATAGGTATTTTACCTATAGATTATAGACATCTTATTTATTTAGTGAATTTTCTTCATTTTTCTTTTAGATTTGTATTTTTAATATGTTTTATGTAATATTTACAATATTATGTAAAAAAAAATGTGGATGAATAAATAATAAAGGAATAAAATCCCCTTTTACATATAAGTGGTATAGGTATTTTGTCTATGTGGTACATAGACTTATTTTATTTTACAAATTATTTTTGGTTTTTAATGTCAATATGTATAAGTATTATATACATTATTCACAAGATTCTAAAAATATGAATTTGTAAGAATAATAACTATTGAATAAAATGAATATTTTAATCGGGTACTATATACAATGAGGATCAAAAACCTAACTTCCACAGATGGACTCTAAAAATTATGAAACCAATTTTATAAAATAGTTCATGGAATGCTATATACAATTAAAGGTGAGTTTGGGTGATTTGGAGTTTTTATTTGTAAGATATGGGTCTGTGAAGTTGAGATTTTTGCTTTTTATTTTGTGTATAAAATGTACACTGTATATTATTTTCACATAAACTCAATTTTGTATTTTTATTTACATTATTATCTACAACTTTCATGTACAAAAGATTTTAATTTGATGAATAAATAATTCTTTACAAAATAGGTGTCAAAAATGCATAAATGAATGAATAAATAAATGAGGTATTTATTGTATTATTGGCCCTTATCTCCCCCTACTTTATTCCTTGTCGACCAATTCCATTCTGGACTTGGTCTCGGGGTTAGGGTCATAAAATATTTGCAATATTTTATTCCTTTTTCTTTTCTTCTCTTTATTCTATAATTTTGGCATTTAAAAACCTTATTTAATGTACCATAAATACAAGAAACAATGGATGCTATTATATACAAATTAATGCTATTTACATGCATTTGCTGGGGTTTTTAGGGCCAAAATGATAGAATAAAGGTGATGAAATGGAGATTCATCACCCCCCTATACTTGCCTTTGCTAGTCCCGAGCAAACACTTATGCAATAAGTACAAAAAGAATAAAGAAAAGAAAAAGGAAAATGAAAGGAAGATAGAGTGAATTGGGGTGCTTTCAGTGCAATGCATGTCCTTACAAAATCTGAATTTGGAGCTCCTGTCAGACCTTGGGTGTGAAGGTGTGTGGAACCTAGTCGGGAACCAGCTCTAAAGTACAACAGCCTTCGGTAATCACAGAAACTCGGTTCAACCCATCTCAATAGCCGGGTCAGAACTAGTCTACATCATACGCAAACTCTTATAACTATGAAGCTGACTTGCACAGTGTAAGTGATATGTAGCTCCCCACCTCAGAAGTGACAAAGAAACAACCTCCCCCAACTTGGTAACTCTAAGGCCTCGGTCTAGCAACTCTTTCCTCGAGAAGCGGGGTATTCCCTTCTAAGTTCAAGTGCAACCGGCTCAAGAAGAGGGGGAAGAAGTATAGACTTTTGGAAGCTTAGCCAGTGTAGCTAAGTCTCCCGCTGCAAGCTTCATGAGATGTAACATGGATACCATAAGCCTTTGCTTTATTGAACTATATACACTCCAGTGGGGTTATTAAATTTTCAATCCGACCCACCACTTTTTTGGAGTTCCTTTTTGCAATTTTTTTTTTCAACTGCATTTGTACAACATATCTACATGGTGCAGCATATATACAAGAAATTTCTTCTTGAGCCAGTAGACTATCCCTCTTTTGAAGCTTTATTGCAACCCACGGCTTCAGTCCTTAGACTTCATCACCACTAGACCAAGTTGAGGTGCACTTCCTTCACTATAAGAAGAAGAGAGGTTCCGCCTAGAAGTACTACCCTCATATGCTACCCCAAGCCAAAGGAAACTGCCTCCTCACCACCTCATCCATGGAGAGCTGTGTGAAAGGTGCAGGTGTCCAAGTTAGGTCACGACCGACAAGAGTCATGCGTGTGTTTCGAAAAGTTCTAGTTAGTCCACTGAGGTGCCTTGAACCCAGCCCTGCTTTCTCAAAGAATTAAGTCTGACTGGACCTGAAGTACCTTAAACCTAGTTCCCATAAGGTTCCAGTGCAGTTAAGTGCAGTAAGGTCCAACCGAGCTCCACTCTGAGACTTTATTAGACTGATTCAATCATCAAGCTCACTCAAAAAGAGTATGCATGGTATGCTTATGCTATGCACAATGAATGATGCAATTTTTCACAAAGAAGCAAAGAATGTTTTTACACAAAGAAATTTTGCAAAAAAAATAAGAGCTTGACACATACAAGGAGTACCTACCATTATTTACACGAGCGTACTGCTTTATTTACAAAATAGATGAATTTATACAGACTTTACATGGAATAGTTTATTTAGGTTGTTGAGAAAGAATTTTATGTACTTTATTTCTTATTTACAGGTATTTGTAATAGTGATCTTATCCTTCAGTTCTTAGTTTTGAAAATAGTTTTGCAAACTATAGTACACGATAATTTTTGCAATCATTTACACGCATATGAAAACTCTTCTTGCAAAGAATTTTCACACTATATATACATTTTTCGCAATAATTTTGACAAGCATTTTTCAAAACATTTGCACATAGGTTTTTGAAATCCTTTCTTTCACACAACGAAAAAATTTTGCAATCAACACAGTTTCACGCATTTGAAACCATTTCACATCAAATTTTCCAAAACTGGTCACACTATTTTTCAAATCATACTGTATAGGTATCTGATTTATTAATCAGTAGGTACAAGAGAAGAAAAATTGTCTTTGACGTATAGTATGGTTCTGTTCTTATAAACTTTATTTGGCTTATTCCTTATTTACAAATGAAAGATTTTTGTGCAAATTCCTCAGACTTACTCGAGAAACATTTTCACAAGGGTTTTCGAAAACTCTAGTCCAAAAATAATTTTTGTAACATGTACACGCATTTGAAAATCCTTTTACAAATGTTTTACACAACATAGATAGATTTTTCAAAACACCTTTGACAATCAACTTTTCACAATCATTTGCACACTAATTTTCACAAAGTTTTTGCTTTCACTCAAAGAAAATAGGTTGTACACACAAACTAATTTTTCAATCGTTGAATACTTTTTCACGCTATTTTCAAACAACTTTCACAGGATTTTTCAAAGGAAAACGTTTCATACAAAACCCTTTTCTGACTTACTAGTCAGCATAATTACAATGAGTCTGAGGAACTCACAATCATCTTTTATTATTATAAGGCTACTTTTTACATTTTATTTTGTGTTGTAGTGATATTTTATTTTTCAGTATGAGTTATGGCTTTTAGTATATACACAGTATATACGACCCCCCTATACTTAGCTTGAGCTATGTCCTCATAGATCGAAAGGAGAAAGCAAAGACATAACTCGTACTGCGTATAGACAGATCTAAAGAATAAATACGAACGAAATGAATGAATGAGAAGTTGACCGTCCCCCCTATACTTAGGATCAAAGAGTCCTTTGTATAGCAGACTGTTTACAAAGCGGGGAGGGTCAAGGGTGAGAATATACTGATCGTATTCAGATTGTCTCCCCCTATACTTAGGGTAAGATACTCCTAAGTATAGACAAGAAGAGGAGACAATGGAGAGGATCGAACAGAAATCAAGAACCCTAGGTGCTCACCCCCCTATATTTAGGACCAAGTACGTCCTAAGTATAGAAAACTGTCTACAAAGGCGGCACCTTTTAGATAGAAGAAGAAAATAGATAAGGAAAAGAAGAAAAGAAGAAAAGAAGAAAATCAGAGCAATAATGGTTGGAGTACATCGTCTGAATCTGTTGGTGCTGCAGGAGGTGTAGAGATATCCTCGGAGTGCACTAACTGAATAGAGTCAACAACGGCCAAGAACGAATCTGGTTCCAAGTAAGGCTTCAGTAGTTGGCCGTTGACGACGAAGGGCTGTGCGTCAGGGGACAATTCTGATATAGCAATGCTTCCGTTGTCACACACTTCACATACTCGAAATGGCCCTGTCCACTTACTTTTTAATTTACCTGGGAATATCCGCAACTTTGCATCAAACAACCACACTTTCTGCCCAACATCGAAGGTCTTTCGTCTGATGTGCCGGTCATGCCAGCGTTTCACCTTCTCTTTGTACATCAAGGTGTTATCGTATGCGCAGTCTCGGAATTCCAAGAGCCTGTTCAGATCATCCTTTCGCTTCTGACCACCTTTTCGTGAGTCCAAGTTACAATTACTAATTGCCCAAAGGGATTTGTGAATTAGTTCTACGGGCAGATGGCATGGTTTTCCATATACAAGACGGTAGGGCGACATGCCCAAGGGAGACTTGTAGGCCGTACGGTAAGCCCAAAGAGCTGAGTCCAAGAGTTGAGACCAGTCTTTTCTGTTTGGCCTAACAAGTTTTTGCAATATGGTCTTGATTTCTCTATTGGATAACTCCGCCATGCCATTGGTCTGCGGATGATAAGGAGATGCGACGCGGTGATCGATGTCGTACTCCTTCGTTAACTTCTTGACCTCTTTGTTGATGGAATGACTACCCCCGTCGGATATGAGAATCTTGGGTATCCCAAATCGCGAAATGATGTTCTTCTTCAGAAACTGGCAAACTGTTCTGCTGTCGGCGGCTCGGGCGGGGATAGCTTCAACCCAACGACTCACGTAATCTACGGCAAGAAGGATGTGCTCAAAACCTTGACTGTTAGGGAAAGGTCCCATGAAGTCAATGCCCCATGCATCGAAAACATCTGCTATCTGAATGATTTTCAGAGGCATTGAGTCTTTGGCAGTGAGTGTTCCTTTCAGTCGCTGACAATCAAGACATCTTTTAACAAATTCTGCTGCATCCTTAAATAAAGTGGGCCACCAGAGGCCACACTGCAATACTTTTGCTGCCGTACGATCCCCAGAATGGTGCCCACCAGATTCGAGCGAATGACAATGCTCGAGGACACTAGATTGCTCCGTCTGAGGAATGCATCTGCGCCAAATGCAATCTGCTCCTTCCCTGAATAGAAGGGGATCTTCCCACTGGTAAAAGCGGATGGTCGACATGAATTGGTTCTTTTGATTCTTCGTCCAATCCGAAGGTATTACCCCAGAGGCGAGGTAATTTACGATGTCAGCATACCAAGGGAGAGCATCCACGGCTAAGATAGCTTCGTCAGGGAAGGTCTCTGTGATAGGTGCTTTGCTCAAAGGAGAGTCATGCTGCTCTATTCTGGAGAGGTGATCTGCTACCACGTTCTGAACTCCAGGTTTGTCCTTAATTTCCAGATCGAATTCCTGGAGGAGAAGGATCCAACGAATCAGTCTGGGCTTGGCATCCTTCTTCTGCTGTAGGTACCGAATAGCAGAGTGGTCTGTGAAAATTGTGACCTTTGACCCCAACAGATAGGATCTGAACTTCTCTAAGGCGAAAACCACAGCCAGCAGTTCTTTCTCTGTTACTGTATAATTTTTTTGAGCTTCATCTAACGTTCTGCTGGCATAGTGAATGGCATAGGGCGCCTTATCTTTCCTCTGCCCTAGAACAGCTCCGACTGCAAAATCTGACGCATCGGTCATTATTTCAAAGGGAAGAGTCCAGTCTGGAGGCTGCAAGATTGGAGCTTGAGTGATAAGCTCCTTCAATTGATTGAAGGCAAGGAGAACTGGCTGATCAACAATAAACTCTGTCTCCTTGCATAAAAGTTCTGTCAGAGGTCGGGCAATGCGGCTGAAGTCCTTGATAAATCGTCTGTAAAATCCCACATGCCCCAGGAATGACCTCACATTCTTTACGGCCTGAGGTGGCTGCAGGTTTGAAATGACATCCACCTTGGCTGGGTCGACTTCCATGCCACGTTTGGAAACGACATGCCCCAACACAATACCCTCTGTGACCATAAAGTGGCTCTTTTCCCATGAGAGCACTAAATTGACTTCCCGGCATTTCTGAAGCACTCTGTCTAGGTGCTCGAGGCAAGAATCGAAACTGTCACCATAGACGGAGAAATCATCCATGAACACCTCGAGAAAACTGCCTACCATTTCGGCGAAGACTGCTAGCATGCATCTTTGGAAGGTTGCGGGTGCATTGCATAATCCAAAGGGCATCCTCTTGAAGGCGTAGGTGCCGAACGGGCAAGTGAAGGTAGTCTTCTCTTGATCCTCAGGGGCGATCGCCACTTGGTTGTACCCGGAGTACCCGTCCAGGAAGCAGAAGAACTCCTTGCCTGCCAATCTCTCCAAGACTTGATCAATAAATGGCAAGGGGAAGTGGTCCTTCTTGGTTGCTGCATTAAGGCGGCGGTAGTCAACACACACCCGCCAGGATGTCGGTACCCGAGTTGAAATCTCCTCTCCTTTTTCATTTGTGATCACAGTAAGCCCGGATTTCTTGGGAACTACATGCAGGGGGCTTACCCACTTTGAATCTGAGATGGGATAAATGAAGCCTGCATCACACCACTTTGTGATTTCTTTCATTACCACGTCCCGAAGGTTAGGGTTTAGCCTTCTCTGAAATTCGCGGGACGGCTTGGCATCGTCTTCGAGATAAATATGGTGTGAGCACAGAGCTGGATTTATCCCTCGGAGGTCTGATACGCTCCAACCAAGTGCCTTGCGGTTCTTTTCTAAAATCTCGAGAAGTCGAGATTCTTGATCCAGATTCAGCCTGCTGCTGATGATGACTGGATGCATGTGTTCTTCACCCGTAAGGAAAGCATACTTCAGGCCTGCAGGAAGTGGCTTGAGTTCTGGTTTCAGTCTGTCCCCTTTACCGGTCACTTCTGATACCATGCTGGTGGTGGGATGTATTTTGAGACTAGTACCCTCCTCAACATTCTGTTGAGATCCAAGTGATGTACCGAACGGTTCTGCGGTGGGCTGATTATGTTCGGTCTGGAGTGAATGCTCAAGAAGGTGCGCCTGCATCTTAGAATCTGTCTCCCACACATCATCGGAGCATATGCTGACCGTGCTTTCCAAGTCCTCCTCAAGAGTGAGGATTTCTCGGGTCCATGGATCGTCCAATGATAACTCTGAATCTCTGATCTCTGCAATAAACTCACAGTCTGCTTCTGATGCTGCTTGACTCTCATCAGTCGTGGCGTTCTGCTCCTTGTTCATGTTGATGGTGATTCGCTGGGTCTTCGAGCTGAAGGTGATCTTTCCAGACCCGTAGTCAACCACGGCGCCGGAAGTACGGAGAAATGGTCTGCCGAGGATGATAGGAGTCTGGAGCAGTGGTGCAGGGGAGTCCATATCAAGGACTACGAAGTCAGCTGGGAATTTCATATCCTGCACGGTAACTATGACATCTTCCAACAAACCGCGGGGCCGCTTAACGGATCGGTCAGCGAACTGAAGGATCATTCGTGTCTGCTTGAGCGGTCCCAGCACGAATTCTTGCATTATTGACGAGGGCAGAAGGTTGATGGAAGAGCCGCTGTCAAGAAGAGTACGCTCGAAGACCTGATCGAAGATCACACAACTGATCAGAGGTGCTCCTGAGTCGTGCTTTTTCTGGGGGAGGTTGGTGATAGCTGCAACTGTGGCCATGGACAGAACGTGTCTTTCTACCTCTCGGCGTCTGTTGTCTTGCGCTGGGCGACGCCTGTTGGTACATGCCTCTTTCAATCCTTTCTTCACAGCTGGCATGTATTCCACGGCCTTCAACAAGGGAATCTCAACAGTCAATTTATCCAAAATATCTACAACACCTGGATCAGACAATGCAGTTTTTCTTTTTGCCATTTTTTTGGATTTTTGTATTGCATGCGGAAAAGGAATATTCACATTACTGGCAGGAAAATTAGAGTTCTTATTTACATCAAGATTATCGCCCACAGAATGTTGTACATCCGGACTACAAAAAGGTGTACAAGCTGGATCTAACTCTGCTGGTGCTGCTGGGCGATCAAAAAGGGTAGCATTGGCTCCATCGGCTGGCACAGGATCGGCTGCTGCTGGCGGCTCCTCCAAGGCTGGCGCGGCTTCACTTCTGCTACAGGCTTCTTTTTGGTGTTTTTGTTTTTGCGGATTTTTTTGTATTTTTGGCTGGAATTGCTTTTGGCAATGCACGACGGCTGGACTGGCTTCTCCTTCCTCTTCCTCCTCACCCGCCCTTGGAGCTGGCACGGCTGATGCGGAAGATGACGATCCACCTGTTTCTTTATTCACCCCATATCTGGTAGTAGGCGGAGGCAAGGCCCTACCGCTCCTGAGAGTAACAGCATTAGAAAACGCAGTAATATCATTATCACACGCGGACTGGACATCACATTCTACCTGCTCCTTCTTCTTGAAATTATTGGGGTTGGCTTCGACCTGTGCCGGAATGGTAGTGCGAGTGGCGGTCAGGTCATCAAGCCGCTTGGTCATCTCCGCTAGCCCTTGGACAAGCTGGGCTAGACACTCCATGGTGGGATTAGCTGAGGGTACATCAGAAGATGCAGCGTGCAGGCCACGCTGTTGTTGGTTAGATGGGTGGGGAGGCTGCTGATGGTGTTGCTGTGGTGGAGCGGGAAGTTGAAGTTGTTGGTAGGACGGAGAGGGATACTGCTGGTATGATTGAGGCTGAGCAGCCGCGTATTGGTGATACGGCTGTGGATGGCGATACTGTGGCTGCTGCTGATACGGAAAGTTCTGCCTCCATTGGTGTGCGAACTGAGGAGGCTGCTGGTGTTGCTGAGAGGGGTGCCCAAAACGTCCACCCTGAGTTTGGTGGTACTGCCGGTTGGCAAATGGCTGACCCTGGAGTTGTCCCTGAGGACGGGTCGGCTGTGCATCATTAGTCCAAACCCCATTAACTTCCTGGACCAGGGGTGGTGGCGGGAATACTGAATCGGTGTCTGAGATAAACTCTGGTTGGTACACAACCATCTGCTGTTGCGGCTGGCTCTGATCAGGTGCCTGCACGTAGTACACGTGCTGAACTGTCGGTGGTTGCTGGCTTGGCTGAGGCTGGTGTAGCGGTGGTTGCTCGTCTTTCCTCTCAGCTGGAGCTTCGAGCGGTGCTGCCGACTGAACAGAATTGATGGTACCTACCAGCAGTTCCAGCTGCTTGGTGATGTGATCCAGCTTGTCCAAACTCTGGGTCCTCTTCTCGATCACAGCGAGTTTCTCAAGGTCCTGTGATCGCTTCTCGATTATGTCGACCTTAGAGAGATGGCCCCCGATGATGCTGAGGTTAGAGCTCTCATCTCTCTCTGCTTCTTTTGATGCAGCCATGTGAACTTGTTTCTGGAGGATCTGGGGCTGCTTCTGGTATGCCTTGGATGAAGAGAGGGCGGCCTCTCCTTCGGCCATTTCTTCGAAAATCTGCCATACAACATCTTCATCCTTGTTGAAGTAGGAGCCCCCACATGCTGCGTCTACGAGCCTTTGACTTTCAATGTTCAGTCCCCCAAAGAAATGCTGGACCAAGCTGGTCTTCGGAATATCATGATGGGGACACTTCTCCTGCAGATCAGTGAATCTCTCCCATGCTTCATGTATCGACTCATGGGGTCCTTGGGAGAAATTACTGATACGGGCCCGCATCTGGTTGAGTCGACCCAGAGGGTAATACTTGTGCAAGAAGGCGGACTTCAACTCCTCCCAGGTCGTCACGACCTTTCCCATGTGATTGACCCAATAAAGGGCCTTATCCTGTAGGCTGAAGGGGAAAGCCGTCATCTTGACAATGTCCAGGGGGACATTCGGATAGTGGGTGGTGCGGCAAATGCGGGAGAATTGCTGCAGGTGAATGTATGGCTCTTCATTGGTGTTGCCATGGAATGCAGGGAGAAGGGCTATGAATTGTGGTTTCAGCTCAAAGTGAGCGTGTACCGGTGGGATGAGAATCCACTCGGTCATCTGGCTGTCTCCTGGATTGTATGTTTCTTTGAGTGTTGGCTTCGGCTGTGGTTGGAATTCAGGATCATCATTGGGGTCGTCACCACCTCCTCCACCTCCATCTCCTCCTCCCCTGCCTCGGCCTCCTCCTCCGTCGTTACGGTTTATCACATCATTCAACATGTCCTGGAAAGCCGTCTGCGTAAGGGCCTGCTCAGTCAGCTGCTGCTGTATTGCCTGGATGGATGCCAGCAACTGTGCATTGACTTGGTTCTGATCTGGCATCTGTCCCTCTGGTGTGGGTGGCTGCTGACCCTTGCCCTTTCCTCCTGGCGCCATGTCAGGGTCTGAATCGGACGAAATGAACTCTGGAGTAGTCTCCAGGGCTCGCACTGTCTTCTATCTGCATAATGAGACGGTCCGAATCAGATCACTTGCCATAAATACTCAGCTGTCGTGATGAGGCTGGAGCTTAAGTCAACCCCAGCGTGTCGTGAATGGAAAAATGATGTAGACTGTAATCGACTCCCATTCACAACGGCGGTAGTGGGACAAAAGTGATCCCAGTTTATTGGGTGGCCAAGAGAAAGGTAGAAAACGAGGAGTCTGGAGTCCGATCCGCAAAGTCCGGATCAGTTCTCGGGAATCGCCTCGAAATTATTGGCGAAGGTGAGTCCATGGAATCGATGTAGGTGTCAGCATGGTCCCGACGAAACCATCCATGGATCAACTTCGCGGATCACAAGAGAATATCGGATTTTGGAAGAACGATACGATGGTCAACGAGGAACAAAAAGGAGTGTAAAACAGTAGAAAGGCTCGGTTGAGCGGGGTGGTCAAAGGAAGACATAACAGAATTGGCGCAAAGGCGCGGGACTTTGATCTTTGACCCTTAATCTAGATCCATACAAACACAAGACAAAATCGGGTTCACCAACTCACGCCATGTGAAGCCGTGAAAGCTCGGCTATTTATTATCTTTTCATTTTTAGAGTTGTGATTTTTTTTTTTCAGGCATTTCTTATAACAAGTCCTTAGTACGCTACCCTATAGGAGAGAGAGTACTGCCGGAAGAGTATCCCGTACTTGTCCTCCTCCTGTGTAACCTGTAGTCTGTACTTTTTGGAGTCCTTGTAACCCTTCCTGGATCCCTACTCAGCCAAAGAAAAGAGAGAGGAAGCCGATAGGCGAAACCAATACTTCGGTTCTCGCTCGCAACGGAATCACCCGTGAGCGTGCAAGAACCTACTCGGACGCAGGACGATGAGACAGACACCCCCGTGAAGGCGTGGCCTATGCTCAATACTTCGGACAGGGTCGATGCTCTCACAACAGAGAGTCACCATTGGTGACCAAGTCCTACTCGCCTACGTACGATAGAAGCGCCATTACTTCGGAAATCCAGGCGATACACAAGGCAGTTGCAGACTGGGTTTTGGGCTCTAATCCTTAGGGGTCGCACTCGCTCAAGGGAGTAGGGTTTTGGTCCCCCTCCAAAGTACCTGAAAACAATGAGGGCTTTATGAACCCGGTACAAGGATAGTCCATTACAGATTTTAATTAAGGTCAAAGTTTATTTAGCAGTCCCCTTGTTTTAATTTTTTTGGGTTTTCACTTTTTTTTTTTTTGGATCTGTTTTCATACCAGCGCCTAACGTTTTCGTAGATTTTCATTTAAGTCCTAGGTGCTCAAAATCAGAGGGAGATAGCGGAAAAGCCATGCAAGTGGTTCTATGATGGAAATCTCACCATTGAACCGAATGATGCATGCTGAGTTAGAAGACTTACAGTGCATCCCAGCTCTCTCCATGTGGTATGCAAAACAGAATTTTTAAACCTATCTACATGGCGGTGTGCATTCGTCAAAATCGCCCTAAACATTAGCTGCTATTAACGTGAAGAACCATAAGCTTGGTCATTTATCTTTAACCTAAGGGTCCGGTCTTGGCTCACCCCTCCTCTTCTCGACACACTCGAGTTTAGGAGTAGCGCTTGATGGGGCTTGCTCACGGCACGTGGGTTAAGAGATAAATGACTTAGCTGTTTAAGTTTGACTAGATCCATACGAAGTGGACTATAGGAACATGCATTCTTATTAATGTTTGGACCTAGCTACCGAGTCAAGCAACCTATATCTAGGGGCTCCAAGCACACAAAACAAAGTAAAATAAAGGCGAAAAGCACAAAACAGCGGAAAACAAAGGAAAGAAGGCGGTAGAAATCACGGAAAACAACGATGAGGCCCCCAGGTGAACAGACACCCGGGCACTGGACCTCATTGTGAAGAGTAGAGTCCTGTTAATTATTACATGCCAAAATTGTCTCTCTCTCACCAAAAATTACAGAGATAATCCTAAGTGTTCTAAACCTATCTAATCCACATCTCCTTGCTTCCTTGATACTCTCTCCTGATGGTCATGCGAAGGGAAGACCATCCTCCTCCAAGCTTGGCTGCATTGGCCTCCTAAGAAGCCATCCTTGCGTGGCGGACCCTCGCATCAAAGTCACAAAGAGAGTGTGTTAGAATAGCTCGAATCAATCAATTATAGAGCACATAAAGATAATCACAAGAAATGGATCAATGAAGCACAGTGATTAATGGCAATAAAATAGCTGCTCACAAAATATCATCAATTATGAATCAAAAATGCACACAAGAATGACAAAAATAACGTAGGCTATGCTCATTGCTCCCCGGCAACGGCGCCATTTGATAGACTCCCAGGTGAACAGACCGGTCTTGTGTTCCACACAAGGCGGGAGCACAGTCGTAGTGTCGACCAACCAGATCCTGGAGTCAATCAACAATTAACCCACAAAGCAAGAATGTATCAATTAAATCCAAAAAAAATAAATGTGAATTAATTTTTATTACTCTACAACAAAATGTATAGCGACAAGCATGTAGAGGTCGAACCACAGAGAGCAATACAAAATGCGTAGCCTAGATGTATCACCAAGTCATCCATGTGTGAAGCTTGTTTTTATGTGGGTTTTGGGTTTTTGTAATTTTTTTTATATTTTTGTTTTTTTTTTATTTTGATTTTATATTTTATACTACTTTTTTTATTATTTTCTTTTCTTTTTATATTATTAATTATATAAATATATATATACTATATATATATATAGAGATATATGTATATACCAGAAGAGAGAGAGAAGTAATATAGAATATATATATATTTATAAACATAAAAACTTAATATATGGACTTATATTTTTAACTTTTTTTTTATTTTTTTTTTATCTTTTTTTTTTATCTTTCTAATTTTTATGTATTTTTTTTCAATTCAAAAATGTCCACAATATAGGACTCAATACATAGCCGTATATAATTTGGGTTTTAGAAATATCAAATAGTACCCAGAATTGCCCAAATTAATTTTCACATATTAATAATAATATATAGATAATTATAAAGGAGAAAAATGTATTTTTAGGGTTTTTAAAGAGTTTTTCTAATTTTTATGTTGCTTTTGGGGTTTTATGATTTTTATCTTTTTCTTTTTCACTTTTTTAGGTTTTTTCATTTTCTGAACTCAAGATATATATCATTAGATCATATATAATTTTTTTGGAATTTTTCAAAAACATTTTCTAATTTTTTTGTATTTTCTAATTTAGACAGTACAAAAATGGCTTCTTTTTCATTTTTAATAATTAGGAAAAATGCAAAAAAATGCAAACTAAAATATGGGCGTGAACAAGCATGGCATGGAGCATCTATCCTAATTTTTGTGGATTTTTAGAAGCCTAAGAGGTATTTTTAATAAATAGATAAAGACACAAAAAGTAATTAAGCCTGGCAGGGGTATTTTTGCAAATAAAATAAGTTACAGGGGCTTCAGTGCAAAAATACATACTGAAATAAACATTTATTTTCATTTTCGGCATCAAATTACAATATTCAAAAACCGCCAGGGTCTATATGCAAAATTTCACGCGCCTCACGTGGGACTGCACGTGAGACGCGGAAGGACCTAAATGCAAATACTAAAAACTCAGGGTCCTTTCTACAAAATTTACATTTTATTTATAACGTGCTAAAATATTTACAGAATTAAATTTTAAATACAAAAAGGCGGGGGGTGGTTTTTGCAATTTACCCCCAAAAGAGGCGCTTCATCCGACGGCTGATCTTTATTCACTTGACACGTGGCGCCTTCACGTGAGCCGATACCGCTTCGCCGATGGAGGGCTGGGATTAGATCACTTGAGGTGATCTGACGGTTGCTGCGGGGCTCCATCCAACGGCTCCCTTCTAATCTGGGACCTTCAGCTTCATCCAACGGCGGAGAGGGCGCCTGGAAGAACAGGGAAGAACGCTCGCCTGAGCGAGCTTCTCCCGGCTGGATCTCGCCTCTCCGCCGTCCATCACTGCTCCACGGTGTCCCAAAAGCTTCCTGGAAGGTTCCTCTGTCGTCCGGAGGTGTTGGATCGACCAGAGGTACACTGGAGCACTCTCGCGAGGTCGGAGAAGAAGTGGGGCTCCAGGTGCCTCCGGCGTGACTTGATTTCGCCTCAGGGTGCTTATTTGCGCACCAGACCTGCACAGGAAGATAGCATGGCTCGAGGGGATGCTCCTCGACCAAAAGGGTTGAAGCTGTGCAGCAAAATGAGGTGGAACGGAGGAGCTCCGACGAAGGGCGGAGGAGGAGCTCCGATTCGCCAAGACCTGGGGTCCTGGGTTGAACAAGTGTGTGCATTTGATGGAGAACTCGAAGGGGATGGAGATGAGGCGATTTAGGCGGTCGGAGACAGATAGGATCACGGTGGGGAAGTCGCCGGAGCTCAGCTCCGGCGAACTTCGAATTTCGGATTTTGGCCTAAGCTAATCATCTAAATGCTAAACTAAGGACTGGAATTAAAAGCTAACACTAAAACCTAACTACTAAGCAAGAAAGAACAGCTCTTATACCTGGGGGCCGCCAGGGAGCAGGGTGGTCGCCGGAGCACCACCGCGTCAAAACTTCTCCGACCTCCGGCCAAGTCGAGGTGCTGGGCGACTCCTCCTGTCACGAGGAACACACCAGGAGCAAGAACAAGGCGTTTTGGTGGAGTGAAAATGGCCAACTTTAGCCGGGAAGTCGGAGGTTTTTATTTATAGACATTCCGAGGGACCCCCAATGACCGGCGTTTATTGATTAAACCAATGAGTATCAGATTGATCTATGATCTTGGCGGTCATCATGGATGATCAGAGGACAAATCTTGTGAAGGAAGCGAGTGCGATGGTTCACTGAGCCAGGCGGGAAAAATGGCGGAAATCGGGGAAAAGACAGGTCGCGTGAAGTCAGACGCCTGGAGGTCCAGTTGACCTGCGGTCAACAGGCGCGACGCGCCCATTGGTCCACCTCAGCTGCTACACGCCAAAATAGGGATCCTTATTACAAAATGAATTATTTAACCTAGTAAATGATTTTATTAGATTTTACTTATAAAATAGAAAATGTTTATAAATTAATGTAGTATTTATTTATGATTTTTATTTATTTTTTTGAAGTATTTTATTACGGTTTTATTAAAATAATGTGTATATGTATGTATTTTATATGTATTTTTGTATATTTTATTTTTAATTTATTTATTTTATTTTATTATTTTAGTTTCTTATTTTATAATTTTATAACTTATTTTTGTGAGTATAAAGGTATTTTTGTTTGATTTTTATAAGTTTATTTGTATTTTTAAATAAATATGTATATGTATAAGTAAGTATACTTATAGGTATTTTACCTATAGATTATAGACATCTTATTTATTTAGTGAATTTTCTTCATTTTTCTTTTAGATTTGTATTTTTAATATGTTTTATGTAATATTTACAATATTATGTAAAAAAAATGTGGATGAATAAATAATAAAGGAATAAAATCCCCTTTTACATATAAGTGGTATAGGTATTTTGTCTATGTGGTACATAGACTTATTTTATTTTACAAATTATTTTTGGTTTTTAATGTCAATATGTATAAGTATTATATACATTATTCACAAGATTCTAAAAATATGAATTTGTAAGAATAATAACTATTGAATAAAATGAATATTTTAATCGGGTACTATATACAATGAGGATCAAAAACCTAACTTCCACAGATGGACTCTAAAAATTATGAAACCAATTTTATAAAATAGTTCATGGAATGCTATATACAATTAAAGGTGAGTTTGGGTGATTTGGAGTTTTTATTTGTAAGATATGGGTCTGTGAAGTTGAGATTTTTGCTTTTTATTTTGTGTATAAAATGTACACTGTATATTATTTTCACATAAACTCAATTTTGTATTTTTATTTACATTATTATCTACAACTTTCATGTACAAAAGATTTTAATTTGATGAATAAATAATTCTTTACAAAATAGGTGTCAAAAATGCATAAATGAATGAATAAATAAATGAGGTATTTATTGTATTATTGGCCCTTATCTCCCCCTACTTTATTCCTTGTCGACCAATTCCATTCTGGACTTGGTCTCGGGGTTAGGGTCATAAAATATTTGCAATATTTTATTCCTTTTTCTTTTCTTCTCTTTATTCTATAATTTTGGCATTTAAAAACCTTATTTAATGTACCATAAATACAAGAAACAATGGATGCTATTATATACAAATTAATGCTATTTACATGCATTTGCTGGGGTTTTTAGGGCCAAAATGATAGAATAAAGGTGATGAAATGGAGATTCATCAGAGCTCTCATCCTTGTCTTTGGTGTGGGAAGCTATATTCATAGGCTTGTTGATGGTGGCCGTCATCTTCACGTAGGTGCGTGATGAGGACTAAGCGGACTCTCCTTCGTCCATCTCCTCAAAAAAGTTCCACACAACATCCTCATCTTTGTTAAAATGCGAGACACCACAAGTGACATCGACGAGCCTTTGACTTTCCAGTGTCAACTCACCAAAGAAGTTCTGTACAGGACTAGTCTTGGGAATCTCGTGGTGGGGACACTTTTCTTGTAGCTCCTTAAATCTTTCTCACGCTTCATGGATCATCTTGTGGGGTTGTTGGCAGAAATTGGAGATGCAAGCACGCATCTGGTTCTGGCGACGAGAGGGTAGAATTTGTGGATAAATGAATACTTAACTCCTCCAAGGTCGTGAATACCTTACCCAAGTGGTCGAACCAAAATAAGGCCTTCTCTTGGAGGCTAAAGGGGAAGGCTCTTGACTATCCCCAAAGGAATATCAGGGTCGTAAGAGGTGGCACAGATGTGACCAAACATCTTGAGGTGGATATATGGTTCTTCGGTAGTGTTCCCACGGAATACGGGAAGCAGGGACAGAAACTGTGACTTCAGCTTGAAGTGGGCATGGATTTGTTGAATTGGAATTTGGATCTACTCTGTGATATGACCTGCTCCAAGATTGTATGTCTGTTTTAAAGTGGGCTTTGGCGGTGGTGGTCCGTCATCCCTTCCCTTAAAATAGGGTCCTCCTACTTAAAGTGCATCTCATGCACCTCCCTCATATTCTGGGTTCGGGTCATCCTCCCTTCAATTATCTCTCTCATTAGTTTTTCTCCTCAAATCATTTAACATCTCTTGAAAGGTAGTCTGAGCCATGGCTTGATTAGTCAGTTGCTATTGGATGGCCTGTATGGAAGCGAGCAACTGACTGTTGAACTCATTTTGTGTGGTATGCTGCCATTCCCCAGGATCTTCCTGCTCGGCTAGTTGGGGTTGAAGACCTTTTCCTTTTCCTGTAGGATCCATTTCCGATTCAGCTTGAATGACTGGCTATTGATGGTGTTGAGAATTTACAAGACGGAATAAACCCTGATTAGTCTCGTTCTGAACACCACCTACTGAGAATAATATGGAATTAAGGTCAATCCCAGGTTGTTGTGAATGAAGCATAGGATATTGACTGAAGTCGATCTCCATCCATAATGGGTTAATTATGGGACAAGAGTAATCCCAATTTATTTTGAGAGGAAGAGCTAATTTGGGTTGCGACTCCATCCTGAACAACAGACTTATTGGAGAAAGGCAAGTATTGAAGGAAGCGAGTATCGGTGAGTCGAAGGTGAAGTTCAGAAAATTCGAACTAACTTCTTGGAGATGACCCCACCTTATTGAAGATGTTGGAGACACGGAATCGATGTGTGTGTCGGTATGGTCCCGACTAAACCATCCATGTGGTGATATCTCGAGAGGGTCAAAAGAGATAGATGATGAATGAAGAGTACATTGGCCAACAAGGAATAAAAGGAGTGTAAAATAGTAGAAGGCTCACAATGAGCAGGGGTCAAATGGGAAGGAGAGCGAAATTGTGCAAGTGCGTGCTGCTTTTGATCTTGACCTTAATAAAGAGTAATCAATCAAACCTCAAAACAATGGATTCACCAACTCGATCTGTGTAGCCGTGATGGTTTGGCAATTATCTTTGTTGGTTTTAGATTTGAATTCAGGCAATTTATCTTTCAACGAGTCCTTATAGCGCTACGCCTATAGGAGAGAGAGTACTACTGGAAAGTTTTCCGTACTTGTCCTCCTCCTTTGTAACATGTAGTCTGCACTTTTTAAGGTCCTTGTAACCCTTCCTGGATCCCTAGTCAACCAAATAAATAGAGGGAGGAAGCCAATATGCGAATCAATACTTCAGATCTCTCTCGCAATGGAATCACCCATGAGCATGCAAAAACCTAGTCGGACGCAAGATGATGAGATAGACACTCCCGTGAAGGCGTGGCTTACGCTCGATACTTTAGACGAGGTCGATGCTCTACACAATAGAGAGCATCATTGTTGACCAAGCCCTACCCATATACGTATGATAGAAGTGTCAATACTTTGGAAATCCAAGCGATACACAAGGCAGCCACAGATAGGGTTTTGGGCTCTAATCCTTAGGAAGTTGCTCTCTCATTGGGAAGGAGACCTTCCAATGCAACCTGAAAACAAATGAAGACTTTTCTCACCCAAGGCAATGAGTCCAATTAATCGATTTTATCCAGGTCAATATTTTTAGCAGTCCCTTTTTTATTTTTTTGTGTTATCACTTGCTTTGAGTAGATTCAATACAAGCACCTAACGTTTTTGTATTTTCTTTGATTCATATTCGATCCAAAATAAAGGGAGATAGTGGAAAAGCAATGCAAGGCGTCAATAAGATGGAAATCTCACCTTAGTGCTTAAATGATGAATGTTCAGTTAGAAGACTTACAGTGCTTCCCAGCTCTCTCCATGGGGGATGCGAAACAGGAATTTATAAACCTATACTATATAACGATATGCACATAAAAATTATCCTATGCAGGCAATTGCTAACGTGAAGCACCAAATGCTAAACACGAAGAATGAAACCTAAAGTCGTATCTTGGAGCCTCCTCGGTACCCACCACAATGGGTCCTGCAAGCGATGTAAGGAGTGCTCTCACGGCACACGATTTCAAGACTAAGTGTCAAGTAATTAATTAATTCTAAGACCAAATGTAAAGACTATAGGTGCATGAAAAATAGTTAGGTGTTTGGCCTTAGACTACACGATCAAGCAAGCCTAAAAACAAAGGGCTCATTCCACAAAACAAATAGAAGAAAGGCAGAAAGCACAAATTGCGAGAAACAAAGTAAAATAAAGCGATGAAAACTTGAAATTCCGTTGTGAGCCCCCAAGTGAACAAACACATGGATGTTGGGCCCGAGTGTCCAAAGTACCTGTATTATTACAAATTAATAATCAAATTAAATCTCTCTCTCACCAAAAAATCATAAACTATCCTTTCTTTCTCTCAAGAGCCTCTTGCTCTCTCCTGCTGGCTAGGTCAGAATAACTCCTCATCCCAAGGCTGTGCAGGATCACCTAATGGATTCTCCTCGGTCTGCAGTCCCTTGCAAAAGACCAGAGAAAAGATGCAAGATAGTTCTGTTGGACATGTGAGCCCACGGCGAGCCATTATGCAATAAATGTCATTGCAAATATCATTCCCTGATCTGAAATGAAGAATAAATAATTTGTATAATAGGTCCCTCTGTACAATTAGGGTTATGTACCATGGCTATCTTAATGATCATACAACTGTTGATTCAATTATTGAATAATAGAGGCTGGTGCTTGGATGAATATCTAAAGAGTTAGATTAAGGACTCATCAAGCACCATCAAATGATTGTTAAGATGTGATCTCCAGCCTGAGTAGGAGATGGCAATCCTTTCTCACATAGGCTGATATCTGACCGACCTCTTGATACAGGTCCTCTACATCGGAATAGAAATTTGGAGATGTCAGATTAGTTAGGTCAATGGGTTGACTTAACGAGATCGAGATAACCTAAGTCTTATGTTGAATGTTGTCACAGCATAGGCACGTATCCTCTGACCGGAGACAGATGTATTACTATATGTCTGAGTATGTACATTTGGCAGACCGATAGGTTGATGACCTAACCAAGGTCTATACACCGGCGAGTTGGTGTGCATATAAGGGCATATGAGTAATACGAGCTGTCAAAGGGATCATACAGGTTCACTACTGAACCGGAAGACATGAGCTTACTCATGAGATATTGGGAAGAATCAAATTCCGTGCACGGTCGTCTCGCTTTAGAAGCTCGACTGAATTTGTAGGTTTGATATATACTTTTGGAAAGTATATGATCAAGACCTAGGTATGATATATGCTTTTGGAAAGTATATGATCGATACCAAATCCCAATGATCAAATGAGAAACTTAGTGATCAAACCCTGAAGAAGACAGTGTAAATTTAATCTTGATCTTTGGGTTGACCATGAGTCTTCCAATATGCACGATGTACAGGTATTGGGAATACCTGAGGGTGATGTGATCATAAACGATTGTATATCCATGACGCTTCCATTCCGAGGGAGTGATGAAACAAGTGTGGATTTTAGTGACTCCTTTTCAGTAGAGAAGCAATCTGATCTTAGTCCAAGTGTTGGACATTGGTCTGAATGAGATTCAGATACAATGAGAAGATTAGATTTGCGGTCTTGATTTAATCAAGCATCTATGGGAGGTCCATAAGATTTGGATTTGAGATGAGATCTCAACATCCAAGTCACTATACGTGGAACAATACAATCACCCTGTCCTTATCTCCAAGTATATGCGGAGAAAGCACATTATTCTTGAAGGAGTTCGAGAATAATTCATTTGATGAAATTCATATCCAAGCAAGTAGAACTTGATGATTAAATGAGATTTAATTATCAAGCTTAATATGAATATGATTCATATTGTGAGAATGATTATCCAAGATAATTAAATGGGATTTAATTATCAAGAGAATGTGGATATTATTATCCATAATATTTGTGTATTATAAATATGATTTATAATATACATATATTCAAGAGAGAGAAATTTAGTAAATAACATTTGTTAATTATTAAATGTGGATTGGATTCACATTTGTTAATTAACTGGAAATGTCATTTACGAATTAGTTTGAGATGTGAATATGATTCACATAATTTTCAAAGGCATGATTGAAATATTCACAAACTAATTTGGAATTAATTTTGTGGATAACTATGTGATAATAGTTATCAAAAATTATTAAGAGATAATATGATATAATAAAAGAAGATAATAAGCCACCATGATGAGGTGGCTTCACCCATGAAAAAGTCATGGGTGACTCCCCATTTTTCGGAGGCTACATTATCTCCATTTTATTATCTTGATTAATCTCTTAACTAATTTATTTATGTTAAATTAAAAATGTGTTGATAATGTTGCAACATATATTTAATTTAATTATAAATAAATGTTGTTGGTTTTAACCAACAATAATTATAGCCATTGATTTTACATGGACCAAGCCTGGCCATTGGATCCTTGTGTCCCTTGGATTGAGATCCATTGGATCCTAAACTAATATAAAAGGAGGGCTAGGGTAGCCTTCCAAGGTACATTATTAAGAGTTGTATAAGGTTACAACTCTCTCTCTCTCTCTCTCTCATATTCTCTCCCTCTCTCTTTCTCTCCTCCAAAAGGATGGCCGTCCATCTTGTGTTGAGAAAGGAGAGACTCTCGACATTCGCCTCATCGACTCGAGGATCTCCTTATTCTTTGGAGTTTCTTACTCTAAAGGAAGACGACGGATTTTGTTTTACAAAATCGGGGGAGCCATCGCTTGCATCTTCATCGAGGATTGCGGGGAAGACGCGACTCATCATCGTGCCCGTAAGTGCGTTCTTCGTGGATCGGACTTGAGACAGGAGGATCTCTACTTAGGGATCTCGCGATCACAACCACGCTCGAAGAGGTATTTCTTATGCTATGTGGTTTGATGAAACGATCCGAGAAGTGTTCACGTGATCATGTGGTGTCATCTTAGATTTAAAAATTTTAATTTCTGCCGCACCTAGCATCTAGTGCGACTAGTTGCTCCGATTGCATTTGATGCGATCGACATGCTTCCGTGATGCACTTAAAGATAGTCAATATCCTTCAAGTGGTATCAGATCCAGGTTGAATAAGGTTTTGGATATGTTCCATTGACCTTAGACGATTTGGTTCTTGAAAGGGATGCGAAATTTTTACTGCATTTCAATTTTCGCACCTCTGTCTAATTGAATTTTTCAGTACTGTTTAAAATGTTTAAACACGAAATTTTCAATTGGCTTTTGTTCCCCATTAATTAAGGAAACCATAGGATTTGAGTTTGTGAAATTTGGACTTCATTTTCTCAAGATATGGCTGTTTGAATATGCCTATATTCACTGTTGCGGGAACTACGGATTTAAATGTGATTAATGAGATAATTACAGTTTTAATCCACCTCGAAAATGCGTGAATTATCACTTGGATTCTTTAATAAATTCAAATAGGCAATCTTTGGAAACTGAGTTTGCATTTTGTGGATTTTAAATTAATCAATATAAGTTAATTTTAGTGATTGGGGGTCACTGCTGGAAATTAACATTTTTTGATCTTTAACCTTGTGATAAGTCATTCAATTATCATGATGAAAATTAATTGTTAATTTTCTGGAATAATTAGTGATAAATATTTGTGAAATATTTAAAGAGATAATTATTTCATTGAATGACATTTGCCCAAATCACAATGATGAGATAATTGATCTTGATCATTGGTTCATCAACAAACATTGATTTCATGAAAAACCTTAGTTTATCCTACAATAGTTGCAGGACAACATTTACATGAAAATCCCTGTTTCTTGAATAGGATTGGGGATTTGTTTAGCAAATCTCCTTATAATATAATCAAAATTGTTTTGATGTATATTATATGGTATAATTTCAGTTGAAAAACCGATGAGCATCTCAAAGTACATGATGATCTATATGGTATTATCCTTTCCCGATGTGGATGTGGTGCCTAGTCGAAGAGCATTGGGGTCGCGGGTTGCAACGTATGTGGTCGGTCCCACTCTCGTCGGTACTGGCCTTGACAACGGGTAGGGACTGTACAATGCCAGAGAAAGTCAATGTGTATTTTTCTAATTATTAAAATTCGAATAATACGTACTTTGAGATTATACCTACTATTCAAGTAAAAGACATGTTTGTTGATTTATAAATTGGATTGATGATTGATTTAAAGTGATTAAATTAATTATATCCAATAAACACTCTATTATGAATAGATGTGTATTTCCCTTGGAAGAATTAATTATGTGAATATGATTCACGAAAATTAATTATAAAATTTGAATATGAGGTGGATGATCACATAAGTGACATCCATGGTCTCCCGTCAAGGCCAAGGATTCCGTCGCCAATTGTTGTGTATAGGAGACGCCTTTCTGAAGTGACAGATCCTGTACATATTTTAATTGGATCGGGTTCTTTGCTTCTCGAAAGAGTAAGGCCGTATACGTAGTGACCCCAATATCGGATCCTCATATTATTGGGGTGATATTGGATTGCGTATAGCGAGTATTAAGCCTGTTGACGGTTGGTTCAATTAATGACGGGTCAACATCATCTTAGGGGTGGTGGGCTCGGGTGTTAAAGACCGAATTGGGAGATGCAAGTTGGACTTGCAAGGCGGAATGTGTTCCCGCTTCTTTTTATCGGAGTCGCTGGCTCTCATATTATTGGGATGTGACAAAGATAGGAAATGAGATCCCAGATCTTGCTAGAGATATAATGGTAAGTATATCTCCTACATTGAAAGTGATTAAGGGAATGAACTTTCGATGTTGATAAGGCGAGACAACTTTGATATAAAATTCCTAAATCAAAGTAATATATATATATAATATACCCTTATGCAAATTTCTTATTTCAGATAATCTTTCATAAACCCACTCAATGTTATACTTAACCAGTAAAATATCATGGATTGGACTCACGATCCGGATATTATACTTGCAATTGGACACATAATGTATGTTGTTGCAATGTGCAAGTTTCCTCAACATAATGAAGTATGACATTTAAATAAGACAATAAGACATCACCTTAGGGTTTGTATGTTTCTATAGTCTTGATCTTTCATCGAGTGTACTTTGGAAGTGACATGTCGATGGTGATCGTAATTGTCGAATAATCCTTATAAAATATAAGAAGATATTTTGGCATACATGTAGGCTCTAGACATTTAATCATGAATGAAATGGTTCTCTGCATTGTGCAGAATGGTGGCTCGAAGGAGATGATGTATTCAAAATGTTTGAATACCTACCTGAACTTAAGTCTCTAAGAGTTAAGATGTACGTAGATATGATGAGTGTCAACATTCTACTATCTATACTCAAGTCATTCATGAAGCTTCATAATAATCATTTTAAATGAATTTAATGAAGCACGTATAAATGCTGAAATGCTCTTGTATCGAAATCCTTTGAATTCAACATAAGAGATTCTTTGTCTTGAACAATGGTTGTTTATAGATGAAGAGAGCACAGTGGAAGCATGGGTTGGACTCGAATAAGAAGGAAAGTCAAAGAGTTGACCTACTTTTGTGACTTCCATATGACATGCAAAGAGTTGGATGAATGCTAATACTACAATAGGTTGATGTGTTGATAGTGTGACTATCAAATCTGTCTAAAATCCTTAGTGAAGGACTCAGATAGAGCATCAGAATAATCTACATATAATCATTGACTTTGAATTTCTTATTTCATAAGATAAAGTCTGATAATTGTATCCCAATCTTCTAATGACATTATGCAATTGGTTACATATATATTAGAAGATTAGAAATTTGATCTTAAGGTTTAGTAGTCATCTACATGGATATTGCTGTAATTGTTGCAACAATCTTTGTCGGATAGATAGACTTCATATTCTCAGTGGGAGATCCCTTAGTCTTGGAGAATGTCTCTATGACCTAGATATTAGAATACCCTCATTGTTTGTTTCTAAATGTTGGAAATAAACATGAATTCTGAGATAGAACTATCATAAAGAGTTATGATGGAAATATTTCAGATAATAATTTAACATCTAGTGGACTCCACAAAATTAGAAAATTAATGAATGGTTCATTAAGATTTCTAATGCTGAAAATCAAATCTTATAAGATCAATAGGAGGATGACGATCATTTGACAATGATCTGGCATCAAGCTTTGGACATTTGTCTGTTGATTTGATCAATAGACTAGTAAGATATGAAACTTTAGAATGTCTAAAATTTCAAATCTTACATACTTGTGAACGTTGTATTCAAAGTAAAGTGTCCAAATACACCCTTCCCTGGGAATGGTGTTAGATGTGGAGGTATTCAGGATCTCATACATATTGATGTATGTGGATCATCTATATCATAGTGAACATTATGGATATCTGATATCTATTGATGATTATGTATGATATGAGATTTCTTCTCTTCACTTGAGAGACCTTCGAAATGTTCAAAGATTTCACAATTTTGTTTAGAACCAAAGTTTGAAGGAAGATTAAATGAATTTGATCTAACCAAGGCAGCAAGTACCTATTAGATGAATTCAAAGAATACCTTATGAAGATATGAATATAATTTCTATCTCAATCCTCCTAACACACCTAAACTCAATGGAGTTGTAGGGAGATACATTTGGATCATGTGTGACATGATCTGATCAATGATGATTTTTAGCATAATTATCTCTTAGTTTTCAGTTATATATGTAGTAGAGACTACACTATATATCCTTAATAAGATTCCATGCAAGTAAGCTGGAATTAAGCACTAGAGAGTGCTACTTCATTAGGAAAATAAAGGATGGTATTCGATGCCTACTTTATGATGAGATTCTTAAAAGATCTCATTTCTGAGAATGTGATTCTTGGAGGATTGGGACTCTTGAGAATCAAGATTAAAATGAAGTGAAGGAACTCATTTAATCTTGAGAAGATAATGACGCTCCTGAAATCAGAAACTAAAAGGACAATTAAAGATGAAACACTAATACCTCTTCAAATGAGTTTGAGGATGTATTCCATGTGCCGATTAAGTCTGACAATGATTGGACTTCATGTGATGAAGCTCCTAAGGATCATGACATGGAAAGATGGATATTAGCAATAAAGTCTAAAGTAAACTTCATATACAAGTGTTGTATATGGACCCTCGAGGATCCACCTATATGGGTAAGACCCATAAAGGTGTAAATGGATCTTCAAGAGAAGAGGGAACCTGATGAGAAGGTATAGATATAGACCTTCAAAGCTTGGTTCATAGCCATAAGCTACACACCGGAAGAGAAGACATTGCTTGCAATGAGACTTGCTCTTCGGTAACCATGCTTAAATGTGCAAGCTAAAGAAACTCCATTTGTGGACTCAAATAAGCTTCTTGTAGTTGGAACATCAGATTTGATGAAATCATAAGTGTAATGATTTCAGATAGAATCTTGATGTACCATGTGAAGCTTAGTGGGAGTGCCATGGTGTTCATTATGCTAAATGTAGATAATATCCTAATCATTTAGAATGATATAAGGATGATAATTAAGTGTTTTATAGACTGGCTATTCCATACCTTAAGATATGATCTCAAGAATCCTCTTAGATCTTAGTTCTGAAGGAGTTCAGAGGCAAAGAAAAGAGGGTATTGAGACTGTCACATTTGTAGTACGCCTTGGACATATTCCATTCTTGGAAATTCCAAGAAAGGCTTTCTTCCCTTGAGATTTGGTACTGACCTATCTAAAGGGATAGCACCTCAAAGAGTTGAGCAAGTGAATGCTAGAACTGCTTGCACTTGTGCATCAAATACGGAAAGCTAAGTGTGTGCTAGATGTGTACAAAAGCCAGATATCTACCATGCAGTGGGAGTAGCAAAGTGTTGCTTATCCTACTATGGAGAGAAAACACTTGATTGCAGTAATAACAAAATCTTCATAGATGACAAGAATTTTGAGATAGTGATCTCAAAGTCATGTCTTCAAAAGCTTAAGACTTTATAGATAGAGATCTCAAAGGTCTTAACTGTGGATACCTTAAGAGATAGTGATCTCCCGGAATAAGGGTATTCTAATAAGGATTATGGAAATACTGGTTATAATAGTTATTGAGCAATAGTGTCAAGGACACTATAACCGCTTTGACTAGATTGAGTATTGGTTGCATCAGATGCCAACATTCGTATTGGATGCGAGCACTATTACCTAGGGATATGCAAGTGTCGTAAAAGGACTTGGCATAGTCTTTTGGGAACAGAGTGACTGATATGCTTACCTAGCTATTTCTAAATAGCCTATGATTGTCACATGAGTGTGGGTTTAAATGATTAGCCCACTAATGGCTCTTTGGGCTAGTGGGAGATTGTTGGACATGTGAGCCCACGACGAGCCATTATGCAATAAATATTATTGAAAATATCATTCCCTGATCTGAAATGAAGAATAAATAATTTGCATAATAGGTCCCTTTGTACAATTAGGGTTATGTACCATGGCTATCTTAATGATCATACAGCTATTGATTCAAGTATTGAATCATAGAGGCTGGTGCTTGGATGAATATCTAAAGAGTTAGATTGAGGACTCATTAAGCACCATCAAATGATTGTTAAGATGTGATCTCCAGCTTGAGTAGGAGATGGCAATCCTTTCTCACATAGGCTGATATCTGACCGACCTCTTGATGCAGGTCCTCTGCATAGGAATAGAGATTCAGAGGTGTCAGATTAGTTAGGTCAATGGGTTGACTTAACGAGATCGAGATAACCTAAGTCCTATGTTGAATGCTGTCACAGCATAGGCACGTATCCTTTGATCGGAGACAGATGTATTACTATATGTCTGAGTATGTACATTTGGCAGACCGATAGGTTGATGACCAAACCAAGGTCTATACACCGGCGAGCTGGTGGGCATATAAGGGCATATGAGTAATACGATCTCCCAAAGGGATCATACAGGTTCACTACTGAACCGGAAGACATGAGCTCACTCATGAGATATTGGGAAGAATCAAATTCCATGCACGGTCGTCTCGCTTTGGAAGCTTGACTGAATTTGTAGGTTTGATATATACTTTTGGAAAGTATATAATCAAGACGTAGGTATGATATATGCTTTTGGAAAGTATATGATCGATACCAAATCCCACTGATCAAATGAGAAACTTAGTGATCAAACCCTGAAGAAGACAGTGTAAAATTGATCTTGATCTTCGGGTTGACCATGGGTCTTCCAGTATGCAGGATGTACAGGTATTGGGAATACCAGAGGGTGATGTGATCATAAACGATTGTATATCCGTGACGCTTCCATTCCGAGGGAGTGATGAAACAAGTCTGGATTTTAGTGACTCCTTTTCAGTAGAGAAGCAATCTGATCTTAGTCCAAGTGTTGGACATTGGTCTGAATGAGATTCAGATACAATGAGAAGATTAGATTTGCGGTCTTGATTTAATCAAGCATCTATGGGAGGTCCGTAAGATTTGGATTTGAGATGAGATCTCAACATCCAAGTCACTATACGTGGAACAATATAATCGCCCTGTCCTTATCTCCAAGTATCTGCGGAGAAAGCACATTATTCTTGAAGGAGTTCGAGAATAATTCATTTGATGAAATTCATATCCAAGCAAGTAGAACTTGATGATTAAATGAGATTTAATTATCAAGCTTAATGTGAATATGATTCATATTGTGAGAATGATTATCCAAGATAATTAAATGGGATTTAATTATCAAGAGAATGTGGAGATTATTATCCATAATTTTTGTGTATTATAAATATGATTTATAATATACATATATTCAAGAGAGAGAAATTTAGTAAATAACATTTGTTAATTATTAAATGTGGATTGGATTCACATTTGTTAATTAACTGGAAATGTCATTTACAAATTAGTTTGGGATGTGAATATGATTCACATAATTTTCGATGGCATGTTTGAAATATTCACAAATTAATTTGGAATTAATTTTGTGGATAACTATGTGATAATAGTTATCACAAATTATTAAGAGATAATATGATATAATAAAAGGAGATAATAAGACACCATGATGAGGTGGCGTCACCCATGAAAAAGTCATGGGTGACTCCCCATTTTTAGCAGGCTACAATATCTCCATTTCATTATCTTGATTAATTTCTTAACTAATTTATTTATGTTAAATTAAAAATGTGCTGATAATGTTGCAACATATATTTAATTTAATTATAAATAAATGTTGTTGGTTTTAACCAACAATAATTATAGCCTTTGATTTTACATGGACCAAGCCTGGCCGTTGGATTCATGTGTCCCATGGATTGAGATCCATTGGATCCTAAACTAATATGAAAGGAGGGCTAGGGTAGCCTTCCAAGGTACATTATTAAGAGTTGTACAAGGTTATAACTCTCTCTCTCTCTCTCTCTCTCATATTCTCACCTCTCTCTTTCTCTCCTCCAAAAGGATGGCCGTCCATCTTGTGGGTAGAAAGGAGAGACTCTCGGCATTCGCCTTCATCGACTCGAAGATCTACTTCTTCTTTGGAGTTTCTTACTCTAAAGGAAGACGACGGATTTCTTTTGACGAAATCGGGGGAGCCATCGCTTGGATCTTCATCGAGGATTACGAGGAAGACGCTACTCATCATCGTGCCCGCAAGTGCGTTCTTCGTGGATCGGACTTGAGACAGGAGGATCTCTACTTTTGGATCTCACGATCACAACCACGCTTCAAGAGGTATTTCTTACACTTTGAGGTTTGATGAAATGATCCGAGAAGTGTTCTCGTGATCATGTGGTTTCATCTTAGATTTTAAAATTTTAATTTCTGCCACACCTAGCATCTAGTGCGACTAGTTGCTCTGATTGCACTTGATGCGATCGACACGCTTCCATGATACGCTTAAGGATACTCAATATCCTTCAAGTGGTATCCGAGCCAGGTTGAATAAGGTTTTGGATATGATCCGTAGACCTTAGACGATTTGGTTCTTGAAAGGGTTGCGAAATTTTTACTGCATTTCAATTTTCGCACCTCTGTCTAATTGAATTTTTCAGTACTGTTTAAAATGTTTAAACACGAAATTTTCATTATATTTTGTTCCCCATTAATTAAGGAAAACATAGGATTTGAGTTTGTGAAATTTGGACTTCATTTTCTCAAGATATGGCTTTTTGAATATGCCTATATTCACTGTTCCGGGAACTGCGGATTTAAACGTAATTAATGAAATAATTACGGTTTTAGTCCACCTCGAAATGCATGAATTATCACTGGATTCTTTAACAAATCAAATAGGAAATCTTTGGAAATTGAGTTTGCATTTTTTGGATTTAAATTGATCAAGATAAGTTAATTTTAGTGATTGGGGGTCATTGCTGGAAATTAACATTTTTTGATCTTGAACCTTGTGATAAGTCATTCAATTATCACGATGAAAATTAATTGTTAATTTTATGGAATAATTAGTGATAAATATTTGTGAAATATTTAAGGAGACAATTATTTCATTGAATGACATTTGCCCAAATCACAATGATGAGATAATTGATCTTGATCATTGGTTCATCAACAAACATTGATTTCATGAAAAACCTTAGTTTATCCTACAATAGTTGTAGGACAATATTTACATGAAAAACCCTCTTGCTTAAATAGGATTAGGAATTTGTTTAGCAAATCTCCTTATAATATAATCAAAATTATTTTGATGTATATTATATGGTATAATTTCGGTTGAAAAATCGATGAGCATCTCAAAGTACATGATCTATCTGGTATTATCCTTTCCCGAGGCGGATGTGGTGCCTAGTCACAGAGCATTGGGGTCATGGGTTGCAATGTATGTGGTCCATCCCACTCTCGTCGGTACTGGCCATGACAACGGGTAGGGACTGTATAATGCTGGAGAAAGTCAATGTGTATTTTTCTAATTATTAAAATTCGAATAATATGTACTTTGAGATTATACCTACTATTCGAGTAAAAGACATGTTTGTTGATTGATAAATTGGATTGATGATTGATTTAATGTGATTAAATTAATTATATCCAATAAACACTCTATTATGAATAGATGTGTATTTCCCTTGGAAGAATTAATTATGTGAATATGATTCACGATAATTAATTATAAATTTTGAATATGAGGTGGAGGATCACATAAGTGACATCCATGGTCTCCCATCAAGGCAAAGGATTCCGTCGCCAGTTGTTGTGTATAGGAGACGCCTGTCCGAAGTGACAGATCCTGTACATGGTTTAATTGGATCGGGTTCTTTGCTTCTCGAAAGAGTAAGGCCGTATACGTAGTGACCCCAATATCGGGTCCTCATATTATTGGGGCGATATTGGATTACGTATAGCGAGTATTAAGCCTGTTGACGGTTGGTTCAATTAATGACGTGTCAACATCATCTTAGGGGTGGTGGACTCGGGTGTTAAAGACCGAATTGGGAGATGCAAGTTGGACTTGCAAGGCGGAATGTGTTCCCGCTTCTTTTTATCGGAGTCCAGGTTCTTATATTATTGGGATGTGACAAAGATAGGAAAGGAGATCCCAGATCTTGCTAGAGATATAATGGTAAGTATATCTCTTACATTGAAAGTGATTAAGGGAATGAACTTTCGGTGTTGACAAGGCAAGACAACTTTGATATAAAATTCCTAAATCAAAGTAAAATATGTATATATATAATATAACCTTATGCAAATTTCTTATTTCATATAATCTTTCATTAAACCCACTCAATGTTATACTCAATAATAACCAGTAAAATATCACGGATTGGACTCATGATCCAGATATTATACTTGCAATTGGACACATAATATATGTGGTTGCAATGTGCAAGTTTCCTCAACATAATGAGGTATGACAATTAAATAACACAATAAGACATCACCTTAGGGTTTGTATGTCTCTATAGTCTTGATCTTTCATCGAGTGTACATTGGAAGTGACATGTCAATGGTGATCGTAATTGTCGAATAATCCTTATAAAATATAAGAAGATATTTTGGCATACATATATGCTCTAGACATTTAATCCTGAATGACATGGTTCTCTGCATTGTGCAGAATGGTGGCTCGAAAGAGATGATGTATTCAAAATGTTCGAATACCTACCTCAACCTAAGTCTTTAAGAGTTAAGATGTATGTAGATATGATGAGTGTCATCATTCTACTATCTATACTCAAGTCAATCGTGAAGCTTCATAATAATCATTTTGAATGAATTTAATGAAGCATATAAATGTTGAAATGCTCTTGTATTGAATCCTTTGAATTCAACATAAGAGATTCTTTGTCTTGAACAATGGTTGTTTATAGATGAAGAGAGCGCAGTGGAAGCATGGGTCGGACCCGAATAAGAAGGAAAGTCAAAGAGTTGACCTACTTCTGTGACTTTCATATGACATCCAAAGAGTTGGATGAATGCCAATACTGCAATAGGTTGATGTGTTGATAGTGTTGTTGGAAATGCGAGCCCACGGCGAGCCATTATGCAATAAATGTTATTGCAAATATCATTCCCAGATCTGAAATAAAGAATAAATAATTTGCATAATAGGTCCCCTGGTACAATTAGGTTTATGTACCATGGCCATCTTAATAATCATACAGCTATTGATTCAACTATTGAATCATAGAGGCTGGTGCTTGGATGAATATCTAAAGAGTTAGATTGAGGACTCATCAAGCACCGTCAAATGATTGTTAAGAGATGATCTTCAGCCTTGGTAGGAGATGGCAATCTTTATCTCTGAAGCTGATATCTGACCGACCTCTTGATGCAGGTCCTCTGCATAGGAATAGAGATTCGGAGGTGTCAGATTAGTTCTTTCAAAGAGTTGACTTAACGAGATCGAGATAACCAAAGTCCTATATCGTATGCTGTCATGATATAGGCGCGCGTCCTCTGACCGGAGACAGATGTGTTACAATATGTCTGAGTGTGTACATTTGGCAGACCAATAGGTTGATAACCTAATCAAGGTCTATACACCGGCGCGCTGGTGTGCACATAAGGGCATATGAGTAATACGATCTCTCAAAGGGATCATACAGGTTCAGTTACTGAACCGAAAGACAAGAGCTCACTCATGAGATATTGGGAAGAATCAAATTTCATGCGCATGGTCGTCTCGCTTTGGAAGCTTGACTGAATTTGTAGGTTTGATATATACTTTTAGTATATGATCAAGACCTAGGTATGATATATGCTTTTGGAAAGTGTATGATCGATACCAACTCCCAATGATCGAATGAGAAATATACTGATAAAACCAGGAAGTAGACAGTATAAAGTTGATCCGATACTTCGGGTTTAGTCTGAGTCTTCCAGTATGCAGGATGTACAGGTATTGGGAATACCTGAGGGTGATTTGATCATAAACGATTGTATAACCATGACGCTTCCATTCCTAGGGAGTGATGAAACGGGTTTGGATTTTAGTGACTCCTCTCAGTAGAGAAGTGATCTGATCTTGGTCCAAGTGTTGGACATTGATCTGAATGTGATTCAGATACAATGAGAAGATTAGATTTACGGTCTTGATTTAATCAAGCATCTATGAGAGGCCTGCGATCTGGATTTGAGATATGATCTCAATATCCATGTCACTATACGTGGAACAATACAATCGCCCTGTCCTTATCTCCAAGTATCTGAGGAGAAATAGCATTGTTCTTAAATGGTTTAAGAACAAATCCATAATATCTAAGCAAGGAGAAGTTGATAATTAAATGTGATTTAATTATCATGATGTATGAGAAATTATCCAATATGATTAAATGTGATTTAATTATTATGGATAAGAATAATGTGGATAGTAATATCCAATTATTTATAATATGTTATAAATGTGATTTATAATATATTAGAGAGAGTTAAATATAATTTATATTAGTAGATTAATTATTAATGTGTATTGGATACACATTGTCTAATTAATTGAAAATATAAATTACATTTTGTTTTGGGTTGTGAATATGATTCACAATATTCCAATGTCAAGATTGCAATATTACCAAAATTAATTGAGAATTATTTTTGGTGAATAAAATACCAACAAATAATTGTTGGAAAATAAGTTGAGAGAAAAACAAGGAGATGTGCAATCTCATGGGGATCCATGAGATTGCCCTCCCCATATGGGAAGGAGGGGGCGGCACCAATTCCTTTATGGAATTGGTGGCCGTCCACTCCCCCTATTGGGGAAGGTGGATCTTATTTGTTTTTCCACTCCTTATTTGGTTGGTTTAATTTGGTATTAATATATATTTGATTTATCAAATATATTTAATCAAAATTAAATCACAAGTTGTTGGTTTCACCAACAACAATCTTGACCATTGGATTGACATAAATCAATCTCATCCATTGATTTTATATGTCCCATGGATTGAGATCCATGGATCCTAAAACCCTATAAATAGAGAGGCATACCATGCTCTCTCTTGACACACATGCTATTGTAGCAAACAACTCTCTCTATCTTTCTCATACTCGACAGCCCTCTCTCTCCCTCTCTTCTTGGTGGCCATCCACCTTGGTGGAGAGAATCGTCGACGCCCGCGCCATCGTGCTTCCGCTTCGACTCTCTGCGGTTCTTCGTCTTCTCGGAGTGCTTCACTCATGAAGGATACGTTTGATCTCGTGCGACGAGATCAGGAGCAACCGCGCTTGGATCAACTTGGATTGCGAGGACACCGCGACTCATCTCCGCGCTCGCAAGCCATTACTCCGACGATCGGACTTGAGACAGGAGGTCTCTTTTCGTAGCGACTTGATCAACCACGCTTCAAGAGGTATTTCATTATACTTGCTGTGGTTATAGATGAAACGATTTGATAATGGTTCTCGGATCATGTGGTTTCATCGTATTAAAATTTTTAAATTCCGTTGCACCGAACAACTAGTACGACTAGTCGTTCTTCGTCGTATCCGATATGACGATCACGCTTCCGTGATGCGCTTGAGGATTTCTCCATATCCTTCAAGTGGTATCAGAGCCTTAGGTCGACGGTTTCGAATATGATTCGAAAAACCGAGGACGACTTGGGTTCGTTTAGGTCGCAAAAGTTTTCATCGCATTTGATTTCGCAGATCTGTTTAGTAAATAAATTCGGCACTGTTTAAATTGTTTAAACACGAATTTAATACTTGGATTTTGTTCCCCATTAAATAAGGAAACCATAGGAACTGAGTTTGCGTAAATCGGATTTCGTATGCTCTAGTTATGGTTGTTTTAATGAACATGTATGCACTGTTGCGGGACAGTAGATTTTAACATGATTAAAGAGTTAATTACTGTTATCATATGCCTCGAAATGCGTGCAACTCTACTTAGGTTCTGTTCTAAATCAAGTTAGAAATCTATGAAAATTGAGTTTGCTTAATTTGGATTTAAATTGATTGAGATATGTTAATTTTAGTGAGTAGGGGTCCTTACTGAAATTACATTCCTAATCTAGAACCAAGTGATTGTCAATTAGTGAAATTAATTGTTAATTTCGTGAAATAATCTTGAAAAATATTTGTGAAATATTGAAACATGATTATTTGCCTAATTGACTTGGCCCCAACCAATTAATTGATTAGATTTGATCTAAATCATAATTGGAAACCACAATCTTCAAACTTGATGCTTGAATAGGATTTGGGAATTTGTCTAGCAAATTTCCTTATAATCAAAAATGTTTTGATTATTACTATATGGTACAATTTCGTTGAAGAACCGATGATCATCTCAAGTACAAATTAATCAATTTGGCATTATCCTTTCCCGAGGCGGATATGGTGCCTAGTCGGAGAGCATTGGGGTTGCGGGTTGCAACATATGTGGTCCGTCCCACTCTCGTCGGTACTGGCCATGACAGCGGGTAGGGCCGGGATAATGTACGAGGGATTAAGATGTATTTTTCTAATTATTAAAATTCGAATTAATACGTATTTTGAGATATTACCATATATATATATTCAAGTAAAATAATCAAGTTTGATTGATTGAATTGGATTGATAATTAATTTAATATGATTAAATTGATTATGTCCAATTGAAATACTCTAATATGATTAGAGCTAATAATTCCCTTGGAAGAATTAATTATGTGAATGTGATTCACGATAATTAATTAAAATTTGAATATGATATGGAGGATCACATAAGTGACATCCATGGTCTCCCGTCAAGGCGGAGGGTTCCGTCGCCAGTGATTGCATGTGGGAGACGCCTGTCCGAAGTGACAGCTCCTGTGTGCAAGCGCATCTGGATCGGGCTCTTTGCTTCTCGAAAGAGTAAGGCCGTATGCGTAGTGACCCCAATATCGGATCCTCATATTATTGGGGCGATATTGGATTGCGCATAGCGAGTACTATTCCTGTTGACGGTTGGTTCAATTAACGACGGGTCAACATCGCCTTAGGAGTGGTGGGCCTGGGTGTTAAAGACCAAATTGGGAAATGCAAGTTGGACTTGCAAAGCGGAATGTGTTCCCGCTTCTTTTTATCTGAGTTGCAGATTCTCATATTATTGGAATGTAACAAAGATAAGGAAGGAGATCCCAGATCTTGTTGAGATATAATGGTAAGTATATCTCTTACATTGAAAGTGATTAAGGGAATGAACTTTCATAGTTGACATGGCAAGACAACTTTGATATAAAAATTCCTAAATCAAAGTAAAAAGTGTATATATATTTATATAAATTTATGCGAATTTCTTATTTCAGATAATCCTTCATTAAAACCCACTCAATGATATACTCAATAATAACCAGTGAAATATCTTGGATTGGACTCATGATCCAGATATTGTACTTGCAAATGGACACATAATGTATGTGGTTGCAATGTGCAAGTTTCCTCATAATATTGAGGAATGACAATTAAATAGATAATAGGACTACAACCCTAGGGTTTGTATGTCTCTATAGTCTTGATCTCTCATCGGATGTACTTTGGAAGTGACATGTCGATGATGATCGCAATTGTCAAATAATCCTTATAAAATTAATGAAGATATTCTGGCATACATATGTGCTCTTGACATTTAACATGAATGAGATGGTTCACTGCATCATGCAGAATGGTGGCTCTATAAGAGATGATGTATTCAAATTGTTTGAGTACCTACCTGAACCTATGTTTTAAGAGTTTAGATGGATGTAGATGATGAGTGTCATCATTCTACTATCTATACTCTAGTCATTCATGAAGCTTCATAGTATTCATATTGTATGAATTTAATGAAGCATGTATAAATGTTGAAATGATCTTACATTGAATTCTTTTGAATTTAACGTAAGAGATCCTTAGTCTTGAGCAATGGTTGCTCATAGATAAAGGGAGCACAGTGGAAGCATGGGTTGGACCCAAGAAAGAAGGAAAGTCAAAGAGTTGACTGGACTTCTATGACTTCCATATGACATCCAAAGAGTTGGATGAATGCCAATACTGCAATAAGTTGATGTGTTGATAGTATGACTATCAAGTCTGTCTAGAACCCTTAGAGAAGGAATCGGATAGAGCATCAAAATAATCTACATAAATCATTGAAATTGACTTTCTTATTTAATAAGATAGAGTCTAATAATTGTATCTCAATCTTCTGATGACATTTGCAATAGGTTGCATATGTTTTAGAAGACCAAAAAATTTGATCTTAAGGTCTATAGTTATACACATGGATATTGATGCAGTTGTTGCAACAATCTCTGCTGGATTGATAGACTTGTTAATTTCAGTGGGAGAGCCCTTAGTCTTAGAGAATGTCTCTATGACCTAGACATTAGAATACACTCATTGTTTGTTTCTAAATGTTGGAAATAAACATGAATTCTGGAATGGACCTATCATAAAGAGTTATGATGGAGATATTTCAGATAGTAATCTAAAATCTAGTGGACTCCACAAAATTAGAAAATTAATGAATGGTTCATTAAGATTTCTAAATACTGAAATTAAACCTCAAGATCAATAGGAGGATGAAGATCATTTGACAATGATCTAGCATCAAGCCTTGGACATTTGTCTATTGATTTGATCGATAGACTAGTAAGAAATGAAACTTTAGAATGTCTAAAATTTCAAAACTTACATACTTATGAATATTGTATTCAAAGTAAAATGTCCAATACACCCTTCTTTGGGAAAGGTGTAAGATGTCAAGGTATTCAGGATCTCATACATATTGATGTATGCGGATCATCTATATCATAGTAACATTATGGATATGTGATATCTATTGATGATTATGTATGATATGAGATTTCTTCTCTTCACCTAAGAAACCTTTGAAATGTTCAAAGATTTCATTATTTTTGGTTTAGAACCAAATTTTGAAGGAAGATAAAATGAATTTGATCTAACTAGGTAGCAAGTACCTACTAGATAAATTCGAAGAATACCTTATGGAGATATGAATATCATTTCTATCTCAACCCTCCTAACACACCTTAACTAAATAGAGTTATAGGTAGATACAATTGGATCATGTGTGACATGATCTTATCAATGATGAATTTTAGCATAATTATCCCTTAGTTTCCAGGTATATATGTGTAGTAGAGACTACAATGTATATCCCTAATAAGGTTTCATGTATGTTGGAATCTAGCACTTGAGAGTGCTGCTTCATTAGGAAAATAAAGGATGGTATTGGATACCTACTTTATGACCTTGAGATTCTTAAAGTATTCCATCTCTGAGAATGTGATTCTTAGAGGTTGAGACTCTTGAGAATCAAGATGAAAATGAAGTGTAGGAACTCATTTATCTTGAGAAGATAATGAGGCTCCTGAAATTGGAAACTAAGAGGACAATTAAAGATGAAACACTAATACCTCTTCAAATGAGTTTGAGGATGGATTCCATGTGTCAGAGAAATATGACAATGTTCGGATTACATGTGATGAAATTCCTGAGGATCATAACATGGATAGATGGATGTTAGCAATAAAAGTCTAATGTAGACTTCATATACAAGTGTTGTATATGGACCCTCGAGGATCTAACTATATGGGTAAGACCTGTAAAGGTGTAAATGGATCTTCAAGAGAAAGGGAACCTGATGAGAAGGTAGAGACCTTCAAAGCACGGTTCGTAGCCATGAGCTACACATCGGAAGGGAAGACATTGCTTGCAATGAGACTTGCTCTTCGGTGACCATGCTTAAAACAGTCAGAATATTGCTAACCTTAGCTACACAACTTGACTATTGCATCTTCAAGATGTAAGTCAATATTGCATTCCTCTATGAATACCTCCCTGAGATATTCACATGAAGTAGCCCCAGGGCTTCATGGTTGAGAAAAGTAAGATGCGAAAGCTAAGGAATCCATCTATGGACTCACATAAGCTTCTTGAAGTTGGACCATAAGATTTGATGAAATTATAAATGTTATGAATTCGAATAAAATCTTAATGAACCATGTGAAGCTTAGTGGGAGTGCCTTTGTGTTCATCGTGCTAAATGTAGATAATATCCTAATCATTTAGAATGATATAAGGATGATAATAAGTGGTTTATAGACTGGCTATTCCATATCTTGAAATATGATTTCAAAGATACCTCTTAGATCTTAGTTCTGAAGTTGTTCAGAAGCCAAGAGAAGAGGATAATTGGACTGTCACATTTGTATCCATTTACCCTACTACTACTCATGACGCATCATCAAATACTCCAACACTCCCCCTCAAGCTGGAGCATATGCATAGCTTGGACAAACAAAAAGAAACTCAACTCAACCCTACAGGACACTACGGACAATATCAACCCAACACGCACACTGCTGTAGTCGAGGACGTTGCTTCTCATGTCGTGCAGGTGAGGAGGACGAACGGGATGGAGTGTGAGTCTTCTGAATCTCCTCGTCGGAGAGCATGTGCTCTGAACTGCGCCTGTCAGAGTCACTGAAACTGGAAAATGAGTCTCCTCGTCGGAGTACTCTGGCCCACCATGATATGTGGACAACTGCTCCATCTCTGAAAAGGGCCGAACTGAAAAGGAGCCGTGGTTGTGCAATCCTCGTCGGAGTCCACGGTCGTTGGAGAATGGAGTCTAAAATAAGTCTCCTCGTCGGAGAACTGGGTCTCTCCCATCTGGCTCAGAGAATGGTGCACTGCTCGGAAATAAAACACTTGGTTGCAGTAATAGCAAAATCTTTATAGATGACAAGATTTTTGAGATAATGATTTCAAAGTCTTATCTTCAAAAGCTTGAGACTTTATAGATAAAGATCTAGAAAGTCTTAACTGTAGATACCTTAAGAGATAGTGATCTCCAGGAAAAAGGGTATTCTGATAAGGATTATGGAAATACTGGTTAAGATAATTGTTAGGTTGTAGTATCAAAGACACTGTAATTAACTAGATTGAGTATTGGTTGCATAAGATGCAACATTCGCATTAGATGCGAGCACGGTTACTGGGGATATGCAAGTGCCGTAAAAGGACTTGGCGTAGTCTCGCAGGAACAGAGTGACTGATCAGCTTACCTAGCTATTTTCTAAATAGCCTATGATTGTCACATGAGTGCGTTTTTAAATGATTAGCCCATTAATGGCTCTTTGGGCTAGTGGGAGATTGTTGGAAATGCGAGCCCACGACGAGCCATTATGCAATAAATGTTATTGCAAATATCATTCCCAGATCTGAAATAAAGAATAATTAATTTGCATAATAGGTCCCTTAGTACAATTAGGGTTATGTACCATGGCCATCTTAATAATCATACAACTATTGATTCAACTATTGAATCATAGAGGCTGGTGCTTGGATGAATATCTAAAGAGTTAGATTGAGGACTCATCAAGCACCGTCAAATGATTGTCAAGAGATGATCTCCAGCCTGTGTAGGAGATGGCAATCTTTATCTCTGAAGGTTGATATATGACCGACCTCTTAATGCAGATCCTCTGCATAGGAATAGAGATTCAGAGGTGTCAGATTAGTTATTTCAAAGAGTTGACTTAACGAGATCGAGATAACCAAAGTCCTATATCGTATGCTGTCATGATATAGGCGCGCATCCTCTGACCGGAGACAGATGTGTTACTATATGTCTGAGTGTGTACATTTGGCAGACCAATAGGTTGATGACCTAATCAAGGTCTATACACCGGCGCGCTGGTGTGCACATAAGGGCATATGAGTAATACAATCTCTCAAAGGGATCATACATGTTCAGTTACTGAACCGGAAGACATGAGCTCACTCATGAGATATTGGGAAGAATCAAATTCCATGCGCATGGTCGTCTCGCTTTGGAACCTTGACTGAATTTGTAGGTTTGATATATACTTTTAGTATATGATCAAGACCTAGGTATGATATACGCTTTTGGAAAGTGTATGATCGATACTAACTCCCAATGATCGAATGAGAAACTTACTGATAAAACCATGAAGTAGACAGTATAAAGTTGATCCGATACTTCAGGTTTAGTCTGAGTCTTCCAGTATGCAGGATGTACAGGTATTGGGAATACCTGAGGGTGATTTGATCATAAACGATTGTATAACCATGACGCTTCCATTCCTAGGGAGTGATGAAACGGGTCTGGATTTTAGTGACTCCTCTCAGTAGAGAAGTGATCTGATCTTGGTCCAAGTGTTGGACATTGATCTGAATGTGATTCAGATACAATGAGAAGATTAGATTTACGGTCTTGATTTAATCAAGCATCTATGAGAGGCCTGCGATCTGGATTTGAGATATGATCTCAATATCCATGTCACTATACGTGGAACAATACAATCGCCCTGTCCTTATCTCCAAGTATCTGAGGAGAAATAGCATTGTTCTTAAATGGTTTAAGAACAATTCCATAAGATCTAAGCAAGGAGAAGTTGATAATTAAATGTGATTTAATTATCATGATGTATGAGAAATTATCCAATATGATTAAATGTGATTTAATTATTATGGATAAGAATAATGTGTATAGTAATATCCAATTATTCATAATATGTTATAAATGTGATTTATAATATATTAGAGAGAGTTAAATATAATTTATATTAGTAGATTAATTATTAATGTGTATTGGATACACATTGTCTAATTAATTGAAAATGTAAATTACATTTTGTTTTGGGTTGTGAATATGATTCACAATATTCCAATGTCAAGATTGCAATATTCCCAAAATTAATTGAGAATTATTTTTGGTGAATAAAATACCAACAAATAATTGTTGTAAAATAAGTTGAGAGAAAAAAAGGAGATGTGCAATCTCATGGGGATCCATGAGATTGCCCTCCCCGTATGGGAAGGAGGGGGCGACACCAATTCCTTTATGGAATTGGTGGCCGTCCACTCCCCCTAATGGGGAAGGTGGATCTCATTTGTTTTTCCACTCCTTATTTGGTTGGTTTAATTTGGTATTAATATATATTTGATTTATCAAATATATTTAATCAAAATTAAATCACAAGTTGTTGGTTTCACCAACAACAATCTTGACCATTGGATTGACATAAATCAATCTCATCCATTGATTTTATATGTCCCATGGATTGAGATCCATGGATCCCAAAACCCTATAAATAGAGAGGCATACCATGCTCTCTCTTGACACACATGCTATTGTAGCAAACAACTCTCTCTCTCTCTCTTTCTCATACTCGACAACCCTCTCTCTCCCTCTCTTCTTGGTGGCCGTCCACCTTGGTGGAGAGAATCGTCGACGCCCGCGCCATCGTGCTGCTGCTTCGACTCTCTGCGGTTCTTCGTCTTCTCGGAGTGCTTCACTCATGAAGTAGACGTTTGATCTCGTGCGATGAGATCAGGAGCAACCGCGCTTGGATCAACTTGGATTGCGAGGACACCGCGACTCATCTCCGCGCTCGCAAGCCTACTATGGAGAGAAAACACTTGATTGCAGTAATAACAAAATCTTCATAGATGACAAGAATTTTGAGATAGTGATCTCAAAGTCATGTCTTCAAAAGCTTAAGACTTTATAGATAGAGATCTAAAAGGTCTTAACTGTGGATACCTTAAGAGATAGTGATCTCCCGGAATAAGGGTATTCTAATAAGGCTTATGGAAATACTGGTTATAATAGTTATTGAGCAATAGTGTTAAGGACACTATAACTGCTTTGTCTAGATTGAGTATTGGTTGCATCAGATGCAACATTCGCATTGGATGTAAGCACTATTACCTAGGGATATGCAAGTATCGTAAAAGGACTTGGCATAGTCTTTTGGGAACAGAGTGACTGATATGCTTTCCTAGCTATTTCTAAATAGCCTATGATTGTCACATGAGTGTGGGTTTAAATGATTAGCCCATTAATGGCTCTTTGGACTAGTGGGAGATTGTTGGACATGTGAGCCCACGGCGAGCCATTATGTAATAAATGTTATTGCAAATATCATTCCCTGATCTGAAATGAAGAATAAATAATTTACAAAATAGGTCCCTCTGTACAATTAGGGTTATGTACCATGGCTATCTTAATGATCATACAGCTGTTGATTCAATTATTGAATCATAGAGGCAGGTGCTTGGATGAATATCTAAAGAGTTAGATTGAGGACTCATCAAGCACCATCAAATGATTGTTAAGATGTGATCTCCAGCCTGAGTAGGAGATGGCAATCCTTTCTCACATAGGCTGATATCTGACCGACCTCTTGATGCAGGTCCTCTGCATAGGAATAGAGATTCGGAGGTGTCAGATTAGTTAGGTCAATGGGTTGACTTAACAAGATCGAGATAACCTGTCTTATGTTGAATGCTGTCATAGCATAGGCACGTATCCTCTGATCGGAGACAGATGTATTACTATATGTCTGAGTATGTACATTTGGCAGACCGATAGGTTGATGACCTAACCAAGGTCTATACACCGGCGAGCTGGTGTGCATATAAGGGCATATGAGTAATTCGATCTCTCAAAGGGATCATACAGGTTCACTACTGAACCGGAAGACATGAGCTCACTCATGAGATATTGGGAAGAATCAAATTCCATGCGTCATCTCGCTTTGGAAGCTTGACTGAATTTGTAGGTTTGATATATACTTTTGGAAAGTATATGATCAAGATCTAGGTATGATATATGCTTTTGGAAAGTATATGATCGATACCAAATCCCAATGGTCAAATGAGAAACTTAGTGATCAAACCCTGAAGAAGACAGTGTAAATTTGATCTTGATCTTCGGGTTGACCATGGGTCTTCCAGTATGCAGGATGTACAGGTATTGGGAATACCTGAGGGTGATGTGATCATAAACGATTGTATATCCATGACGCTTCCACTCTGAGGGAATGATGAAACAGGTCTGGATTTTGGTGACTCCTTTTCAGTAGAGAAGCAATCTGATCTTAGTCCAAGTGTTGGACATTGGTCTGAATGAGATTCAGATACGATGAGAAGATTAGATTTGCGGTCTTGATTTAATCAAGCATCTATGGGAGGTTCGTAAGATCTGGATTTGAGATGAGATCTCAACATCCAAATCACTATACGTGGAACAACACAATTGCCCTGTCCTTATCACCAAGTATCAGCGGAGAAAGCACATTATTCTTGAAGGAGTTCGAGAATAATTCATTTGATGAAATTCATATCCAAGCAAGTAGAACTTGATGATTAAATGAGATTTAATTATCAAGCTTAATATGAATATGATTCATATTGTGAGAATGATTATCCAAGATAATTAAATGGGATTTAATTATCAAGAGAATGTGGATATTATTATCCATAATATTTATGTATTATAAATATGATTTATAATATACATATATTCAAGAGAGAGAAATTTAGTAAATAACATTTATTAATTATTAAATGTGGATTGGATTCACATTTGTTAATTAACTGGAAATGTCATTTACAAATTAGTTTGGGATGTGAATATGATTCACATAATTTTCAATGGCATGATTAAAATATTCACAAATTATTTTGGAATTAATTTTGTGGATAACTATGTGATAATAGTTATCACAAATTATTAAGAGATAATATGATATAATAAAAGGAGATAATAAGCCACCATGATGAGGTGGCGTCACCCATGAAAAAGTCATGGGTGACTCCCCATTTTTAGGAGGCTACATTATCTCCATTTTATTATCTTGATTAATCTCTTAACTAATTTATTTATGTTAAATTAAAAATGTGTTGATAATGTTGCAACATATATTTAATTTAATTATAAATAAATGCTGTTGGTTTTAACCAACAATAATTATAGCCATTGATTTTACATGGACCAAGCCTGGCCGTTGGATCCATGTGTCCCATAGATTGAGATCCATTAGATCCTAAACTAATATAAAAGGAGGGCTAGGGTAGCCTTCCATGGTACATTATTAAGAGTTGTACAAGGTTACAACTCTCTCTCTCTCTCTCATATTCCCGCCCTCTCTCTTTCTCTCCTCCAAAAGGATGGCCGTCCATCTTGTATTGAGAAAGGAGAGACTCTCAGCATTCACCTTCATCGACTCGAGGATCTCCTTCTTCTTTGGAGTTTCTTACTCTAAAGGAAGATGAGGATTTCGTTTGACGAAATCGGGGGAGCCATCGCTTGGATCTTCATCGAGGATTGCGGGGAAGACATGACTCATCATCGTGCCCGCAAGTGCGTTCTTCGTGGATCGGACTTGAGACAAGAGGATCTCTACTTTGGGATCTCGCGATCACAACCACGCTCCAAGAGGTATTTCTTATACTTTGTGCTTTGATGAAACAATCCGATAAGTGTTCTCGTGATCATGTGGTTTCATCTTAGATTTAAAAATTTTAATTTATGCCTCATCTAGCATCCATTGCGACTAGTTGCTCCGATTGCATTTGATGCGATCGACACGCTTCCGTGATGCGCTTAAGGATACTCAATATCCTTCAAAAAAATTCCTAAATCAAAAGGGAATATCTAGCATCTTGTGTTGAGAAAGAAGAGACTCTCGGCATTCGCCTTCATCGACTCGAGGATCTCCTTCTTCTTTGGAGTTTCTTACTCGAAAGGAAGACGACAGATTTCGTTTGACGAAATCGGGGGAGCCATCGCTTGGATCTTAATCGAGGATTGCACGGAGGACGCGACTGATCATCGTGCCCGCAATTGCGTTCTTCGTGGATCGGACTTGAGACAGGAGGATCTCTACTTTGGGATCTCGCGATCACAACCACGCTCCAAGAGGTATTTCTTGTACTCAAAATTAATAATCAAGCAAAGAGAGATAATAAAAAATGGCTAGGTAAGTAAAAGAGATAAAATCTACTCTACAAGCTGATGCTCCCTGACAACAACGCCATTTTAAAAAATGATAAGATGAGAGTTACTAAATAATGACCAGAGAAATCAGGCCTACTGTCACTGAAGCAACTACTCGAATCCTCTTGTTATTCAACAATTAACCAACACAAATAATTAGGCAATTAAGAGCAAGAGTTAATTTTTTATACCATACTAAGAATGTATAATGGTAAGAAAGTAGGGGTCGAACACATGGAGCAAGAGAATAGAGCAGGCAAGAAAAGAAATCAATGAACAATTTATCTGTCAAACACTTAGGCAAGTTACAATTTTTGTGGGTTTTTGTTTTTTGATTTTTTTTATTTTACTTTTGATTTTTTTATTTGTATTTTGATCTTTAATTTTCTGATTTTATATTTTCTTTTTAAATTTTTATATTTACTTTTTTATTTTAATTTTTATATATCTATATAAATATATATATATACACAATATAAGCTAGGGCTTATATAAAAATTAAAAAAAACTAAAAATAAGAAAATAAAATATTTTTGGGCTTTCAAAAATGTTTTACTATTTTTGTGATTTTAAGGATATTTTTCTAATTTTTATACAATTTTAAAGTAAAAAACCCTAAAATAGGGATAAAATAAATATAGAAAATTAAAATGAAGGAGAAAAGTACCAAACAATAACAAAATTTCTACAAATTAATTTTAAAATGAAGACGATAATATAAAGAAAGTTTAAAGATATAAATAACAATTTAAGATTTTTGTAGGATTTTTTATGTTTTTATCAAACTTTTAGGGATTACCGACTTTTTGAGTTTTCTTTTATATTTCTAATGAATTTTGGTTTTATAGTTAAAAATACATAAATACACAAAATATATAAATACATAAATACGTAAAATCTATTTTTTGAGAATTTTTAAAAGCATTTTTATAGTTTTTATGTATTTTTTTGCAAATAAGGACTAATTAGACACTTTTTGATTTTTAATAAATAATATAAAGTCCCAATTGCAAAAATAAAATATATACGTGAATGTGCATGCTATCAGGAGCTATAACTATTTTCTGAGAATTTTTCAAGTTTAAATGGTATTTTAAAATAAATAGAGACAACAAAACAAAACTACACTATCGCAAGGGCATAGATGCAAATAGCAATAAGTCCAGGGCCAAAGTACAAGTTTAACAAAAATATATAACGCATACAAAAAGTTACAATACTTAGGTGAAATATGCAAACACCCAAGAGCCCTCTTGCAAAAATGCCAGACTCACGTGTATCGATACGAGAGCCATGTTGGCAGGGACCTAAATGCTATTATCAAAAAGTTGGGGGTCTGGTTTACAATTCCACCAAAATATTATGAGATATTAGTTCTTGGATTAAAAATGAATACATAAAATCCCAGGGGTCTGCCTGCAAAATCTCCACCTCAGGTGGGGTACCACGTGAGGAGATGTGGCGTGGACCTGAGAGTAAGTATCAAAAGTTCAAGGGTCTAGGTACAAATATTACAAAATAAAATATGCTATAATTGAAAGTTGTGGACTACTTATTGAATTTAAAAATCAAGGGGTGAGTAACGGAAAATACCCCTCTAAGCACTGGATCGACGTCGCTCCTCTTCCCACTTGGACACGTGTCAGCACAGGAGGAGGCCATGAGGCTTCACTGCATTGGCCGCGATTAGATGATCCTAGAGACAATCAACGACTGACGTGATGGCGCATCCGGCGGTTGGAAGGCAATCTAGGCACAAGTTCTTGATCCGATGATGGGGACGGTTGGCGGAAGAACATGGAGGAAGACTCGTCGCAGCTCGATGAAGATCCAAAATGGCCCAAATCACTGTTGTAGGGCTCCTCTACGGACTAGAGGCTTGAAATGGGGCCGAGGACCACCAGAGCTCGCCGACGAGGATGAGGGGGGCTCGAGGTCCCAAGTACCTCCGATGATGCTCCAAGAACTCTTCGGCCCAGTCCTGGTAAATGAATCCCACACAAAAAGAAACACAAGGCCGAGGGCAAAATGTTTCGACCAATCAATGCGAGAATGGAGGCAAAGGGAGTCGGGTGGAGCCTCTCCGGCGAGCGGTTGAGGGAGAGAAGTGATGTTCCTGCTCTTTGGGAGAGCAAGGTGGATGGAGGGGCATAGGATGATTAGGAAACGATGAGGGAAACGATGAGGGGATTAGTGGAGGCGAAGCGTTATTGAGGTGGTTGAAATCCTTGGGTGGATCTATAGCTTCAACGGAACGAGATTTTGGATTTTACCAACAATAAAAGGGATTTAAATGTGGTAAAAGAGCTACAATATGCTACTGCTACACTTCGGAATTCCAACGACAAAAAGAATAGGAAAGAAGCTTATTAAGGGCACCCCAGAAGCAAGCTCTGGCAAAGTGACTCTAGCGAACTGGACCTCCTCAAGTCAACATGCGATCGGACCACTAGAGGGCTCGACCGACTCCTGTTGTCACCAGGAAGAAGGCTTGGAGCCTTAGTATAGGGTTCAACAGCAGAAGAGGGATCAAAATTTGAATTAGGTCTAGAGGCGATCCTTTATACCAAATGTGAAAAACGAGATGGAAGATCAAGGGGGATCTAGCGGAGCAGTGATCCTCGACCTTAGGAAAGCTAAGGGCGTGTATCACCATGGATTGAGGAATAAAAGTCGTCAAGACTTCGGTCCAAAATGACTCAAGGAGTAACCTCAAAAAAATCGAGAAAACATGCAAAAATGACTTCTGACAGAGGTGGCAGAGCGCGTCAGAGAGTTGACCGCGGGCCAACTCTCCTAGCCACCTGGTTAGTCCATGTGGACCAACTGGTAAAAACCCTGGAAACATATTAGAAAACTCAATAAAAATTAGTAAACTAATTTATTAATTTTAGGTTATAAAATAAAAATATTTATTAATTTCTAAATAATTTTATTATGATTTTTATTTATTTTTTAGATGTTTAGAATTACAAGTTTGTTTTTAGGGGTACATTATAGGTATATTCATCTATAGATTTTGGTCTTTTATTTTTATTTGTATTTTTGATTTTATTAATTTAATTTTAATTTTATATATATTTATACCTTATTTTTAGACACATAAACATATTTTATTATATTTTTCTGATATAATATATATGCTTAATTAAATAGATATATTTATTCTATAGGTACAGTTATAGGTATTTTACCTATGTAGTTTTGTATTTTATTTTATTTCAATGATTTCTTGAGTTTTTTATTCAGTTTTATTATATAAATATAACATAGATAATATTTACAAAATTATGAAAAATATAATTATTAAAATAATGTATAATAAATAAAATGAATATTTTAATCAAGTATAATAGGGGTCCAAAGCCTAACTTTCACACCGTTACTCCAAATATGAAACCACCTTAATTAAATAGCTTATTAAAAGTTATATATAATTAAAGGTGATTTTGATATATTATGAGTTTTTATTTGAGAGATATGGGTCTAGGAAGTTGGGATTTTGGAAACTTATTTAGATGGTATCTTTTTCTCTGTACATTATTTTTGTATGAAATTAATTTTGTATTTTTCTATATTTTATTATCTACATCTTTCATGTTCAAAGTTTCTTTATTTAAGGTATAATATGTGGAACAAAAAATATGTCCTAAATGAATAAAAATAAATGGTAATTTTATTGTATTTGGCCCTTATCTCCCCCTACCATATTCCTTGTCGACCTAGTCATCGAGATGCCTAGGTCTCGGGTTTTAGGGCCATAAAATATCTATGAAATTTTATTCTTTTTCTTTTCTTTTTTTATTCTATAATTTTGGCATTAAAACAGAATTTTATACACTATGTACGCATCATTTACTAGGGTTTTACACGTATTTACTAGGGTTTTTAAGACCAAAATGATAGAATAAAGATGATGAAATGGAGATTCATTACTAGACTATCCAAGATCTTTACAGAAGTACTCGGATAGTGCATCAACATATTATATATCTACATATAATCAGTGAAATTGACTTTCTTATTAGATAAGATCAAACTATAATAATTGTATTTCATTCTTATAATAACACTTGCAATTGGTTGCATATGTTTTTGAAGATTGGAAAATTTGATCTTAAGATTTAATAGTCATCCACATGGATGTTGCTGCAATTATTGCAAAAATTTCCATTGGACAGATAGACTAAAATTTTCAGTGGTAAAGCCCTTATTCTTAGATAATTTCTCTATAACCCAGATATTAGAGTACATCATTGTTTATATCTAAATGTCAAAAATAAACATGCATTCTGTAATAGACCTACCATAAAGAGTTATGATAGATATATTTTAGATATTAATCTAACATCTAGAGGATTCTACTAAATTAGAAAATTAATGAATGGTTGATTAATATTTTGAATACAAAAAAATTAAACCTTAAAAAATCAATAGGAGGATGAAGATTGTTTAACAATGATATGGCATCAAGCCATGGACATATGTTTGTAGATGAGATCAATATACTAGTAAGAGATGAAACTTTAGTCTGTCGGAAATATCAATTTTTACATACTTGTAAATATTGTATTCGAAATAAAAATGTCCAATGCACCATTATCTAGGAATGATGTTAGATGCCAAGGTATTCAAGATCTCATACATATTGATGTATCCAGATCGTCTAGTCATAATAAACATTAATGCTATGTGATATCTACTGATGATCAATTGTGATATATGATTTCTCCCCTTCACCTTAGAAACCTTTGATGTTAAACAAATTCACATTTTTGATTTTGAACCAAAGTTTGAAGGAAGATGAAAATAATTTGATCTAACCAAGGTAGCAAGTACCTATCAGAAAAGAATACTTTATGGAGAAAGGAATGTCATTCCAATCTCACTCCTCCTAATACATATCAACTCAATATAGTTGCATGGAGATGCAATTGGATCATGTGATATGATTGATCAATGATGAATATTGACATGATTACTGAAGGTTATGGTGAAATCCTTAAGCGCATCACAGAAGCTTGAAGATCACATCATATGCGATTGGGAGCGACTAGTCATACTAGTGGCTCTAGTCAGTTGTATTTAAAAAAATTAAAGTGATGAAATCACATAATCTGAGAACACTTCTCGAATAGTTTCATCAAGATCACAAACGAGTTCCAGGAATACCTCTTGAAGCATGGTTGTGATCGCTAATCTCTTAAGTAAGATATTAACCTATTTCGAGTCTGATTCGACATATATTGCACTTGCATGCACGAGGATGAATCACGTGCTTCCCGCAATCCAAGTTGATGATCTGAGCAATGAATCTCTTGATTTTGTCTGGCAAAATCTATCATCTTCTTCACGAGCGAGGTGCACTGAAGAAGATGTAGATTCACAAGTAGACGATCGTGCAGCATAACGACAACACGACAGATATGAGGATATCTAGGTCAATAATATCGAAGACCATATTATTGATATAGAGAATGGAAAATCATGATAGAGAAAGAGTTGTTGTATATTGTGTAAAAATAAAAGGCTAGGACTACCTCTCCTTTTATACTAAATTGGATGTCCATGGATCACAATCATGTGCACCCAAATCTAATGGTTTAGATTGATTTGTGCTTTCAATCAATGTACATGATTTTGTTGCATTAATTTTCAAAAATAATTTGTTGTATTAAAATAAATTAATATATTAAAGAGACATCAATATAATTTAATTTGAATAAAAAACAACAAGCATCAATAATTTGGAAGGAGAATGAGTCTCCTTCCATACATAGAGTGGACAATATCCAACTTTTAGAGTTCAAGTTGGCCGTATACTCCTTGTAAGGAAAGGAGCCTCATTCATTCCAAAAATTTTGTGATAATTTCAATCATGCCATTGATAATTGTGAATCATATTTACACATCCAATATAAAATGTAAATTGTATTTACAATTAATAGTCCAATGTGATCCAATTCACATCAATATTTAATTCATAAATACCAATTACAACTATCTCTCTCTCTCTCTCTCTAATATACTATAAATCAAATTTATAATATTTATGATTAATATGGATACTGATGATATCTGTATTATTGATATCCTTGATAATTAAATCATATTGAATTATTTTAGATGCCCATTCTCATATGTCAAAATAATATGAATCACATTCATATTATTTATAATAATTAAATCGTATTTAATTATCATTTTTCCTCAATGCTTGAATAATTTATCAACAATGAAATTATTCTCGAACTCTTTCAAGGATAATGAGCTTTTTCTATGGATACTAGGAGATAAGGAAATGGAAATTGTATGTTCCATGTATAGTGACTTGGATATTGAGATCATATCTCAAATCCATATCAAGGGGACCTCCCAAATATGTTTTATTAAATTAAACTGTGAATTTGATCTTCCTATTACATCTGAATCGTATTTAGATCAATATCTAACATTTGGACCAAGATCATATCACTAACCTATTGAGAGGAGTCACTAAATCCATTACCCCCTCAGAGTGGAAGCATCATGGTTATACAATAGTTTACCATCACATCGCCCTCAAGTATTCCCCATACCTGTACGCGGATACTGCATACTAAAAGACCTAGAATAAACTCGAAGATATAGATAAATTTCCACTATCAAGGTTGTATCATTAAGTTTCTAATTTGATCATTGGGAGTTGGTATCAATCATATACTTTCCAAAAGAATATATCATACCTAGGTATTTATCACATACCTTTCTAAAAGTATATATCAAACATACAAGTTCATGAAAGCTTCCAAAGTGAGACGACCGTGCACGGAATTTGATCCCAATATCTAATGAGTGAGCTCATATCTTCTGATTCAGTAATGAACCTATATGATCCTTTTGAGAGATTGCATTACTCATATACCCTTGTATGCACACCAGTTCACTAGTGTATAGAGCTTGATTAGATCATCAACCTATCAATCTTCCAAATGTACATAATAAAAAATATAGTAACATATCTATCTCCTGTCAGACGATGCGTGCCTATATCGTGATAACATACAATATAGGTCTCGATTATATTGATCTCGTTAAGTCAACTCTTTGACCTAACTTATCTAACACCTCCGAGTCTCTATCACTATGCAGAGGACTTGCATCAAGAAGACAGTTATATATTAGCCTTTAGTGAAGATCACCATCTCCTTCTCAGGCTGGAGATCCTCTCTTAACAATTACGTGATAATGCTTGATGAGTCCTCAATGTAACTCTTTAGATATCTGACGAGCACTAAATTTTTCTTGTTAATTTTTGAAAATATATTGATGGTGTTGTAAAGGTTATTGTTGTTGGGAAATCCAATAATTCGTTAAAAATTATCTCATCGAGAAATAATATGGAAAATCAAGTCTCAGAGCGATCAAAGATTTATTTATTTTACTTTGGTAAGTCCCAAAGTCAAACTTAGGGAGTTAATATGAGGGTATAGAATTAATATCTAAATAATCAAGGAATTTATTTTTTTAAAAGAGAAGAATATTTTGGTATTTTTACCTTTTCAGATTTTTATGGTTTTTAGATAGAAGGTTTAATTAATTAAAGAAAGAGAAAATAACGCATGTTTTTTTTCAAAAAAGGTTTTGATATAAGAAAATAATGCCATGCTATGTGGTAAAATAAGAAATAACTAAATGTAAATTTTTGGTGATTTTTTAAATGATGCAAGAATATGATGCAAAATGGAAAATGTAGAGCAGTCAAACCAAGCAATTCAAGTAAACCACTTCCTAGAATAATATGCTAAATAATATCATATAATTTCCCAATAAATAACCCAAAATCAAGGCACAAGTTATTGGGTAAAAAATCTATTAAGATCAAGAATAATGGTGCTCAAAATAAACAAAATAGAACCTCAATTAAATATTATCAAATAATGTCTGAAAATAGAATCTCAGTAGTCAATATGATAGAGGATCAAATATGCTTTTAAGCAACATTAAGAATGTGAAAATTTGATAAATATTGTTTATATAATCAAATGAAGGTCTAGGACTATATTGTAATAAAGATAAATAAATTTTTTACATTTATACCCCTGAAAAGGTTAGTTCTATAATTTCCAAAAGTTGTTGGGCCTTTTTTGCAAATTACCCCAATAGGGTTCTTTTGCAATTTCCAGAAGCATGGAGGGTCCTTTTGTAATTTTCCCAAAGTAATGTACACTACACATAACTTAGGTCTACAACATTTTTGAGTAGCACCAGGGTCTAGGGCATAATTATCCCACCATCACGTGCATGAGGCACGTGACTAAGACGACTCAGGTGTTGAGGCTCGACTGCCCGGGCCTCCACGTGTTGACTGCTGCTTACCTCGAATTCACCTGAAGTGCTTGTTTAGGATGTAGGATCAGGAATGATCTTGAGCATTCAACACAATCTAATACTATGACAAGGATTCGGGCGTGATAGAGAAGTTGTGATCACTCTGGTTCTTGATCTTACTGTATATATAGCTCTACACCTGGGGCTTCATATTCTTCGATGAATGCTCGATGCTTCTTGGAAGGCCTGCTCGTGCTTTTGATGGATGATGCGACGGTGGCAATTGAGGGATGGTTGGCAAATGCAAAGGCAATGCTTCTGGCGGTGAATGGTGGTGCGTCTGTATGGTTGGTGAGAGGAGCAGAGTTGGCGAGAGTCTGCTTCGAGGTAGAAGAGAAGGTGTAGGGGAAGGATTGATGAAGTGGATGTGTCGATCATCGAGATGGCTTTGGCATGTAGATTCTAGGAAGAATGAAGAAACGAAATACGAAGGGGAACATGGTGGATTCATTAGAAGGGTTGGAGGGTCGAAGCTCCGATGATACTCGCCATTGATTAACGTTGGCAGAAGGTGCTGAGAGGCTCTGCTAGTCACATGGAGACTAGAGGCATAAGGGGAAAGCACCCTCTAGAGTGCGTCATGGTAGAGGTCCTCACCGACAAGGGGGAGGTGTTGTCACCACCCCATCTTCGAGATCTCTCTCTTTCCTTGTAGATGTGTGGATTATGTCAGATGCAATGAAAATCATCGGAGATGGTTTAAGTAGAAGAAGATGTGAGTGGTCATTGGAGAGGATAAAAGGATAGACGGTAGTTCGACTATGGATGGATTCGGAGAGAAAGAGTTAGACGGAGGGGATAAGGTTGGTTGAGGCTGGTGGAGATGATATAAGGAAGGGGTGGTACAATTTAGGTCTATTGTTTGGGGGGAACAATGTTGATGGTGCTCCAGCTGTTAGAGGACAGTCGTTGGCCGCATGACATGGGCGATTGAGTTAGCATCATTGGGTTGCGAGGAAGAGATCGAGGTGATTAGGCTGGGATCAGGAGAGGTGAGGGTTGTTGCAGGTAGTCACGGAGGACTCTGTCAATAGGGCTAGTGATGACGTCGGACGATCGTGCAAGAGCCCGACTGGATGTGCAATAGGAGAAGGAAGGTGGTGGCACGCACATAGAGTGTGAGGAGGGAAGGAAGAAATTCATGTGATAGGTACATAACAGAGTAAGAGGTAAGGGTCATGCACTAGGTACATGATCGGGAAGATGCCGAGGAGACAGATCCTAATGTGCAGGGCATCTAAGGAGAGAGGGTGGGGGAAGAGCATGTGTCTGGCACATGGAAAAAGAAATGGAGGGGTGACCAGGGCCAGATGGCTCAGTTAAATTGCGCCACATGGCGTGATGTTGACTTTGCATTGACCAAGACTTAAAAAATCGATAAAAAAAATACTAAACAACCACCCAACACAAAAAAATGTTCTTCTAAATAAAACCAACAATGTTCATTAATGACTCAAAGGCAAACAAAATGTTGAATCCAAGTTATGCAATTTTTGGTTGGTAATATATATATTTATAAAATATCGATTTTTGACTTTACAAGTTTTATTTGATTTTATGATGATAAATAAGTACATACAAAAATAAAATATGATATGAAACGATGCAATGGACCCAAATGTGACTTTTTTTTTTGAATTTTTATAGGTTCTAAATAGGTTAGAAAAATTAGGAATGTTAATTATGTGCAAGTAGATCAGGTCATTAAGCTCAAGTTAGAACATGCAATTATTATTATTTTTTATTTTTTCAATTTTTATTTTTGTTTAATTTATTAAAATAATGAATACATTAAAGAAATGAAAAAGAAAATAACTAAAAAGAGTGAAATATGGTCAAAATCAACAAATATGTACACTGTGTAGTTAGTATTGGACAAGCGAGCCCACGACGAGCAATTATGCAATAAGTATTATTGCGAATATCATTCCCTGATCTGAAATGAAGAATAACTAATTTGCATAATAGGTCCCTTAGTACAATTAGGGTAATGTACCATGGCCATCTTAATAATCATACAACTGTTGATTCAATTATTGAATCATAGAGGATGGTGCTTGAATGCATATCTAAAGAGTTAGATTGAGGACTCATCGAACACCGTCAAATGATTATTAAGAGATGATCTCAAGCTTGAGAAGAAGATGGAAATCCTTTCTCCGAAGGCTAATATCTAACCGACCTCTTGATGTTGGTCCTCTGCATAGGAATAGAGATTCAGAGGTGTTAGATAAGTTAGGTCAAAGAGTTGACTTAATGAGATTGAGATAACCAAAGTCCTATGTTATATGCTGTCATGATATAGGCACGCATCCTCTGACCAGAGACAGATGTACTACTATATGTCTGAGTGTGTACATTTGGTGGACCAATAGGTTAATGACCTAATCAATACACCAGCGCGCTGGTGTGTATGTAAGGGCATATGAGTAATACGATCTCTCAAAAGGATCATACAGGTTCATTACTGAACCGAAAGACATGAGATCACTCATGAGATATTGGGAACAATCAAATTCCGTGCACGATCGTCTCGCTTTGGAAGCTTTATTTAATTTCTAGGTTCGATATATACTTTTGGAAAGTATATGATCAAGACCTAGGTATGATATATGCTTTTGGAAAGTATAAGATCGATATCGACTCCTAATGATCAAATGAGAAACTTAAAGATAAAACCATGAAGTAGACAATATAAAATCGATCTAATACTTCGGGTTTATTCTGGGTCCTCCAGTATGCATGATGTACAGGTATACAGAAGACCTGAGGGTGATGTGATCATAAACATTTATATAACCATGACACTTCCATTCTAGGGAGTAATGAAGCGGGTCTGGATTTTAGTGACTCCTCTCAGCAGAGAAGTAGTCTGATCTTGGTCCAAATGTTGTACATTGATCTGAATGTGATTCGCATACAATGTTAAGATTAGATTTGCGATCTTTATTTAATCAAGCATCTATGGGAGGCCCAAGATCTGTATTTGAGTTATGATCTCAATATCCAAGTCACTATAGGTGGAACGATACAATCGCCATGTCATTATCTCCAAGTATCCACGGAGAAAGCACATTATCCTTGAAAGATTTCAGGATAATTTCATTGTTGATATTATATATTCAAGCATTGAGAAAATTGATAACTAAATATTATTTGATTATCTTGAATAACATGGATTTGATTCATATTATAAAGAGAGTAATCAAAGATAAATAAATGTGATTTAATTATCAAAGATGTAAATAATGTGAATGAGATTCATAGGCACATGAGAATAGATATCCAAGGTGATTAAATGTGATCTAATTATCATGGATATAAATAATTTGGATGTCATTATCCATATTAATCATATATCTTATAAATGTGATTTATAACATATAAGAGATAGATAATTGTAAATAGGATTTACGAATTAAATGTTTATGTGAATTGGATTCACATTGTACAATTAATTGTAGATGTAATTTACATTTTATTGGATGGTTGAATTAGATTCATAATTGTTAATGATTTTGTTTGCAATTATCATAAATAATTTGCAATAATTATTTGGTGATTTTTATTGACAAAAGATTCCATGAATTGGAATCCAATGTAATGAGATTACATTGGGAGATTCTTGGAGAGAGAAAATCTCTCCAAGATCTCATATAGACGTCCATGACTATAATTATGGAAGGAGGCTCTCTCTCCTTCCATTAAATGGAATATGTCTTGGAAGTCCTATGGCAATGATGATTTAATTGAAATTAAATATGTTGTGATTTTTTACAACATATTTATTTTCTTTTAAATTAAATTAATTGTTTTTGCAAATTGTTTGCAACAAAATCTTAACTATTGATTTGAATTAGGAGTGCATCTCCACCATCCAATTTAGTATAAAAGAAAGGGTAGACCTAGCCTTTTCTTTTACACAGACAACACAAGTGAGACAACATATGCTCTCTGTCTCTCTCTACACGCCATTTCTCCCTCTCTCTCTCATATGACCGTCCACCATAGAAGACCTATAGAGAATCTCCATCGCCACAACGTCGTCGTTATGCTACCCGATCGTTTGCTCGTGGATCTCTGTCTCCTTCGATGTGCCTTGCTCATGAAGAAGACATCATATCTTGTTTGACGAGATCAGTAGATTTGTTTCTTGGATCATCAACATGGATTGCGAGGAGCACATGTTTCATCAACACGCTCGCAAGCGTCTCCTCCGTCAGATCGGACATGAGACAGGAGGTCTCTTCATTTAGAGATTCGATCACAATCACGCTTCAAGCGATAATACTATTACTTGTTTGTGATTTAGATGAAACGATCCGAGAAGTGTTCTTGGATCATGTAGTTTCGCCATGTAAAGAAAAATTTTAATTTCCACTACAAAGAACAACGAGTACGACTAGTAGTTCTCGATCGTATATGATACGATCCTCACACTTCTTTGGTGAGCTTAAGGATCTTTCCATATTTTTTAAGCGGTATCAGAGCCTTAGGTCGAAGGTTTTAGATGCGATCCACAAACCTAGGACGACTTGAGTTCATTAGGGTTTGTGAAAGTTTTCTCGCATTTCATTTTCACATCTCTGTTTTGTCATTATTTTCGGCCCTGTTAAATTGTTAAAGAGGAGAATAAAACTTGTATTTTGTTCCTCATTAAATAAGGAAACCTTAATATCTGAGTTTGCGTGATTTTGAATCTGTTTGCTCTAGTTATTTATTTTTAGTGAACATGGATCCACTGTTTCGGGGACTACGAATCTTAACATAATTAATGAGTTAATTACGATTTTGAAACGTCTTGAAATGCATATAAACCACATAGGTTCTGTTGTAAATCAAATTGGCGAACTTTAGGAACTTATTTTGCTTAATTTAGATTTAAATTGATTGAGATATGGTAATTTTAGTAAGTGAGGATCACTGCTGGAAATTACTTTCCTAATCAAGAATGTTGTGATTGTCATTTAAACAATTAGTGAAATTAAATGATTTAATTTCCTGCAAAAAGTATGGATAAATATTTGTGAAATATTTGATGACAATAATTTCTTAAATGACATTGCCCTAACCAATAATGTATTAGATATGATCAAAATCACAAATTGGTTACATGATCTACTTTCCAACAAACATAGTTACTTGAATAGGATTGGAAATTTGTTTAACAAATTTTCTTAAAATGTTGATCAAAATTGGTTTAACTATTATTATTATATGGTATAACTTCGGTTGAAAAACTGATTATCTTCTCAAGTACAAAGTGATTGACTGGGCATTATCTTTTCTGGAGGCAGATATGATGTCTAGTCGGGGAGCATTGGGGTAGCAGGTTGCACCGTGTGCAGTCTGTCCCACTCCCATTGGTACTGGCCATGACAACGTGTAGGGAATGGATAACATTTGAGAGACTATGATGTATTTTTCTAATTATTAAAATTCGAAATAATACGTATTTGAGATAATACCATATTTCAAGTAACAGTAAATGAATGTTTGTTGGATATTAATTGGATCATTTATTTAATATGATTAGATTAACTGGAATCCAAAATTAAACACTCTATTTTAATAGAGATGTTATTTCCCTTGGAACAATTAATTATGCGAATATGATTCATAATAATTAATTAGAATTTGAATGTGATATGGAGGATAACATAAGTGACATCCATGGTCTCCCGTCAAGGCGAAGAGTTCCGTCGCCATAGATTGTATGTAGGAGACGCCACTTTGGAAGCTTGACTGAATTTGTAGGTTTGATATATACTTTTGGAAAGTATATGATCAAGGCCTAGGTATGATATATGCTCTTTGAAAGTATATGATCGATACCGACTCCCAATGATCAAATGAGAAACTTAAAGATAAAATCATGAAGTAGACAATATAAAATTGATCTAATACTTCGGGTTTATTCTGGGTCTTCTAGTATGCAGGATGTACAAGTATACAGAATGCCTGAGGGTGATGTGATCATAAATGATTGTATAACCATGACGCTTCCATTCCTAGGGAGTGATGAAACGGGTCTAGATTTTAGTGACTCCTCTCAGTAGAGAAGTAATATTATCTTAGTCCGAATGTTGGACAATGATCTGAATGCGATTCAGATGCAATGATAAAATTAAAATTTGCGGTCTTGATTTAATCAAGCATCTATGGGAGGCCCAGATCTGAATTTGAGATATGATCTCAATATCCAAGTCACTATACATGGAACGATACAATTGCCATGTCCTTATCTCCAAGTATCCACGGAGAAAGCGCATTATCATTGAAAGAGTTAAAGATAATTTCTTGTTGATATTATATATCTGAGCATTGGGAAAATTGATAATTAAATATGATTTGATTATCATGAATAATATGAATTTGATTCATATTATAAAGAGAGTTATCAAAGATAATTAAATGTGTTTTAATTAACAATGATGTAAATAATGTGAATGAGATTCATATTATTTGGGCACATGAGAATAGAGATCCAAGGAAATTAAATGTGATTTAATTATCATGGATATGAATAATGTGGATAGCATTATCCATATTAATCATATATGTTATAAATGTGATTTATAACATATAAGAGAGAGATAATTGTAAATAGGATTTACGAATTAAATGTTGACGTGAATTGGATTCATATTGTATAATTAATTGTAGATGTAATTTACATTTTATTGGATGGTTGAATTAGATTCATAATTGTCAATGGTTTTGTTTGCAATTATTATAAATAATTTGCAATAATTATTTGGTGATTTTTTGTTGACAAAAGATTCCATGAATTGGAATCCAATGTAATGAGATTATATGGAGAGATTCTTGGAGAGAGAAAATCTCTCCAAGATCTCATATGGACATCCATGACTATAATTATGGAAGGAGGCTCTCTCTCCTCCATTAAATGGACTATGCCTTGGAAGTCCTATGGCAATGCTGATTTAATTGAAATTAAATATGTTATGATTTTTTGCAACATATTTATTTTCTTTTAAGTTAAATTAATTGTTGCTGCAAATTGTGTGCAACAAAATCTCAACCATTGATTTGAATTAGGAGTGCATCTCCACCATCCAATTTAGTATAAATGAAAGGGTATACCTACCCTTTTCTTTTACACATACAACACAAGTGAGACAACATATGCTCTCTCACTCTCACTCTCTCTCTACACGCCCTCTCTCCCTCTCTCTCATATGGCCGTACACCCCATCACCACAGCCTTGTCGTTATGCTACCCGATCGTTTGTTCATGGATCTCCATCTCCTTAGATGTGCCTTGCTCATGAAGAAGACATCGTATCTCATTTGACAAGATCAGGAAATTCGTTGCTTGGATCATCAACATGGATTGCGAGGAGCACATTTTTCATCAACACGCTTGCAAGCATCTCCTTTGTCGGATTGGACTTGAGACAAGAGGTCTCTTCGTTTAGACACTCGATCGCAACCACGCTTCAAGAGGTAATCCTATTAATTGTTTGTGATTTAGACAAAATGATCTAAGAAGTATTCTGTGATCATGTGGTTTCGTTACATAAAAAAAATTTAGCTGCAAAGAACAATTAGTACGACTAGTGGTTATCGATTGTATATGATATGATCCTCACGCTTCCGTGATGCTCTTAAGGATCTTTCCATATCCGTCAGTTAGACCCCAAAAGCCAATTTTCGTAAATGGACTTCGTTCATATGAACTTGGTTTTTATTGGTAGATAATTGAATGTTCATTAATTCTAAAGTGAGTAGAGTTCATTTGGACATTGTATGAGAGATATATCAACATTTTCGTCTGTCTATTCTGAAATTAGGGTTTTAGATTATTTTTCATACTTAGAAGTTAGCAATCTTTTAGGACTTTTCTGGGATTAAGGTTAGTAATATGTACACAATGAAGTCAATTTCATGTAAATTGGTGTTAGCATGAATTAGTTAAAAATACCCGAAGTTAGATGAAAATATGAAGATGAATGTAGAAATGGATGAAATTTTTGCAAATTAGTTACGATGCATGAAAGTTAATTTTATGAAATTAACATGCAAATGATCCTAAATTCTCATGATGAAGCTTTATTTGAAATTGATTAGAGTGATGAATCACATATTCACTAACCCCTTATACTTAAACCTTGCTCGTCACCAAACAACTAAAGAAATGAAGAGGTGAAATGAAATTGGGTTCCATACCAAGATCATGAGCAAAATGTGAAAAATAGAGCTAGGCCCGACCTTTGGATTAATAGATTGGCAGAACTCCTGTGAGAATTAGTGTTTTAAAATCAACAGATTCCAAGTTCTACAGTTCATTGTAACAGTTTCGGATCAGAAGTCATCTTAGATCAATTATCCTCCCAAAGCATACACAATGAACATTGAACAACTATCTCATGTGTGTGAAGAGTTTTAACTCTTCCCATCAAGAATGTCGTACTACCATGAAAACCTCTCCTCCAATAATTCGTCCTCCGAGAGTCAGGTATTTCCTTCTAAGTTTAGGTACGTGATGTGTCCACAATCAAAAGGGAGATGAGATAGAAGAATAAGAAGAGAACTAGAGTGTGGCCAATTTAGCCACATCTCCTTGTGAAGATGGTCAATTTTGTCATGTATCCACCAAGATCTGCATGTTGTTTGAAGCTTGGACTTTTTTGGTCATATATTTATTCGGTAGTTGGCTTCTTATGGTATGGATTTTTGGCTACTCTACATGAATCTTTTGTGCCCCTATGGATATAGAATATTTCATTCTGCACATGTTTTGAGGTCTTAGAAAAATTGTGCCAGCAGTCCATACCTCATCCAAGGCTTTATTTCAACCCATTCTCTAACTATTAGATGTCCATACTACTAGAAAAAGACTCACACAATCATCCAACACCCACTCTGAGTTGAGCTAAGTGCATAGTGTGAGAGTATAAATTAGTTCCCTATTCAGAAGTCATACCCATAATGAGGCGACCATGTTAGAAAGTAAGTCAAAGTCTTCTTATTATCATACGAAACTTGAAGAATCAAGTCAAAGACCTAAAGCTTCTAAAATCCTATTTCTTAGTGAAGTTCCTCTGAAAATTAGGTGGATTAAGGTCAAGTCCAAACCACTCTTGGTTTCTTCTCATAACTCGGTTCATAACCCAAGGGCTTTTCACCAATGTTGATGCATGAAATGCTGGATAAGTGCAAATGTATGGAGTGCAAACACTTTTTTGTCATTTTTTTAGATTTTTAGTGCAATATTTTTATGCAAATGATTAAGAGGCCAAATTTCAAAACTTTTGTTGCACACATGATTTGACACAATAATGTTAGTTGCATTTTTTAATCTTTTTTTTAATATTTAGAGAAACAATGATTGTCCCAAGCTCATATGAATAGTTGCATCCACTTTCAGTCAGTATGGTTGTAAGTATGGACTGTTGGAGGATTACCCGTGTTACTTCAATATGGTGCCAGATGTGTTATCTCTTAACCATCCACTCTGCTAAGGGAGACCATAGTTCCTCAGTGAAAAGTAGCTACTCATTTTAAAGCTTAGTAGTCAGAATTTCTACAAAGAAAATATTTTAATTTTTTAGATTTTTATCGTCTTTTTACAAGATTTTTACCCACCACGTAAATAACATATAGACTTACACAAAAGTACAACCTACGGGTAAATTATGTACAAAGTATACACACCCCTATACTTAACACGTGCTATGTCCTTAGAGCATAAGAAGTGTAGAGAAGCCTAGCATGAGCTAATTGTAAGAACATGAAAAAGAAAAGAAATAAAATTTGTCTCACCCCCTATACTTAGGTTGTGGATAGTATAAGTATACAAGAGGAGCGAGAATGGGGCGAGCAAGAGAAGAAGTGGATGAGTAGGGTATATACAGTAGAAATCGGGTCCCCCTATAGTTAGGCTTTCATATAAGTATAGAATAAGTAGTATAAGGGAACCAATGAAATCGAGGAGAAGGTGCCGATGTTCAAGGAGGTTTTAAGTTGATTTTCGTTCGGGCATGTGGCAAGAGGGAATATGGAAATGAAGAACGTGAAGAGAAAGAAGGTTCCCGACCATCATTGGAATCATCCTCTGAAGAATAACAATCATACATAGAGGATCTCCAACCATTGTTAATTAAAGGTATCCTTTGATTGTAGTTGTATTGATTGCACTTATCTAATATTCCACTATAGGATTAGATGAGAAACTTGATGAGGACTCATCAGAAGTCTCCTCATTTTTAAGTTCAAATGTGACTTTCTTGATCGGTTTATTTCTGGGAGGATGGTCATAATTCTTTTCCCTACCATAGGTAACAGATCTGGAAGTTGTGGCGTCTATGGGTTCCTCGTCAGATGAATCATGCATAAATTGACCTTCTCATATAAGTTCATGGCATGTCTCGGAAAAGTTTCCTCAATTTGAGTATGTCTTGTGTGCTTGTCCTTGGTGGTAGAACTCACCTTTTGATGTTCTGAAGTTTTGGTGATATAATAGATTCCCTTAGTCGGATCTGTGACTGGTTCCTGTATTTCATGAATTACAACCACCTCAAAAATTGGAATACTCAAATAATCGTGACAATCCTCATAAATATGGTCCAATTCCACACTTGCTCATGTATCTAGGTTCATCATAGGAGTAGTGTCAGGGTTGTTCTTCATAGAGGTATGGTGAGACTTGAAGTTCAGTTAAACAATCGATTTCCCAGGTGTCTCTCCTAGGGTTTGTGTTGTGTGTCATAGGGAGAAATCTAATCATGCCAACATGTCATCTCCTAATCATGACTATTGGCTTTATGTTCAGTTGTCTCAGGGTCATGTGTGTCCTCAAGAGTTTGATCATTAAGGTTCTGGTTTGTGAATCTTATGTATTGAGTATGACAATTGATAATTTCCTTAGAAACGGATAAGAATGGATTTACCAAAATGATGGGAGACTTAGACAACTCTCCTTGGTGCTCAATATCCAGGACAATGAAGTCGACTCTATGTTTGACACCTTGGAAGGTCATGACGATTGAAATAGTTCCTCTCGATCTTTTTCTGGATTGGTCAGGAAATTAAACGATCACTCTGGAATTTTTGAGCGGTTCGAGTTTGATTCAATCAAACACGGACTTCAAGAGGATGTTCAAGGCCGAGTCGTCAATCGCAACATTGGTAGATTCGATGTTCTCAATTTCACAAGTAACCCTAGTTAACCATTTAACTTTGCGACTTTTGCTCTTTTTGGTCATCACCATTGAACTGGACATAGTAATTAAATGAAATTTAGTTCTATATCTCTTTCCTACCACCTTCTTAGGTTATAATCAACTCTTCACAATTCTCTGAAGATTGGGCACATACTCTGTCTCCTTGATTAATGGAAGATCTTGGATCAGACTTTTGCAAAATGCTTCCATATCAACGTTGTCCAATTTTTTTGAGTATTCTATTTTTCTTATTTTTTAGTATTTTCATTAGATTTAGTAGAATGCTCACTGGACTGGTTAGCGATGAGCGGTACCCGTGATGTTTTTGTTTGAAGGTTTTGCACATGAAATGTGTCAAGTTTGCTATGTGTGGCCCTCACTCCTCCTTGGATACTCATTATTTATTTCACCATTTGGATGACATTATCAAGTTGTTTTGTTTAAGCATCGTCTCTCTAATTGATTCGAGCCATGTCATCTGCTATCTTCTCATGACTTGAAGATGATTGGCCATACTCAACATGTTGTGACTCTAAAATGTAATCCTAAGACGAATAATAGTTGTATGTTGTGGTAGTGGCATGGTCATGAGTTCTATTTCCTTGACTTTGGCTCTCATAGGTCTGGTCAAAGGGAAACAGATTGTACACGAGGAGAGAGTCATCTCGAATAGTGGATGGTTCGAGAAATGAATTCTCAATCATATATGGGAATCATGTTTCTCTATCAAAATCGTTTATGCACCTGTACATCCTCAAATTTGCTCCCTCCATTGTGTCTACAGAATATTCATTCAGTTCTATGAGCAGTTCATATTGTGAATATTAAACCAAGAATGGGGTGGAATGAGGGTGGAGTGTATGATGGCCGAGGGAGAATCGACTCAAAGAAAGGATTCTCTTGATATGAGAATGAAAACGTAGATGGTAGAGACTCGGTCGTCTAAGCATGACCCAACGAGTCTAGGTATGAATACCAATATACTAACATCTTTGAAAATGGAGGTAAAATGATTTACTAATATCGATATATAGATGCAAGTGTAGTGAGCTTTGAACGCACACAATTCAATACACAATGCAAACCCCAAAATTCACCAACTTCACATATGAAGGCCATGAAAGTTCGATCGATTATCTTTTTAGTTTTAAATTGGTGATACAAATCTCTGTATCCGTTACACAAAGGTGCAATCTTCTTGATTAGTTCATGTTCGAGTTGGCAAAACATGCTAACTTTAACACAAGATTACTTCTGCTAAGGACAGAGGAAAGTGCTTGCAGCAATAATAGGATTCAAAAGTCTGTCCAAGAGTTTAGGGAACAACTCCATGGATTTTGGCTCTAATCCTTAGCGGATGCGTCCTTACCTCTCAACAAGCACGATATATCCTAGGTACAAGGATGGGGTTTCTCTCCCACGATAAATATTTTAATTTTTATTCAGTTTTAAATAGTCAATAATGTTAGCAATCCCCTAGTTTTAATTTGGTTGTCACTTTAAATTTGAGTGGAGATCAATACACTTCTACACGGGGATTCCAATTTCCTTAAATCCTATGTGAGTGAAAACTGACGAGAATAAAAAAAGCCATGCAGCAAAAAAACACGGTGATGGATGTATATTCAGAGATACCTATAATGCTTCCTCACAATCTCCATGCAGAATTCTAAACAGAATTGAAATTTCCTTAACCAATGTTTCTAATGCATGCATGAGAAAATACACCTCAAACATGAATTTCTATTAGCGAGTGATAAAACAATTTAATTTGGCTAAATGAGATTCGATGTAGTGTGTCTAATTAAAGTGAAAGTGTGGGACTAATCCTACGAGCACAAAAACAAACCTAATATCTCTAATAATCGCAGTGCAATCCTAGGACTACGTCAATCACCAAAAAAATCAAGCACGATAGGATGCGTGTCCAGTCCGGGTACAAATGCGAGTCTTCAATCAAAGACCGTTGGAAATAGGTAGAATATTACAAATTAATTACAAAAATAAAAGAGAAAAAATCACTATCCAAAAGAAATTCTTCTCGCTTATTCTGTGGGCTCGATCCACAAAATCGCCCGCCTCCGGTTGCTTCAATTTACGTCATCTTTCGAGAAAGCCGCTCCAAGTCCATCCAGTACCTTGCACAAAAAATAAGAGATCAAATATTAGAGAGATATTCAAATAAAAATATAAGTAAAAGATAAGAAAAAATGCTGAGAGAATAATTGGAGAAATAAATACAAGAAAACTAGGGGTCAGACTACCCGAAGAGAAGACAACCTAAAATTTAAATTTTTTAAAGACCAATCCTAAACCATATACCTCCCCTACAATGTCACCATTTAACGGGTGCTAAATTTCCCTTCTTAATTTTTGAAAATTAACTGATGGTGTTGTCGAAGTTGTTGTAGTTGAGAAATCCAACGATTCGTCACAAATGATCACATCAATGATATGGAAAATCAAGTATCAATGCATTCAAAGATTTATTTATTTTACTTCGGTAAGTCCCAATTATGTGGATTTAGAATTAATATCTAAATAATCAGGAAATTTAGATTTTCAAAAGGAGAAGAATATTTTGGTGTTTTTAACTTTTTTAGATTTTTATGGGTTTTTAAATAAAAGGTGTAATTAATTCAAGAAAGAGAAACAATATGCATGTTTTTTCAAAAATGATTTTAATGCAAGAAAATAATTTTATGTCGTGTGGTGAAATAAGAAAAAAATAGATACAATTTTTTGATGATTTTTTAAATGATGCAAGAATATGATACAAAATGGAAAATGTAGAGTAGTCAAACCAAGAAGCATCCAAGATATTCAAGTGAATCTCCCCTCAATTAAAATGCCAACTAATATCAAATTAATTTCCCAATAATATCCCAAAATCAAGGCGCAAGTTATTGAGCAAAAGAATCAATTAAGATTGAGAATAATGGTGCTCAAAATGAATAAAATAGAAACTTAATTAAATACTATTAAATAATGTCTCAAAAATAGAATCTCAATTTCAATATGATAGATGATCAAATAAGCTTTAAAATGACACCAAGAATGTGAAAATCCGATAAGTATTTTTCAAGATATGTTCCAATAAAGTTTAAGGACTATATTATAAAAAAAATAAAATTCTTGCATTTATACCCCTGAAAAGGACAGTTCTGTAATTTCCCAAAGCCACTGGACTTCTTCTGCAAATTACCTCATCATGGGTCTTTTGCATTTTTTGGAAGCTTGGATTATCCTCCTGCAATTTTCCCAAAATCACGGGTGCTGCACATGACCTAGGCTCTCGAGAAATTTTGAATAGCGCCAGGGGTTGGAGTGTAATTATCTTGCCATCACATGCGAGATTCACGTGACTAAGGCAGCTTGGGCACTGAGGCTTGGCTAGTCGGACCTCTACGTATGGACTGCTGCTTGCCTCAGATTCACCCGAAGTGCTTGGTTCGGATGCAGGCTCAGGAGCGATCTTAAGCCTTCAACGTGGTCTAATCCTATGATGTGGATTTGGGCTTGATCGAGCGGCTAAGATCACTCCAGTTATTGATCTTGCAGTTCCTATAGGTCTGCACCCGAGGCTCCGTCTTTTTCGATGGATGCTAGGTGTTGCTTGGAAGGCTTTCTCATGCTTCTGATGTATGATGCTACAGTGGTGATCGAGGGTTGGTTGGCGAAGTGAAGGCAGTGCTTGTGGCGGTAAATGATGATGTTCTTGTATGGTGTAGGAGAGGAGCAGAGTTGGTGAGAGATTGCAGGAGGTAAAAGAGAAGGCATAGGGGAAGGATTGATGAAGTGGATGCGTCGATCATCGAGATGACTTTGGTGTGTAGATTCAAGGAAGAATGAAGAAGGGGGTGGATTCACTGGATGGGTTGGAAGGTCGAAGACTCTCTCCAATGGTACTTGCCTTCGATCAATGCTGGCGGAAGGTGCTGATAGGTTCTGCTACTCAGGTGGAGACTAGCAGCATAAAGGCAAAACACCCTCCGGATTGCGTCGTGGTAGAGTTCATTGACGACAATGGGGAGGTTCTATCATCACACCATCCTCGAGATCTCTCTCTCTCTCTCTCTTTCCTTGTTGATGTATGGATTCTGGTGGATGCAATGGAAATCAAAGGAGATGGTTTAAGTAGGAGAAGAGGCAGATGGTTGTTGGAGAGGATAAAGGGATAGAGGATGGTTTGACCGTTGATGAGTTGCGAGAGGAGAGATGACCGTAGGGGATAAGGTTGGTTGAAGCTAGATGGTTGGTTGATCAGAGATGGGATAAGGAAGGGGTGGAACATGTTGGGTCTATGATTAAGAAGATTAGAGGGAACGGTGTCGATGGTGCTCCGACCATTGGAGGATGGTTGTTGGCCGCAAGACACATGCGATTGGGTTAGTGTCATTGGGTTGCAGGGAAGAGATCGAGGTGATTAGGTTGGGATCAAGTGAGGTGAGAGTTGTTGTAGGTAGTCTCAGAGTACTCGGTCAATGGGTATAGAGATGATGCCAAGCAATGGTGCAAGATCCTGATCAAATGTGCAAAACGACAAGGAAGGTGGTGGCACACGCATAACGTGTGAGGAGGGAAGGAAGAATGTCATGTGCTAGGCACATGGCATAGTAACAGGTGAGGGTCACATGCTAGGCACATGACCAGGAAGATGCGGAGGAGATAGACCCGCACGGGAAGGGGACGTGAGGAGAGAGGGTAGAAGGAAGAACATATGCCTGGCGCATGGAGAGATAAATGGAAGGGTGATTAGGGCCAAGTGACCCAGTTAGAGTGCAACACGTGGAGTGATGTTGACTGCGCATTGACTAGGAATTAAAAAGTAGATAAAAATACTAAAGAACCTCAAATACAAAAATTCTTAACAAGAAAAATATTCGTCTAATGTTCATGAAGGACTCAAATACAAACAAAATGTTGAACACAAGATATACAATTTTTGGATGGTATTTTATGTATATAAAATACCAATTTTTAACTACACAATTTTTATTCGATTTTATGACAAAAAATAAATACATAAAAAAATAAAACATACTATGAAATGATGAAATGGACTCAAATATGGTTTTTAGGAATTATGTATGTTTTAAGTAGGTCAGAAAAATTAGAGAAGTTAATTATGTACGAGTGGAACAGGTCATTAAGCTTAAGTTAGAACATGTCGTTTTTATTGCTTTTCTGATTTTTTTTGAATTTTTAATTTTTATATATTTTTTAAAACAATGATTAAATTATATAAATAAAAAAGAAATAACTAATAAGAGTGAAATATTCACATGAAATGATAGGTCAAGATCAACTAATATAAACAATGTGCAACTAGGTCCTAAAATCCAATTTTCACAAATGCACTCTGATTCCTTTGAATTTGGTCTTTATTTTTTAATAATTGAATGTTGATTAATTAAAAAGTGAGTAGAGTTCATTTAGACACTGTATGAGAGAGATATCAATGTTTTTGTCTGTCTATCCTAAAATTAGGGTTTGAGATTATTTTGCATGTTTACAAGTTAGCATTCCTTTAGGATTTTTTAGGGATTAAGGTTATTGATATATACACAATGAATGGTTTCATGTCAAATGGTGTTATCATGAATTAACTAAAAATCCTTAAGTTAGGTGAAATATGAAGATGAATATGAATGCAGAAATGGATGTTAAATTATGAAAATTAAATATGAGTGCATGAAAGTTAATTTATGAAGTTAACATGTAAATGATCTTCAATCCCCAGGAGGAAGCTTTATCTTCAACTTATTAGAGTGATGAATCACTGATTCATCAATATTATCCAATTGCCAACCTCTATGGTTCAACATTTGAATCAAGAATTGTATGATCATTAAGATGGCCATGATACATAACCCTAATTGCACTAAGGGACCTATTATGTAAATTAGCTATTCTTCATTTCAGATCATGGAATGATATTTGCAATTGCATTTATTGCATAATGGCTCGCCGTGGGCTCACATGTCCAACAATCTCCCACTAGTCTAAAGAGCCATTAATGAGCTAATAATTTAAATCAACACTCATGTGCTAATCATAAGATATTAAGAAAATTTTTGGTAAGCTGACCATTCACTCTGTTCCCAAGAGTCTACACCAAGAAATTTTATGATAATTGCATATATCCTAGTAATAGTGCTCGCATTCAATGTGAATGTTGCATCTTATGCAACCAATACTCAATTTTATTGAAGTAGTTCTAGTGTCCTTGACACTACAACTAAAAAATTATTATAACAAGTATGTAATTTCTATTATCCTTATTAGAATGCTCTTATTCCCTTAGACCTCTATCTCTTAAGACTAAAACACATTATTATGTCTTATAAGGCATATGCAGTTAAGAGCTTTTTGATCTCTATCAATAAAGTCTCAAGTTTTTGAAGATTATAATTAGAGATCACTATCTCAAACATCTTGTCCTCTTTGAAGGTGGTTTATTACTATAATCATGTGTTTTATCTCCATAGTAGGATTAGTAAAAGTTTACTACTGCCACTATATGGTAGATATCTGACTTGTGTACACATCTAGTATACACTAGACCTCTCATAATTGATGCACAATGGCAAGAAGTTTTAGCATTCACTTCCTCAACTCTTTGAGGTGCTATCCCTTCAGATAGGTCAGTATCATATCTTAAGGGAAGGAAGCCCTCCGTAGGGTTTTCCCAGAAAATGGAACATGTCAAAGGTGTACCACTAATGTGACGGTCCCAATGCCCTCTTCTTTTTGTTTCTAAACAACTTCAACGCTAAATCTAAGAGGTATCCTTGAGATCTATTATCTTCAGGTATGTAACAACTATATTTTAAAACACTTATTGTCATCCTTATATCATTCCAAATGATTAGGATATTATCTGCATTTAGCATGATGAACACAATATCACTCACAACAAGCTTCACATGGTTCATCAAGATTTTGTATGAAATAATAACCTTTACAATTTCATTAAATATGATTTTCCAACTACAAGAATCTTATTTGAGTTCATAGATGGAGTTCCTTTAGCTTGCACATCTTGCCTTCCTCAACTATGAAGCCCTATGGCTACATTATATGAATATCCTCAGAGAGGTATTCATAGAGTAATGCAATCTTGACTTCCATCTTGTAGATGTCATAGTCAAGTTATGTAGTAATATTTAGCAATATTATGATAGGTTTAAGCACGATCACTAGAAAGAAAGTATCATCGCAAGTGATGTCTTCTCTTTACATACATCTTGCGGATACGAGCTGTGCTATGAAGATCTCTACCTTCTGATAAGATTTCCTCTTTCTATTGAGGATCCATTTACACCTAATAGATTTTAACCTTATAGGTGGATCTCTTGGGTTCATATACAACACTTGTATATGAAGTCTACTTCATACTTTATTACTAACATCAATCTCTCAATGTTATGATCCTCAAAAGCTTCATCATATGAAGTCAGATTAATGTCAGACTATGGGATCCATCCTTATACTAATTTGAAGAGGTACGTATGTTCATCTTTAATTGTACTTTTAGTTTCTAATTTCAGGAGTCTCATTATTTTCTCAAGATTCAATGAGTTCCTTTACTTCATTCTTATCTTGATTCTCAACAAAATCATCCTATTAGAATCACATTCTAAGAGATGAAATCCTTTAAGAATATCAAGGTCATAAAGTAGGTATCCAATACCATCCTTTATTTTCCTTACGGAGTAGTACTATAAAGTGCTAGATTCCAACTTACTTGCATCCATGACAAGGTTATGGACCAAGCAAACCTAAAATCCTCAAGTGACAAATACTATGCTAGGTTCCAAACAATTGATTATGAGGGTTTTCATGTTTAGATTTGCATGGAATCTTATTAAGGATATATTGTAGTCTCTACTACATATATACATGGAAACTATCAGATAATTATGCTAGAGTCATCATTGATCAATTCATGTCACACATGATCCAATTGCATCTCCCAACAACTTGACTTTAGGTACATTAGGAGGAGTGACATAGGAATGATAATCCTTTCTCCATAATGTATTCCTTGAATTAATCTAATTGGTACTCGCTACCTTGGTTAGATTGGTTAGATCCAACTCATTTCATCTTCCTTTAACCTTTGGTTCTAAAAAAATATGAAATCTTTGAATATTTCTAAGGTCTTTAGGTGAAGGGAAGAAATCTCATATCACAAATAATCATAAATTGATATTACATACCATCAATGTTCATTATGATATAGATAATCCACATACGTCAATATGTATGAGATCTTGAGTACCTTGGCATCTTACACAATTCTTGGAGAAGGGTGTATTGGAAATTTTACTTTTGAATACAATATTAAGAAATATGTAAGATTTGAAATGTCAAACTATCTAAAGTTTCATCTCTTACTAGTCTACTGATCTCATTAATAGAGATATGTCCAAGTCTTCATGCCAGATCATTATCAAATAATTTTTATCCTCCTATTAATCTTTTAAGGTTTAATTTCTAGTACTAGAAAAGTTAATGAACCATTCATTAATTTTCTAATTTAGCAGATTCCACTAGATGTTAGATTACTATCTGAAATATATCCATCACAACTCTTTATGATAGGTCCATTCCAGAATGCATGTTTATTTTCAACATTTAGAAATAAACAATGAATGTATTCTAATATCTCGATCATAGAGATATTATCTAAGATTAAGGGCTCACCCACTGAAAATATGTAGTCTATCTATCCAATGGAATTTATTGTAACAATTGCACCAATATCCATGTGGATGACTATTATATCTTACTAGTCTTTTAAAACATATGCAACAAACTGCAAGTGCCATTTAAAAATAGAGTGAGATACAGTTATTAGACTTTGATATTATATAATAAGTAAGTCAATTTCAATGATTTTATGTAGATATATAATATTCTGATGCACTATTCGAGTCCTTCTCTAAGGATGTTAGATAGTCGATATAGTCATACTATCAATGCATCATCTTGTTGTTGTATTGGCATTCATCCAACTCTTTGGATGTCATATGTGGAAATTACAGAAATACAACCAACTCTTTGACTTTCCTTCTCACTTGGATCAGACCCATTCTCCACTATGCTCCCTTCATCATAAACAACAATTGCTTAAGACAACGGTTCTCTTATGTTGAACTCAAAAGATTTCAATATAAGAGTATTTCAACATTTATATATGCTTCATTCAATTCATACAATATGAACATTATGAATGTTCATGAAAGACTAGAGTATATATAGGAGAATGATGCACTCATCATATCTACATCCATCTAAACACCTAAAGATTTTGGTTCAGGTAGGTACTCAAACATTTTGAGTACATCTTCTCTTATTGAGCCACCATTCTGCACAATGCAGTGAACCATGCCATTCACGATTAAATGTTGAGAGCACATATGTTTTCCAAATATCTTCTTAGATTTTATAAGGACTTTTTTATAATTACGATCATCATCGACATGATACTTCCAAAGCACATTCGATGAGAGATCAAGACTATAGAGACATACAAACCATGGGTTGTTTTCCTATTGTCTATTTAGTTATATCATTCCTAATTATTATGAGGAAACTTGCACATTGCAACCATACTTATTATGTGTGTAACTGCAAGTACAATATCTTGAGCATGGATCTAATCCATGACACTTTACTGGTTATTATTGAGTATAGTTATGAGTGGGTTTAATGTAGGTTATCTGAAATAAGAAATACTGGCATAAACACATATTTTACTTTGATTAATGATTTATATCAAAGTTATCTTGACTTGTCAACTTTGAAAGTTCATTCCTTTGTTAACTATCAAAGTAAAGACATACTTACCATTATATCTCAAGAATGATCTAGGATCTCCTTTATTTACATCCCAATAATATGAGAAATTGTAACTCATATAAAAAGAAGTGGGAACTCATTCTTCCTTACATGTCCAACTTGCATTTCCCAATTTGGTCATTAACACCTGGGCCCACCAACTCCTTGCGATGCTGACCCATCATTAATTGAACCAACCATCAATAGGATTAGAACTTGCTATATCAATCCAATATTGCCCCAATAATATGAAGAATTGATATTGGGATCACTACGCATACAACCTTACTCTTTCGAGAAGTAAAGAGCCTGATCCATGTGCGCTTATAGGTAGGAGCTATCACATCAGACATGCGTCTCCAGTATATAATCCATGGCGATGGAATCCTTCGCTTTGACAAGAGAACATGGATGTCATTTATATGATCCTTTATATCTCATTCAAATTTCAGTTCATCATAATAAATCATATTCTTATGATTAATTCGTCCAAGGGAATTCTTATCTATATATAAATATAGATTGTGATAATTATTGGATAATTAATTTAATCATATTAAATATATGATCCAATCAGTATCCAACAAACAATCTTGATTGTTACTTAAAGGATGACAATATCAAAAGACATATTATTGAAAATTTAATAATTAGAAAAATACATCATGCTTATTTCCAATATTATCCTTTCCTTACCTATTGTCATATCTAGTACACACATGATGTTAGACAGACCACTCATGAAGCAACCTGCTACCCCAATGATCCCCGACTAGACACCACATCTACCTCTTGTCAGGATAACGTGGTCTGATTATTTTGTATTTGAGATGATATTCGAACTTTCAATGGAAATTATATAATATAATATTTATCAAAATCATTTTGATTAATATTATGAGGAGATTTGCTAAACAAATCCCCAATCCTATTCGAGTAACAATGCTTGTTGGAAAGAGTCATTATAACCAATTCGATCAAGATAAATTATCTTATCTTGTTGGTTATGATCATTTAAAATAATTATATTTATTAAATATTTCATAAATATTTGAAATAAATTATTTCAAGAGATTAACCATTAATTTTCATAAGATAATTGAATGATAATTAAGTATGATCAATTTTTCAATCTGACCCGACCTAGCTCGGTGCTCGGTCCAAAGAAGCCCGGTCAAAGCTCGACCGAACCATGAACAGGTTGGCTTGGGCCTAGATTTTGACTTGGTTAAAATTTCAGGCCTGATTTGGTCTTGAGCAACCTGAGCCCAAAAGAACATGGGTCGGTCCGAGTATAAGCCTGAGTTGGCCCAATCAAGGGCGGGTTTTGCGTAGCCCCCTCCCCATGAAGAACCCTGTGCATGTTTTATGATGTTTGTTCTTCTGTTTATGATTGGGACTTATGTGAGTTTGCTTTAGGATGTAGGTATGCACTTTATGAAAATAACATCAATTTCAATTATGGCTACTTGAATTTTTTAATGTTTCCTGTATATATGTTCTTCCTGCTGTTTGGTAGCAATCATGCGGTTTGATAAACACCCTTCTTTTGCTGGCCATTGAGATATAATCCACTTTCAAAAATTTTATGGCTTCCATTAAGATGTTGCTCAAAAATAGCAATTAAAAAATAATTAGACAAGTTTGCTCAATCAAATACTTACTCGAGCGAGTCGGTCTAGCCCAGGCCCGAACAATGTACTTGTGGGCCAGGCTCGGGCTTGGGCCGAGTTTGAAGCGAGCTTGGGCCCAACCCACATGCTTGTAGATTGGAATCAGGCTCAGGTGGGGCTGTGTTGAGCCTGACCCGACCCGACTTGATGCTCATCCCTATTGACAATCACAAAATTCTTGTTCAAATTTGTTAAGTTTCAAACAGTGACACATGTTTACTAAAAGTAAAAATCTTGAGCAAACAAACTTCAAATTACTTAAACTAAATTTCCTTGATTTCCCATTTTTATTTGCATCAGAATTCAAGTGATAAACATGCATTTATAGGCATTATAAAACCATGATTATTTCTTGATTACATTCTAAAATACTATTCCTATAATAGTGGACACATGTATACTAAAACAATCATAACTCGAGCAAACAGATACAAATCAACTCCTATGGTTTGCTAATAAGGACAAGGAAAGTAATCTAAATTATCACATTTTAAGGCACTTAAATAGGATGAAAAAATCACACAAAACAGGGTTTCGAGAACAAAATACGATGAAAATTCGCAAAATAAAAAATTCCCATGTCATCTTAGGTTTATGGATTATATCTGAAACCTTCGACCTGTGGCTCTAATACTACTTGAAGGTTATGGTGAAAATGTTAGCAATGTGAGCCCGGTGCGAACCATTCCCACAATAAATGTTATTGTAATAATTGATTCATCAATAAAAGTTATTGATTATTTTTCACTCCCTTTCTGCGATTGAATGAATGAATGCACTATAAGGTCCCTCTGTACAATAAGGGTTATGTACCATGGCCAACTTGATGATCATACAACTGTTGATTCAATGATTGAATCATAGAGGCTGATGCTTGGATGAATATCTAAGGAGTTAGATAGAGGAATCATCAAGCATCATCAAATGATTATTAGGTGATGATCTCCAATCTAAGTAGGATATGGAAATCCTTTCTCATCTGGCTGATATCTGACTGACCTCTTGATGTAGGTCCTCTACATGGGAATAGTGATTCGGAGGTGTCGGATTAGTTGAGTCAATGAGTTGACTTAACGAGATCGAGATAACCAAAGACCTATGTTGAATACAGTCACAACATAGGCATGCATTCTCTGACCAGAGACAGATGTGTTGCTATATGTCTGAGTGTGTACATTTGCTAGACCAATAGGTTGATGACCTAAGCAAGGTCTATACACCGGCGAGCTGGTGTGCATGTAAGGACATATGAGTAATAAGATCTCTCAAAGGGATCATACATGTTCACTTGTGAACCGGGAGACATGAGCTCACTCATGAGGTATTGGGACTGAACAAATATAGAGCCGAATCCAAATAATCCGAAGAGGAAGTTAGAGCAAGTAGATTTGATCACGTCCACCCTCTAGTCATAGGTATTTCCAGATGACTCTCTTTATCATGATTAAGCTGATTTTATCTTAGGAGCAGTAGGATACCAGTAGGCGGAGACTCTACTAGGCCCGAAGATGACATTCTGGACAACACAAGCGAGCCAGTAGAACACATCCATGGCAGTACTGAAGCCGCACCCTTTGACGATATGGATGGTGGTGCTGGAGCCACCCAATCTGAAGAGATGTAGACAGAGCCGAATGCCAAATCAGTTGCTTTACCTTTCTTTATGAATAGTGATGATCATAGAAAATTTTATAAAAATGTAGAAAAGAGAAGAAATCAGAAGAGAAATAAAAATGAGACAATTGATAAATCTCGAGATCATGGATCTTCTTCTTCTGATGATTCACGAAAAGAAAAACCTTGTTTTACAAAACATTTCCTTCTACTTCATATGATCCTTCGATTGTACAGACTAACAAGGAGGATATACAAATTCCTTTTCCTCAAGCACTCTGCTTAGGAAAAGATGACAAAAAAATCCCAAAACGAATCAAATATTGGATCTGACGAAAGAGATGCTCGATAAATCCACAATTCAGCTCACTCTTTCAGAAGCCTTGGCACACATACCTCATCTAAAGAAAGGTCTCAAGGAACGAACCCCCATTTGCAGAAAGAAGACGCAACGTAATAACTGTTCTGAGATGCATGTGTTGTCCAAGAAGACTTGTCACACCATCCTGAATCGTGAATCGTCTCCCAGTCAAAAGATCATACACAGGAGCACCGTATGTCAGATGCAAAATCCTCGACCAGACTTTCGATCGTACTCTTTTAGATAGCGGATCATCGATAAATCTCCTTCCTTCTTCCTTACTCGACAAGTTCGAGTTCGAACCTCTTAGACCAAGCAGAACGGTCTTGCAGTTTGCTGACAGATCGGTCAAGAGACCGAAGGGATTAATCGAAGACGTTATCATTACCATTTAGGGCTTACAATTCCCTGTGGACTTTGTCGTATTGGACATGACGATCCCTGAATGTGTGACTGATACTCCGATCATATTAGGACGACCTGAACTGGCCACGGTGAAGGCCGTTTCTGATTATAGTATAGAGAAGGTGTACTTTCACGTCCAAGGAGAGAGTATACATATAGAGACGATCCAAGATCTCAAAGCCAAATCTGAAGAGTCAGAGAGAGCATCTGATGACGAACCCGATAGTCATCAGGACTGTGATTTCGTGCAAACAGACGATGAAGACATTTGGGCCAAACCGAGCATACATTCTTTCATCACGCCTTCAGGAGAGTCTGAGTTGCAGATACTAGATGAAGACAAATTCGATAGCACAGTCCTAGAGCAGACACCGTCACAGACTGAGGCTGACGATTCTGATGATGATCATTCTGACTTTCGATCATGTTATTCCGATACCTCCGATATAGACGTGGATTTTGATTGGCAGAGTTTTGGTGAGTATGTTCCACTTCTAATTTCAGATGAGACTACAACCATCCTGGAGACCGAACCAGTGCAGCAGAGTCAACAATCAGAAAAGCAGTCTCCAGATCTTTCTGAGTCAGAACAAGCTGAGTTTTCGCATATCGATCTAGTAGCCTATACCCAAGCCCTAATCAAACCGCACTTCTTGTTCCTTCTCCCCCTGAGCTTAAATCGTTACCTCAGTCAATGAAATACCGATTCCTTGTGAGCAGATATAAAATGTTTCTTGTCATAATCTCTTTCTATCTGACTAAAGATCAGTAATCCCATCTAATGGCGATTCTTGAAAAGAATCGCAAGGCAATTAGATGGTCAGTAGTGGATCTCCATGGGATTAGTCTGGCTCTATGCTCCCACCACATCTTTCTCGAGGATGATGCCAAGCCATCTCATGAGTTTCAGCGTAGGCTGAATCTGAATCTTCGAGAGGTGGTTATAAAGGAAATATCCAAGTGGTGGAGCGCCGATTTTATCTATCCCATCTCTGACTCGAAATGGGTTAGTCCTTTACATGTGGAACCCAAGAAGATGGGTATCATGACAATAATTAATGAGGACGGATAGGAGATCTCTACCTGAGTACTGACTTCTTAGCGCGCCTGTGTGGACTACAGACATTTGAATCAGGCGACCAAGAAGGATCACTTCCCGCTACTGTTTATTGATAAGATTATAGAAATATTAGCCAGAAAGAGTCATTATTGCTTTCTTGATGGTTACTCGGGTCATAACCAGGTGTCTATCGTGCCTAAAGATCAGAAAAAGACGATGTTTACCTGTCCGTTTGGAACTTATGCATTCCGACGTATGCCCTTTGGATTATGTACTGCTCTGGCTGCATTCCAGAGGTGTATGCTCTCGATTTTCACGGACATGGTAGGCGACTTTTTAGTGGTCTTCATGGACAATTTTTTGGTCTATGGCAATGATTTCGATTCTTGTCTTTCTAGCCTAGACCGAGTGCTTTAGAGGTGCACTGATGTAAACCTCATTCTTTCTTGGGAGAATAGTCATTTCATTATGACGCAGGGGACTATCCTTGGTCATATCATCTCTATAGGGGCATGGAAGTCGATCCGGCCAAGATGGACATCATCAAGAAGCTTAATCCACCGTCCAACTTGAAGCAGTTACGGTCTTTTCTGGGGCATCTCGATTTCTACCGGTGGTTCATTCAAGACTTCAGTATAATTGCTCGACCGTTATCTGATGTTCTCGCAAAAGACACCGAATTTATTGTCGATGATAAGTGTCTTTCAGCATTCGAGACTCTCAAGAATATGGTTGTAGATTCTCATGTCCTTTAGCCGCCCGATTGGTCTCTCCCATTCGAGATCATGACAGACGCCTCTAATTTTGCCATTGGGGTTGTGTTGGGATAGAGGAGGGATGGTATGCCTTATGACATACACTACGCTAGCAAGACTTTGGATTCCGCGCAGTGGAATTACATTGTTATAGAGAAATGAATACTAGCCGTAGTATTTACCTTAGATAAATTTAGATCCCACATATTAGGCTCGAAAGTCATGATTTTCACTGATCATACCGCCATCCGATATCTAATGGGTAAGAAGTATTCAAAGCCACGTCTGACCAGATAGATCCTTCTACTCTAGGAGTTTGACATCGAAATCAAGGATAAGCCTAGAGTCAAGAATGTGGTGGCGGATCACCTCTTCCGACTAGAACTCCCCGAGACTTTTGAGTTTGATGCACCCATCACAGATACCTTCCCCGACGAGGCGATTCATGTTGTCGCTTCACTCCCATGGTATGCCAAAATTGTGAACTTTCTTGTTGATAAGAAATTTCTACAAGGTTGGTCCAGATAGAGACTTGAGACTTTCCTCACGAAAGACAAGTCTTATCATTGGGAGGATCCGATCCTTTATCATGAGGAGCGGATTCCATTTAGCATCGGTGTATTCCTCAAGAGGAATACCAGAGTGTCCTCACTTATTACCATAAATTCAAAGCTGGAGGACATCATTTAGGGAATAGGACATCACAGAAGGTGCTTCGGTCTAGTCTTTGGTTGTCTACTCTCATTGCGGGTGCCCACACATTCGCAAGGACATGTACTGACTGTCAGAAAATGGGCACTTGTGGACATAGAGATATGATGTCCATGTAGCTGATCCACTTCTGTGAGGTTTTTGACTCACAGGGCATCGACTTTATGGGCCCGTTTCCTAAGAGTCAGGGATTCAAGTATATTCTTCTGTCTATAGATTATGTGAGTCCTTGGGTAGAGGCTATTCCTGCCCGAAATGCAGATGCAAACACAGTTTGCATGTTTTTGAGGAAACACATCATTACGCGGTTCGGGGTTCCTCGAGTTCTGATCTCAGACGGGGGTAGCCATTTTATTAACGACAAGGTAAGGGCTCTTGCTAATGACTTCGGCATAGATCATTAGGTTGCTGTTCCGTACCATCCTCAGAAAAATGGTCCAACTGAAGTCTCGAATATGGAGGTTAAGATGATCTTGTAGAAGGTTATTCGCCTAGACCGAAAGGATTGGTCGCAGCTTTTGGACTCGGTTCTTTGGGCTTATAAGATATCCTTCAAAACTCCATTGGGCACATCTCCCTTTCGACTCATTTATGGAAAGCCATGCCACTTACCTGGGGAAATTAAGCATTGATCCTTATAGGCAGTGAAAGAAGTGATTATTGGTCTAGATGATTCGGGAGATCAGAGGCAGGCTGAATTGGTAGCCCTAGAAGAACTTAGAGACCAAGCATTCATGAGTAGCCTGCATTACAAGGAGCGAATGAAAGTGTGGCTTGATGCTCACATCAGCCATAAGCAGTTTGAGCCTGATCAGAAAGTATGGCTATTCGACGCAAGACTAAAATTATTTCTAGGGAAACTTCAAAGCAAATGGAAAGACCCGTATATTGTCAGAAAGGTGTAGGACAACGGTAACATCGACATATCTGAGTTGTCTTCTAAGTCCACCTTTCGAGTCAATGGTCAACGATTGAAACTATTTCTCGATCATGATCCGCCGACCGTTGAAGTTTCCCCGATACATTTTGTATGAGATGTCCTCTTCATTCTTACATTATGCACCTCATACCTGATTTCCAAAGATCTCTTGTATATATTTTCGATTTCATCCTTCTTCCTTCTGTTTGTCTTACATACTTAGGTTCATCTAGATTTTGCTAATAGGATGTGTTTTATCCTAAGTATAGGGGGTGTAGATACCATTGTATTTTTCATTCATCATGTTCGATCACCCTTGTTGTTTCTTATACTTAGGGTGTGCTTTACCCTAAGTATAGGGGGTGATCTCTCTCATATCGTCTTTTGATTGTCGTCGATTTTTGTGTAGTCTGCTCCCTCGCTTGTCCCTTAACTTTTGATTTTCTTCTCTATACTTTGGGATATTTTACCCTAAGTATAGGGGGGACAAGCTGAGCCGTTAATATATACATTCTCTTGCATCATCTTCGGTTTTGTGTCTACTATCCTTAGGATTTCTTGATCATAAGTATAGAGGAGATTATTGGCTTCTGTTCATTCATTCGTTATTCGTTGATTCATTGCAGTATAGATTCTTTTCATCGATCTATGCTTAGCCCGAGTTATGTCTCTTTTGCCGCTTCTTTGGTCACTATGAGGACATAGTTCACGCTAAGTATAGGGGAGTATCATATATATATGATATATATACTTTAGAAGCCATAACTCGCATTTTATCATATTTTTAATAATAAGGCTTCCTAAAAGTATGGATGTATTTTTAGTTTTTAAAAGCCGCAAGAAAAATCGAAAAATGTCTTATAAAAATGGCTTAAAAATTATATATATATATAAAATATTGTAAAATTCTTTCATAAAATCCTTAAAAAAGTTAAAATAATAATCGCATAGAATTTGTATAAAAGCTATATAAACTTGTATATAAAAATTGTATAAAATCCTTTATAAAATATACAATATCATTGTAAAATTTGTGTAAAAAATTAATCCACCAACTTCTTCAAAAAGACCCTTAAAATTTTAAAAGTTTTAAAATCCAATAAAAATTTGCAAAATTTTTAAAATTATTTAAAACATTTAAGCCGAAAAATCTACCTCATACATAAATCATTGCATTAATTCGCATTTTTCAGAACAAGTTCGATTCTTGAACTGAATAGATCTAAGTCCGAGAGATGTAGCTTGGTTCAGGCCTTAATCCACTTAATTCTGAATGGACTTTATTAGGAACCGGAATTGAGACTCTTCAGGTCTTTCAGACTTAATTCTTTGGGTTCTATGAGACCGTGTTCGGAATTCAACTTGAAAGTGCCTAAGTAGGACACCTGATGTCATCCATTGAACTCTTCTCCATTTGAATCAATTTTGAACAGCACTCTGCGCTTAGCTTAATTTGTATAGGGCTGCGAAGGGCAATGCATTTTGATGGTGCATTTCCATCATTGTCTGGCGGTGATGAGGTCTTAAGACGGGAGAGATTGGGGTTGAAATAAAGCTTCGATGAGGAAGGATCCATTGGCACACTCTTTTCCAAGACCATAAAAATGGGCGGAATGGAAAGATGCTATATCCATCGAGGCATAAAAAGACCTATACAGTGCAACAACCACTACTACCAAAAAGAAGCCGAATGCATCATAAACCAAAAAATGACCACAATGGCCTGATCTTCAGAAAAGCCTGCATGTCTTCGTGTAGACTTAGCTAAACTGGCCAGGCTTCACAGGAGATGCGATTATACCGATCACACTTCATTTCTCTTCCACTTCTTCTACTTCTTTCTAATTCGATTGTGGACACAACACGACCTGACCTTAGAAGGAAATACCTCCCTCCTCGAGGACTGAGCTGTTGGTTGAGGGCCCAATGGGAGTGTGATTGGGATGGACGGTTTCTTTCTCTAGAGCGGGAAGAGCTAGACCTTTCACACATAGTAAAAATAGCTTTCAAAGCCGAAAAGTTTGCGTGATGGATAGGTGGATCTGAGCTGGTTGTTGAGGTGGATCGGGATAAGGATTTGTGGAACTTAAGGGTTGTCGAGGCTTAAATCCTAATTCTAATAGAGTCCCGACACACTATTAATCCAAAGGTATGAGTCCAAGCTCCATATTTTGGGTAAAGTGATATTCGATTTAAAGAAACAAGCATGATCTAAGTTCTTTTATTTTTCTTTTCTTTTTCTTTTTGCTTGCACTTATTTATAGAATAAGTGTTTCCTAAGGGACTAACAAAGGCAAAGTATAGGGGAATGATGAATCCGTGATTCATCGTCTTTATTCTTTCATTTTGGCTAAAATCCTTGGTAAAATACACGTAAATAATCACTAATTCCAATCAATTATCATTCTAACCGCATATATTAATATTATATATTTAACACTTACTTTTACCAAAATAAAAGAATAAAGATAAAAAGAAAAATAAAAGAAAAGAAGGACGTATATAGAAGATATACAGACTGATCCTAACCTCGAGATCAGGTCAATATTGATTGGGTCGACAAAAGAAATAAATAGGGAGAGATAAGGATCATAACCTATAAAACTATTAAGAAAATCATGACCAAAAATATAATTTAACCAATTTTCACCTTATAAATACTTCACCTATTTTATTTATCATAAAAACCACTTCAAATCAAAACATTCCTTTTAGAAAAATTGTGCAAAAAAAATATATTATTTTATAAAAATATCAAAAAAATATTTCGGCATAAAAATAAAATAACCGTAGTGATCCGTAAAAGCCGCAAACGCCGACTTCTGAGGATCATAACTATTTATAGAAAACTTAAAATTGACCAAACTCACTTTTAAAATCCATTTTATACTTGGTATTATTTTTAAAAATATTAAAAAAAATATTCAGATAAACCGGTGAGTTTTGGCTTTTTGGACCTGTTGTCTATATGTACTATATGTACAAACTTCCCCAATTTTTAAACAAATAATCGTAAACCGGATTAACTTAATTCTTTTTACTAAAATCCTCTAAAATTATATATAAAAATATAAAAATATAACTAAATTAAAATATTAATAAAATCTAGAGGTTCGAAGCCGCTACTTTTTTTGTCCCGACCTCATAACTCAGACGTATTAACTCCGAATTTAGTAAACTCAGTCCCTAAAATTATGTTTTTCAATTATCTACAAACTAGTTTCGTTAAAATCAGAGTCAATGCGAAAAATACGGTTTCCAGGTCCGTATTGGTATAATTGTATGAGATACCTTTATCTATATTATTTATTTTATTTAATTTATTGATAATATTATTTCATTTATAGAAAAAATACAAATTAACCGATTACTAAATTATTTACAATTTATATCCACGTTATTTATTTATTTAATTTAATATATGATGTATTTATTTAGTATCCATATACTTGTATATATAACTCCTTTATCTTTTCCTCTTCTATTCTTTATATGCCACATGACAGTCTCTCATTGGCCTCCATTTTTCTCTCTCTCCACCTTTCCCCTTTCTTCATCTTCTTCCTTGACACTTCTCTAAACTAAGGAAACCCACCACCTTTCCAAGCTCTCCTCTCCTCTCCACCTGCCGCCAACATACCCAACGGCTCGGCCGTTGGACTGTTCCTCCAACGCCCTCGCGGTGTCGCCACCACCGACGGTGACCGGCTCCATGTCCACCTATATAAGGACCTTTGAACCCCCTCTAATCTCCTATCTGCCATTTTCACTTCCTCTGTTTTCCCTAAGAGCTCTGGCATGAGAGAGAGAGAGAGAGTCTTGTGACAGGAGTTTCGTCTCCTCCGGCTGTCGAGCGAGGTAGATCGACAAAGTTCGGCGAGATCGGGTCTCCGGTGTTGAGCTCTGCTCCTTCGTATGTACAAACTCCGCATTTTGCCGTTGTGTCGAGGCAGCAACCATTCCTAGGCGTATCCTTTATCCTCTGTACTTGTCTCAGGTTGGCTCCCTATCTTCTCTTTTTCCTTCCCAGTTTTCTTCTCCCATATGAGTTTCTCTTATTTATCTTCTATTCCTTGTGTCAATATCTATGTTTTCCTTCATTTTTATTGGGATTTTATCACTTGTGCCCCTCCGAGATATCGCAATATCAGTTATGCCCCTATCTTTTTGGTAATATTAGTTGTGCCCCTCACTTCTTGTTATATTTTCACTTGTACCCCTCGGGTTAGTTATCGTCCATCCACAGTGCAAACAGACGTTAACTTTGAGGACATAGGCGGAAATAATTTTTTTAAAAAAGTTAAGAGGTCATTTTACATCGTCCTCCTCATCTTCTTCTTCCTCCTCTTCCCCATCCTCTTCTTCCTCCTCCTCCACCTCCTCCTCCTCCCTCTCTGCGCCCGCCCCTGCCCCGCACCTCCCAGCTCTGCCTCGAGCTCTCCGCACCTCCTTCCAGCCCGCAGCCCCCGCCCCTGCCCCGCGCCGCCCAACCCCGCACCCCCTCCTAGCCCGACCTCCCCCACCCCCTGTTGCCCCGACCTCCCCCACCCCCTGTTGCCCCGACCTCCCCCACCCCCTGTCGCCCCTCCGCCCCGACCTCCATCCCAGCACCGACCTCCCGCACCCCCCTCCCAGCCCCGACCTCCCGCACCCCCTCCCAGCCCCGACCTCCCGCATCCCCCTCCCAGCCCCGACCTCCCACAACCCCTCCCAGCCCGACCTCCCCCACCCCCTGCTGCCCCGACAGGCTTGTTCTTCCTAAGCGCCTCTTCCTGCCTCGACCGGTTTGCACCGCCAACAAGCTGCTGAACAAACCTCCTGTCTGCCAGCGGAAGCAACCGCTCCACCTCTCTCACGATTTGCATTCCCAATTCTCTCGATGGCGCAACGATCACTGCCTCGATTCCCGATCTATCCTCCGATTCCTCTCCTTCTACACGCCATCTAAGAGGACCGATTTCCGAGAGAATAGGCAGGTAATACGCAAACGGCTTCCGAGAGAATGGAGGAGGAAGAAGATGAAGAAGTGTATGGACCATAATACCCTTCTTAACCACACCATGGTTTGAATAAACCATGGTTATTTTAATTTGTTGACGGTCAATCTGACGGAAGGGCACAACTAGTGACGGAGTAAGAAGTTAGGGGCACAACTGATATTATCAAAAAGATAGGGGTATAACTGATATTGCGATATCTCGGAAGGACACAAGTGATAAAATCCCTTTTTTTATTTTATCCCAATCAAATCTCACGAATCCATGTCCTATTATTATCCTCACATTCCCAATATCCTCACACTTCCAATCTATCATCCATATCTACCCCCTTCTGCCGTGAAAACTATCAGCCTGAGTTATTCAAGCTTGGGAATATCATCCAATTTCCAGATCTGTCCAAAAATCACACACCACGCTTGGAGATCCATATCCGCAAACTTACGCCGCACAACTTTCTACAGACCTGAACTCGCTCATTTTCATCAACCGCCATCCGGATACAAATCCAACGGAGAACTGCCTAGTCGCTTACGAAGATTGAACTGAGGATTTGATTGGTTCCGCCCCAGAAATTGCCACCGTGCTTTGCAAACCGCCTTCGTCGTCGATTCCAACCCAATCATCTATCCGATTTCAAATTCTACATCTTCATATTCCATTTCCATTCACTCCTAGATATTCATATCAAAGCAATTTTTTTTCTGAATATAATTCCTCTGTACGTTACAAATAATTACCTCACGTGTCCTTCATTTTTTTTAAAAATATCATTTGGTCGAGGAAATTAGTCCTCGAGCCATTGAATCAACTTGCAGTTGTACGAGAAGCATCAGATCACAAATCGAGCAACTGGAGTTCTAACCGTATGAGAAACACACCAATAGAGCATCTGTTGCAGATCCTGGAGATAGAATAAGACAGCACGAATTCGGATCGCTACATCCGCTTGCGAAATCAATTTGGATAAGAACAATCTTCTTCCCAGAATACACGGCAGCCGTTTATCCGAGATCAAATTCTGCCACCATCTTGCATGCAGAACAGATACACCGTACAGGTATATATCACAGTTGATTCATTCGATTTTTTCTTGAATTCTGTTCGCCTGTTGAAGGTTGTCGTGCATCAAAGACTCGTCGTCGATCCACTGCTCTAGACGTCACTGCTACCTGCAACAAGATTGGAGGATCGTCTTAATCTAGATTACATCACCGTTGAAGTCTGGAAGATCTGTCGTTCACGCGTGAATAACAAAGCGAGGCTTCATCAGAAAACACATTCTGTCACGTCCCAGACTTCGAAATATGGGAAAATTGAGGAAGCATCCCAAAACAATGAATTTTTTTCGAGTCGAGGATCAAGACAATAACTCAATAATCCATAAATAATATTCAGAGTACCAAACATTATGGAAGAATAAAGTACATAACCAATAAATAAAAGACTTATCAAGTCTAGACTACAAAAAGAGAACAAATAAGTCTATCAATAACTCCCGTACATTAATCTTAACGAACTAGGATAAAGCAGTGAGTCCTTAATTTAGCCGACCAGCCCAACCTCGTCCTCCGTTAAGCTGCAATGTTATAAATCAATATTAGTCAAACGAATTTGACGAAGTATGCACCAATAATTTATGAAACATACCATCATAACCATATACTATGAGTAAAAAAAATTACGATAACAATTCCATATAATAAGGATCATAAATCAATAAATAAACAATGATCTATAAAAGACTTTTTCATGTATGCCCATCATTATGGGATAACAATGACAATTCAATCAATTTCGTTGAATATCACAAATTTTGTAGCCATAATATCACAAATCTATATCAAATATAAATCAATACCATGTGCCGACACCTGACAGCCCGAGCTTGGATAGAAGCTACCCCGTTCCCTTAAATCAAAATTTTTACACTAAAACAAATATCAATACGAGGTCTCCTATCCAAACCCCAATGCAATGGACATCGGTACTGAGTCAACCGCCGTAGCGATAAATTGTCTGGAAGTAGTGTAGGATTACCCGCCTACAACGGTCAATTGGCGAAATTAACCGTCCGCGCGACACCCGGCCATGTCAAAGCCTCTAACGGGCCAACAATGAACAATGTCTACTCCCTTATAATGATGGTGTCAAAAACAATAATTACTTTTCAATAAAAATATTTAGGCAAACAAAATTGCAAATTAAACTATATATCAGAAGACAATAATGTAACAATCTCTTTATAATTTAATAATGAATCCATAGACAAGCATTATGCAACATATCAAATTAGCATCTGACTATCTAGAGTTCTACTACGGAAACATAATCAAAGAATTTTAAGAGATTAAATAAGAGCAACAATCAATAATTGATAAAATCTAATGTGGGGTATAAATAATAATGGTATGTGACATAAGTTAATGTACATACATCTCTTTTTTTTTCTTTCAAAATGTTAAGGATAGATCACTATGTTTCTCCGTTGATGGAAATCAGTTACCACCTAAATAAAAGAGATGTATTTCAATGTCACGTGCAATCCGTAATACATCGCATCATAATATCTGAAATCCCAACAATCGCAGTACCTCCTTTTTTATAAATATCCCCCTCTAATTATTATGATTGCTATACTTTTTTTATACATATAGATATCAATGCGAGTATCTACGCATATCAAAACAATATTTTTTTATCAACGAGTTTGCGAAAATATACTATATTGCAGGCCTATTTACGGAATAATATTTTATCTACAAATATTAACCAATATATCAAAAAATTCCATTTCTTTTCTAATAATGGGTGACTTGGGTTATACAATAGATAGAAATATAAGTTCTCTTAAAATCAGTATTCTGCGAAAATAATTTTTTTTTTCGAAAACAACCAATTTATTTGAAATTTGGGTAATCTATTTTATTTCTCTTGATATGTATATAAACTACAACAGGGGCCGATATGTACTTTGAACCATCAAAAATTTACTGTTCATTTCATTAGTATACAATTAGTGGATACACTTTAACTAAAAAGGTACATGGCTGGAAATAAGAATCATGTGATTTTAGTCATCCGGTTTCTTGAGGGAAATATCACATAATTACATTTCTCTTTTCAGGAAAATTAACTACGTACTTATATTTTATTTGATTTTATTTTAGAGAATCCATCCACAAAGTAAATCTATTCCTACAATAACTACTAAAATATATGACTTACTCCATATCTCGACCACATGTTCATCTGATTTGGGTGGACCACGTATGTTCTATTTAAATTAATTTTTTTTCATACCTAAAAAAACGTGACTATGCAAGTTTACGTAGATATATCATACGTTATTTAATTCGTAAACAAAGTCCCGATAATTCTATCGAAAGATCATGAATAGTATGAATCCTAATAGTGATATCGAACCATTAAAGGGATTCATGTACGAGGTAAAAAAAATTTCGATCATCATGATGCTCACCGAAAATATATGTGGTATTTTAAGTGATTCGGTACATACATGTAATACAAGGGTTATGATGCATACCTCAAGGTGTGAAAGATGTGTCGACTTTGCCCTTACAACCACATCCGATTGCGCCCATGCCAACTTGCCTCTAGCCTTGCCAGAGCACGAATCAGCACCTACGGAAGATGGTCTTGCCCGAATCTCCCTCTCTCTCTAACTCTCTGGCTCTCTTGGATTGGGAAGACAGAGGGTTGGTGCAAATGGATTTAAATCCCATTATTTGAGATTTCAAAAGAGGTGTACGGTTGAAAAATAAATTTTAAAAAAAATCTTCCATCCAAGCACGTATATCCCTCTCTGGAATGAGAGGATAGTTTGTTTGTTTTTTTAAAGTTGCAACTAACTTGGTTTGTTTGGATGGTTTTTAATTATCTATTTAATATTATCTTTTTTTTTAAACTTCCGTTTTTAATTTTTGAATGGCATTGCGGTTTTGTTGTTTCATCTTTTTTTTATTCCTATATTTATATAATATACCCTATATAAACATTCTATTTTACTTGCTATAATCTATATTTCGATTTTTTGCACAATAACTCTTACAAGAAACAAACGTTACAACTCTACCTCTCTTAAAAGAAATTTCGTCCTCGAAATTCTAAAGACATATCTAAAAGTTCAGGATATTTTTCGCGAACTTCATCTTCAAGTTCCTATGTAGCCTCCCTATCCGAATTGTTATGCCAAGCAACCTTTACCATCTTGATAATCTTCCTTCGCAATTGGTGTTCTTGACGATTAACAATGTGTGAAGGACGCTCCTCATACAATAAATTTTTATGAACCTCGACGGGCTCATAATGAATTTGATGAGATGGATCGTGAATATATTTTCGCAACATGGAGACATGGAAGACGTTGTGGATGTGCGAATATTGAGGTGGTAATGCAATGTGGTACGCTACCTCACCTACCCTATCCAACACCTCAAAAGGACCAATGTACCTTGGACTAAGTTTTCCCTTCCGTCTAAATCTCAAAACACCACGGGTCGGAGATATCTTGAGAAAAACATGATCACCAACTGCAAATTCTAGTTCTCTGCGACAATTATCCGCATAGCTCTTTTGTCTGCTTTGAGCTATCAATAGCCTCTTTTTAATAAAATCGATCTTATCAGCACACTTTTGCACAAGTTCCGGTCCGAGCAATCTTCTTTCACCAACCTCGCTCCAACAAAGAGGAGATCTGCATGGTCTCCCATAGAGAGCTCCATACGGAGCCATTCCAATGCTAGCCTGATAACTGTTGTTATAAGCGAATTCAATAAGTGGAAGATTCTCATCCCAACTTCGAGCATAATCCAAAGAACATGCCCTAAGCATATCCTCAAGAACCTGAATAGTTCTTTCCGATTGACCATCTGTCTGAGGATGGAATGGAGTACTAAACTTCAGCTTTGTACTAAACTTCAGCTTTGTACCGAAAGCCTCCTAAAGTTTTTTCCAAAATCTTCCCGTGAATCTTGGATCTCGGTCAGAAACAATAGAGACAGGTATACCATTAAGTTTCACAATATTATTCATGTATAAATTTGCTAAACTAGCAACTTACACCCATTTCTTCATTGGCAAGAAATGGGTAGATTTTGTTAATCTGTCCACGATCACTCATATAACATCATAATTGATTGCATCGGTCTTCTGAAGACCCATCACAAAGTCCATGGTGATGTGTTCCCATTTCCATTCCGGAACCTCTAACTGCTCCAAAAGTCCAGCTGGTCTTTGATGCTCAGCCTTAATTTGCTGACACACCATACAACGAGAAATGAATTATGTGATTTCCTTCTTCATATTTTTCCACAAAAAATCTGTTAGACATCTTTATACATTTTTGTGCTTCCTGGATGTGCAGAGAACTTAGAACGATGAGCTTCATCCAGAATCTCATGCTTCAATTCTTCATGCGAATGGAATCCATAAGTGATTCCTGAATCTGATACCGCCATCTGGAGCAATGAAGAACTCTGAACTCTCTCCTTGACTCTTCTCATCTAAAACATGGTACTCAGGATCTTCCTTTTGAGCTCTCAATATTTTTTCTACTATCACCGAATGTATCTGGATGCTAGATAAGATAATCTTGTCACCTTCCTTGAAAGGATTCCAAGAAACAAAGTGATCAATCAATTTCCACTTTTTGATCATCAAGCTAGCCGACAATGCGTAGCTCTTTCGGCTCAAAGCATCAGCCACGGCATTCGCTTTACCTGGATGGTAAGCAATAGAAAAATCATAGTCCTTCAGAAATTCCATCCATTTCCTTTGACGCATATTCAGATCTTTTTGAGAAAAGATGTATTTGAGGCTTTTATGATCAGAGAAGACCTCAAATTTCTCACCATAAAGGTAGTGACGCCATATTTTTAATGCAAATACCACAGCAGCAAGCTCTAGATCATGCGTAGGATAATTCCTTTCATGAATCTTTAACTGTCTCGAAGCATAAGCTATCACTTTATTATTCTGCATTAGGACACATCCCAAACCATTCAAGCATGCAACAATGTAGATGACAAAACCTCCACAACCAGAAGGTAAAGTCAAGACAGGAGCAGTGCTTAACCTTCTCTTCAATTCTTGGAAGCTACGCTCACATGCAGAAGATCATTCAAATTTTATCCCTTTCCTGGTCAACTCGGTCAGAGGAAGTGAAATCTTTGAGAAATCACGGATGAATCTGCGATAGTATCCTGCTAAACCAAGAAAGCTTCTAATTTCTGTCATGCTCTGCGGTTGCTTCCATTCTGCGACTGCCTCAACCTTGGCTGGATATACAGAAATCCCATCCTTGGAAATAATGTGCCCAAGGAACATGACCTTTTCCAACCAGAAATCACACTTGGAGAATTTAACATAAAGTTGATTTTACCTCAGAGTCTCCAGTACGATTCTCAAGTGCTCATCATATTGCTCAACACTCTAAGAATAAACAAGAATATCATCCACAAAAATAATGACAAAGTGATCTAAGAATGGTCGAAAGACCCGATTCATAATATCCATAAAAGTGACAGGAGCATTAGTCAATCCGAATGGCATCACACAAAACTCGTAATGCCCATAGCGTGTTCGGAAAGCGGTCTTCGAGATATCTTCCTCTCAAATCCTCAATTGATGATAGCCGGATCGTAAATCAATCTTCGAGAAAACTTTTGCTGATTGGAGTTGATCAAATAGATCATCTATCCGTGTTAACGGATATTTATTCTTCACAGTCACCTGATTCAGCAGTCGGTAATCAATGCATAAGCGAAGTGATCCATCTTTCTTTCTCACAAATAAAACAGGTGCACCCCATGGTGACACACTGTGCCTGATAAATCCCAAGTCAAGAAACTCTTCAAGTTGCTTCTTTAATTCCACTAGCTCGGCAGGAGCCATGCGATATGGTACCTTAGATATTGGTAAAGTTCCAGGAACCAACTCAATAGTGAAATCAATCTCCCGCTGAGGTGGGGGTCCAGGCAATTCTTCTGGAAAAACATCATGAAACTCCCGAACAACGTCGAGATCAAATAAAGATGCGGTTGATGGCTCAACCCTTAAAATGCTGGCAAGATAGGCTTCTCGCCTTTCAAAATCATGCGATGTGACTTCATGGCAGAAATAATGCACCGCTCAGAGACAATACCATGCCCTCTAATAACGACTCCAGGGAACTGATGGCTTGCAACGATCACTCTTTTCTTGCAGCAATCAATAATACAATGATATCGGGAAAGCCAATCCATCCCAAGGATAATATCAAAATCCATCATCTTCATGACGATGACGTCACTAGGTAGCTCATGACCCTCAATTATCAATGGAGCATCTTGAATATACTCCAATGCTTTCACACTTCCTCCAGTAGGTGTGATAACCATCAAATCAATATCTAAAAGTTTTGGTTTGGCATCCATACTTTTTACTAGTGCATCGGAAATAAAGCTATGTGTAGCACCAGTATCAAAAAGAATCTTCGCATGCAATTTATCAATAAGAAGGGTACCTTCGATGATCTTATATTCCTTAGCAGCATCATCCCCAGTGGTGAGAGCATAGACTCGAGCAGGAACCTTTAGCCTTTGATCTTGTCCTTGAGCTGCGGGCTGCTTCCTAGGCTTCGGACAATCACGAACAAAGTGTCCTTTCTCTCCACAGTTCAGACACTGGCCATTCTTGAGATAGCACTCTCCAGGATGGAAATGATGACAGAAAGAGCACTCAGCAAATCTGTTGTTTTGCCCTGACTTGGATGCTTGCTATTGCTGAATTTTTGAAATTTTTGTTTCTTCCAAATCGATCCTTCCGATCATTGCGCGGTTTCTCCTCCTTTCTTCGCAAGAAATCTCGCTCCATAGTTGTGGCGCTGGCTAGAGCATCCTCCATAGTCTTCGGCATGCTGGAAAGAACCTTCGATCTTAAAGTAGGGTGAAGACCCTCAATGAACTTTTAAGTCATCCGATATTCATCTGGACAAAGGTGGGGAGCATACTTCAATAAACGCCGAAACTTGTTGTTATACTCATCAACATTCAGATCTCCCTGCTTCAGATTAATAAACTCTTGCTCCTTAATAAACTGCAAGTGCATCGGAATATAATGCTCTCAGAAAAGTTTAACAAACTCATCCCACAAAATAATCTCTCCTTTTTCAAATTTTCGTAACTGGCAACTGGTCCACCAGTCCTTAGCAGGACCTTTCAATTGATGAGTAGCGAAGGAGACCTTGCTATGATCCGGACATCTAATTGCATCAAACAATTTTTCTATCTCCTCCAGCCAACGATCTGCTACCTCAGCATCCACTACATCTTCAAAGCTAGACGGGTTCACCTTTAAGAATCTCTTAAAGATGACTTCATCTCGACGCTCCTCACGAAGACACCTTTCTTCTTCAAGATGCCTCTCGCGGCGTCTTTGATCCCTGTCCTTGCTCTGCTGGTGATCAGCTTGATCACGAATCAGCTGTGAGAGCTCCTCGACCGTATTCATTAATTTGACATTCTGGGCTGCCAAATCCATAGAGCGACGACTCCGCTTACGGTTCGAGACGGTCAACATTTACGAATAGCGACGATCAATTAGTCAGCTATTCCAAATATAATCTATAAGTATTATAAGTCATCATAAAATTGGATAATATTCCTCTAATCTTCCATTTGGCTCTGATACCACGTTGTCATGTCCCGGACCTTGAAACATGGGAAAATTGCGGAAGCATCCCAAAGCAATGAATTTTTTTTTCGAGTCCAGGCACGAGACAATAACTAAATAATCCATAAATAACATTCAGAGTGCCAAATATGATGGAAGAATAAAGGAACATAACCAATAAATAAAAAACTTATCAAGTTTGGGCTGCAAAAAGAGAACAAATAAGTCTATCAATAACTCCCGTACATTAATCTTAACGAACTAGGATAAAGCAATGAGTCCTTAATTTAGCCGACCAGCCCAACCTCGTCCTCCGTTAAGCTGCAATGTTATAAATCAATATTAGTCGAACGAATTTGACTAAGTATGCACCAATAATTTATGAGACATACCATCATAACCATATACAATGAGTAAAAAAAATTACGATGACAATTCCATATAATAAGGATCATAAATCAATAAATAAACAATGAACTATAAAAGACTTTTTCATGTATGCCCATCATTATGGGATAACAATGACAATTCAATCAATTTCGTTGAATATCACAAATTTTGTAGCCATAATATCACCAAATCTATATCGAATATAAATCAATACCATCTGCCGCCACCTGGCAACCCGAGCTTGGATAGAAGCCACCCCGTTCCCTTAAATCAAAATTTTTACACTAAAACAAATATCAATACGAGGTCTTCTACCCAAACCCCAATGCAATGGACATCAGTACTGAGTCAACCGTCGTAGCGGTAAATTGTCTGGAAGTAGTGTATGAGTACCCGCCTACAACGGTCAATTGACGGAATTAACTGTCCGCGCGGCACCCGGCCATGTCAAAGCCTCTAATGGACCAACAATGAACAATGTCTACTCCCTCACAATGATAGTGTCAAAAACAATAATTACTTTTGAATAAAAATATTTAGACAAACAAAATTGCAAATTAAACTATATCAGAAGACAATAATGTAACAATCTCTTTATCATTTAATAATGAATCCATAGACAAGCATTACACAACATATCAAATTAGCATTTGACTATCTAGAGTTCTACTACGGAAACATAATCAAAGAATTTTAAGATATTAAATAAGAGAAACAATCAATAATTGATAAAATCTAATGTGGGGTATAAATAACAATGGTATGTGACATAAGTTAGTGTACATACTTCTCTTTTTTTTTCTTTCAAAATGATAAGGATAGATCACTATGTTTCTCCGATGATTGAAATCAGTTACCACCTAAATAAAAGAGATGCATTTCAATGTCACGTGCAATCTGTAATACATCGCATCATAATATCTGAAATCCCAACAATCGTAGTATCTCCCTTTTTATAAATATAACCCTTCAATTATTGTGATTGCTATATTTTTTTGTACATATAGATATCAATGCGTGTATCTACGGGTATCAAAATAATATTTTTTTATCAACAAGAAAAATATACTATATTGCAGGCCTATTTATGTAATAATATTTTATCTACAAATATTAACCAATATATCAAAAAAATCCATTTCTTTTCTAATAATGGGTGACTTGGGTTATACAATAGATAGAAAAGGTTCTCTTAAAATCAGTATTCTGCGAAAATAATTTTTTTCGAAAACAATTGATTTATTTGAAAATTGGGTAATCTATTTTATTTCTCCTAATATGTATATAAACTACCACAGGGGCCGATATGTACTTTGTACCATCAAAAATTTATTGTTCGTTTCATAAGTATACAATTAGTGGATACACTTTAACTAAAAAGGTACATGGATGGAAATAAGAATCATGTGATTTTAGTCATCCGATTTCTTGAGGGAAAAAATCACATAATTACATTTCTCTTTCCAGGAAAATTAACTACGTAATTATATTTTATTTAGTTTTATTTTAGAGAATCCATCCATAAAGTAAATCTATTCCTACAATAACTACCAAATTATATGACTTACTCCAGATCTCGACCACATGTTCATCTGATCTGGGTGGACCACGTATGTTCTATTTAAATTAATTTTTTCATACCTAAAAAAACGTGACTATGCAAGTTTACGTAGATATATCATACGTTATTTAATTCGTAAACAAAGCCCCGATAATTCTATCAAAAGATCATGAATCGTGTGAATCCTAATAGTGATATCGAACCATTAAAGGGATTCATGTACGAGGTAAAAAAAATTTCGATCATCATGATGCTCACCGAAAATATATGTGGTATTTTAAGCGATTCGGTACATACATGTAATACAAGGGTTATGATGCATACCTCAAGGTGTGAAAGATGTGTCGACTTTGCCCTTACAACCACATCCGATTGCGCCCACGCCAACTTGCCTCTAGCCTTGCCAGAGCACGAATCGGCACCTACGGAAGATGGTCTTGCCCGGATCTCCCTCCCTCCCTCTCTCTCTCTAACTCTTTGGCTCTCTTGGATTCGGAAGACAGAGGGTTGGTGCAAATGGGTTTAAATCCCATTATATTGAGATTTCAAGAGAGGTGTACGGTTGAAAAATAAATTTAAAAGAAAATCTTCCATCCAAGCACGTATATCCCTCTCTCGAATGAGAGGATAGTTTGTTTGTTTTTTTTTAAAGTTGCAACTAACTTGGTTTGTTTGGATGGTTTTTAATTATCTATTTAATATTATCTTTTTTTAACTTCCGTTTTTAATTTTTGAACGGCATTGCGGTTTTGTTGTTTCATCTTTTTTTTATTCCTATATTTATATAATATACCCTATATAAACATTCTATTTTACTTCCTATAATTTATATTTCGATTTTTTTGCACAATAACCCTTACAAAAAGAAAAACAAATGTTACATATTCAGTCCGGGAAGAACGATCGATCATCGAGCTCTCATATCGAACATGAACCGTTGATCAAAATGTGATTGCACGCACGGGATCAGGCCACGCATGAGCGACATAATCATTCCACCGCTTAATAGCAAACGTGATATGCACGTTAGAGTTTTTTTGGATATTTGGCAAACCACCGCCCAAACATTTTGATTTTTAGTCTAGGTCCATTCACTTTACCCAACACATGAGGTCCACGCATACTTCCTGAAACAATTGCACATAACTTTCCCTCTGATAATCACGCAAATACCCTTGTTATTACAAATATTACATATACGAATATAATACAAAATAAATAAAATACACATATAATAAAATACATAACAAACTGTATAATATACTATATACAGTTTGAATAAATTTTGAAAATAAAAAATATAATACTTTTAGCATTATTTAAATAATCATTAAACACTACAAAATATAGCAAACTTTTAAAGAATTCTCATAAAAAAATACAAAATCATCTCTAAAATCCTACAAAAAAATTACCTACATCATATTTTACCATATTTTACATAATAAACCAAAACAAAATAAAAATTGAATAATAAAATCAATAAAAAATAAAAAAATAAAAACTTCAAAAATTTATAACTAATTCAATAAAAATCCCCTAAAAACACACAATATATCATTTTGAAGGTAATTTCATCTATTTTCCATAAAAAATAAAATAAAACATTTTCTACTGTTTTAACTCTTTCAAATCACAAAAACCTTACAATTTTCAATAAAAAAGATAGTCTTTGTCTTTAAAAATAGACCAAATACCATAAAAAGATTAAAACCCCTTTAAAGTCCAAAAAATAGAAAAACGAATGAAAAACATAAAATTAACAAAATAAAAATTAAATAAAAATTACAAAACATTTGTTAAAAATAAAATTTAAAAATCGAAAAAAAATCCTTGATAACAAAATAAAATTGGAAAACCTTTAACCTTAGCTTGTCTATAGTTAACCCTAGTCTCAAACAGTTTGCCTCCCTGAGTTCGACACTCCCGTACTTGACACTATACATCTTGTTTAGGAGTATAAATAAAAATAAAGAAGATTAATTAAACCTTAATCTTTTCTGACAAAATGCACCAGGTCGATACAATGACCATGAGTTTTTCTCTGTTTCCTTCTTTGCAGGATTATGAAGCAATTAGACCAGGGATTTCTTTGTTTTTCAGGTGTCATATTTTTTATTATTCTCCTGATTCGTTTTTCCTCTATTTTGCTTCCTATAGGGATATTTTACCCCAAGTATATGAGAGGTAGACTCTCTACATTCTACTGTTTGGTTTTCCTCTTGTTTACAATCGTCTATACTTAGGATTACTTGATCCTAAATATATGGGGATCACCGACTTTTATTGATTATATTCTTTTATTCATCATTGTATTATAGTACATCCTCTGACTGGAGACAAATGTATAACTATATGTCTGAGTATGTACATTTGGAAGACCAATTGGTTGATGACCTAATCAAGGTCTATACATTGGTACGCTATTGTGCATATAAGCACATATGAGTAATATGATCTCTCAAAGGGATGATTGATAACCTCTCCCCACTACCCTTGTGAATTCGAGCAAATTAATGTTCAAATTAATTAAGAATGTTCGTTGCAGTCGGATAACGAGACCGAATCAAAAACCACTTTCAATTATATTCAAGTTAATCTCGAGTGGCAATTTTTTCTACTTGGTGGAAGTCCAAGGTCGAACTCAGGGAGGCAGCTGTCTCCTTAGGTAGATTTGAAGCAAATTTCAATGTGTGATTTTCGGAGGAGATATTTTTGGTCTTTTTCGGATTTTTTTATGCAAGACACATGCAAAATCAGGCCAGTTTAAACGTTAATTAAGAAAGAAGGTTAAATTAATTCTAAAATTTATGAAACTTAGCCAGATGATGAAATATGATGAAATTAAGCTACCCTAATTTTTTTGGAATTTTCTGACACTAAATAAATTAGCTATGAATTAAAAATGAATGCAAGGTGATTTTGACTAATTTAATTTTAATAAATACCAAATCACACTATTTACAGATATCAAAATTATCCTAGATAGATCTAAGTGTGAGGAATCTAGGAAAATTAATGAACCTAAATTTTCATGTGAAATGGACCTAAGAAAAATCAATTAATCAAATCAGTAGATGATTTATTTAGGCCTCGATATACGTGTACGTATGATGAAATTTTTATGCAAGGTAAAGATAATTATCCAAGATCTACTGTGATTTTTGGGGAATTTTTGGAGCTACAGAAAAATTACAATCAATTAAAAGGTGAAATTGGGCAAAATATAACAAAAATGAACCAATTAATTAATAGAAAATTCTGCTGTTATTCCAAAAATATTCCACATGTCACATAATGAGGAGGACAATGTAAGCTACACAATGCAATTTTTAAAACTCAAAAATGAATTAAGATGAATGCCTAAATATACGTGCAAAGACAGGGGTATAAATGCAATGCAGGAATTAAAATTGCTAAAAATAAAATATGCTAACAAGAACTATTATGCAATTACCTATATGCAGGGGTGTAGATGCAATTTCTCCACAGACACACGTGCTCCTCATGTGGGGTCGCTTCGTAGGGACTGAAATTTAATATCGGAAACTTCCAGGGGCCTCAATGCAATTTTCCCAGGCCGTACGTGCGGATCACGTGAGGTGCCCTAGGCTCGGTGGACGTCGGAGGCTCGGAGCGAGGCTCAGCTACTCTGGAGGTTCGGATGAGGCTCGGAGAAGCTTCGGGTGATCCGAGCCTAGAGGTCGAGGAAGAGGCTCGGATCGGGCTACGTAGCGTGATCTAAACCATTGGATCAAGGATGATCCAACGGTTGCTGGCTGATGACGCGTGGCGTGTCTAAGTCCATCAGATCATCGATCGATCCAACGGTGAGGGGCTCGCTCCTGCTGATTGCGACGTGGTCGATTAGTGACCGTTGGATCTAGATTGATCCAACGATACCTGGAGCTCGATAAAGAGGTCAACGCGGCGTGCTCAAGCCCGTAGGATCACGGATGATCCTACGATTGCGGAGTGAGGCGACGTGGCTGGTGAAGCACCGTTGGATCTAGATGGATCCAATGGCCCGATGCTGCTCTGACTGATGGTGACGTGGCTTGCTCCTGATTGTCCGATCAAAGAGATCGGACGGCTGCTGCTTTTCATCCCCGATAGCCCTCCGCCTCCTGCGGAGGAGAAGGCGGGGCTCAGGCGAGGTTGGCCCAACTCCGCCTCATCCCCTCATCGTCAACGAAGGTCGATGGAGGATCTAATGAAGCTCGGAAGATGCGTGGCGAGGCGGCGAAACGTCCGGTGGCCTCAGGATTGGAGGAGGTGCGCTGGAGCTCGGTGACGGAGGAGCTCGAAGGGAGCTCCGACGAGCTTCCGGCCAATCAAAGGGATATCACCTGTAGGGGGTTAGAGGATAGCCGAAGCACGTGGACTGTTCGTGAAGTTGCTGGGAATGAGATGCAAGGCCTGCTTAGTAGTGGGGTTGTCCGGTGATCGAGCTCCGCCCAGGTGGCGGAGTTGGCGTCGGTGAAAAGTGGAGTACGGTGTTTGAGGAAGGTAATGGTAGCGCGAAGATCGGAGCTCCGTTGCGGAGCTCGACGAGATGATGGTGGAGCAAGAAAAACGATGATGGAGGGTGAATTTAATCGGAGAAGAACAAAAAAAAAGACAAGAAGAGATCGGGAGGGAAATGGAGGATGCTACCTGGGGAATGGAGCTCAGGTGTGAGCTCCTGGTCTTCGCTCGAAGAACAGTAGATGGTTCTGAGCTCGTACAACCCACAGAGGAGGCTGCAGCACGACGGAGGCGGCCGTGGATCTCGCCGGAGATGAAGCCTGGTAATCGCTCGTAGAAACACTCAATTGTTGTCACCAATAGGTTGCTCTGAGCTCAAGGGAACCTTTCGTAATGGCCGATGGGCGTGACAGTGGCCAGTGGCGAGTGATTTATAGGATGATGATGACGACAGTGGTCGTTGGAAGGTGGTGTTCATGGTTGTCGTGGGGCATCTCTGGTGGGAGTCGTGGGGAGCGAGGGAGCTGGCGAGGATGAGGGAAGAGTGGTGATGGTCGTGGTGGCATTGGTGATTGGAGAAGATGACTGGAGTGGGGCCGAGAATAGAAAGGGGGCGAGTGTTGCGCGAGGCTGAGAACGTGGGAGAGAGAGAGCCTTCGGGAGGTTGACGACGACTGATGGCTTGAGCACTGAAGAACGACCCTGATGAGATCTAGGGTGATAGGATCGAAGGGTCGTAGAGTCGCCACATGTCGTGGTATGGGAGTGGCGCTAAAGGACGGTCGTGATGCAAAAGAGGCGCAGATCGAATGGCCAAGGCGCGTGTTTAGAAGAAGCGGCTGTGATGGAATCGGGGGCGGCATGATCGAAGGGTCAGGATCTTGCCACGTGGAGCGAGTACGAATAGGCGCTGATGGAGGGCTAAGATGGAGTCTGGGGATTGATCGGGCGGTTGAGAGTTGGTGCGGAGATAACGGCTGAGATGGATGGATGAAGGCGCGATCGAAGGGCGCACAAGGTGACGCGTGGCAAGCTGTGGGAGAGGCGCGAACGGGTGGATCAGATCTTCGATGGGATAAGATTAGACGGCTGGGAACATAAGCGTGCGTGGAGAAGCCTGAATCGTTGGATCAAAAGTAGATCCAACGACCAAAAATGTGGGCGGATGATGCAAAGGGGAGCGGGCCGCGTGGTGCAATCAGAGGGCGCCACACGACCAACTGTGAGTGGTTGCGAGAAGAAATGAGATTAGAGAGAGAAAGAGGCCGAATTTGGAAAAACTCAAAACATGAAAGTTGTAGATCTTGATGAGATCTACAAGTTTTATTTTGACCAAAAATGGAGATCGGGCCAAATTTGATACAAAAATACAGGAATACAAATATACACATATATAGTATACATTGAGGCCCAAAAACGCAACTTCTTCCTACGAGCTCCGAAGTGGATGAAATTAGTCTCATTTTAAAGGTCTCTGGATGTGTATTCATCTGAAAGTGAGTAGACCAATTTTGGAGTTGGTACAAGAGAACTATGGGCTTTTTATGGTCCAGGGTTTATAGGGCTTTATTGGATGTTTTACAAAAGAGATCTCTGACCTTCTTCCTGATATTATTAACTAAAGGTGTATATATTATAAGGGAGGTGTTGTTTATAGGTGGATATTGTACAAGTGATCTTGGCTTCTTATTTAATGCAAATGTGAATGCTAAAATGCAAATGTTATCAATGTATGCATGAATGATACTTATGCAATATAAGTGGAAATATGCAGCTATTTACTCGGGAACAAAGCTCTATTTTCAACTTTAAGAGTGATGAATCGCAGATTCATCAATATAGTTCATTACTAAACCGGAAAACATGAGCTCACTCTTGAAATATTGGGAAGAATCAAATTCTGTGCATGGTTGTCTCGCTTTGGAAGCTTGCCTGAATTTGTAGGTTTGATATATCCTTATGGAAAGTATATAATCAACAACTGGGTATAATATATGCTTTTGGAAAGTATATGATCGATATCAACTCCCGATAGTCAAATGAGAATCTTAATGATAAAACCTAGAAGAAGATAGTCTAAAAGAGATCTAAAAACTTCGTGTTTTTTCTGGGTCTTCCAGTATGCAGGATGTACATGTATAAGGAACACCTGAGAGTGATGTGATCATAAACAATTGTATAACAATAGTGCTTCCATTCTAAAGGGTGATGAAACATGTCTGGATTTTAGTGAGTCCTCTCATAGAGAAGTAATCTGATCTCAGTCCAAATGTAGGACACTGATCTGAATGTGATTCAGATGTAATAAGAAGATTAGATTTGCGGTCCTGATTTAATCAAGAATCTATGGGAGGTGTGTAAGATCTAGATTTGAGATGTGATGTCAACATCCAAGTCACTATACGTGGAACTATACAGTCGCCTTGTCCTTATCTCCATGTATCTACGGTGAAAGCGCATTATCCTTGAAAGAGTTCAAGGATAATTTCACTGTTGATTTATGTATCAGAGTATTGAGAAAATTGATAATTAAATGTAATTTAATAATCACGAATAATAATAATTTGATTCATATTATGATGAGAGTTATCTAGGATAATTAAATGTTATTTAATTATCAAAGATGTGAATAATGTGAATGTGATTCATATTATTTGGGAACTTGAGAATTGAGATCCAAGATGATTAAATGTGATTTAATTATCATGGATACAAATAATGTGGATATCATTGTACATATTATTTAGGCATATTATAAATGTGATTTATGATATATTAGAGAGATCCTATTGTGATTTATATTTGTTGATTAATTGTTAATGTGAATTAGATTCACATTGAATCATTAATTGAAATATCATTACATTTACTTTTCGGTTGGGAATGAGATTCACATAATTCCAATGACTGGTTGAATTTTTCTCAAAAGATAATTGTGAATTATTTTTTGGGAAAATATTTACCATAAGAGTTAATGTAAATCAAAGAGATAATCATGAGATAATGGATAATGACCAAGTCCACACAAAAGAGGAGTGGACGGCCACTTATCTATTTGTGGGATAAGTGGACGTCACCCTCTTCTTGAGGAGATAATGTTGGTCTTCTCATTATCTCATCTCTGGTCAAAAGTGATTTAAAATGGGATTAATTATGTTGATTTATCAATAGAAATTAATTTTAAATTAAATCAATTGTTGTTGTGTTTTTACAAGAACATCTTAGCCATTGAAAGAAACACAAATCAATCTCATCAATTGATTGTGTGTTGTCCATGGATTGTGATCCATAGATCCCAAAACCCTATATACGTCGTGGCACCCCTTGCTCTTCTATACATACTTACCACAACAACAAATTCTCTCTTCATCTCTCTCTACATGTCATGTGCCTCTCTCCTTCTCTCTCTTATGGTCATCGACCACGGAGCCATTGAGAGAGTCATCACCGCCGCAACATCGTCGTTATGCTACTGGAGTACTTGCTCGTGGATCTTTGTCTTCTTCGGTGCACCTTGCTCATGAAGAAGATGTCGGATCTCGTGTGATGAGATCAAGAGTTTCACCGCTTGAATCATCAACTTGGATTGCAAGAAGGACACGTCTCATCAACGCGCTCGCAAGCGTCTCCTCCGTCGAATCGGACTTGAGATAGGAGGTCTCTTTGTTTAGAGACTCGATCGCAACCATACTTCAAGAGGTAAACCTTATACCTATTTGTGGTTAAGATGAAACGATCTAAAGTTCTTTAAAAAAGTAATGCCAATTGAGGAGGTTGATTTATTGATAGAAGAATTAGAAATGGAAGTACCTTCACCATTTCTTAGTATGTCCAGTGCTTTGATTCTCACTTTTTGTTGTTAGTGGGGTCAACTTTCTATGTCTAGTTTCTTTCTTCTAAGGAAAACTCAAAAGTTTGTTGCAGGATTTATAGAGTGGATTCATCTTCCCATAATCATGAAGATATTCGAGGCTTCCCATGAAGATATGGATATTACTTTTGAGGAAGAATGATATCATTTTAGAAGGTTGGAATTTAAAGTTGATGAAGATCTTTCGTACTCAGGCTCTAAAGTTCTCTCCATTAGGGAAAAGCGGTTCACACATAAGGCAGCATGTGATTTCAAACCTCAAAGTCCGGTCTTGATTTTTAAGGAACTGAAGTTTATAGTGTTGTATTGGGTATTTTCGAATTCTTTTTGTCATATGTTGTCAAAAATACCCAGTCTGTTGTCTTTGACCAATAAAAATCTAATAAATCCTTCATTCTTTTGTAAATAACTAACACATTGACTTATTAACTAGTGATTTTTCTCCAACATTTTCACTGTGCACTCAAGGCTTAAGATGATCTTTAACACCTTGTTTAGGGAGTCCCTAGACTTAGAGTTATCATGTATTGATCATCAGGGTCTTATACTTAAAAATTCACACACTCCTAGTTTTAAGAAACTCATGCTATATTTCATGCTTGATCTACAGTAGAAGAATTTGACTATCACTCACACGCATGACTACATTCATGATTGAGATGAGTCAAGATATCACCGAGGAGACATGGATTAGAAGTTTGAGTTTGGACTTGATCTATATGGTGCTCGATGATGGGATAAAATTAATGATGGCTTCATGAAACCTAAGTGTCACCATATTAGCCAGTATGGGACATGTTCTCATGCTACCTCTTGACATTGACCTAAAGTGCAAGGGTATGATGACATTAATTAATAAGTTGATCAGTACACGCTAATTTTTTGGTAAAAGCAGTGGAGCAAGACAAAAACAAAGAAAAGAAAAAAATGATGAAAGAAAACATCTCACCATACAAAGTCAAGTATCAAAGAGCCACGACCAAAGGCAAGCGTTACCAATCATTTTAAAATGTCCATTTAGACCACCATTATTAGGACAAGGAATCGGGCTAGCACCCAAAAAGATCTTTGCATCGTAAATTCTACAAGTCTAGGTGTAGAAGGTATATTAGATACTCAAAAAAAGACACACCCAATGTACTCTTAGGAGAACAAGTGGAGACGACTACAACTTCTATTGACGGACACACTATCGCAGAAATAAAAATGAAAATTGTTTTGAGTTTTGGCACCTGAGATAATCTTGTTGTAATGAGAGGAAGAGAAAATAAGCACACAATCCTACATACTCCATAATCTGGCCATACATCTACCCCATTAAAGTATGAACAACTAAAGAGATAGTGGATTGAAGCAATATTAGATTTATTCCCTAGGGTTGAGGGTTGGGTCCTTAGGAGAGCTTGTGAGATTTGAATTTTTTGTGATATAGTGGATCTACCCTCATGATGCAATATATACTTAGCCATACTTCTTATGTATATGTACAATTCAGAGTCTGACCATTAGAGGAGTTGAATTACTTTTGATTATTGCTTATATCAATTAAGAGTTTTAGGAATCCTAAAACCTAGTGTTATATATCAAATTAAGCCTTGTACACTCATGTGCACATGTTAGGTATCTCACTAATTAAACTTTCTAACCATTTTTTTCTATCTCGAGGATGAGCATAGCTAAAATATAGGGGGGGTCATAAATCCCAAATTTATGAGCTTACTTTTTTATATTTATCTCTCTTGCTTAAGTTAATCACAACATTCATTTCCTAATTGACCCTAATTATTAAGTAATGTATTGTATGTAGTTGATACTATTTACTATATATTATTATAATCCTATAATGGTATAATACTATATGTATTAATTTCTTATTGAAAATGAAATAAAATTTAGAATAAAATTATGCATAAGTAAATTAACATAAAAATACAAAAAATAAGCAAAAGAAAAATTAAAGAAAATTGTTTTATATTATTTACTAGTATTTAATTTTATCTCTGTATAAATGACCTTCGATCTCTTTGACTTCTATATGAAATTATAGATCTTATTGAGATCTTCAACTTTCATGTTCAACATTTGTTTTCTAATTCTCCTCTAAATAATTATTTCCTAATTGTTTATGAATTTGGTATTTGCTTCAATTCTGTTTGGGCCATGTGGTGCTTCCAAAGTACTAAACGTGGACCATCCTTTGGCTTACCACTCGCCTCCCATTTTGACCATTTGATATAGAGATCAAGTGGCTCCCATCCATTCTTCAGTGCCTTTTTTGCAGCCACAAGATCTGTGATCTTGGCCTCTATATTTTCGACCAAATTGCAACTGTCGGATCATATGATCCAACTGTTTCTGGACCACCTTCAAACTCTTGCCAGTTCCTCCTCTCCTTGAAAACTGCCAAACCACCTTTCTTCTTTCCATTTTTCCTTCATTGCCAACCACTATCTTCACCAAATCCCTTTGTCAATTTCTTCCCCTAACCTCCATAACATTCGCCAAGCTCCTCATATCCTCTTAAACATAATGGTCCTCCATTAGCGATGATCGAAACATCTTCAAAGTCTTCTGCAAACCACCACCTGAGTCTACTATAAATATCCCATCGCCACCCCTTGCTCCGTCTATCATACCACTCAGAGCAAAACTTACGAGCTTCACCGACCCTTCCAATGATTGAGGAACATGATTCTGAAAGTGACGACTGAGGGTTTACCGATGAGATCCACGTCCCTGCCGAGATATTGTAGTAAGCCATCTTTTAGCTAGAGAGCTGGAGCATAGACAGGAGTTCGTGGACTCCAATATAGACCGGTCTCCTTCTTTCTCCTCTGTTCTTAAAAGCTCTAGGTAAATAGAGGTATACTTCATCCATGGTATTCTTTAATCTTCACTGCTCTTAAGAGTGATGCATGATTCGAATCATGATGAATAGTATCTTCACCATGAATATCTAATCCATGCGGCAGACCTCAATTTAGTGCTTCTTGTTCTATTGCAACCTCCATCTTGATCTATCTTCTCCTTCACTGTTGGACGCGAATTCACAAGGGTTACATATTCTACATTCAACCTACTTTCCATTTCACTCACTATCGTCTCCATTTCACTCACTATCATATGGGAATACCTCGATTGTGCTTCGCTATTGTCATGTAACCATGCAAATTCGAGAATCAGGACAAAGGAACTCCAAGACCTTTGGATCGTGTATAGGGGATCAGCAGAGAGATGAGCAATCCACTGAAGCCTTGCCTACTCACCACTACTCAAGGCAGAGAAGAATATTTGCAGTCCATATACCATTGGATCAAACCAATTTGGATGTGATCTAACCCTTGAGTAAGTGGATACAATATCCAATCCAAATGTCAGCCTTGGATTGCAATCTTGTAGCCTTGTACGCATCCAAGCCAAAGTCGAAACATAACAGGCTGACACGTGGTCCGAGCCTCCATTACCGAACCTCGCTGGATCACGTAACTTACGTACGTAACTGTAATGTTTGCAACATCGGGCACTGACTTCTCGATGATTTCATATAAGCCCTCCCCCACTGTGAAAATTGCATAATATTCCTTGTGGTTCATTTTATTTTCATTTTAGTCCCTATTTGTCCTATTCTGTAATAAAATTTGAAAGTTTTTCTTACATTTATGCACCAGGATTTATTATTGGATATCCATTTATCTCAAAATCAAAATATTGTGATTTTAATATCGTTTGAAAGCTTGTTTGATGCACTATATTTTGGAATGCTTGATTGATAATTCGGGTGTAAAAATTACATATTAATTATTGTTGGTTTAAGTGCTCATTTACATCTCTTATCCTTATTGAAAATGCTCAATTGAAGCTGTTACGTTTGTTAATTCTTAATGTTCTACTCTTAGTTATTTTTAATCATTATTAGGTCATTAAAAGATTTAACTATTCACTGTCTCTGTAAAAGCAACAAATTGAATGTCTAATTCATTTGGATTTTTTTTGAGTTTTATATCACACCTTGCCTAATTAATGCCTTAAGTAGTCAATCAATTTAGGGTATTTGCATGACTAATTTGAGTTATTTTTCTTGTGATTTTGTTTAAGTGTTTTTGTTCTTTTCATGTTGGTTGCACATCATCTTAATAAAATTAATCCTAGAATTGCGATTAAAAATAATTGAGATTTAAATTTAATCAATAAAATTGCTCATGTCCGTGAGTTCGACTTTGGACTTTCCAGGTTATAAATTAAAGTTGAGATCTTCGTTATTGAGATTCTTCTAGGTTATGTATGAGAAGCTAAGTGCATGTGCTACAACGAATCATTTTAAAGCTTGAGCTCAACAACTATGAGAATCTATGACAGAAGGATAATCGCTCTCAATGGATATAGACAAGGACTTGAGATGTCGTCACATGACCTGTGGGCCTTCTACTGTCACTAGAAGATGGAGGCTGCTAGTAAAAGTGCTCTCGTGAAGTAGAGGATATGTGGTGAGGGCGGAGTTGGAGCTTTTGAAATGAAAGTTGTTATGGCTCACGAAAGGGGTGGAGAGTTGGAGACATGGAGGAGAAAAACTTGGCCGACGTGAGAGAAGAGAGATTTCGATGAAAAGAGAAGAGGAGTGACGAAGGCATAATCCATATTCAAGGTCAATCGATGGTCAAGAAGGTAAAGGAGGAAGAAAGAGTCTCAACCATTCAATCAGCCGAGATCGAACTGTTGAGGAGTGGACGTACAATGGGGGTAGAAAAATAATAAATAAAAATAATTAATGAATAAAAGAGATTAGGGTTTGTTGGAACAAAGTTGCTCCATCCAACGACCAAACATAAGAGTGTAAGGAGTTAAGTATGGGGGGTGCATGGTAGCTCTAGGAGCAGCCAAATGTCATCCCCATAAAAAAATAAAATTAAAGATGAAAATTTTAAAAGTAAATTGTAAATTGACTCAAATAAAAAAGTTGTCTTCATGAAGGTTGTTCATCTCGATAAGATATACAATATCCATGAAGAGACTAAAACCAAAAGATGTCATATGTACAAAGTGTACTTTTGGTGTTCTTCTTTGTACATAGAGTACCCGATTTTTTATCTTTTGAAATTTCTTTACAATTTATAAATAAGTAAAATTCTATACTACCTTAAAATAAAATATATTAAAAAAAGATACAATTTCATCTATTTTTAGTATTTGTAGCAATTAGGAAATAAAAAGAAATAAATTATAAGGACTTATGTATAGACTATATACATAAGATCATAATGATTCTTTTTTTTAATTTTTAAGATACCTTGATCTAGATTTTTAAACTCTTTATTAAAACATAAATCTAATAAATCAAATAAAAAGGAAACAAATATAAAGAGCTACATTTGCATATAAAATAATGAGACAACGTTAGATAAAAAACACAACATATAGAGAGGTCCCAAAACCAAGTTTTGCATATGTACTTCGACTCTTTTGAATCAGATCTTGATTTGTAGCTAATTAAATGTAAATTATTTTAAATGTGAGTAGGAAATCATATGAAACTTTTATTGAGAGACATTTGACTTTGTAACTTTTTGTCACAAAACTAGGGTTTGGTTCAATTTGACATATATACAAGTTAGTATCTTTCTTACGTTTTTCATTTATTAGTGTTATTATTATGTAGAAAATGGAGTTTATTTTATTGGATTTGAAGTTAGTATAAAATAGAAAAATAGTGGAGGTTATTTTAATATACAAGTGATTGTGATTATTTACACATAATTTATGGCTTCTTATTAATGCAATTATAAATGCTATATATTATTTACACATACAAGAATGATAAACATACAACATAAATTCTTAAATTTAATTAATTACTTGGGAACTATGATCTATTTTTAAATTGATGAATAACATATTCATTAACCCCCTATACTTAAACCTCTCTCATTCATGAGCAACTAAAATGAATGCATAAGTGAGATGAGATTGGGTTCCATACCAAGGTCATGAACAAAAGGTGAAAATGGAGCTTGCCTGAACCTTTAGATTAATAAAGTGGTAGAACTCCTTATGAGAATTAGGGTTTTAAAAACAATAGTCTCTAAGTTCTACAAGTCATTATCCATATCTGACTCAGGAGTCACCTTAGATTAAACCGCTACCAAAGAATTCCACATGAGAAATAGATAATTGCCTCTTTTATGTGAGGTTTGTTAGATCTTCCCATCTAACATGCCAAACTACCATGCAATATCCTCCTCTAGTAACTCATCCTCGAGGAGTCAGGTATTTCCTTCTAAGTTCAAGAATGTGCTAGACTAAAATAAATATTGGGGAAGAAGTCTGGAAGAAGGGGAAAAGAGCTGGAGTGTGACCAGTGTAGACACATCTCTTATGAAGCTTAACCAGTTTAGCCAGGTCCTCACCAATATCTCTAAGCTATCTAAAGCTTGGACCAATATGGTCAATGATGTATTTTAGGAATTGACTTTTTTTGGAATGAATAGTGGTTGCTCTACGCTAATATTTTTATACCCTAACGGATATAGAATCTTTTCTCCCCATTGTTTTTGGGTCTTAGGAAAATTGACTTGAAGAAGGGGAAAGGAGCTGGAATGTTACTAGTGTAGATGCATCTCTTGCGAACCTTGCCTAGTATAGCCAAGTCCTCACCAAGATAAGTAGGCTATCTGAAGCTTGGACAAATGTGGTCAATGATGTACTTTTGGAATTAGCTTCTTTTTGGTATGAATTGTGGTTGTTGTGCATTGGTCATTTTGTGCGATCATTTTGTGCCTTGATGGATATAGGAATTTTCTTTCTGCACATGTTTTCAGGTCTTAGAAAAATTTTACGAGCATTCCATTCCTAATATAAAGCTTTACTTCAACCCTTCACTCTAGTCTTTAGATGTCCACGCTACCAAAGAAAAAAGATGCACGGTCTTCCAACACCTCGTCTGAATTCAACTAAATATGTGGTGTAGAGTACATATTAGTTCCCTATCCAAGAGTTTACCCATAATGCGACAATCATGTTAGGCACTAAGAGTCAAATTCTTGACATTGTCTTGTAGTAACTCATAGAATTAATTCTGTGACCAGAAGTTTCTAAAATCCTACTTTGTCGTGAACTTCTTTTAAAATTTTAAGTGGATTAAGGTCATGTCAAGTCCATGCTCGGGTTTTACTCATGACTCAATTTAGATTTAGATGACTTTCTAATTATGCATATGTATGTTATGCTAATGAAATGTAGATGAATGAAATACGTGTTTTTTGTGTTTTTTTAATAAATGAATGAATGAGAAGCCATTTTATTTGATTTTTTGTTTAATACTCCAAATTTTAGACAAACATACAACGCAAGTATTACTTACAAAATTTGCAATAATTTTACAAAAAGAATATTATTTACATAAGATTTCACACATTATCCATCTTGATATATATTATACATATTATATTTTAAAATTTTATAGGAATTATACTAATTTACATGTTTTTTCATATAGTACATATTTTACAAAAATGCTTTTTGACAAATTTTACAAGTGGTTACCCATCCCTTATATATTTAATATTTGATGAATCAATGATTCATCACTCGAAAAGTTAGAAATAGATCTATGTTTCCAAGTAATTAGATACATTTATCAATCTATATTACATTATTATAAGTCATGCAAGTGTAAATAATATTCGCATTTAGCATGAATAATTGTATTAAATAAGAAGACCAAAAATATTATTTATTCCCACATGTATGTAAATCTAAGTTCCCCTATTTTTAGTTTTCACTAAGACCAAAATAAAATAAAATAAACTATATAGTGTACACATAACTAATGCTAACAAAGTCAGAATACCACATATATACTAACTTGTATATTTGCCCAATAAAATCCAAACCCAAGTTTTCAGACTAAAAGACATAAAACAAAATTTCTTATTCATACAATATCCTATGAACCCCTTCCCAGTTTTGAATTAATGTACATTTATTTATCTACCAAGCAAGACCATATTAAAAAAGATTCTGAGTTCATATGTGAAACTTAGGATTTGGGACCTCATCGTGTATCGTACCGATTAAATAATTTAACTTTGTTATTTTATGTACACAAATAACTATTTTCGACTTATTTATTTATTTTCTTTGATTTATCTTTTAAAAATGTAAAAATCCGAAAAATGAAGGAAAAACAAAAGAAAATAAATCTTTGAGTTGGTATATATAATCTGTACATATGACCTCTATATTTTATTTCTTTATTTTTTTAATCATTAAAAAATAAAAAAAGATTAAATCGTAAATATTTATTTTCAATTTTTCGATATTATTATTATTTTTATATTATTTAAATAAATAATTAAGATTTTGCAAAACACAAAAATATGATATTTTATATCTCTATAGTACAACCAAAAATAATTTTCTACAGATAATCTCTTTTCATTTTAGATCCTTCAAAAAAATTGTTGATCTCATCGAGATGAACAACTTTTATGGATAAACTTTTTGATTGACTTCCCTTTCTATTTTTTTTATTTTTATTTTAATTTAATTTTTGTTTTTTAGGATCGACACATGGCAACTCTTGGAGCCCCCACATGTCACCCCCTTTTTATTTTATTTTTATTTTTAATTTATTTATTATTTGTATATTATGTTATTTATTATTTATTATTATTACTATAATTTATTTTTTTATTTTCTTCACCACATGGTCTCGCCCTTGCGTGCCACATGTCCCCTCTCTCTCTCCCCTTATGTCTTCCCCTCTTCTCTCATAACCACTACTCACCCTTCATGGTAGTACGCTTGACCACCTCTGCCAGCCACCTACCACCGCCTTTCCCACGTAAACCATGACCTGCTATCGCCCACATCTCTTACAACCCACGATGACTCAACCACCTTCAGACCTTGTCGCTCCACCCTACGTCACCCTCTCTCCCCTTCTCTTATTTCTCACCTGTCACTAATCGCCCAAAAAAGGGCCTGCATTGACTTCGTGTCTCGAGTACGTCGGTGACAGTGGAGACACCCAATAGATGGCGACGATGAGCTACTCCTAATTCAACCTTTGGCAAGGTCCACAAATATCCTTCATTGCATAGGAGTAAAGACATCGGACAACTGCCGAGCTTCATTGTGTTTACATCCACAGTTGAGGTGAGAACGGAGCCTGCTCATCAGAGCTTGTCTCAACTCCAGACGAGCACCATCAACCCAACAGATCTCCTCATTTACCTCTGTGCTCTGCTAGGACTCCCACCTTCATCATAGCGACCACGAGGATCTCCAATAGTAGAGGAGCCTCGTTCCCCAATCGCTCGGCCACCTCGAGGCACAGGCCCATCCATACTTGAGTATCGAGCAAGCCCAGTCTCCTCCCACTGCCATACATCAGCTTAGGATCCCCGATCCTAAGCCACTGCCCAAGCTAGTGCTTTGGGTTAGCTGTAACTTCTTGTCGATGCCACATAGCGCCTTACGTGCCCACACATAAGCAACTGGCCTGAGGCTATGTCGAACCTCAACCCCACGTGAAGATCATGCGTAGGTCTAGAAAGTTGCAAATTAAAACTTTCATTTTAAGCAATTTACGCCTAAACCCATGCCTCTAGAAAATAGATGCGACATGCATGCCTCCTTGAAGAAATTTTAAGAAACTCCTTAGGGTTTTGAGAAAGTTCCTATTCATACTATCAACATATTTAATTTTATTATCCATTTTATTTCATGTATTGCATTCATACCCGTATCGTTGAACCATATTTTAAACTATCATTGCAAATCATATTTTAATTCCAAAACTTGCACATCGGAGAAAACTTATTATCTATCTTATGGATGTTTATTGGTATTTTTATGTACTATGTTTGATTTAATATAATTATTTAATGAAAATTAACATATTTTTACCACTGCACACTCTGAAAATTATGCTAATTAAATTACTGCTCTAAAATTTACAGAAACTCATAGTAGATAGAATTAAGAATGTTTTACTTTGTACCCATAAGTTGTTGAATTTTGCATACGTATCTACGTCAAAATAAATGGTTTTGTGATATGAGTAATTTATTTGTATTTAATTGTATACTATTTTTTTAAGGACACAAAAGTTGTTCTGGATACCTCACACATAGATCTATTTAAGATAATTTTAATTCTGAAAGATAATAAGGTTTGAGAATTACTAAAATTAAATTACTTAAAAACACATAGTTGACATATTCATTTCATAATAACTTTATTTTGCAACAAAAAATTAAAAAAAATCACAATAGATTCATTTTACATACTTTTACATTTTTACCATATTGTAGGATGTTCGGCATCAATTGGTAGAAATTTACATTTTAGCCGTGTATTTTTCCAAAATAGCATTTTATTAGTAATTGCATAAAAATATAAAATTGTTTATATGAAAACCTTATATATAGATCATCTAATAATTTAACTATGGAGATATTGTCCAACCTAAGTTTGACCTTCGGCTAGCCCTAGTAAAATAAATCTGACCGCCGATTTTAATTAGAAAAATAATCTATATTGTCTTTTCGATTATTCTGATTTGCCTTCCTACAACGAAAATCAAACATTATTCCACAGAATTAGCGAAGGGTAAATTTTCGAGTCCATCAGATGACATTGTTACGGGGGAGGCATGGCTTAGGCTATTTTTTATGGAATTTAGACATTAGGTTTCCATTCATAGAGTAATCTGAGCTCCGACCACTTTCTTATTATTGTTTCTACTTGTATTTTTCAATATTTTATTTCTTTCATTATTTATTCCTTTATTGTATTTTATATACATCTCTCTAACCACCATCTTATTTTTGTGTGAGGTACTCGATGTGATGGAGTGACTCCCTATGTGGTAAAGAAAATCAGGAGCATTGGAGGACAAATTTTTCAGGAAGTAAGGTGACTGAAAGGAAACACATAAATTTAAGATAGAGTTGAGCCATGAGAGAGTGTAGATTCCTTGGGATTTTTTATGCATTTAATTTGATTTTAATAATTAATTTGTAATAACTCAGTTACTTATCTATTTCTAGTAGATTCTATTTCGAATCTCATGTGTGTAACCCAGACATTAAACATTTATTTTGTGGTGTGTCGAGACTTCTTTCACTCTCGCATTGAGGGTGGGGCTCAACTTGAGTGGCTTGTAGGTTAGAGATGCATTCACGACTCTTAGAGCTTTACATAGGTCAAATATTATTTGACCTATTTGTGAAGAAGCCCCCTCTACCTTGTTGTATGTGCGCCTCACGAGTCAACTGGGGAAATCACAAAGCGGACCTATTAGGATTTGGTAATTTCACTCAAGTTCACGTGCATATTTATTTTAGTAATTTTAATTTGTAATTTGTCATTTTGAACCTTGAATTTGTATTATTCAAACCTTTAATTGTTATCATTTTTCAATTCTAAAAATGCCATTATTTTATTTAATTATTCCTTTATGATATGGTGATGTCTTTATATTTTTATGTTGTTACTATTTATTGATTTATTTATTGTGAAAATTCCATATCACTTATTCCATATGAGCTTCAATAATTCACAATTAGTCATTTCTTGCCTTAAAAATTATAGAAAAATCACATTTGGTAGATAGATCTCAATAATGCCTCCGAAATTTGCTTCATTTGGACATATCAATGTTAAAAAGATTGGTATTGTGATTTTGGTATTGAATTTTAATTCACAACAAACTTCGTAATTTTGAAGAGTTATAATTTTCCTAATAGATAGTTCTGATAAATAATTAGATTTTCTATTTATTAAAATTAATCCATTGAAAATCATTTTGTCTCCGTATGCTTATGGGGAGGAGGAGCGTGCAAGCCGATAGAGAGGACGCAGTAGAGTGTGTATACCAATCAGCTACGTAAACCTCTCGCTTCAATGCTTAGGCTGACAACCCATATTAATACACCACACCGGGAAAGCCTCACGATTTCTATAGTCATACCAATGATTTAGACCCCGAGGCCCTTCCCCCCTATGGCCCCCGATGTCTGAGGAAGCCGTCCATAGCATTCGGACCATAGCACTCAGTTCCGTGGCGGCGCACTCAATCAGCGGCCGCTCACTGACCTTTCATACAGGGGGGGGTCAGAGGGGGCGAAGCCATGTCATCCTTATCTTAGATAAGACCTGACTAGTTGATTGAAGTAATGAAAAATCATTTCATTTTAGAGTTGCCCCTACCCCCTCTTAGGGTTGAAGTCTCCATCTAATATAGATGTCGAGTCTGAAAGAGCCGTGGTCGATCGTGTAGTCCTCCACGCTTTGGCTCGGGTTGCTCTCGCCGTAGCGAGATAGAAGAACTCAGGTATGTGGTGAGTAGTAGCAAAGCGGGAAGGATGACGTCGGGGATCCACTTGGCCTAGCTTGACGGAGGTGTCCGCGTAGGTACTGGAAAAGACCGTCTGGCGAAAAGGCCACAGGCGTGGACTACTTTGTTGTGAACCATTAGGAAGAATGACGTCGGGGGTCATTAGGGTGACACCGCACATCCCAAGCTACCCACGAGACCACTTCGATCTTCAAACTAGCGGACTGGACCCCGGTCTTTCACATTCCTTATCGCAATTAGTCCGAAGGTTAATGTATGCAGGCTGCCCCACCGCACCCCCACTGGACTTTCCCATTCTGTGCGACGTAGATTGTTGCTGTGGCTCGGAAGGCCTCATTCTCTTCCTACCCTCGAAGTGCCTCTATGGTCGTGCCCGAGAAGCCTCTGTCAAAGAGAAGGGTAGCGATGGCAATCTGGGGGACCTTCCTTCTACGGCCTCTCAGTCCCGCGAGAAATGAATACCTCAGAGGTGGTGAGAATCATCATATATATAGTCGTTGCGGTCCCGACTCAGAGGTCTACACGCGTCAAATCTCATCTTCCCGAAAAGAATAGATATATGGGCCTCCCAAGACGGGCCTCGTCTCTAGGCCTTCTACAAGCGTAGGCTTTTCCTTAGGGGTGGGCCGCCTTCTTCCGTCAGTACTGCAACTTCCACATAGCACTATATACGTAGGAAAGACCTTCTTTTTTCTTAGCTACTTCATTCCTCAGTCTTAGGCGTGCAAAGGTTTCCTCAGGCCGGACGAACCCGAATAGAATATATAGTAGTAAAGCCTCTGGTCCGGTGGCGTTAAGTTGTATTATACCTCTTTGAGGTTTGCGAAGGTAGACTAAAGGGGAGATCCGAAAAACAAAGCCCACAATCGGCCAAAGGGATCCCTCCCCTTCGGGAGGCCGCCCGCTTTGGCCGGGGGGTGCAAGAGGGGGGGTTTCTGTCTCGGTTTACAGTCCCCCTGACGTGACGCATCAATGTATAGAGCATACTTCAGGATTGGGCACAATATAAAAGATCTTTTAGAAGCACATATTGGGTCTGTCTTCAGGATTGGGTCTGCCTACGGCCTTTCTTCAGGTTTGAGTCTGTTGCGGTCAGCGAAGAAGAAGTCAGAGCCCACGGCGTACTCGAGTTCATTCGCCTTCGAGACTGCTTGTGCGACTAGTAAACCGCTCCCGCGAAGCGAATGAAGGGAATCTCTTCGAGCTTGCCTAACCCCCACTGCGAGCCACTCATAGGAAATGACTAGGAAGTAGCCTCGATGCTCCTCTTTCTTTGACGCCCGTACGCGAGGGATCTACCCTGCCGTCTTGCATGCAAGCGAAAAGTCTGAGAAATCTAGTGTCTTGCCGAGAAGTTCGATATTACAGCTTCCGTAATTTAGCCTATCCCTTTTAAGGATGCCACCGGGCCGACGGGACCCCTTACTTGCTCCCTTAGCTAAAACTGGAACCTCAATCCCCTCTAAGCACGAAGTCCAATGGACTATACAATGAGGGATTCACTCTATCCCTCAGGGGTATTTAGATGAGGCTACTATAGACAAGGTCAGAGATGGCAATTCATGAGGCCCCGAAACTATATTCCTTAGAGAGACTGGATATATACCTCAGAGGGTTATATAACAATCAAGGATTTCACTCTCTTGACCCCTTGACCGGGGGTATGCGAAGGAGGATGGCCCGCTTTTGAGCTTCCTTATGAAAACATTCATTTGTATATGGGTATAGAGCCCCTGAAAAAGAGACCCCCACGTTAATTGCACGCGACGACGTCTATATGGCTAGTATACTGCTGGAAGGCAGGATGGAAGGGGCTACTGCTAAGTCTGAGGTCAGGTCTGAGGAGCATGTTCGCCGTAGAGACGTGAGGGTGAAAGCGGTTCTTGACTTTCGAGCTCCATGTAATAAGCTCGCTCGCCGCTATATATATCCTAGTCGACCTCGAATGGCGTGAGCCGCATGCGGGAAGTCAAAGATCTGATCTGATGATAAATGCAATGTCACTGTATCGAGCAGTGGAACCCCCCTTTCCCCTCTCTAGACCACCTCGAATGGCATGAGCCAGATGGATGAGATTAGACTTTTGGTGGACTCAGTGTCGGATCCCCGTGGATGTGGTACAGAGACCTATTTCTCAAATGATTCGCAATCAAACATCAATCTAGGGTATGGTCTGAGAGGATAGGACCTAGGACTCGCTCCCGGGTCCTAGGTCCTATCCTCGATAGAGATATAGTCAAAAGCTGACGTGAAGGGTGTCGAGCCCCAAGGATCTCAGAGAAGAAAGCCACACAACCAGTTCCCTCAGCTATCAGTCTGGGCTTGGAAGACCGGCCCCCGGAGGTGCAAGGCATTTCTGGTCTGCCGCCTCTGTTTGCTGGTCTGCAAGGTTTCTCGTAGACGGCAGGGGGCTCTAGGTTTTCCCAATTTTATTATATATTACGGGGCTTCTCGTCCCTTTCGAAAAAGCAAGCCAGCACGGTTCTGTCCGTAAGGGCTCGCCAGCTTGCTAATAATCCTGCCTTTCATGAACGAACAAAGCATATAGATGTGGATTGCCATTACACAAAAGTGATACAAAACTACGTATACTGTGAGTAAGCCGGCTTTGCTTCTCCACTTTCTTTCATGACGGTACAGGTTTAACTGAGACCGGGTTCTTTGTCCTCCTACCGGTCCCGTGTGGCTCTCCCTAGGCCGACCCTTCGCTTTGCCACTCACCTATTCCCCACAGGGTTATGGTTCGTCGATAAATTCCCCTTTCGCCACTGTCTACGAGTTCACTACTCCTTACGTACTAGATCTCGCACAGAGTGGAAGTGAGTGCGCTTCAAATTCAATAAGATCACTATGGGGGATTCCACAACATCAGAGCCTAGTTGACAACTGCTGCCATGCCTAGAGCGAGTCCTAGTGCTCTGCTCGCGAACCTGAGAACTGCGGAGAGCCGGATGAGGGGAGACCCTCACGTCCGGTTCGTGTTCTAGTTGGCGGAAGTAGAGGAGGCGATGAGCTCTCCCTGAAACTAGATATATAGGCCGCACCTTCCCAGCTGACTACCCCCTTTTTCATAGTCTCTTCCCTCCCCAGCATCGCTTGCCGGCGCAAAACTCTTCCTTCAAAAGCTAACCTGGTGGAAGGTGGGGAAGCATAAATGAAAGAGTCGATTGCGCGCCCGGCCAGCAGGCGGGCGACGTGCAAAAAGTGGACAGAATTTCCTCCTCGAACAGACCAGCAGTGCCGTGCTGCTCGCCACTCCCCGAGGCTATATATCACCTGTATTTACCGCTATTATATATCAGGGGGCTAGGTACGGCTTAGACCCCAGAAGACGTACATGCCCCACCCCTAACCTCATGCTGTCCCCCCCTCACCAACACTCTAACCAACTGAGCTATTTCCCCTCAAAGGCTAATATATAGGACGTCATTTACCGGGAGAGTTGGTTCACTCTCATGCACTGGGAACAGGTGCATGAGAGTCAATCTAGGGTCTGGTCTGAGAGGATAGGACCATAAATGACTTGAACCCCCTTAAAAGAAAGAATAGAATCAGAGACTGTAGACCCATCGGGCATGGATAATCATTCCGGTCCCTATGTATTTGCATGACCCTTGCAGATGTTAATCAGCTGATTATGGATCTGATAGCATCTAAGCCCTAGGAGTCGAGGTGCGTCATTAGAGGGTCATGAGGCTTAGCAGCTCCTTTATGAACTAATTTGAGTTCATATTTATCAGTAGTTAGACTATAGCTCTTAGGAGCTAGAAAGTAGCCTTCTTTGGAACAACCCAAGTCCCACGGGCTAACAACGAATGAGCACGGGGGCTTCAGAGCTATGGAAAAGCTATGCCGTCTTCGCTTCCTCCCGACGTCCCCCTTTTGGCGGCAATCGCCCTTTCTGCAGAAGGGAGCAGAGTTGACAGCGGCCCCCTTTCCCCCTTCTGAGGCTGCTGAGGTGAGGGCGATCCTCCCGGTGAACTGACCGTACCCTATCGCATCGTTTACAACCTTGGAACCAACCCCCATGGCAGCCCTAGCTTCTCTGGCTCCCCTTAATATCCAGCCCCCTAGTCATCATGGTTCTCTCATTCCTGTCCTTCCTCACCCCCGCATTCTCCGCCCCTTTCTATATAGGTCTGTAGGCGAAAGGATAAATATCAATAGCCGGAGGGGGAGTTAGCAAAGTTGGACAAGATTGGTTGCTTTTCGGCTACACAACGATTGCCCCCTGTCGTCCTCGCCTGATCGCGGGCAGGAAGGAGGACGGGCAAGAGGCGGGGCGGTTGTGCGTCGACGAGGTAGTGGAATAGTGATGGATGCTGCCTCATAGAGGTCTCAGTGTGTCGGTGGTCTGTGCCCCTCTCCAAGAACAATGGATGGCATGCGCCGCTGCTAAGGTCAATTCCGTGCGTCTGTAAATCCGTCCTAATATATTGCGAGAGTAGGATGCTGCAGGGTGCAAGAAAGAGAGTAGCAAGGATGCGGGCGTCGGCTTGACTTGATCGACGCACGCCGGTCCGACGACCCTCCCCGCCTACTTTCTTATTACCAGTCTACAATACACGGCTCGTAGAGGGGGTGAGGCACATAAGGTCGGGGAGGACCGACAGGTGTTCCTCGTAGCGAATCAAAGAATCTTCTCTGACTTAACCCTGCCACCTTCCCGATCTAGAAAGTCCCTAGGCGGAGTCTTTCACGCATTAGTTGGGCGCCCATTAGAGGTAGGATCCACAGAGGTCGAAGCCAATGCAGGGTTTCTGAGAACTGAGATAGAAGCCGCTGCGGCTCTCTGTCTCCTACGTCTAATTCTGAGAGCGCTTGTGGAGCGCTCACTCATCCCTCCCGTCACCCTCCCACGAGACCAATTCGATCTTCAAACTAGCGGACTCAGACTGAGGGAATATATATTAGCTTTCATGTTTTATTTCACTCCCGGGGGTTCGAGTCCTAGCATCTTTGACCTCTTGACCTGTCTCCCCTTGTCCATAGGGACCTCGTGGCATAGCCTAGTCCAATTCCCCATCTCTCTTCAATCCCCAAAATTAGGGAAGGGCAAGCGGACGAGTGTGTCAAGTCCTAAGCCGCGTGGAACCCTGGAACTGGCAGGTGATTCAAAAGCGAGAAAAAAGAGTAGGTGGGCCCATGGGGGGGAAGGGGCTCGGGGGATGATGAGTACGTTCGCCCCTCACACAAGCAAGGCCAAAATATGTGTGCCCGGCGTGCGGACATATAAAAACGAGTGCTATTGTGGCTAGTGGGGACGGTTCTGAGTAGTTCCGCTCGAGCCTCCGCACGTCACAAGTGAATGAAAGAAGATTCCCTGACTATGTATTCCCCCGAATATCTAGTTGATCCCCTGAGGCAAGGGGAACTCACTATCTTAGCGGTATGGGATCCTAGGAAGAATATAAGCAAGCAACATGTCCCTCGGTTACCGGCCTTGAAAGGCATATAATGAGTCAAAATACCGCCAGCCTCAATATAAGGCTGGCTGGCTTGCCACTTCCTTGGTAGCGTCAGCGACACCTGGCCCTGATCCGATAGGGGCGAGCCTTCTCCGGACCCTAGTTAGTGGGCCGGTTGTGGGCTTTGTTTTTAGGATCTCAGCCCATTGAACTTAGGGCTCGGACATTCGGGCAGGCAAGTGCCACACAGGCCTACTTTCTTTCCCTGGGAAATGTCGTCAGGGTAGGTGCGAGCACTGCACCCCCCTCCCTTTTAAAGTGAAGGGTGCATTTGACCTAGTAGTCGACTTTGGGCGGCGGTCCCCTGGACATAGTCCTTTTTTAATTTGCATCAAAAAGATTCCAAAAAATCACATTAGGATCATTTCATCACTATTAACCTCCTATAAAATTTTCATAACTTTTGCGTATTACAGACAAGAAAAATTATAGAAAACCTCATAAAAATGTCCATTTTCAATGCATGCATTTCATGTCATAAATATATAAAAAATAGGTTTTGGATTCGTCATTGCGTGATATATTAAGGTAAATAATTTTTCCTTAAACTTGTCATTTTGCATTACCCTTCATAATTACTTGCATGAAATATTTCCACAAATATTCCCTTGAAAAACTAGCATCTAAATAGTTTGGAAATTGAACTAAGGAGACAGTGGTCTCCCTGAGTTCGCCTTAAGATTACCCCTGTAAAATAAATTTGACCGCTTGCATTTAATTATAAAACTAATTAAGTTCTTATTTTAATTAATCAAAATTCCTCTCCTACGATGGACCTAATGTTAATACAATTAGTATAGGGTAAATTTTCGAGTTTTTCAAATGGAAACGTTGTCCGGGAGACATGACTTAGGATAATTTTTAGATAAATTAGAAATTAGTTTTTCCATCCCTCGGGTAGTCTGAACCATAGGATTTCTTGTAATTATTGCTCTATTTCTTGCCTCGTATTTCTATTTCTTAACTTATTTCTTTATTTCATTTCAATCATCTCTCTGACCATCATTTTTTTGTGTAACTGACTACATGGATCTTGAGTAGCTTTTTTCGGATAAGTGCATTAGTGGACGATTATTCATTAGTTGAGCTAGCTGAACGGGAACATTAAATTTAAGATAACATTGGCTCGTGAGAGAGCATTGAGTCCTTAGATATAATTTTGGATTTATTTACTTTTTGTAATAATTGGTAACAATTTCATATTTACAGAACTTTCCGTTTGGAATATCACGGTTATACCCATCTTTGGACATTTTTATTCTTGTGGTATATGATGAATCTCCATTTCATCACCTTTCTTTTTTCATGTTTGGCCTTAAACCCTAGCTAAATACTTGTATATAGAATTATCATGAATGAAATAACCTATATTGTTTACCTGGTAAATATTGTATAAAATGCTCCATTTAAAGCTAAAATTAAAGAGTAAGAAAAGAAAAGAAAAAGAATGAAATACCATAGGTATTGAATGATATTTAACCCCAAGACCTAGGCATCATGATGACTAGGTCGACAAGGAATAAAGTATGGGAAGATAAGGGCCAAAAATACAATAAACCCTAATTCCAAAATTCCTCAATAATTCAAGTTAAGACATATTTCATTCATTATTATTTACAACTAAAATTAACCAAATTGCACATGAAAGTTGTAGATAAAATTACATAGAAAAATATAAATTTTATATCATATAAACATAATGCATAATGTGCCCTATAAGATTAACACAAGAAACCAAAATGGCAATTATGGGAGTTCTTGGCTTTCTCCTTTCTCCAGGTCATTTCCTTATTTCCTTTCGATTATGTAACCTTACTCAATTGGTTAAATTTTTAGGTTCGGTTTCATTCTATGCTTTTGGAGCGGATTTGGTTGGTTTTTCTGATCAAGGAGTGGTTTCGTGTGTGTAAATCCATCCTTCAGATCTATGAGATTTTTCAAGGATTATCTTGTCAAGATTTGGTTGTGCGATGTCTTCTTTAGGGGAAGGTTGCTATGATATTCACCTTGGTGAAGATCTAGTGCTTACAATGGCAGTCTGGAAAGTAGTGCGGCGACACTAAAGTTTTCTCTTCCTATTTGGTGTCTTGCTATTTTTGGCAAGAAGAGGTGGTCGTGGAATGATTAGGGATCACGTGTTCTGACATGTGGACTTCTGACATTTTTGAATTTTTATATAATGGCGGATCAGTATGCAATCATTGCTATTCCGCCTACTATTATTATAAAGATAAAGGATGGAGAAGGAAGGTTATTCAATGCATATGATTTCCCTCCGATCCTATTTGGTAAGAAATTAGATTTTTAAAAAGTTGTTGAAAATGCTTCTGAAGCACCAAAGATTCCCTACAAAATATCCTTTGCCTTCCCGACAAAGTCTTCTCACTTCCTTCATGTTATCAGTGATGCTCTCCCTACTAAGGAAGCCTCCAAGGAGGACAGAGTAAGTGTTATGCCGAGACATTGGAGTTTGTAAATTTTTCGAAAAATGGATTCCAACATCTAGGTGAAGTCACCTTGGGAGCTCTTGACTCGAGACATATATTAATTAGATATGACTAGGAAAAGATTTAATATCCTCCTATGCTTTGGGGGATTTCAAATTCAACAATGAATGGGTCTCTATTATACATTGGTCTCCTTATTTTAGATCAAATATGAGATATTCCCAGTGTCCGATTTGGATTGGACTTTTAGGACTAAATGTACGCTTATATAATCCTGTCATCATTAAATCTATTGCTCGGGATGTAGGGAAATATATCCGTGTTGATAAGAATGTGACTGGATTCACAAGTCCTAGCTATGTCGGAGTTTATGTCAAGATTGATCTCCTTAACCCTTTACAAGAATATGTGATCATAAAGAATGGAGGTCAAACTTCTAAGCAAAAGATTGCCCAAGTTTTGTCCCTCATATTATATCATTGGGCACATTTAATCGAATTGCAACAAGAAGGAGGTTGGGGGAGAAGATAGGTTGGGAAAGTTAGTAGATATAGGAGTACTTCATCCAAAAATGTGGAAATCCACATGAGCTTTAATTATGTAGGATGGTGCTTCTTTCTCATCACCAGCTCTAGGTGAACCCTCACAACAGCTACATCAAACCATGAATATTGAGAATATGCAGAAGATGAAGTAGGTGCTTAATATTTTGCTAGACAAATAGATCCAAATTCAATCTTAAAAATGTTCTTCTCATAAACAAGAGGGTTCAATTAATTTTAACCATCTTCATAAACAACAGAGTCCCCATCAGCAACAAGTCCTCTCTAGGGAACAAGATCTTCTGTCTCAAGGGGAGATTAGGCCTTTGATTGGGTTGCATCAAGATCAAACTAATGCACAAGTTGAAAGGAAGCAATCTCAGGAAGAAAAGGGTAAGAGCATCTTAGAGGAGGAGTATGCCTCTCTAAAGAAGTTGCAGCTCGCTATCCCACTGTTCCTCGTTTTTTTCATCACTCGGAGAAGGAAAGTGAAGATGGGTGGACAAAAGTTTCATCTAAAAAGAAGGGTAAGAGAAGTGTGTATTTGAAGGATAAGGTTGGATTCTACCAGATCAAACTCCCTTGCTAAAGAAAGGATTTTTTAAATGAAATTTCTTCTAAATCTACTCAAGATGATCAACCCCTGAAGATATGGAATCAGATGAAGGCTTAAATGCTCGAGAGATCATCCTTTCAACTCCGTAAGTACCAGAGGGATTTGTAGCCCAGAGAAGTGTTTTGATTATTACATTAAGGATGAACTCATTCAGGTTAAAAACCTTCAAAATTTGAGTTTTAAAACTGATATGTATGTATTCATCTCTCTAGTTCCTTTCAATGTAAAGAAGGGTGGTAAGGTCACGTCTCACAGTGGCTTAACTCCCCTTCAACCCATTCCCTTGTCTCCTGCCTGGAAGAACTCCAAACAAAAGGCCAAGAGCTTATGCTCTGCTTCTCATATTCAGATTGCATCAAAATCCAGTTATTAAGAATATTCCATGATGCTTCCTTCCTGGCTATTCCCGACATCTCATAAGGATAACCCTCCTTGCAATTTGAATACAGAAGAATGGTATGTTCATTTAATGTAACATCTTTCTCCCAGGCAGATAACTGAAGATGGAGGTTGCATTCTGAGTATGAAGATGAGGATGTTGAACATTCTTTACACGATGCTGTGGAGGAGTTTACTTATAGTGACAGCTATATGGTGAGCCATCACCATAAATTGGTAACACCCAAGAAAAGATATCCAGAGCTTATGGAGGCTAAAAAAAGCGTTATGAAAATTCAAATCTAGCGTTAGTGATGCTTAAGGCCATGTCTGTTTTTTGTTCTTTTTTAGAAGTCTCTGTAGAATCTATATGCTTCAGTTTCCCTATCTTGTGTTTCCTTATTTTTTCAATAAAAGGGGGAAACCTGAACCCCATAAATTACCATGCTTATAATTATTTTTTTTAATTCACACACCTATATCTTCTCCTTATTGTATCAAAATTGATAGACTCATATTTAAATGTATATTAAATTTATTTATCTATTTAATAAAGGTGGTTTTATTCTATTTTGAGTTAAGATACAAAATCTAGGTTTTGGGACCCTACTATGCAAACTACCTAAATAAAATAATCATTTTATTTATACTTCATATTTATTACTATATTTTGATAATTTTAAAAATAATATATGAAATACAAATACGTATTTAAAATAAAAGTAAATGATAAAAAATACAATAAGATAAATAATTATTATAAAATGCATAAATGAGATATACATACATATTTCACTATAATAAATACAGATATTTATTTAAGAGTACCTATAACTTTAGGTATAACAAAATATATTTAAGTATATTTAAATAATCTATAAATATATAAATTATGTATAAAAAATAATAAAATTTAAATATATATAAAAATAAAATACAAATTATATATGTAAATATACTTATATTTATTCCTATAAAAATAATATATAATAAAACACTAAAAAATAAATGAAATTTAGATTAATATGCTACATAAAATAATAAATAATCTTTATATAATGAAAATAATAAAATATTTTTCTATTTATTTTCTATTTATTTTAATCGGTTTTCTCTCATAGTGAGTGATTTGGCCCAATCATGGCCTAGGCTCGATTGACTTTCCCATCAACCGAACACTAGAATCGTAGGCATGTTAGACCTAGTCACTTTACAATCTTACTCATATTTCCCCAAATAGAACTTGCATTGGTTTGCTTCGATTCATTCTTGACTTTTGATCCTCGATCCATGGTCTTTAACAATAAATAGATTCCTGGGTAGTAGGTCTTTGAATCAAGCACCACTCTTGTTTGAACACTCACCAATACATATAAACCTCTCTCACCTCCTTTCAATTTTCAATCCCCCTTTGGCTCTAAATCCATGTATTTCTTCATGCCCAAGTTCCCTGGTGACAGCAGAGAGCCAAACGAGTGATTTGGAGTGGAGGAAGCTATTTGAAGGTGGTGATCCGAGCATCATCGACCATCCATAGAAGAACTCTGATCGTCTCCCTCTTTCCCAAGGTAGAACCTAGCTATTCATTTTTTTCATTCATGGGACTAGGATTAAAGTACCTTAGCTTTCATTTTTAGTTAATTACCCATTTTATTCCGTAAAATTTGGAGATCATAGTTCATCAGAGCTGATCTCCAACCATCGTGTTAAAAGTGCCTTAACTGTGCACCATCTCTCCATTCACCTTAACATTAACCTCGTTGTTTAATCTACACCCCTTGAATCCCAATTCATCCTGATCCTCTTTGGATCATAGATCGGGCTTCCAACTCCACTACTCGATGGGGACCCTTCTCTTGTATCTAATCCATACCATCTCCACCTAATAAGACCTTGAGAACCCTCTTGCTTGTGTGTTTTAGCTTCCACAACAAGTCTTGGGGGTCAAAGATCCCTTTGGGCTCGACTTTCGTTCAGCTAATGGTTCATGGAGCCATGTTTCTTCTTTAACCTCAGAAGCTCATCGAAGGCATTCATGTCCTTGCTTGAGCCCACCAGCAGACGCGCAATGCTTCCAAGAAGCTTCTGTGCCTTGGAGGAGAACTTGAGATTGCTGGAAGAGGGAGTTATCGATGATCATACTTGGGTTCGGTTCTGTTCTTCCATGTTCTTTAAGGGGCTTCATAGTTATCTGATCAGGAGACTACTCCAAAATGCCCTGCCACCTTTGGATGAAGAGCCCTGTACCTATCCGATTAGGTTTTGGGATTTAATCCCAACCATCTACGTGCGACAAGTCATCCACCATCTGAGGGTTGCCTCGTGTTGAGAAAATAAATAGAACTAAATAAATCAAATTAAAGTAAATGGTTTGTGTTGGATTGGCATGACGTAAAATAAACATAAAAAATAAGAACTAGAAATGTGGTTTATTCAATCAATAGGCGTACAATAAATAAGTTTGATTAATCCATTATTTATCAAGAAAGCCCTGCAATAAGAATAAAAAAAGTTAATAAGTATGATTATAGAAAGAAAAGGGTAAGAATAAAGAATTGTAGTAAAGTAGATACTAAACACCCTGATCCACTTTTGATACTTTTTTTTCTTCGGTTAACTTTTTTTGATTAATTGAAATTCTTTACACAATTTTACCTTCTTAAAAATTTCATTAATCATTTCTGTAGGTTGATTTTCCGTTTCAAGAAAACATAGAATAGGTAGGACATTTAAATAAGTTTGATTCCTTATAGGATCGTAAAAATACACTTTCTAAAGTTTGCTTCCTTCTCTTCAGGATCGAACATTAGTTGCAACCTCGTAATATGAGAAGTAGTACCCTCGACTAGCCTTTTCAAGAAAAAATGACTCTGATAAGAAGATTCTCATTGTCTATTAGATATTTCATCCCTGAAAATCTAGTCAAGCTGGGTTGCCCCTCGCCCAGTAGTACCTTGTTAGGCCGATTACCGAGGTACGTAATCATTCCTATGCTCCGCATTACCGGAGACTAATATCTAGAGAACGTTAGAATCTTCTAATATAATTTGACAAGGAAGAGGGAAGTGTATAAGTAAAGTATCTCCACCATTCGCCCGCGCTTATGTGATGCAAGTTTGCAACATATCCCCAACATTTTGTATTTTCTGTTTAGTCCGAAACGTTTGAAGCATAGTGTAGAAACTTCCGGATATTTTGTAGTAGGACCCCTGTACTTACGATAATTACACAAGTCCCTTGCCATGTAACCTCATGTACCCATACACGTCAGCTGGTGGGAGTTTTGCATGGACCCCATAAGGTTATTGATTTTTACATAAAACATGTATTCTAGTTGAAAACTTTTAAATTAATTTGCAAGTATGCTCTGTCTCTTTTTGAAAATTACATTTATACCGTTGTCAGCAATGTATGAATAAATATCTAGGGACTTTTTGTGTAGATGCCCTTTTAATATTTTTGTGTTCTAAAATAATTTTTAATTGATTTAAATTACAATCATGACCCTTATAGTGTTGTAATTTTATTTATTGCATTTCTTGCATTAATCATAGCTTTTTAGCATCAAATATTTAAAAGAAATTTACTTAAAGTGCCTTATAGAGTATTAAATCATATATAATTTTTGTTAGGCCATCTAAATCAATTTCCTATATTTAAAAATTCAAAATTATTCATTTTATTCCTTATTTGAAATAAAAATAGAACAATGTTTAAAAATATTAAGAAGTATTTATTATTCCATTTTAAGCCTATAGACAAAAATATGACTAAAATTACGAAAAGGAAAACCAAAAATGTTGCAAGCTACATGTAACCCTAAAATAATTATAAAAAACATTGAAAAATCCAAAAAATAGGTTTTCCATTTTTTGTATCTTGTTTATACCATATATTATATATTGAAATCATCTTTAGAATTTTTTGAGCTATTTACCTATTTTTAAATTAATGAACAATCTGACTACATAATATTTTTCATTGTTTTAACATTTTTAGGTAATTAAAAATATAAAAATAAATATCAAAAGGTAAAAGAGAAATAACTAAAGTTGATTAAATAATAAAAAACCAAAAAATTTTCTTTTTTTGAGTACTTAAAGATATATTTATATAAATATTTCACTGTACTATATATAATTATATTAATTTATATTATTATTACTTTAAATACCTTTTATAAGTTAAAAACCTTTAAAATTACAAGAGACTATATTTAGAGTATTTTTCTGATTTTTCTATTTTTTATATATTTATATTATATATATATCTATTATCCATATAACTTATATATACATATTACACATATCAAAAAAATCAAAAATAAAAAAATAACAAAAATAAATAACTAAAAACCCACAAAAAATAACAAAATCTTTATAAAACACAAAAACATTAACGGTCTTTTTTAGTTAATTCTTGTGATATGTTCTTGGTGCTCCTTTGTGGCCCGACCCCATGCGTTTATATTATACTTACGAGTTCGGCATTACTGTAGGTTAATTTTTGATTGCATGCTTTGATTTACTGTTAAGTGCTATGAGTGCAGCCAACATGGCTATTGCCAGCTTGGAATTCTTTAACATCGTAGGCCTTCCAAGACCAAACATTAGACACCTTGATTTTGGGATTCATTGGCATATTATCGAGGAGTAATGCTTGGGATAAATTTCTATGTGTTATTCTTGTTTCATTGTTTTTCTACTTTAGTTTTATATTTTATTTAAGATAATTATTTATCTATGCTAATAATTTCTCTATGTTTTTAAATGTGAGGGTCCTTGAGGTGGAGGAGACCACCTAGGTGGTTGAAGCACTAGAGATACCTGTAGAGTGGTTATTCTACTTATTAGCCACTAGGAAAGAGAATGAGAGAGAGGATTATTAGTGTATATATTTTCTCTTTTATTTTTGTGAGAGAGAGACCATTTTATTTATATTATTAGATTGTAATAATACATCGAACTCTGAATTTTCATGCATGCTTAGCAAGTGTCTGTTCACTTGGGGGCTCACCGTGTTTTCTGGAGTTTATTTACCTTTATTATCTTTATTTTCTGCATTTTATGTTTTCATCCTTGTTTTTATTTGTTTTCTATGAATGAACCTCTAGATTTGTAGGATTGCTTGATTGAGTAAGATAAGGTCCACGTCCCTAGTATATTACATGTACCTCTAGTCTTCGATTGGTTCTAGTCAAACGCAGTTTGTTCTTCACGCTAATAGCAATTCCTACTTTGGGTAATTTCACCGCTTGCATTTTATATAGATTAGGTTTAAAACTTTTGCCTTGCATCCTGCATGGAGAGATCTAGGAAGCACTATAAGTACTTATGGTTGGACATTCATCATATTGACTCAATGGTGAGATTTCCATCCTTGAGTCACCAAGCATCTCTTTATCACTTTATCTCTCTAATTCTGAGCACATAGGATATAAAGAAAATCCAAAAAAATCTTTAGGTAATATTGAAAAATACTCATAAAAATTGAAAATCAAAAAATAAAATGAGGGGATTGTTAATTAAACTTTAACTTAATTAAAAATCATAACTGGCATCATTCATTGGGGTTTACAATCACGTACATTCCAGATATAGTGAGGCACAACCTTTAAGGAACAGAGCCAAAAACCTGATCTGTGGCTGCCTTAATTATCACATGGTACAAGCGAACTTTTGGTGATTCCATCATATGTAGACGAGCGAGGTCTTGTCGATGATGGTTCTCTCGTTGTGTGTAGAGAATTCACCTTGATCTGAAGAATTAAGCATATTCCACACCTTCACGATGGTATTTGTCTCATCATCATGCGTCCGAGTACATCTCTTATGAGGTAAGTAGTGGTTTCGCCTATAAGCTTCCTCTCTCTATTTCTTCGGCTAAGTAGTCCCCCAAGACAGATAATTAGGACCTAAAAAAGAGAAGATAATGGGATAAAAAGGAGGTGGAACAGGTCCAATGATGCATTCCTAACATTGCACTCTCTCCTATAGGGATAGCATCTTAAGCACGTGTTACAATTTCTACTTGAATCACAACTCTAAATTGCAAAAGATAAAAAGAGATAAAACTCCATGGCTTAACAAGAGTTGAGTTGGTGAATCCATTTTGATTGGTTCTTATTTTGATTTATATAGGTCCAAAGATCATGCCCCGTGCTGTTGCATAATTTTATCACTTCTTTTTTGTTCATACTTCTGGTTTACCCATGTGCAATGCGAGCCTTCTATTAATTTACACTCTTTTATTTCTTATTCATCATAGTATGTTTCCTCCATCATCACAATCTTTTTCCTTCAAGATGTTGACGCCATGATGGTTTAGTCGGGAGTACGTCGACACCCACATCGAGTCTTTTAGTTCAACATCTCCAATAATTTGGGGCAAATCCCAGGAACATGGTTTAGACTCTGCGAACCACCCTCAGGACCCTCACTTCATCTACCTACCACATATTGGGAAAACTCTCTTCACGAGTTATGCCATTTCTGGATGAAGATCTATTTTACTCCGCACACCTCTCCATCCCAAATAAAATTCAAAATTGACCAAAATTCAGCATTATTTTCTACATCTAGTGCATACTTGTAGACTAACAAAGGTATCTTTCCCATTGCAGATCTATATCCTGATCTGGAGCTTGAGTCTTTACCTTCAGAATTAGAGATGGCTCCAAAATGTAGTAGAAAGGTAACATAACTCCCGAGCACAATGTAGAATATGGTACTTGGTACGAACTAGAACAAGTTTAATAGTTAGCTCATTGCCTCCATTAGGATATCTAATAGCAGTTGACTGACTAAGCACCTGCCCATGTATCTTTTGACGATATGTTAAAAGAATAGAGGATAAGATTAGAGGAGATATAAGGAAATCTAGGAGGAGAATTTGGATGAACATTGTGATGATGATGAAGACAATCACTCTCTGAATGGACCTCAAGGAGATGGGAGAGAAGCAAGGAGAGGTAGACCCAAGCCCACTCTGAAGCAACCCTATAACTTTGGGGTTGGTTGCTTTACTGAGTGGATCCAAATTCCATCAATCCATATAGACTTTGAGTTGAAGCTTCGGGAACTCAAATGAAGAGTTATTTATCCATATGTAGTAGATTTGCTACATCTGTAGTATCTTGCACTACACCAACATCCTATTGGGTGTAGTCAAGATGACTCCCTTCCCATTCAGCCTTCAGAGCAATGCTCTTCATTGGATTAACCACTTGGGGAAGTGTTGGACATGTGAGCCCACAGCGAGCCATTATGCAATAAATGCTATTGCAAATATCATTCCCTGATATGAAATGAAGAATGAATAATTTGCATAATAGATCCCTTAGTACAATTAGGGTTATGTACCATGGCCATCTTGATGATCATACAGATGTTGATTCAACTGTTGAATCATAGAGGCTGGTGCTTGGATAAATATCTAAAGAGTTAGATTGAGGACTCATCAAGCACTGTCATATGATTGTTAAGAAATGATCTCCAGCCTGAGTAGGAGATGGCAATCCTTTCTCATTTAGGCTGATATCTGACCGACCTCTTGATGCAGGTCCTCTGCATAGGAATAGAGATTCGGAGGTGTCAGATTAGTTAGGTCAAAAGAGTTGACTTAACGAGATCGAGATAACCAAAGTCCTATATCGTATGTTGTCATGATCCGAGCATGCATCCTCCGACCGGAGACAGATGTGTTACTATATGTTTGACTATGTACATTTGGAAGACCAATAGGTTGATGACTTAACCAAGGTCTATACACCGACGCACTGGTGTGCATATAAGGGCATATGAGTAATACGATCTCTCAAAGGGATCATACATGTTCAATTACTGAACCGGAAGACATGAGCTCACTCATGAGATATTGCGAAGAATCAAATTCCGTGCGCACGGTCGTCTCGCTTTGGAAGCTTGACTAAATTTGTTGGTTTGATATATACTTTTGGAAAGTATATGATCAAGACCTAGGTATGATATATGCTTTTGGAAAGTATATGATCGATACCGAACCCCAAGTGATCGAATGAGAAACTTACTGATAAAACCATGAAGTAGACAATATAAAGTTGATCCAATACTTCGGGTTTATTATGGTCTTCCAGTATGCATGATGTACATGTATTGGGAATACCTGAGGGTGATGTGATCATAAACGATTGAACAACCATGACGCTTCCATTCCTAGGGAGTGATGAAACGGGTCTGGATTTTAGTGACTCCTCTCAGTAGAGAAGTAATCTGATCTTGGTCCAAATGTTGGACATTGATCTGAATATGATTCAGATGCAATGAGAAGATTAGATTTGCGGTCTTGATTTAGTCAAGCATCTATGGGAGGCCTGCGATTTGGATTTGAAATATGATCTCAATATCCAACTAACTATACATGGAACAATACAATCGCCATGTCCTTATCTCCAAGTATTCGCGGAGAAAGCGCATTATACTTGAAAGAGTTCATGGATAATTCTATTGTTGATATATGTATCCAAGAATTGAGAAAATGGATAATTAAATGTGATTTAATTATCATGATTAATATGAATTCGATTCATATTATAAAGAGAGTTGTCTTACATAATTAAATGTGATTTGATTATCAAAGATGTAAATAAGGTGAATGTAATTCATATTATTTGGGCACAAGAGAATAGAGATCCAAGATGATTAAATGTGATTTAATTATCATGGATATGAATAATGTGGATAACCCTATCCATATTAATCATGTATATTATAAATGTGATTTATAATATATAAGAGAGAGCAAAATGTAATTCACATTTGTTAATTAAATGTTGATGTGAATTGGATTCACATTGGACATTAAATTGAAAATGTAATTTACATTTTATTTTGGGTTGTGAATATGATTCACAAATTTCCAATGGCAAGATTTCAATATTCACAAAATAATTATGAATTATTGTTGTAGAATATTTTACAACAATTGTTGTTGTAATAAATTGGAGATACATGGAATAATGTAATCAAGGGAGATTACATTTGAAGATACTCCTTTCCATAGGAGGGACGACCACCTATTCCTATTAGGAAAGGGAGGCCATCCACTCCATGTATATGGAAGGAGGCTTTTTCTCTTTCCATTATCTCCAATATTAGTTGATTTAATTTGAGGATTAAATTATATTGATTTATCAATATAGATTTGATCTAGATTAAATTAATTGTTGTTGGTATTATCAACACAAATCTTAGCCATTTAAAGAAACACAAACATTGAGAGCCATTGGATTTGTGTTGTCCCATGGATTGAGATTCATGGATCCCAAAATATTATAAAGGAGAGGCACCCTTTACTCTTCTTTACACAACAAGTGAGAGAACAAGTCTCTCTCTCTCTCTCTCTCTCTCTCTCTCTCTCTCTCTCTCTCTTCACACACCTACTCTCTCCCCCTCTCATGTGGTCGTCCACCATGGATGCCCTAGAGAGGTTCTCCATCACCGTGATGTCGTCGTTATGCTGTCCGATGGTTTGCTCATGGATCTCCGTCTACTTCGACGTGCCCTGCTTGTGAAGAAAATGTCAGATCTCGTGTGTCAAGATCAAGATATCCGCTGCTTGGATCATCAACATGGATTACGAGAAGCACGTGGTTCATCCCCGCACTCGCAAGCGTCTCCTCTGTCGGATCGGACTTGAGACAGAAGGTTTCTTCTTTTAGAGACTCGATCGCAACCACACTTCAAGAGGTAATCCTATTACTTGTTTGTGGTTTAGACGAAACGATCCGAGAAGAGTTCTTGGATCGTGTGGTTTCGTCGCATGAAAATGTTTAATTTCCGCTGCCTACAACAACTAGTCCGACTAGTCGTTCTTCGTCGTATCCGATACGACGCTCACGCTTCCATGATGCACTTGAGGATCTAACCATATCCTTCAAGTGGTATTAGAGCCTTAGGTTGGTGGTTTTGGATACGATCCATTAACTGAGGACGACTGAGGTTCATTAGGGCTTGCGAAAGTTTTCTTGCAATTCATTTTCGCATCTCTGTTTTGATATTATTTTCGACACTGTTTCAATTGTTTAAACACGAAAATAATAATTGTTTTTTGTTCCGCATTAAATATAGAAACCGTAGGATCTGAGTTTACGTGATTTCGATTCCGTTTGCTCAAGTTATGCTCATTTTAGTGAACATGTATCCACAGTTTCGGGGACTGCGAATCTGAACGTAATTAAGATGTTAATTTCGGATTTCAAACGCCTTGAATTGCGTGCAAACCACATAGGTTCTGTTGTAAATAAAATTAGCAAACTTTAGGAACTTACTTTGCTTAATTTGGATTTATATTAATTGAGATATGGTATTTTTAGTAAGTGAGGGTCTCTGCTGGAAATACTTTCCTAATCAAGAACTTAGCGATTGTCATTTAATCAATTAGTGAAACTAAATTGTTTAATTTCCTGGAATAATTGTGCATAAATATTTGTGAAATATTTGATGATAATTATTTGGTTAAATGACATTGACTTAACTAATATTTGATTAGATGTGATCTAGATCACTAATTGGTTACATGATCTACATTCCAACAAACATGTTGCTTGAATAGGATTTGGGATTTGTTTAGCAAATCTCATTATAATGTTAATAAAAATTGTTTTGATTATTATTATATGGTATAATTTCGGTTGAAGAACCGATGATCATCTCAAGTACAAAGTGATCTATTTTGCATTATCCTTTCCTGAGGTGGATATGGTGTCTAGTCGGAGAGCATTGGGGTTGCGGGTTACAACGTATGTGGTCCGTCCCACTCTCGTCGGTATTGGCCATGACAAAGGGTAGGGTTAGTATAATGCTTGAGAAATCATGATGTATTTCTAATTATTAAAATTCGAAATAATACGTATTTGAGATAATACCATAATTCATGTACAAATTTAAAATGTTTGTTGGAAATTAATTAGATCATTAATTTAATATGATTAGATTAATTAGAATCCAATTAAAAAGTAAAACACTCTATTATAAATAGAGATGTTATTTCCCTTGGAAGAAGTAATCATAATGAATATGATTCATAATGATTTATTATAATTTGAATATGATATGGAGGATCACATAAGTGACATCCATGGTCTCCCATCAAGGCGAAGGGTTCCGTCGCCTGGGATTGCATGTGGGAGACGCATGTCCGAAGTGACAGCTCCTGCATGTAAGCGCATCTGGATCGGGCTCTTTGCTTCCCGAAAGAGTAAGGCCGTATACGTAGTGACCCCAATATCGGATCCTCATATTATTGGGGCGATATTGGATTGCGTATAGCGAGTAATATTCATGTTGACGGTTGGTATCAATTAATGACGGGTCAACATCGATTTAGGGGTGATGGGTCCGGGTGTTAAAGACCGAATTGGGAGATGCAAGTTGGACTTGCAAGTCGGAATGAGTTTCCGCTTCTTTTTATCGGAGTTGCAGATTCTCATATTATTGGGATGTAACAAAGATAAGGAAGGAGATCCCAGATCTTGCTGAGATATGATTGTAAGTATATCTCTTAAATTGAAAGTAATTAAGGGAATGAACTTTCAGTGTTGACAAGGCGAGACAACTTTGATATAAAAATTCCAAAATCAAGGTAAAATATGTATATATATGTATAAATATATAAACTTATGAAAATTTTTTATTTCAAATAATACTTCATTAAACCCACTCAATAATATACTCAATAATAACCAGTAAAATATCATGGATTGGAATCATGATCCAGATATTGTACTTGCAGTTGGACACTTAATGTATGTGGTTGCAAGGTGCAAATTTCCTCTTAATAAATTGGAATGACAATTAAAATAGATAATAGGACTACAACCCTAGGGTTTGTATGTCTTTATAGTCTTGATCTCTCATCGGATGTACTTTGGAAGTGACATGTCGATTATGATCGCAATTGTCAAATAATCCTCATAAAATCAATGAAGATATTCTGGCATACATATGCGCTCTTGACATTTATCATGAATGACATGGTTCACTGCGTCATGCAGAATGGTAGCTTCATAAGAGATGATGTATTCAAAATGTTTGAATAACTACCTGAACAAATGTTTTAAGAGTTTAGATGGATGTGGATATGATGAGTGTCATCTTTCTATTGTCTATACTCTATTCATTCATGAAGCTTTATAATATTCATATTGTATGAATTTAATAAAGCATGTATAAATGTTGAAATGCTCTTGCATTGAATTCTTTTGAATTTAACATAAGAGATCCTTAGTCTTAAGCAGTGGTTGTTTATAGATAAAGGGAGCGCAGTTGAAGCATAGGTTGGACCCAAGTGAGAAGGATAGTCAAAGAGTTGACTGTACTTCTGTGACTTCCATATGACATCCAAAGAGTTGGATGAATGCTAATATTGCAATAAGTTGATGTGTTCATAGTATGACTATCAAGTCTGTCTAGAATCCTTAGAGAAGGACTCGGATAGAGCATCAGAATAATCTATATAAATCATTGATATTGACTTGCTTATTGAATAAGATAAAGTCTTGTGATTGTATCTCTATATTCTACAACACTTGTAATGGGTTGCATATGTTATAGAAGACTGAAAAATTTGATCTTAAGGTTTATAGTTATCCACATGAATATTGATGCAATTGTTGCAAAAATCTCTGTTGGATTGATAGACTTATTAATTTAGTGGGAGAGCCCTTAGTCTTAGAGAATGTCTCTATGACCTAGATATAAGAATACACTCATTGTTTGTTTCTAAATGTTGGAAATAAACATGAATTCTGAGATAGAACTATCATAAAGAGTTATGATGGATATATATTTCAGATAGTATAACATCTAGTGGACTCCACAAAATTAGAAAATTAATGAATGGTTCATTAAGATTTCTAATACTTAAAATTAAAACCTTTATAAGATCAATCGGTGGATGAGGATCATTTGAAAATGATCTGGCATCAAGTTTTGGACATATGTCTGTTGATGAGATCAATGGACTAGTAAGATATGAAACTTTAGAATATCTAAAATTTCAAAACTTACATACTTATGAATATTGTATTCAAAGTGAAATGTCCAATACACCGTTTTTAGAGAAAGATATAATATGCCCAGGTATTCAGGATCACATACATGTTGATGTATGTGGATCATCTATATCATAGTGAACATTGTGGATATGTGATATCTATTGATGATTATGTATGATATGAGATTTCTTCTCTTCACCTAAGAACCTTTGAAATGTTCAAAGATTTCATTATTTTAGTTTAGAACCAATGTTTGAATAAAGATAAAATGAATTTGATCTAATCTAGGTTGCAAGTACTTGTTAGATACATTCAAAAGAAACCTTATTGAGATATGAATATCATTTCTATCTCAATCCTCCTAACACACCTTAACTAAATAAGAGTTATAGGGAGATACAATAGGATCATGTGTGACATGATTTGATCAATGATGAATTTTAGCATAATTTCCTCATAGTTTCCTGGTATATATGTAGTAGAGACTACATTATATATCCTTAATAAGATTTCTTGCAAATAAGCTGGAATCGAGCACTAGAGAGTGCTACTTCATTAGGAAAATAAAGGATGGTATAGGATACCTACTTTATGACCTTGAGATTCTTAAAATATCTCATCTCTGAGAATGTGATTCTTAGAGGTTGAGACTCTTGAGAATCAAGATGAATATTAAGTGTAGGAACTCATTTAATCTTGAGAAGATAATGGGGATCCTGAAAACGAGAACTAAAAGGACAAATAAAGATGAAACACTAATACGTCTTCAAATGAGTTTGAGGATGCATTCCATGTGTCAGAGAAATCTGACAATTATCGAACTTCATGTGATGAAGCTTCTGAAGATCATGGCATGGATGGATGGATGTTAGCAATAAAAGTCTAATGTAGACTTCATATACAAGTGTTGTATATGGACCCTCGGGTATCCACCTGTTTGGGTAAGACCCATAAAGGTGTGAATGGATCTTCAAGAGATGTAAGTCAAGATTGCATTCCTCTATGAATACCTCTCTGAGGATATTCACATGAAGTAGCCCCGGGGCTTCATGGTTGAGGAAAGCAAGGTATGCAAGCTAAGGAATCCATCTATGGATTCAAATAAGCTTCTTGAAGATGGACCATGAGATTTGATGAAATTATAAATGTTATGATTTCAGATAGAATCTTGATGACCCATATGAAGCTTAGTGGGAGTGCCTTTATGTTCATCATGATAAATGTAGATGATATCCTAATCATTTGAAATGATATAACGATAATAATAAGTGTTTTCAAATATGATTGTTCCGTAACTTGAGATATGATCTCAAGGATACCTCTTGGATCTTAGTTCTGAAGTTGTTCAGAAGCAAAGAGAAGAGGATATTGGGACTGTCACATTTGTAGTACACCTTGGACATATTTTATTCTTAGAAATTCCAAGAAAGGCTTCCATCTCTTAAGATATGGTACTGACCTATCTAAAGGGATAAAACCTCAAAGAGTTGACGAAGTGAATGCTAGAACTGCTTGCACTTGTGCATCAGTTACGAGAAGCTGAGTGTATGCTAGATGTGTACAAAAGCCAGATATCTGCCATGCAGTGGGAGTAGTGAAGTGTTGCTTACCCTACTATGGAGAGAAAACACTTGATTGCAGTAATAACAAAATCTTCATAAATGACAAGATTTTGAGATAGTGATCTCAAAAGTCATATCTTCAAAAGTTTAAGACTTTATAGATAGTGATCTACAAGGTCTTAACTCTAGATACCTTAGGAGATAGGGATCTCCAGGAATTAGGGTATTCTGATAAGGATTATAAAAATGCTGGTTCTGATAATTGTTAAGATGTAGTGTCAAGGACACTGTAACTAACAAGATTGAGTATCAGTTGCATAAGATGCAACATTTGCATTAAATGCGAGCACTGTTACTGGGGATATGCAAGTGCCATAAAAGGACTTGGTGTAGTCTCGCAGGAACAGAGTGACGGATAAACTTACCTAGCTATTTTCTAAATAGGTTATGATTGTCACATGAGTGTGGGTTTAAATGATTAGCCCATTAATGGCTCTTTGGGCTAGTGGGAGATTGTTGGACATGCGAGCCCACGGCGAGCCATTATGCAATAAATGTTATTGCAGATATCATTCCCTGATCTGAAATGAAGAATGAATAATTTGCATAATAGGTCCCTTAGTACAATTGTGGTTATGTACCATGGCCATCTTGATGATCATGCAGCCGTTGATTCAACTGTTGAATCATAGAGGCTGGTTCTTGGATGAATATCCAAAGAGTTAGATTGAGTACTCATCAAGCACCGTCAAATGATTGTTAAGAGATGATCTCCAGCCCGAGTAGGAGATGGCAATCCTTTCTCATTTAGGCTGATATCTGACCGACCTCTTGATGCAGGTCCTCTGCATAGGAATAGAGATTCGGAGGTGTCGGATTAGTTAGGTCAAAGGAGTTGACTTAACGAGATCGAGATAACCAAAGTCATATACCGTATGCTGTCACGATACATGCATGCATCCTCTGACCGGAGACAGAAGTGTTACTATATTTTTGAGTATGTACATTTGGCAGACTAATAGGTTGATGACCTAACCACAGTCTATACACCGGTGCGCTGGTGTGCATATAAGGGCATATGAGTAATACGATCTCTCAAAGGGATCATATAGGTTCAATTACTAAATCAGAAGACATGAGCTCACTCATGAGATATTGGGAAGAGTCAAATTCCGTGCGCACGGTCGTCTCGCTTTGGAATCTTGACTGAATTTGTTGGTTTGATATATACTTTTGGAAAGTATATGATCAAGACCTAGGTATGATATATGCTTTTGGAAAGTATATGATCGATACCGACTCCCAAATGATCGAATGAGAAACTTACTGATAAAACCAAGAAGTAGACAGTATAAAGTTGATCCAATATTTCGAGTTTATTCTGACTCTTCCAATATGCAGGATGTACAGGTATTGGGAATTCCTGAGGGTGATGTCATCATAAACGATTGTATAACCATGACGCTTCCATTCATAGGGAGTGATGAAACATGTCTGGATTTTAGTGACTCCTCTCAGTAGAGAAGTAATCTGATCTTGGTCCAAATGTTGGACATTGATCTGAATATGATTCAGATGCAATGAGAAGATTAGATTTGCGGTCTTGATTTAATCAAGCATCCATGGGAGGCCCGCGATCTGGATTTGAGATATGATCTCAATATCCTTGTCACTATACATGGAACAATACATCGCCCTGTCCTTATCTCCAAGTATTCGCGGAGAAAGCGCATTATCCTTGAAAGAGTTCATGGATAGTTCTATTGTTGATATATGTATCCAAGCATTGAGAAAATTGATAATTAAATGTGATTTAATTATCATGATTAATATGAATTTGATTCATATTATAAAGAGATTTGTATGAGATAATTGAATTTGTTTTGATTATCAAAGATGGAAATCATGTGAATGTGATTCATATTATTTGGGCACAAGAGAATAGAGATCCAAGACGATTAAATATGATTTAATTATCGTGGATATGAATAATGTGGATAACCCTATCCATATTAATCATGTATATTATAAATGTGATTTATAATATATAAGAGAGAGAAATATATAATTTATATTTGTTAATAAAATGTTGATGTGAATTGGATTCACATTGGCATTAAATTGAAAATTTAATTTAGATTTTATTTTGGGTTGTGAATATGATTCACAAATTTCCAATAGCAAGATTGCAATATTCACAAAATAATTATGAATTATTGTTGTAGAATATTTTACAACAATTGTTGTTGTAATAAATTGGAGATACATGGAATAATGCAATCAAGGGAGATTACATTTGAAGATACTCCTTTCCATAGGAGGGATGGCCACCTATTCCTATTAGGAAAGGGAGGCCGTCCACTCCATGTATATAGAAGGAGGCTTTTTCTCTTTCCATTATCTCAAATATTAGTTGATTTAATTTGAGGATTAAATTATATTGATTTATCAATATAGATTTGATCTAGATTAAATTAATTGTTGTTGGTTTAACCGACACAAATCTTAGCCATTGAAAGAAACACAATCAATGAGAGCCATTGGATTTGTGTTGTCCCATGGATTGAGATCCATGGATCCCAAAATATTATAAAAGGAGAGGCACCCCTTTGCTCTTCTTTACACAACAAGGGAGACAACACGTCTCTCTCTCTCTCTTCACATGCCTACTCTCACTCCCTCTCATGTGGCCGTCCACCATGGAGGCCCTAGAGAGGTTCTCCATCACCGCGACGTCATCGTTATGCTGTCCGATGGTTTGCTCGTGGATCTATGTCTACGTCGGCGTGCCTTGCTTGTGAATAAGGCTTCGGATCTCATGTGTCGCGATCAGGACATCTGCTGCTTGGATCATCAACATGGATTGCGAGAAGCACGCGGTTCATCCCCGCGCTCGCAAGCGTCTCCTCCGTCGGATTAGACTTGAGACAGGAGGTCTCTTCATTTAGAGACTCGATCGCAACCACGCTTCAAGAGATAATCCTATGACGTGTTTGTAGTTTAGACGAAACAATCCGAGAAGAGTTCTCGGATCGTGTGGTTACGTCGCATGAAAAATTTTAATTTCCGTTGCCTAGAACAACTAGTCCGACCAGTCGTTCTTCGTCGTATCCGATACAACGCTTACGCTTCCGTGATGCACTTGACGATCTAACTATATCCTTCAGGAAGATGGTGACGTCCTTGGAGGATCTAAAGTCTACATTCCTTCACAAGTACTATTGTCTCTATAATATATATCTCATGCAATTTAAGATAGTAAGCATCTCGTAAGGACCCCACGAGTCCTTTTATGAGACTTGAGAGAGGTTTAGTGATCTAATTGAGAAGTGCTCCCGCCACGACATACCGAAGACCAGTTTGATGCATTTCTCTGGGGTCCTTACAAAAAACAGTCAACATCGGATTGGCATTGCCTGTAGAGGCTCTCGCTTCAACAAGAAAGAGGATGCATGTTTGCGGATTTTTTAGGAGATGGCTGAAGGAGAGGTCATGCTTTCCTATTCTTGTTCCTTCTACATTTGACCATCACCACAAATCCTTTGTAAGAGTATTAACTTGGGAGACACTCATGAAGTAGACAAGTGCGATTAATCCGACTTGAGCATCATTCTACGTCACCTGTCTAAAGTGGACATTATTGAGAAGAAGTCGCAGGATCTAGAGAATCTCAATGGGATCGAACAAAGAATGAAGGGCATGTACTATCTAGACATCATTACCAAACAGTTGGAGCTACTGCTAAAGACCATCAATTTTTGCTATGCAGCAACAACCACCTTTGAGCCTCTAGTGGAGAAGAATTAGTAGAAAACTATACAACCACCTCAACCGAGTCCCAACCAACATCCTATCCAACATGTATATTATGTATAGGCCACCTAGTCGTAGAAACCACAGTCGCAGACACAGATGGCTATAAACCAGCCACCTGAGTTCCAGCCACTATACCTTAAGTCATGTTCCCCATTGATGAATCTATATTTCATCATTTTTATTCATTTATATTAGCTTAAAATCCCTTATAAAACACCTATAAATACCAATAAATCAGTCTATATTATATATTTATCACAAATATAATGGGAAAAATTAAATAAATAAAAAAAATAAATAAAACAAAAGAATGTATATATTAAATAGATACATGAGGACTCTAACCCTGAGAGGAGGTCAAGACCTTACCTAATCGATCGTGAATAATGTAGAGGGAGATATAGCCCAAAATCAAGAAAATCAAATTACAACCGTGTATATTTATCACTTGCGAACTCCTCTCCGACCTAATCCCTCGGATATTCTATGAAACAAGTTTGCGACCTCCTCTCCAACCACATTTACTGGAGGTATCCATCCCTTCACCGTTTCCCTTATTTTTATGCTAAAGAAGTTCATAGGATGACTGCCTCCAAATGTTAAGTATCTTGCTGGTCTTTGGAGCCCTTTTGAGAGTGAGGAATGGGTTCTAGAGGTACATCTGGAGCTAAACACCTTTCAACCTCCATAACTTCCTAGAGGCATTGTCATCCAACCTTGAGCCATCTACATGACATAGAGTAGATGCAGGAAATAGGAGCGCCATTTGGATGAGGAAGCAAACTGAGATCGAGAGAGTACGTCTCGATTGATGTTTGCTGGCCATGCCATTCAATCTTGTTCTTCTGGCAACGTCGAGAGCAACACAATCAAGAAGTAGCATGCCATATTCAATCACGACCATTGATTGACACCGAATTCAAATTCGTAGATAATCTTCCAGATCTGATCGAGACTATTCCTGCATATCTGTATCCCAGTCATTCGATCAGAAATCTATTGCATCTTAGCCTTCCAAACAGCCATGTAGAATGGTAGACAGTTTGCACTCGAATCATGATTTGTTTTCAATTTTATAAATAAGTCCTTTCTTAACACATGTCATTCTGAGCATTGTTGAACATTTGAATATATTTAACTTCCATTTATTTTATCTACTTTTTACTCCCAAATAAACTGAAACATGTGCACAACACATGATACTTAAAATTATTTGCTGTAAAACTCTATAATGTTTATGTTATCATTTGGTCCTCAAAACTCAAATATTTGCACATAAGGTTGTTCTAGTGTGACTCACATACGTTGGCACGTGTGTTTTTGGTTAATTTACATGTTGGGCCCTTGCATTACTTTATTTGTAGTTCAATTAGTCCATTAATTATTTCTCTTTATAACCATGCCCATGTGCATCTAAATTTATTTTGCATGTTAAAATGTATTAAAATCAACAAAACCTCATATAAAAGTACACATAAATCATGTTAGGCTTTTATTAATTCGTTCTTTCATCATTATTTTATATTTTGCAATATAGTGATTTTTATTATTTTTATTAATTCAAAAATTTTAAAAATCCTCCTCTCTACATTTAAAAATCAATAGAAAATATAAAAGCTGTGTAAAAAATCCCAACAAATTCAAGTTTATTTGTTTTATTTTAATTTATTTTCTGATCAAATTTCATTTGCTAATCACATATAAAAACCAAAAATTAAAAAAATATTAAAAACACTAAATAATTTTTTTAAAATCATTGAAAATTGGAAAAAATATAAAAAATCGTGTTACATAAATTTTGAAAAATAGTCTTTCTAATTGTTCAAGTTTCAGAATTTTTTATTTGAATTTTTATGGTTTAAAATCCAAAATTATTTACAATTTTGTTTGTTTCCCAATTTTCCTTTTTTTAAAACAAAAAAAATCTGGAAAATTAACAAAAAAGAAAAATTTCAAAACACAAAAATAATTTTGTTGTTTTCTATATATTTTTGACATATTTCAAAAATCGAGATGTTTAAAAAAATCCTTTTCTTGTTATTTTATTGTATTTTTGTAAATATTTTTTTCAATATTCAACTATCTCATTGAGATGAATCCTTTGGGGTTGCTCGATCAACCCTATACTAGACTGTCTAGCCCAGCAAATAAAGAACATAGGTGGGATGAGCTAGAAGATTGATGACCAGATGGCCACGAAAACTGCCATTCCAGCCCAGGTTGAAGTAAAACCAAATAATTTCGATCACAAGGAGTAGGTAATCTAGAGTGTTCAACCGGAATCGAGTATAATTGGCAATGTTTTATCTAATATTGTAACTGTAAGGAGTTGTAATACACTCAAGTTGTCTGCAACAGCGAAAGGAAAATAAAAAACATCTGATGGTCACATCTTCAACCCCTCCTATCGATGGGGTCAGAGATTTTTTAGATGCAGCACCACCTTCACCAAAAATACAAAAAATGAAGACAATCTAAAAATACAAAAAACCCACAGCAACCGAGGAAAAGCCGTATAAGTGATGGAGAATCCAACCCCAATAGGCAAACCAACACCAGTTGAAGGAGCCAAGACTCATCATTTTTTGGTCAAAAAGTTGTAGATGATTTTGAATTTTTTTCCATCTAGCTGTAAATAATTATAGGGATACAATTTTACGAAATATAGTTTCTTTTTCCACAATCAATTAAAGTAAAAACACTAAAAATTTGAATAATGCTTTGTCTCATCTTTAATCTGTAAGCATATTGCAAAATCTTATTCTTGAAATACCTTTGTTGAAAGTTGTGGAGTACTTGCCAGTTGTGAAAAGAGGACTTAAAAACACATGAACACAAAAGCATCTTAACAAAATAAAGAGATTGAGAAGACCATAGATGGACATTTTGACCATGGCAATTATTAATGCCATCAGCAATATCTGGAGCAAATAGAGAGATAATGGAGTGCCGCTCCTTCAATGCCATACTTTTAACCAAGATTTCGAGGGCTTAATGCTCAACATTGGATCTTTAATCACTTTATTGCCTTCCTCCATACTCAAAGAATTTGGAGTAGGACCGCTTGATCAACAAAGATGATTCTGCATTTTGCAGATAAATTTATCAAGCGGTCCAAGGCACATTAGAGGATGTCATTATCATAGTACAAGGGATGTAGTTCCCTGTGAATTTCATTGTCCTAGATATGTACACCTTTGCATCTATGCTCCATACTCCAATCATCCTCGTTGGTCGTTCCATCGAACAGTCCATGCATTTGTAGACTATAGCACTGAAGAGATTACATTCTACTCTAGCAGTGATAAAGTTCTAACTGAGACGGTCCTTAAACAAAAACCAACAGAAGTGGCATTTGTTTTGAGAGCGCTTGAACCACATAGCTGAGAAGACTATGATTTTCTGGATAAAATCCTGGACACAACCTTATTCTTGGATGACAATGAAATACGAGCATTCATATCCCACAAGGAAACCATAGGGAGTGCAACCGAATTGATCAAAGTCCTTGACGATGAGATGTTCATTTATAGTTACACTGAGATGTTGGAACAAACATCCTTACCCCTACTTGATGAATTTTTCGCAGACTTATGTGATGTCTTAATTCCTGATTCTAATTCCATGATGGTAAACAACCGACAAATGAAAGAGCCTATACCTGTCACAGTTTTTGTAGTCATCACCAAGTTGACTCCCTCTCTCCCAAATCTCAAGCATCTTCCCTCCTACATGATGTATTCCTACATTGTGGGTGATCCAAACATGCATACGATTATTATCAATTCTAAATTGATCAATGAATAATAATCATGTAAGCTTGAGGTTCGTGAATGAAACTGCAATAGTAAAGGCTGGAATATCACATATCTCCAAGGGATAAATCTGTCGGTCTGCTCAAATCACATCTATCTTAAAGAATATAACAAGACCTCATGGGAATTTCAGAGATGATTGAATTTGAACATGTAGGAGGTGGTCATGAAAGAGATCATGGAAAAGGTGTGATGTGAGATTTATTTATCACATCTCTGACAACAAATGGGTGAGTCCTTTGCATGTTGTGCTTAAGAAGTCTAGGATAACCATAATCACCGATGAGAAAGTAGATGAGATTCTGACCTGAGTGATACCTTCATGGCACATCTTTGTGGACTACAAATGCTTGAATCTCACAACCAAGGAGGACCATTTTCTAATGCCCTTCATCGACCAGAGAGTCGAAAACTAAATACAAAGGAATATTTTTTTGCTTATGGGACGACTAGTTTGGGTATATTCAAGTTTCCATCTCTTTAGAAATCAAGATAAGACTACATTCACATGCACGTTCTGAACATACACCTTCTGTCAAATTATTTTTGGATTGTGCAACACACCTGGTACATTCCAAAGATGTATGTTGGTGTTCTTTGTTGATCTGGTAGAATGTTTCCTCGAAGTTTTTATGGACGACATCTCGGTCTATCGTGATAGATTTGATCACGTAATTGGAGAGGTTAACCTGGTTCAAAGAACTAATAGCCCCTTTCCAAATAGGGGTGGAAGAGAGCCAATACGGAGTAGGAAAAGAAGCCTTCCATAAGCATAAGGAAAAGCTCAATCTTCCCTCCCCTCGTCTACGTCCTGTCTTAGATACTTAGACTGAGTGATTAAACTATGTTGCGAGATGATCCTTGTGCTTTCTTCGGAGAAGAGTCACTTCATGGTTACTGAGTGCTTGCACTAGGTCACGTCATCTCCATGTGTGGTGTGTAGGTTGACCCGACCAAGTTGGACGTATTTATAAAACTTGACACACAAACAAATTGAAAGGAACTCTGGTCATTTTTAGGGCATGTTTATTTTTACCACCAACTCATTAAAGACTTAAGAAAGAGTTCTCAACCATTGACTGAGCTACTTAGAAAGGAGGCTGACTTTGTGATCGATGATCGAGTCCTTCAATGCTTCGATTTTCTACAGGATCTGATCACACACGGTCTTTTCCTCCAGCTTCCCGGTTGTTCTCTACCATTTGAGATCATGACAGATGCTTCTAAATTAGCAATAGATGCTATATTAGGATAATGATGAGATGGGTTGCCATTTGCGATTTATTACGCTAGTAGAACACTAGATGAAGCACAGAAAAATGATACATTGGCAAAGAAAGGGCTACTAGCCATAATGTTTGCCCCTTGAGAAGTTTTTATTGCATCTCCTTGGATACATGGTTAGAATATACATTTACTACTTTTCCATCAAGTATTTACAAAGTAAGAAAGATGCAAAGACTTGTCTGATTCGATGGATTCTTCTACTCCAAGGGATTGCCATGGAAATTCGTGACAAACCAGACAAAAATTGTGGTGGAAGATCATCTTTTCAGAACTGTTGAAGCAAAGACTCTTGAGAATACCTCCATTCTAATTATAGAGACTTTTCTAGATGAGGCAATATTGTCTATCACCTCTATCCCCCTATACGTGTACATCGTCCACTATCTTGTCTCCAAGAAGACTCTGCTAGACTGGCTAAATATTAAGCTTGACAAATTCTTTTTTAACATTTATTTTTACCAGTGAGAGGATACACATCTTTGAGAGAGGGCGCAAATTGCATCTAGAGGGGGTGTATACCTCAAGATGAGATGATGGGTATCCTAGAGCACTGTCACAAGTTTAAATCTAGTGGACATAATTTTGGAAATAGGACAACAATAAAAGTACTACAATATGGCCTTTAGTGGCCATATTTATTCAAGGATTCATATTATTATGTAAAGAAATGTACATGCTATCAGAGAATGGCATGAAAAATCAATATGCTAGACACAATGCCTCCAAAACATATTTAGATTTCTGACGTCTTCAATGTTTGGGGCATTGATTTCATGGGACCATTCGCCAATAGTTTGTGCTTTAAATACATCCTGTTGGATGTTGATTATATTAGAATATGGGTGAAGGCAATCCTTTATCGAAATGGAGATAGTCACACTGTCTGTCGCTTCTTGTAGGATAACATCATCTCGTGGTTCGAGATTACAAAAATTTTCATATCTGAGAGGGGGAAGTGGTAACAAAGAGGTCAAGAAGTTGAAAAAAGAATACGACATTAAGCATCATATAACAATGTCGTACCACCCTCAATCTAATGATTTGGTAAAATGCTCAAATACGGAGATCAAGACTATCCTACAGAAGCTTGTACGACTAGACATAAAGAAATAGTCATAGCTTCTTGACTCAATTCTTTGGGCATATCACATCAAGTACAAGTTTCCTGATGGCATGTCTCCCTACCTCCTTGTTTACGACAAGCCATGCCACCTACCAGTGGAGTTAGTTCATAAATCACTTTAGGCATTGAATATGTGTAACCTTCATTCTGAGAAAGTCGGTAAAAATGGAAGAATTGATCTGAACTGTTTGCTCAAAATTAGGAGACTACTTATAACAACAGCCTTATGTATAGAGATAAAGTCAACAAATGGTAGGATAAACACATCTGAAGGAAGACTTCGAACCTAGATAGAAGATGTGGATTGACGCGAAGTTGAAATTTTTCCTGAGCAAACTGAAGAGCAAGTGGATTGGGCCTTTTCTTATGAATATTGTGTGTGTAACAAAGGGTGTTTATTAATATCGGAATTGTCACCTAATGCATAACCGTTTGTAGTCAACGAACAATTACTGAAGCCGTATTTAGAGCATGACACATTCATGTCCGTTGTCAATTCTATTGAAGTTGTGTTCCTAGATGAGCTCCCACAGTCTATTGGATCTGACAGTTTAGCAGAAAAGAAAAAAAATACTTTTTGTTTTCTTCTTTTCTTATTTTACTTTTGTATTTTCTAATTCTTCCCAAAAGGTGTTCACCCCTTTCATCTCTACTTTACATAGGACATACTTTGTCCCAAGTACAAGGGGGTAAGCATCTTGAGTTATTCCATTTGTGATCCCTCACTTGTCTCCTCAACTCTTGATATTTTATCTATAATTTGGATATTTTACCCTTAGTATAGGGGGAGACAGGTCAAACCGATGAGTTCTTTCATTCCCACCGTTCACCCCCTACATTGTGTGCAATATGCCATACTTAGGACTATTTTATCCTAAGTACAGGGTGAATGGTCATCTTCTCATTTGTTAACTTTTTAGTCATTGTAGTATAGATTGTTCTCTATACTTAGTGCGAGTTACATCTTTCTTTTCTCTCTAATCTATGAAGACATAGCTCCAGTTATGTATAGAGAGATCGTATGTACATCTTAGATATTTTAGCCATAACTTGTACTTTTGTGTTTTCAATAATATGGCCAACTAATAAAACACATAATTTTCTTTGTCAATTCAAGTAATAAATTGGGTTAAAATATTCTACAAGAAAACTATTTGGAAAACATTTGCTAAATGTTTTCAAATTTTTGTAAAAATCTTTTGTTTGTAAAAACATATTTTATTGGAGTAAATTTTTTTTTTAAAATATATTTTCAAATGATTTGAAAAATGATTCCAAAAATACTTTGAAAATCTATCCATACTACTTGGGAAATCTTTGTAAAATGATTTTCAACTTGTGTAAATGTTTGAAAAATGTTTGTCAAAATTATTTGCAAAAATAAGTTTTCAAAAGATTTACGAAAATATGTTCAAATGTTTTGAGAAACTTGAGTAAATAATAAATCAAATAAAATTCTTACAAAATGTATAATGCTTGTATACATAAACCCTTTGTATTAACTAACTTGCTCTTAACTCATAAATTCCTTGTGTAAAATACACCATCACCATTGTAAATATAGAGGCACATATATGTAGATAGTTGTACATATTCCTCGTACTAACCCTAATCAAAAAATACCTAAAAGCACTTGCAAAATGTTAAATGAAAAAATATTTGCAAACTCTATTAAAAAATATGCATAAAATTTTGTTAATTTTTTTCCAAAAATATGTAAAAAGTTTAAAAAAGAAAAAATTCTTTACAAAAATTTCTAGTTGCATTGTACATAGCATTTACATTTTTTGGAATCATAAAGATAGTTGAACATGTCTAAATTAAAGTCTGAAGATTTGAGCTTGTTATAGACATTAATGAACTTAATTTTAGAGGAACCCATTGAGGACTGGAACTGAGATACTTCATGTTTCCTTGCCTTAATTATTTAGGTTCCATGAGACAATATACATGATTCGATCCATTATTTCTAACTAGAACCCTTCATATCATCGATAAGACTCTTGAGACAGTGGCTTTACTAGAGAGCTTTCACTTAACACTTATATCAACTCAGATGGGTTGCTGAAAAATCGTAGAGTCTAAGTCGGGACGATGCTAGGCCGCTCCATTAAGGGTGGCTCAGAAACAAATCTTGGGGATTGCTGAAACCTATACTCTAACTCACTTATTCTGGAAGCCATGATATCTAAAGACTAGAGACTTTATTGAGACAATTCTTTTGATGAGGAATCATCCGTGGTTGCAACTTTATCCAGGACCTCAGAAATAAGCGGACTAAAAATTTTATATATCAACTGGAGCACAAGACAAAATGCTTAGCAATGCAATGCCAAAGATGAATCAAACAAATAAGCATACATCAAAAATTCAAACAAAGAATTGAGCTTCAGAAAAAGCTAGATTCTTGGTGAAGACTCAGTTACACTAATCGAGCTTCACAAGGGAATGAAGACTACACTGGTTCATTCCAAGCTCTTTTCTCATTCTTTTAGCTTCTCCCCCACTCGATTGTTGATGAATCCTCATTCATCACTCTTTATTATTTTATTTTTGCTCATTATCTTGACAAAGCATCATGTAAATAGTTGTAAATAGAATAAATTAGAAGTAAGCATGCATTTATTAATATTCCATAATTAGCATGTATTTGTCTAAAAATAAAAGAGCAAAGAATAAAAGAAAAAGAAGGAAATATTTAGAATAAATATTGAGTGACCTAAACCCAAGAGAGGGCCAAGAATTGGGTTGTTCGCCAAATAAAATAAATAGAGAGAGATAGGGCCACTCTAACTTGAACATATTTATCACCCATGTATATACAATTTATTTCTATAAAAATAAAAATTGAAGGTGCTCCTATTTCCTTGTATATACTTCTAAAAATAAAACAAAATTAGATGAATAAAATAAAAACAAAATAAAAGTCTCCCTCACCTGGTACATAATACATGTAAATATGTATATTCCCCTATTTAATTTATACTTGTAAATAAATAATAAAAATAAAACAAAAATAGTTTTATACTCCACAAATTATGTTGTAAATATATAAAATACAAAATTGGGGAATTTGTGTCAAAATAAGAAATTAAAAATAATTGTACGAAATACATAGGTATTTTATACCTGCATATAATATAATATATTATATATACCATAATTTATTTTTCATGAAAATAAATAAAAATCACAAAAAAATAGTTTGAAAAATAATAAATAATTTTCATTTTGTAAATATTTTAATTTAAAATCATTTCCTATTTTTAATTGAATTTTCAATTAGTTTTGTATATGTTTTTTTATTGGTCCATGGGGGAATGTTGACTCGGGTCAGCCCCCTCTTCCAGTGCTTGAGCTGGCCCAAACATTCCACCAGACCCAATTCTACCAATGATCTTGGCCAGATCATGCATCCTCCTGCTCCGATCTTCCACACGTTCCTTCCCCATGGATCCAAGATCCACGCGGATCCCTAGGGAAGCTCAGACCTCTCTAAGATTGTGTGCCCTAGCCTGATTGCTCTTGCCACCTGTGATGTCCTATAAAAGCTTCCATCGCCTCCCCTGCTCACCAGATCACACCGCACCCCTTTCTGGTATCCTAGACACCTCCTCCTTGGTGACAGTAATAGGAGGCCACCTTTGGTCATCGGAGAGGTGTTGTGTAGCCGTACCTCGCCTATAATGGTCGGAGCACCGTCGTGAAGAGCCTCCTCCGCCAGCCGCAGCGAAGTTGAGGCAAAGACCCCACCGTCTAAATTCCCTTGAGCTCAGGATCATCTTAGGACCCTCAGGTAATCATTCAATCGTTCCTGGCTCTCTTGTTTATTCAATCCTTCGTTTGTCGTCTACCGCACCTCAACCATCTCTGACCAATTAGTCGGAGCCTCGTCACCTTCATCCACCTGTTTTGATCAACGCATCCGCTCACTCTCCCTCTTCCCTCATTGTCTGGTCACCCTGGTCTTGGATCAGATTGCCAATATTAGGTCATCAATCTCATTTATCTCCCTCGCCGGAGACCCCTCTCCCAATCACCACCGCTTCTCTCTGTTTTAGGCCTAATAACTACGATTGGAGCCTTGCCCCGAGATCGAGCTTTCTTTTGCAGGCCTTAGCGCGTGTGGAGACACCCCAATTCCACTTTGACTACCCTCGCAGGAGCTCGCCTAGGTCTCAGTTGAAGCCATGATTATCTGACCGTCAGCGACTCCATCTAAGTCAATCACCCGACGCGGAAGGGCCTCACGATTCTTTTGGTGTCGGCCGATCATTCATCGAAGCTTCAGATCTCGTTGTTGCTTCTACGAAGCTGGCCCAGGAATTGTTCTTCCAGAGCCTTCATCTGTCATTGGATTGACCCCCTCGTCTAGATGCCATCTCAGCCATCCATTCACAGCAGGTGTCAGACCTTTAGATGTCATATCTGATGGTCCTATACCAGTCACGTCTCCGACACCCTGACAACTGTTGTATCTGACCCCTGACCGTTCCAGAGCCGACCGTTCACGCCCAATCAGAGGACGGCACCTGGCACCCCACATGCAGCTCACGTATCTGCATGTGTAATTTGCTCATTCTACCCTGCCTTTATTTTAGTTTGTCTTTTAGTCTGTAAAATAAAGTCTACAGTTGACTATTTTGTAGTTAGATACCTGTAGTTTTCCATATTTGCATTTTAGTCCTATCTGCGTGGACCCACGTACGTCGTCACGTGTTTTCCTGGGATATTTGCATATTGTGCTCTAAACTTCTTGGTTATTACTTATTGCATATTTAGTTTCATTATTTGCAAATATACCCCTACACGTGTAGATTCGTGACATGTGCGGATTTTCATAGGAAAATTGCAGAACGAACCCTAAGCTTTTTGTGCGTGTTATTGTTTGGTCCCAGAACTTAGTTTCTTCGCATTCTGGTCCTGGTGTGCTGTGCCTTTTATTTTTTATTTAAAAAATAGCAAAAAATTGTCCAAAAATCATGAAATTTTGACACATAGCTCCTGCCACTGTGTACGAATTGTAGTGAATTTTTTGTTCTGTTTTGAGTTCATTTGTTATTTTTAAAAATTCAAAAATAGTAAAAAGAGTCCCTGTCTGCTTTTGAAAATCAACTAAAAATATTAAAATGTCTTGAAAAATTCTAAAAAAATTATAATTGAGTGTATTTTTATGATTAAGTTTATGTCCAAATTTTGTTTTATCCTCAATTACAAAATTCATAAATATTGAAAAAGAGTAAATATCTTCAAAAAATGATTAAAAATTAATAAATAATAAAAATATGTGTTTTCTTATTTTGTAGGTAGATTTTATTTTATGTTTTATCATAAAAATACTGCACAAATTTTATAGGCATTTTAATTGATTTTAAATTGCCTTTAGATTCCAGCTGTACATTTCTTCTTGTTTTTGGTTGTATTTGATTTTCAGAAAATTATTAAAAAATAGAAAAACCTCATAAAATTCACAAAAAATACTTGAATATTTTAAAAACCAAAAATCATTTTTGTTTTCAATTTTTGGTATTTTTTATCATTTAAATAATTACTTGAAGGTGATTTTTGGCCTTCCCTTTATTCCTTTCCTTATTATTAAAATCATAAAATATTTGAAAAATTAAAAACCACCAATTATCTTTCTTTCCTTGGTTCCCCTTCTACTTTGTTGGTTGTTCATCTCATGATCCTTGTGATCGACCCTGGAAACTATACTAGGTAAAATAAACTAGCAAGATCGCTTGCCACATTTTCATTGCTTTATTTCTTCCTTTGGTCGTCTAATTTTTTCGTTGAGCCCGGTTCAGGTGATTGAGGTCGCAACGACCTTTGATATCACTTAACCTTAGTCGCTCGGGCCAATCATCAGAATGGCACCGTTGCCAGGGAGCACGACTTAGTAGTCGATTTTCATTTGTTGCTCAAATTTCTACTTTACGTTCTTTGACATATTTTTCATAACAATTGATCTGACATTCCCTTTGTTTCTCTCTTTCTTGCGAGGTCCAGATGAGAGAGGGCGGTGTTCTAAGGAGTGTCGGCACACACGAGGGAAGCGGAGGCGACTCGTTTCTTCATCGAGCCACAGGAGAGCGTAGGAGAGCGGGAGCAGAAGATTGCATAGATCTGAGTAGTTTAGGACTTTTATTGTAATTATACATGGACTTGGACTTTGGAAACTTGGCTTATCGGGATCTGTTTTGCCGAGCACTGGTATGCTCGGGGGACCTCACCTCATTTTTCGCCGATTTTGTTTTTTCCGCATTTACTTCATGTCTGATTTTCGAAGATTTTGGCCCCTAGACTTAGGATTTTCATTGATTGTGATGTAATTAATTAAGGCCGAACCCTAATTATCTGTCTGCACCTATAGACCGATTAATTGGACCTTATTAATTTAATCACAAGAAAAAGTTAGTTTAATTAGTCTTGAGTTCATGTGCTGTTAGGAACCACATACAACGCTGGCAGACCCCGTGGTGGTGGGCACGAGTGGTTCCTACGATCGGACTCCGGACTTAGTTTGATTGGCTAGCTATTGTTCTTCTCGTACAGAAAGTGCTTCGTCTAAGGTCGATTTCTTCTTGCATCATATAGGTAGTTATAATTATGTCTTTAAATTTATGCACGGATCACCCTGCATGTAGAGAGCTGGAGTCAGGTACACATTTCTTACTCTGCATGCATCATCCTGTTTGATTGCGCATTAGCTTTTTCGCCTTCTCCCTCTGTTTTGGAAGCAAAATAATTAGGAGAATCGGAAATTCCGTTAGGCGTTTGATGATTACATATATGATGTGATAATAGGCTCAAAATATGTGGAATACAATATCAATTCCTAGGTTACAAACTCTAAATTCACATAATATATGTCTACATTATTCCATGCACATAAGCATATAATATCATCATAAAATCAAGGAAACATATTATAAAATATTATCATCATTAATCAGATTTATCAGAGAGAAATTGAGTACACTCATAGAGCACTAATTTAATCAACATATTGACTTGGCTCTACAAAAACATATCTTACATTTTCTTGGAAAGAAAAGGGGATAGGGGTTAATGTAAAACTTCCATTCATTATTCCCATGTGCCATGAGCCCCATGTACAAACAAAATCATATGCAGACTCTTAAATTTCTCTCTCTCCTTCCCAAGCAAAGTAGCTATCCACACTCATCCTTCCCCATGCAAAAATTAATTCCTCATGCATTAATAATGATATTGTGTCTTTATTTGCATAGAATGTCTCCCTTTATTGCAAGCAAAATCCATCTATAAAATGATGCATTCATGGACCCCCTCTCCCATTCTCTTCTCTCTCGCACCCCTCCCCCTCACGTCTCCTTTCTTTCTTGTTTCCATCTCCCTCTCTCTCGTTTTTTTCTCATGCAGGTACAAGGATAGTATCAATAGTACACCTCCAACGCGCATCCTCCCCATCTCCTCCAGCCCGTTGCTGTGCACAGCAGCTAACTCCCTCGCGTGCACGGCTGTGCATCCAGTGACTTCTCTCGTGTGCAGTTGTGCACCACTCTAGCCGTGCACCACCTATTGTGCAACCCCTATCCTTGCGCGGTTTCCTCCTCGCGGTTCACTCCAACTGCGCACCTTCACGGCAGCTCCAGCTCGCAGCCACCGCGCATCGGTGTTCGTCCAGCAACCGGCATACGTGAAACCAACTCTAGTGTGTTATCTTCTAGTGACCAGCAACATCCCGTCACCTCATGCAATGACATTTTTTGTGCGGTGTTCCTCTCCCCATGTAGTAGCTCGCGCATCCGTGATAGTCGTTGTCGCCATCGTCATCTGGATAGACAAGCATTTCCTTTCTTATTTTTATATCTCTCATGCATTTTGTTATATTACTTGCTCTTGTTTAAGATGGAAAAACTTGTTTGGTAATGTATTTTATTTACTATAGTTTATTTCTAATATGAATTACAACTCTTAAATATTTTATTACATCTTGAAATGTTGCAAGTAACCATCGATTGATCCTTATTAAGTTGCGAGTTTAATCTCATTCCTTCACTTAGTTGCACTCACATCTATATTTAGTCAATCTAAGCTCTTGGAAATACTTTCTCCGTAGATTGCAATTTTTCATCATCTGTCCTTTGTCGCAAAGGATCTAAAATTTGCATCGAGTTTGAAAGAAGAGCAAAAATTACAAGTTTGTTTAGTCCCTGCGCATATGAATCTCTACTTGCACTATACATCTTGTTTATTTTTATTATGCTTGTGGTTGTAACTGTATTTGTTTGATTACGGTTTTCGCGGGATAACAATGACATGGTAAAATCAACTTCTTAAACCGTGTAAAATCGTATCAACATTTTGGTGCCATTGCCGTGGACTAGGTTGCAATTTTTCTTCTTCATTTTAACTTAGTTTCAATTATCTAATCCGCGCATTTTCTTATTTTACAGGTGCTTAGGCTTCAAAAAAGAAAAAAAATCATTTGTCTTTTCATGCATTTTTCGCAAAAGCATGCCATCAGTAGGACAAAATATTACGAATTAGGGCCAAAAGTGTAGGCATTGTAAGTCCGTCTTTCTCTTAGGCATTTTAGGTTTTTTAAAAAATTCTGCATTTGTTTGTGCTCCAAACTTAAACCGAAAAAAATAAAAAATACTTATTCTTTGCATCATCTCTGTGGTCTTTCTCTCTCTGCTCACCTAAAAAAATCACCAAATGTGCTTTATCACACTAAAAAGATAAGCTTGAAAGGCCACCGCAGTGGCCCGAGCAGAAAGCGGGCAAGATTTTGGAATGCTTGTTTTGATGCACGTGTACGACACAAAAATCACGAGCACATAGAACCATTGGATAGAGACAAAAATCCCTAGTGCTATGTGGGATTGCAGAGAGAAATCGTAACTTCTCGACGCGTTGGGCACATGTTCTTGTGGGAAGAGCAGATCTATGATTTGAGTACCGCACCCTGGATCCCCCAGCCGGAGTAGGACATCGATTTCTCACAATATTCCACACCCACCTCATCTTTAAGGACTCTAATTTCTCTGAAAACCTTTATTGAATCACCAAACTAAAATCGAAAAGATAACTGCTTCCGCGGCAATTTTTGTGTGAGTTGATGAATCAACAAACTGTCTGGTATATTGTGTTGTGTTCTAGCTCGTAGGTCTCTGAAAAATCCATTACAACAACCCTTACAGGACGACCCGATCTATAAAAGACAACAAAACCCATCTCCTTCAACTGAGAAACCTGAGAATTCACCTGACCTAGGAGATATGGTGGAAGAAAAAAGACCAAACCCCATGGATCTCATCCTGCATCAACTGCAATTATTGAGAGAAGAAAATGTGACGATCCGCCATACCATAACACATCTCATCCGACCACTTCCCATAAGCGCGCATTACAACCTAGCTGCAGAAGACTTAGTCCATTGGGTCCAAATCCCGCCTGAAGTAGGAGACTTCAAAATAAAGCCCGCATCCCTCTCCTTAATCCAAAAGTACTACAAAAATGACTTTGAGGATCCCTTCCTCTACATCCAAGATTTCCGATCTGCTTGTAACACAACGAGTATCCCTGGGGTAGAAAAAGAATACATCTACATGAAAGGCTTCACCTACTCACTCAAAGACAAAGCACTCCAATGGCTTCGGAATTACAGAACTCCATTTACTTCATGGGATGTCTTAAGGGAAGCCTTCATCAAGAAATATTTCCCCATAGGAAAAACCAACGCCCTGAGACAAGCCATTTCATCTTTTACTCAGAAAAACAGAGAGCCTATTCATGAATCTTGAGAACGATTTAAGGAACTTCAAAGGAAATGCCCTCATCATGCCATCCTAAAATGGAAGTTAGTTCAGATATTTTATGAAGTCATAGATACATCATTTAAAAGAGTGATTAATGGCTCATGCAATGGAATTTACATCAGCTGCGATGAGTATTTTGTTTGGAATTTATTTGAAAATATGGTTGATAATTCAGTGAATAGTTCCTCAATTGAACAATACAGTGGAAATACGAGGACAGTCAATATCATTGACCATGAGAGATCTAGCAATGAGAATCTTGACAAATGGGAAACCCTCTCAAAACAAATGAACCTCATGACTCAAGCCATAGAGAAATTGACAATGAATAATCCCACCATCCATGAAGTTGATCATACCACATTCACCCGTAATCAAGACATGACTCCTGAGACTGTGAATAGGGTGCAAAGAAATCAAGGAGGAGCATATTCAAACAACCACAATACAGGATGGAGAGAACAATCAAATTCTGTGTGGAATGGACAGAACAACTATCATTTCCAAAATCACACCCAACCCAGACAACCAATAGCAGCGTCTGTAACTCAGCCCTCCACCACTGTGGTAAACTTCGATGCCTTGGCTCAAGAAATACAACAACTAGCTATAACACAACAACATGCCACTGATGCTCAACAAAAAGCCAACTCTAAGAATGCCCGATAATTTGTTGAGATTAGGTCATACATCCAAGCCTTGTCACCTCAACCACTGCACCCCAATACCAACAACGCCAGTTCATATGGAGTACTTCAAACTCCACCACCAACCGGATATTTCACCTCACCACCTAGTTTTCAAAACCAAAATCAAGGATTATTCACATTTCCTAGGGAAAATCAAGGGAACACACAACAAGCATCTAGGAATCAAGTGAATTTCAAAACTCCATCTCGACCAAACCAATCTGCTAATGCAGTCACTCTAAGAAACAAGAAAACCACTTCTGCCTTCACCAGACCACTGGCTACAAAGGATCAAAATAAAATTAAGGAAGAGCTTGATGATGAAGAGAAGCTAACTGAAACAACCATGATTCCTCATCCCTCCCCAACCATAACCATCCCCTTTCCTGGAGCTCTTCATCGAAGAAAAACTCGATCATCCACCATCGATTCAGACTTAGAAAAACTATTCTTGGACATTGTCATTGAAATCCCACTCATAAAAGCCCTCGAACAAGTCCCAGCCTTCTCTCACTTCTTAAAAGAAAAATACACACCAAAAAGAAAATCAAGAGAAAAGAAAAAGGAAAAACAAGAAGAAAAGTATGTGCTTCCCCAAGGCACATCAAATGTCATTTCCCAATTCCTGCCCACCAAGAAAAAAGATCCAGGGGAAACCTTGGTTAAATGCATGATTGGTGAGTTGACCTTCCAGAGCACCCTATTAGATAGTGGCGCCTCAATCAATCTTCCTCCTACCCTTATCCTAGAACACTTTGACTTAGGGAAACTGAAACCTATTTCAATGATTTTACAAATGGTTGATCGTACAGTGAAGAGACCAGTAGGACTTCTTGAAGATGTTATAGTCACAGTATAAGGACACAAATTTCTTGTTGACTTTGTTGTTATGGATATGGATTCTCCCAACACACTGAATGAAACACCCATTATTTTAGGACGACCCTTCCTAGCTACTGCTAAGGCACATTTTGATTATGAGGGGGGCAAAGTCGAATTCTCAATCAATGGCAAAATCATCCCTATTGAGCCGATCATACCCAATTCAGGTGACTCTGAGACTGAAGATTGTGGTACGGTAGAAAGATGTATTGTTCTCAACATACAAAATGACTTTGCTCCCATCCATCTCGCCAAAGATCCTTTAGAGGTTAGTCTGAATACCTCTAGATCCACTTACAAAAACACTTCTCTTGAAGTTGCCACATACAATCTAAATCTCGCACTGGAAGCTCCACTATGCCCTCTCACCAGACAAGAAATTGATGAGCTTGATCATGCTTGGGATACATTAGGCTCTGAACTCACATTGACCTCAACTATGATCATTCCCACGATGGAACCACCATTTGAGACGATTTCTGTAATAGATTCAGGAAACAATACAACTCTGACTCCACCAAACCATTTGAGACGATTTCTGTAATAGATTCAGGAAACAATACAACTCTGACTCCACCGACAACCATTATTGAATTGAAACCATTACCCAAAGATCTGAAGTATGCTTTCTTGGATGATGCGCACACTCTACCAGTCATTATCAATCCCAAACTAAACCATATTCAAGAGAGCCAATCACGGAAGTTTTGAAAAAGAATTCCCAGGCCATTGGAGGGATGATAACGGATCTAAAAGGAATAAGCCCAACATTCTGTACTCAACACATATATCTCGAAAACGATAGTAAACCCTCTCAGGAAATGCAAAAACGGTTGAATCCCAATCTACGAGAGGTTGTAAAGAATGAGATCTATAAATGGACAAGTGTGGATATCATTTATCCTATTGCTGATAGCCCTTGGGTCAGTCCTCTCCAATTTGTCCCCAAGAAAGTTGGATTAACAATTGTCAAAAATGAACAAGGAGAGGACATACCCACCAAAGTAGCACCATCTTGGAGAGTCTATGTAGATTATAGGAAACTCAATAAGGCTACCCGAAAAGATCATTTCCCATTGCCATTCATTGACCGAATCATTGAGAAGCTAGCTGGAAAAGAATTTTCTACTTTTTGGACTCCGGTTATAACCAAGTGGCCATAGCACCTGAAGATCAAGATAAAACCACTTTCATTGTCCATTTGGAACATATGACTTCTGCCACATGCCTTTTGGACTATGTAATGCCCCAACAACATTTCAAAGATGCATGATGGAAATTTTCACCGATATGATCAACGATTTTATGGAAGTTTTTATGGATGATTTCTCTATTTTTGGAGACTCTTTTGAGGAAACACTTGGATTTTTAGATCGAGTCCTCCAGAAGTGCATTGAAGTGATCCTGATATTATATTGGGGGAAATCACATTTTATGGTGAAACAAGGGATTGTGTTAGGACATGTGTCAAATAAAGGGATGGAGGTGGATCCATCAAAAATTGAGACAATCACCCATTTAAGTCCATCGGTGAACATAAAAGATGTTCGCTCTTTCCTTGGTCATGTCGGCTTTTACCGCCACTATTCAAGAACTTTTCAAAAATTTCCTGCCCACGCACAAAATTACTAGAAAAGATGAAGACTTCACTTTTATTGAGGAAGCATTTGAATCCTTCAAAATCTTGAAGAAAATCATCATTGAAGCACCCATACTACATCCCCATGATTGGACCTGTGAATTTGAGATCATGTGTGATGCGTAATTATGATGTGGGGGCAGTATTGGGTCAAAGGAAAGATGGAAAACCCTATGACATTCACTATGCCAGCAAAACTCTGGATGATGCTCAAAAGAACTACACTGTTCCTGAGAAAGAACTTTTGGCTGTGGTGTTTTCATTAGAGAAATTTCGGTCTTACATCCTAGGATCCCACATCATAATCTACACTGACCACTTTGCTTTGAAATATCACTTCACAATGATCGATGCTAAGCCTAGACTCATTAGGTGGGTATTACTGCTCCAAGAATTTGATTTAGAAATTCGAGATAAAGCCGAAGCAAAGAATGTTGTGGCCGATCATCTTTCAAGACTCCCTTCCTCAAACACATACACAATCCCAATTTTTGTGAGGAGTTGTCCTCTTGGTTGTGCCAATGTCTGAACCTTATCTATAGCCAATGAAGGAACTTGACTCAGGGGCAACATGATCTCTCTAGTCTAAGTATGTCAGCAAATAAGCCAGTATTGTGCCTCCGAAGTCAATATTAAGTTGATACCACCTTTTGATACCAAACCCAAAACAAAAACACCACAAAAAGGCATATCAGAATACAAATGCCAAAAACCACCAATCATGCAAAGATGTGCGAAGCAAAAGCAATGAAAGAAGACCATAGAATAACCCTTCTCCACCAAAAAGTCATGGTAGCAGCCCAATGATATTACCTAAATTTTTAAAAGAGGCCTAGGGTTATGCTCTGCAAAAGGAAAAGAATGAGAGCAACGGACCAAAGCGGTCTACGGAAAACCCTGAAAGTTAAGTCCCATTCTCCAAATAACTATGACCTATTTTTTATGCTTACATACTTGGGCGAAAAGAGAATATGCCTAAATTCAGGTGAGGACTGAGTCTATATGAGTAGGGAATCATTCGGTACCTTGATAGATTGTGTTGTTGGCTTCTTCTCTTGACTCACGAAAGCTAAAACATCACTAACATTGTTTATATCCATTCAAAGTTAAAGAGAATACTTGTTTCATAGGGATGAGCTGACCTGATCGACCTTCTGAAACCATGTCTAATTTTGTTGGAACTGAGAGTCTGTTGAAACTACAAAACTCAAGTCAAGTAGACTATTCGAGCAAATCATTAATCCATGGGTCAAATCTACTGAAGTTTGTGTATTTGTGTGGTTAGGATCTGAAAACTCAAGAGTTTGTGGGTATGTCTGCTATAAACTCTCTCCCAACCTATCTTGGCTATTTTCCCTATCCTTCATTATTTCTTATCTATTTCTTGCGCGGGACTAGCAAGATTTAAGCATGGGCGTGTGATGATTACATGATATGCTATGATAATAGGACCAAATTATGTGGAATATAATATCAATTCCTAGGTTACAAACTCTAAATTGACATAATGTATGTCTACATTATTCCATGCACATAAGCGTATAAAAACATCACAAAATCAAGGAAACATCTGATAAAATATTATCATCATTAATCATATTTATCAGAGAGAAATTGAGTACACTCATAGAGCACTAATTTCATCAACATATATACTTGGCTCTACAAAAACATCTCTTACATTTTGTTGGAAAGAAAAGGAGATGGGGTTAATGTAAAACTTTCATTCATTATTCCCATGTGCCATGAGCCCCAGTACAAACAAAATCCCATGCACACTCTTAAATTTCTCTCCCTCTCCTTCCCAAGCAAAGTAGTCGTCCACACTCATCCTTCCCCATGCAAAAATTAATTCGGTATACATTATTAATGATATTTTGTCTTTATTTGCATGGGATGTCTCCCTTTATTGTAAGCAAAATTCATCTATAAAATGATGCATTCATGGCCCCCCTCCCCATTCTCTTCTCTCTTGCACCCCTCCCCCTAATGCCTCGCTCCCTCACGCCTCCTTTCTCTCTTGTTTCCATCTCCCTCTCTCTCGCTTTTTCTCACGCAGGTACAAGGATAGCATCAACAGTACGCCTCCAACGCACGTCCTCCCCATCTCCTCTAGCCCGGTGCTGTGCACAACAGCTAATTCCCTCGCGTGCACGGCTGTGCATCCAGTCTTCTCTCGTGTGCGGTTGTGCATCACTCTTGCCGTGCACCACCTGCTATGTGGCTCCTATCCTCGTGTGGTCTCGTCCTCATGGTTCACTCCAGTTGTGCACCTTTACGGCAGCTCCAGCTCGCAGCCACCGCATACTAGTATTCGTCCAGCAACCGGCATACGCGCAACCAACTCTAGTGTGTTAACTTCTAGAGACCAGCAACATTCCATCACTCATGAAACGACAATTTTTTGTGGTGTTCCTCTCCCCATATAGCAGCCCACGCGTCCGTGATAGTCATCGTCACCAGCGTCGTCTGGATAGAGAAGCATTTCCTTTCTTATTTTTATATCTCTCATGCATTTTGTTATATTTGTTGCTCTTATTAAAGATGGAAAAACTTGTGTGATAATGTTTTTTATTTACTATAGTTTGTTTCTAATACGCATTACAACTCTCAAATATTTTATTACATCTTGAAATGTTGCAAGTAATCCTCAATTCATCCTTACTAAGTTGCGAGTTATACCGCATTCCTTCACTTAGTTGCACTCACATCCATATTTAGTCAATTTAAGCTCTTGGAAATACTTTCTCCATAAATAGTCATCTGTCTTTCGTCGCAAAGGATCTAAAATTTGCATCAAGTTTGAAAGAAGAAAAAAATACAAGTTTGTTTAGTCGCTGCGGATACGAACCTCTACTTGCACTATACATCTTGTGTATTTTTATTATGCTTGTGGTTGTAACTTTATTTGTTTGATTACGATTTTCATAGGATAACAACGACATGGTAAAATCAACTTCTTAAACCGCATAAAATCGTACCAACAATGTTGTTTTCTTGAAAAATATCTAAAAAAAAGAAAAACTATAAAATTGGGACTGCTAAACACACTTGACCCTAGAAGACACCACATTGAAAAATTTGTCTTGGGAGAGCAATCCCCTCCTTGTTTGGTTTGGATGAGCGAGAGAGTGAAGTGCACACTAAGATAGAGCCATACCCGAACTCTTGGCAGACTACCGACCTTTTATACGGGATAGTCTATTAGGCGCATTGGGTTCCTACCAGCTCGCTTAATCGCTCTGATAGACTGTTTTATCAAATCAATATAATCGACAAGATAAAGACTGAACATGTACGGTCATCAGCTCTGCGTGAGTAGGTGAATTGGGGGTTTGTTTTCACGATCTTGTGTGTTTTCCAGATTCATCCGCCTTCACTCTCCACATCACAATGATGGGCCAGAGGTCCCTTAGGCAACCTCTAGTTGCACCTCTCTCGAGCACTTCGATCCACTCATCTAGGTTGGTTCGTGAGAGCCTAGACCTGCTCTCCGAACCCAAGTTTGACTCTGCCCTATTCCCCCACGACTACCCTTCTACTAGTCTTGAGGTGCTTGAGTAGAGACTGTAATAGATGTTTGATCATTTGACGGCACCTGAGTTTGGGTCTTTTTCCATTGCATAGACCATGGCCTGCAGCGAGGAGCGTACTAATGGGCCCAGCCAGACACAAACATATGTCCTTGATTAGGGCACCATCAACAACACCATGTTACCCTCCCTGGAGACCATAAAGAGACAGATTAGAGATCAGGAGGCTTTCATGGCCTATATGCACCGGGAGATGTCTCAGATGCAAGCGGACAGAGAGCAAAACATAGCTGGTGGAGGTGGAGGATCAGAGATTCCTGAGGGAGGAGAGCTAGAGGAGCCAACATCACCTACATGTCCGATGAGTGAGTTGCACAACCCTGGTGCAACTCTAACCCACAGATTCAGTGAAGGATACGGGAAAAATCCTCAAGCGCATCACGGAAGCGTGAGGATCGCATCGCATACGAGAGAGAGAGAGAGACTAGTCGCTCGATGCAGCGGAAATTAAATTTTTCTATGTGACGAAATCACATGATTCTAGAACATTTCTTGGATCGTTTCATCTAAACCACAAACAAGTAATAGGATTACCTCTAGAAGCGTGGTTGCGATCGAGTCTCTAAACATAGAGACCTCCTGTCTCAAGCCCGATCCAACGGAGGAGACGCTTGCGAGTGCGTGGATGAGACGTGTGCTTCTCGTAATCCATGTTGATGATCCAAGCCACGGATCTCCTGAACTTGAGAAACGATATATGATGTCTTCTTCACGAGCAAGGCACGTCGAAGTAGATAGAGATCCACGAGACAACGATCGGGCAACATAACGACGACGCTGTGGTGATGGAGGATGTCTCTAAAGCATCCATGGTGGACGGCCACATGAGAGATAGAGAGAGTGGGCGTGTAGAGAGAAAAGAGAGAGAGAGCATTTTCTTGTATAGGGTTTTGGGAGTCCATGGATCCCAATCCATGGACAACACACAATCAATGGTTGAGATTTATTTGTGTTTCTTTCAATGGCTAGGATCTTGTTGTAAAAACACAACAACAATTAATTTAATTTAATTAAATATATATCAATAAATAAATATATTTAAATTCAAATCAAATCAATTAATAATCCTTGGAGATAATGAGGAAATAAACCATATCCCCTAAAAAGGGGGGATGTCTACCAACATCTCATGAGATCTCATTATCTCATGAGATCTCATTATCTCATGAGATCTCATTATCTCATGAGATCTCATTATCTCGTGAGATACCATTATCTCATGATATCTCCAAGATTTACAACAACAATTGTTGTAAAATATTTCAGAAAAATATTTCATAATTATCTTGTGAAATATTCCAATCATGCCATTGGAAAAATGTGAATCAAATGCACATCCCAAAACAAAATATAAATTATATTTTAATTAATCATCCAATGTGAATCCAATTCACATCAATAATTAATTAACAAATATACGTCACAATATGCTCTCTCTAATATATTATAAATCACATTTATAATATATATAATTAATATGGATAGTGTTATCCACATTATACATATTCATGATAATTTAATCGTATTTAATCATCTTGGATCTCTATGCTCATGTGCCAAAATAATATGAATAACATTCACATTATTCATATCTTTGATAATTAAATCGCATTTAATTATCTCAGATAATTCTCCTTAAAATATAAATCAAATTCATATTATCCATGATAATTAAATCACATTTAATTATCAATTTTCTCGATGCTTGGATACATATATCAACAATGAAATTATCTATGAAGTCTTTCAAGGATAATGTGCTTTCTCCGCGGATATTTGGAGATAAGGACATGGCGATTGTATTATTCCAAGTATAGTGACTTGGATATTGAGATAACATCTCAAATCTAGATCTCGGGCCTCCCGTAGATGCTTGATTAAATCAAGACCGTAAATTTAATCTTCTCATTGCACGTGAATCACATTCAGATCAATGTCCAACATTTGGACCAAGATCAGATTTCTTCTCTACTGAGAGGAGTCATTAAAATCCAAATCTGTTTCATTACTCCCTTGGAATGGAAGCGTCATGGTTATGCAATCGTTTAGGATCACATCACCTTCATGTATTCCCAATACATGTACATCCTGCATACTGGAAGACTCAGAATAAACCCGAAGTATTAGATCAACTTTATATTGTCTACTTCAGGGTTTTATCAGTAAGTTTCTCATTTGATCATTGGGATTCGGTATCGATCTTATACTTTCCAAAAGCATATATCATACCCAGATGTTGATTATATACTTTCCAAAAGTATATATCAAACCTACAAATTCAGTCAAGCTTCTAAAGCGAGATGACAATGCATGGAATTTGATTCTTCTCAATATCTCATGAGTGAGCTCAAGTCTTCCGGATCAGTAATGAACATGTAGGATCCCTTTGAGAGATCGTATTACTCATATGCCCTTATATGCACAACAATACGTCGATGTATAGACCTTGGTTAGGTCATCAACCTATTGGTTTGCCAAATGTACATACTCAGGCATATAGTATCACATCCGTCTCTGATAAGAGGATGTGCTCCTATATCGTGACCGCATACGACATAGGGCTTTAGTTATCTCGATCTCGTTAAGTCAACTCTTTGACCTAACTAATCTGAGACCTCCGAATCTCTATTCCTATGCAGAGGACCTACATCAAGAGGTCGGTCAGATATCAGCTGATGTGAGAAAGGATTGCCATCTCCTACTCAGGCTGGAGATCACATCTTAATAATCATTTGATGGTACTTGATGAGTCCTCAATCCAACTCTATAGATATTCATCCAAGCACTAGCCTCTATGATTCAATAATTGAATCAACAGCTGTATGATCATTGAGATAGCCATGGTACATAACCCTAATTGTTCTAAGGGACCTATTATGCAAATTAGTTATTCTTCATTTCAGATGGGGGAATGATATTTGCAATAACATTTATTGCATAATGGCTTGACATGGGATCGCATGTCCAACAATCTCCCACTAGCCCAAAGAGCCATTAGTGTGCTAATCATTTAAACCCACACTCATGTGATAATCATAATCTATTTAGAAAATAGCTAGGTAAGCTGATCAGTCACTCTGTTCCCGCGAGACTAGGCAAAGTCCTTTTACGACACTTGCATATCCCCGGTAACAGTGCTGGCATCCAATGCGAATGTTGCATCTTATGCAATCAATACTCGATCTTTATAAAGTAATTATAGTGTTCTTGACACTATTGCTCAGTAATTATTATAACCAGTATTTCCATAATCCTTATCAATATAACTTTATTCCTGGAGATCTCTATCTCCTGAGGCATGTATAGTTAAGACCCTTATAAATCACTATATACAAGGTCTTAAACTTCTTGAAGATAACACTTAGAGATCACTATCTCAAAAATATTGTCATCTATGTAGATTTTGTTATTACTGCAATCAAGTGTTTTTCTCTCCATAGTAGGATTAGCAACACTTTACTACTCCCACTGCATGGCTTTTGTACACATCTAGCATACACTCAGCTTCTCGTAACTGATGCACAAGTGCAAGCAGTTCTAGCATTACTTCCTCAACTCTTTGAGGTGCTATCTTTATAGATAGGTCAGTACCATATCTTAAGGGATGGAAGCCTTTCTTCGAATTTCTAAGAATGGAATATGTCCAAGGTGTACTACAAATGTGAGGGTCCCAATAGCTTCTTCTGTTTGCTTCTAAACACCTTCAGAACTAAGATCCAAGAGGCATCTTTTGAGATCATACCTCAAGGTATGGAATAGCCAGATCATAAAACACTTATTATCATCCTTGTATCATTCCAAATGATTAGGATATTATCTACATTTAGCATGACGAACACATTGGTACTCCCACAAAGCTTCACATGGATCGTCAAGATTCTATTTGAAATAATAACATTTATAATTTCATCAAATCTTATGTTCCAACTACAAGAAGCTTATTTGAGTCCATAGATGGAGTTATTCAACTTGCACACCTTGCTTTCCTCAACCATGAAGCCCTGGGGCTATGACTTATTAATACCTTGGAGACATATTCATAGAGGAATGCAATCTTAACTTCCATCTCAAAGATGCCAAAGTCAAGTTGTGTAGCTATAGTTAGCAATATTCTGATGGGACTAAGCATGGTCACCAAAGAGCAAGTCTCATCGCAAGCAATGCCTTCTCTTCCGGTGTATAGCTCATGGCTACGAATCGAGCTTTGAAGGTCTCTACCTTATCATCAGGTTCCCTTTCTCTTGAAGATCCATTTACACCTTTATGGGTCTTACCTATATAGGTGGATCCTCGAGGGTCCATATACAACACTTGTATACGATGTCTACCTTTGACTTTTATTGCTAACATCCATCTTTCCATGTCATGATCCTCAGGAGCTTCATCACATGAAATCCGATCATTGTCAGACTTAATCGACACATGGAATACAACCTCAAACTCATTTGAAGAGGTATTAATGTTTCATCATTAAATATCCTTTTAGTTTCCGATTTCAGGACCTCATTATCATCTCAAGATTCAATGAGTTCCTTTACGTCATTTTCATCTTGATTCTCAATAGTCTCAACCCTCTAAGAATCACATTCTCAGAGATGATATTCTTTAAGAATCTCAAGGTCATAAAGTAGGTATCCAATACCATCCTTTATATTCCTAATGAAGTAGCACTCTCTAGTGCTCAATTCCAGCTTACTTGCATGGAATCTTATTAAGGATATATAATGTAGTCTCCACTACATGTATAACTGGAAACTAACAGGTAATTATGATAAAAATTCATCATTGATCAAATCATGTCACACAGGATTTTATTGTATCTCCCTACAACTCTATTGAGTTTAGGTTTATCAGGAGGAGTGAGATAGAAATGATATTCATATCTCCATAAGGTATTCTTAGAATTTTATCTTATAGGTACAAGCTACCTAGTTTAGATCAAATTCATTACATCTTTCTTCAAACTTTGGTTCTAAACAAAAATTGTGAAATCTTTAAACATTTCAGAGGTTTCTTATATCATACATACTCATCAATAGATATCACATATCCATAATGTTTATTATGATATAGATGATCCACATATATCAATATGTATGAGATCTTGAATACCTCGACATCTAACACCATTCCCAAAGAAGGGTGTATTGGATATTTTACTTTGAATACTATATTCATAGGTATGTAAGATTAGAAATTTCAGACATTCCAAAGTTTCATATCTTGCTAGTCCATTGATCGCATAAACAGACATATGTCCAAAACTTGATGCCAGATCATTGTCAAATGATCTTCATCCTCCTATTGATCTTTTAAAGGTTTAATTTTCAATTTTAGAAATTTTAATGAACCACTCATTAATGTATAGATTTGTGGAGTCCACTATATGTTAGATTACTATCTGAAATATAGCCATGATAACTCTTTATGATAATTCTATCTCAGAATTCATGTTTATTTCCAACAATTAGAAACAAACAATGAGTGTATTCTAATATATAGGTCATAGAGACATTCTCTAAGACTAACGCTCTCCGACTAAAATTTAGAAGTCTATAAATCCAACTGAGATTGTTGCAACAATTACATCAATATCCATGTGGATAATTATAAAACTTAAGATCAAATTTTCCAGTCTTCTAAAACATATGCGACAATTGCAAGTGTCATTAGAAGAATGAGATACAATTATTAGACTTTAATCTTATCTTATAAGAAAGTAAATTTAAATTATTAAATCTAGATTATTTCGATGCACTATCCGAGTCATTCTCTAAGGATCCTAGATAGTCCAGATTGTCATACTATCAATACATCGACTCATTGCAGTATTGGCATTAATCCAACTATCTGGATGCCATATAGAAATCACAGAAGTAGGTCAACTCTTTGACTTTTTTCTTACTCGGGTCTGACCCATGCTTCCACTATGCTCCCTGAAGGATATTGAGAATCCTTAAGCGCATCACGGAAGCGTGTCGATTGCATCGTATGCAATCGGAGCAACTAGTTGCTAGATGCGGCGGAAATTAAATTTTTAAAACTAAAGATGAAACCACATGATCACAAGAACACTTCTCAGATCGTTTCATCAAACCACCAAGTATGAGGAATACCTCTTGAAGCGTGGTTGCGATCGTGAGATCCCAAAGTAGAGATCCTCCTGTCTCAAGTCCGATCCATGAAGAACGCACTCGCAGGCACGATGATGAGTCACGTCCGTCCCACAATCCTCGATGAAGATCCAAGCAATGGATCCCCTGATTTCGTCGAACGAAATCAGTCGTCTTCCTCTAGAGTAAGAAACTCCAAAGAAGAAGGAGATCCTCGAATCGTCGAAGAAGAAGCCGAGAGTCTCTCCTTTCTCAACACAAGATGGACGGCCATCTTTTGGAGGAGAGAAAGAGAGAGGGCGAGAATATGAGAGAGAGAGAGAGAGATAGAGTTGTAACCTTGTACAACTCTTAATGATGTACCTTGGAAGGCTACCCTAGCCCTCCTTTTATATTAGTTTAGGATCCAATGGATCTCAATCCATGTGACACATGGATCCAACGGCCAGGCTTGGTCGATGTAAAATCAATGGCTATAATTGTTGTTGGTTAAAACCAACAACATTTATTTATAATTAAATTAAATATATGTTGCAACATTATCAACACATTTTTAATTTAATATAAATAAATCAGTTAAGAGATTAATCAAGATAATAAAATGGAGATAATGTAGCCTCCTAAAAATGGGGCTTATTATCTCCTTTTATTATGTCTTATTATCTCTTAATAATTTGTGATAACTATTATCATATATCTATCCACAAAATTAATTCCAAATTAATTTGTGAATATTTCAATCATGCCATTGAAAAATATATGAATTAAATTCACAACCCAAACTAATTTGTAAATGACATTTCCAGTTAATTGACAAATGTGAATCCAATCCACATTTAATAATTAACAAATGTTATTTACTAAATTTCTCTCTCTTGTATATTATAAATCATATTTACAATATACAAATATCATGGATAATAATATTCACAATCTCTAATCCTTGATAATTAAATTCCATTTAATTATTTTGGATAATCATTCTCACAATATGAATCATATTCATATTAAGCTTGATAATTATATCTCATTTAATCATCAAGTTCTTCTTGTTTGGATATGAATTTCATCAAATGAATTATTCTCGAACCCTTTCAAGATTAATGTGCTTTCTCCGTAGATACTTAGAGATAAGGACATGGCGATTGTATTATTCCATGTATAGTGACTTGGATATTGAGATCTTATCTCAAATCCAGATCGAACAAACCTCCCACAGATGCTTGATTAAATCAAGACCGCAAATCTAATCTTCATTGAATCTGAATCTCATTTAAACCAATGTCCAACATCTGGACTAAGATCAGATTGCTTCTCTATTGGAAGGAGACACTAAAATCCAGACCTGTTTCATCACTCCCTCGGAATGGAAGCGTCATCGATATACAATCGTTTATGATCACATCGCCCTCAGGTATTCCTAATACATGTACATCCTGCATACTGGAAGACCCATGGTCAACCAGAAGATTAAGATCAATTTTACACTGTCTTCTTCAGGGTTTGATCACTAAGTTTCTCATTCATTGGGATTTGGTATCGATCATATACTTTCCAAAAGCATATATCATACCTAGGTCTTGATCATATACTTTCCAAAAGTATATATAAAACCTACAAATTCTGTCAAGCTTCCAAAGTAAGACGACCGTGCACGGAATTTGATTCTTCCCAATATCTCATGAGTGAGCTCATGTCTTCCTGTTTAGTAGTAAACCTGTATGATCCCTTTGAGAGATCGTATTACTCATATGCCCTTACATGCACACCAGCGCGCCGGTGTATAGACCTTGGTTAGGTCATCAACCTATTGGTCTACCAAAAGTACATACTCAGACATATAGTAACACATATGTCTCCGGTCAGAGGATGCGTGCCTATGCTGTGACAGCATTTAACATAGGACTTAGGTTATCTCGATCTCGTTAAGTCAACCCATCGACCTAACTAATCTGACACCTCCGAATCTCTATTCCTATGTAGAGGACCTGCATTAAGAGGTCGGTCAGATATCAGCCTATGTGAGAAATGAAGGATATGGTTAGATCCTCAAGCGCATCACGGAAGCGTGATCGTCATATCGAATACGACGAAGAACGACTAGTCGCACTAGTTGTTCTATGCAGCGGAAATTAAAAAAATTTCATGTGACGAAACCACATGATCCAAGAACACTTCTCGGATCGTTTCGTCTAAACCACAACCAAGTATTAGGTTTACCTCTTGAAGCGTGGTTGCGATCAAGTCTCTAAACGAAGAGACCTCCTGTCTCAAGTTCGATCCGTCGGAGGAGACGCTTGCGAGCGCGGGGATGAACCGCGTGCTTCTCGCAATCCATGTTGATGATCCAAGCGGCGGATCTCCTGATCTCGACACACGAGATCCGATGTCTTCTTCACGAGAGGGGCGTACCGAAGGAGACGGAGATCCACGAGCAAACCATCGGGCAACATAACGACGATGCCGCGGCGATGGAGAATCTCTCTAGGGCATCCATGGTGGACGGCCACATGAGAGAGATGGAGAGAGGACGTGTAGAGAGAATGAGAGAGAGAGAGAGAGATTTGTTGCCTCAACTTATGTGTCAAGAAGAGCAATGGGGTGCCTCTCCTTTTATAGGGTTTTGGGATCCATGGATCTCAATCCATGTGTCAACACAAATCCAATGGTCCACATCAATCTGTGTTTCTTTCAATAGTCATGATTTGTTGCTAAAAACACAACAACAATTAATTTAATTTAAATTAAATATATGTTGATAAATCAACACAATTTAATTACAAAATTAAATCATCAATACCTGGAGATAATGAAAGGAGAGAAAGCCTCCTTCCATGTGGAGAGGGGGGACGGCCTCCCTTTCCTAATGGGAGTGGTGGCCGTCCACCCTCCTCCATTAGGAAGGTGGCTATTTCACCTTTTATGTAATCTCCATTATTTCCAACAACTTTTTGTTGTAAATTATTTCACAAAAATAAATCCAATTTATTTTGTGAACATTGCAATCATGCCATTGAAAAATTGTGAATCACATTCACAACCCAAAACAAAATGTAAATTACATTTTCAATTTGATGTCCAATGTGAATCCAATTCACATTAACATTTAATTAACAAATGTAAATTACAAATAGCTCTCTCTTATATATTATAAATCACATTTATAATATATATGACTAATATGGATATTGCTATCCACATTATTCATATCCATGATAATTAAATCATATTTAATCATCTTGGATCTCTATTCTCTTGTGTCCAAATAATATGAATCACATTCATATTACTTACATCTTTGATAATCTAATTATCTAAGATAGCTCTCTTTATAATATGAATCAAATTCATATTAATCATGATAATTAAATCACATTTAATTATCCATATTCTCAATGCTCGGATACATATATCAACAATAGAATTATCCATGAACTCCTTCAAGGATAATGCGCTTTCTCCGCAGATACTTGGAGATAAGGACATGGCGATTGTATTGTTCCACGTATAGTGACATGGATATTGAGATCATATCTCAAATCCAGATCGCGGGCCTCCCATAGATGCTTGATTAAATCAAGACCGTAAATCTAATCTTCTCATTGTATCTGAATCACATTCAGATCAATGTCCAACACTTGGACCAAGATCAGATCACTTCTCTACTGAGAGGAGTCACTAAAATCCAGACCCGTTTCATCACTCCCTAGGAATGGAAGCGTCATGGTTATACAATCGTTTATGATCACATCACCCTCAGGTATTCCCAATACCTGTACATCCTGCATACTGGAAGACTCAGACTAAACCCGAAGTATTCGATCAACTTTATACTGTCTACTTCATGGTTTTATCAGTAGGTTTCTCATTCGATCATTGGGAGTCGGTATCGATCATATACTTTCCAAAAGCATATATCATACCTAGGTCTTGATCATATACTTTCCAAAAGTATATATCAAACCTACAAATTCAGTCAAGCTTTCAAAACGAGACGACCGTGCGCACAGAATTTGATTCTTCCCAATATCTCATGAGTGAGCTCATGTCTTCTGGTTCAGTAACTGAACCTGTATGATCCCTTTGAGAGATCGTATTACTCATATGCCCTTATATGCACACCAGCGCGCCGGTGTATAGACCTTGATTAGGTCATCAACCTATTGGTCTGCCAAATGTACATACTTAGACATATAGCAACATATCTGTCTCCGGTCAGAGGATGCGTGCCTATATCATGACAGCATATGATATAGGACTTTGGTTATCTCGATCTCGTTAAGTCAACTCTTTGACCTAACTAATCTGACACCTCCGAATCTCTATTCCTATGCAAAGGACCTGCATCAAGAGGTCGGTCAGATATCAACCTTCAGAGATAAGGATTGCCATCTCCTACTCAGGCTGGAGATCATCTCTTAACAATCATCTGACGGTGCTTGATGAGTCCTCAATCTAACTCTTTAGATATTCATCTAAGCACCAGCCTCTATGATTCAATAATTGAACCAACAGCTGTATGATCGTTAAGATGGCCATGGTACATAACCCTAATTGTACTAAGGGACCTATTAAGCAAATTATGTATTCTTCATTTCAGATTAAGGAGTGAATTGCAATAACATTTATTGCATAATGGCTCGCCGTGGGCTCGCATTTCCAACAATCTCCCACTAGCCCAAAGAGCCATTAATGGGCTAATCATTTAAACCCGCACTCATGTGACAATCATAGGCTATTTAGAAAGTCCTTTTACGGCACTTGCATATCCCTAGTAACAGTGCTCGCATCTAATGCGAATGTTGCATCTCATGCAACCAATACTCAATCTAGTTAAAGCTATTGTAGTGTTCTTGACACTATAGTTTAATAATTGTTATAACCAGTATTTCCATAATCCTTATCAGAATACCCTTATTCATGAAGATCTCTATCTCCAAAGGTATCTACAATTAAGACCTTTTAGATCTCTATCTATAAAGTCTTAAGTTTTTGAAGATAAGACTTCGAGATCACTATCTCAAAAATCTTGTCATCTATGAAGATTTTGCATTTACTGCAACCAAGTGTTTTATTTCCATAGTAGGATTAGTAACAGTTTACTACTCCCACTGCATGGCAGCCATCTGGCTTTTGTACACATCTAGCACACACCCAGCTTCTCAGAACTGATGCCCAAGGGAAAGTAATTCTAGCATTCACTTCCTCAACTCTTTGAGGTGCTATCCCTTAAGATAGGTCAGTACCATATCTTAAGGGTTAGAAGCCTTTCTTGGAATTTCTATGAATAGAATATGTCCAAGGTATACTACAAATGTAACAGTCCAATTATCCTCTTCTCTTGGCTTCTGAACAACTTCAGAACTAAGATCTAAGAGGTATCTTTGAAATCATATTTCAAGATATGGATTAACCAGAGAATAAAACACTGATTATTATCCTTATATCATTTTAAATGATTAGGATATCATCTACATTCAGCAAGATGAACACAAAGGCACTCCCACTAAGCTTCACATGGCTCATCAAGATTCTATCTGAAATCATAACAATTCCATCAAATCTTATGGTCCAACTTCAAGAAGCTTATTTGAGTCCATAGATGGATTCCTTGGTTTGCACACCTTGCTTTCCTCAACCATGAAGCCCTGGGGCTACTTCATGTGAATATCCTCAAAGAGGTATTCGTAGAGGAATGCAATATTGACTTACATCTTGAAGATGCAATAGTCAAGTTGTGTAGCTAAGATTAGCAACATTCTGATGATTTTAAGCATGGTCACCGAAGAGCAAGTCTCATTGCAAGCAATGTCTTCTCTTCCGGTGTGTGGCTCATGGATACGAACCATGCTTTGAGGGTCTCTACCTTCTCATCAGGTTCCCTTTCTCTTGAAGATCCATTTACACCTTTACAGGTCTTACCTATATAGGTGGATCCTATAGGGTCCATATACAACACTTGTATATGAAGTCTACTTGAGACTTTTATTGCTAACATCCATCTATCCATGCTATGATCTTCAGAAGCTTCATCACATGAAGTTCGATCATTGTCAGATTTCTCTGACACATGGAATCCTTCCTCAAACTCTTTTGAAGAGGTTTTAGTGTTTCATCTTCAATTATCCTTTTAGTTTCCAATTTCAGGAGCCTCATTATCTTTTCAAGATTAAATGAGTTCCTAAACTTCATTTTCATCTTGATTCTCAAGAGTCTCAACCTCCAAGAATCACATTCTCAGAGATGAGATATTTCAAGAATCTCAAGGTCATAAAGTAGGTATCCAATACCATCCTTTATTTTCCTAATGAAGCAGCACTCTCAAGTGCTAGATTCCATCTTGCATGGAACCTTATTAAGGATATATATTGTAGTCTCTACTACACATATATACCTGGAAACCAAGGGATAATTATGCTAAAAATCATCATTGATAAGATCATGTCACACATGATCCAATTGTATCTCCCTATAACTCTATTGAGTTAAGGTGAGTTAGGAGGATTGAGATAGAAATGATATTCATATCTCCATAAGGTATCCTTTGAATTCATCTAACAGGTACATGCTACCTTGATTAGATCAAATTCATTTTATCTTCCTTCAAACTTTTGTTGTAGACCAAAATTATGAAATCATTGAACATTTCAAAGGTTTCTTCAGGTGAAGAGAAGAAATTTCATATCATACATAATCATTAATAGATATCATATATCCATAATGTTTACTATGATATAGATGATCCGCATACATCAATATGTATGAGATCCCGAATACCTTATCATCTTACACCATTCCCAAAGAAGGGTGTATTGGACATTTTATTATGAATACAATATTCATAAGCATGTAAGCTTTGAAATTTTAGACATTCTAAAGTTTCATCTCTTACTAGCCTATTGATCAAATCAATAGACAAATGTCCAAGGCTTGATGCTAGATCATTGTCAAATGATCTTCATCCTCCTATTGATCTTAAGGTTTAATTTCAGTATTTAGAAATGTTAATGAACCATTCATTAATTTTCTAATTTAGTTAAGTCCACTAGATTATTAGATTACTATCTGAAATATATACATCATAACTCTTTATGATAGTTCTATCTCAGATTCATGTTTATTTCTAACATTTAGAAACAAACAATGAGTGTATTCTTATATCTAGGTCATAGAGACATTCTCTAAGACTAAGGACTCTCCCACTGAAATTAACAAGTCTATCAATCCAACAGAGATTGTTGCAACAATTGCATCAATATCCATGTGGATAACTATAAACCTTTAAGATCAAATTTTCCAGTCTTCTAAAACATATGCAACCTATTGCAAATGTCATCAGAAGATTGAGATACAATTATTTGACTTTATCTTATCAATGATTTATGTAGATTAATCCGATGCTCTATCCGAGTCCTTCTCTAAGGATTCTAGATAGACTTGATAGTCATACTATCAACACATCAACTTATTACAGTATTGACATTCATCCAACTCTTCGGATGACATATGGAAGTCAAAGATGTATAGTCAACTCTTTGACCATACTTCTTACTCGGGTCCAACCCATGCTTCCACTACGCTCCCTTTATCTATAAGCAACCATTGCTTAAGACTAAGGATCTCTTATGTAAGAGCATTTCAACATTTATACATGCTTCATTAAATTCATACAATATGAATATTATGAAGCTTCATGAATGACCAGAATATAGATAGTAGAATGATGACACTCATCATCTACATCCATCTAAACTCTTAAAACATAGGTTCAGGTAGGTACTCAAACAATTTGAATACATCATCTCTTATAGAGCTACCATTCTACATGATGCAGAGAACCATGTCACTCATGATTAAATGTCAAGAGCACATATGTATGCCAGAATATCTTCATTGATTTTATAAGGACTATATGACAATTACGATCATCATCGACATGCCCCTTCCAAAGTACATCCGATGAGAGATCAAGATTATAGAGACATACAAACCCTAGGGATGTAGTCCTATTATCTATTTAATTGTCATTCCTCAATATTATGAGGAAACTTGCACATTGCAACCACATACATTATGTGTCCAATTGCAAGTACAATATCTGGATCATGAGTCCAATCCATGATATTTTACTGGTTATTATTGAGTATATCATTGAGTGGGTTTTAATGAAGGATTATCTGAAATAAGAAATTTGCATAAATATATAAATATATATTTTACTTTGATTTAGGATTTTTATATCAAAGTTGTCTTGTCTTGTCAACATTGAATGTTCATTCCCTTAATCACTTTCAATGTAAGAGATATACTTACCATTATATCTCAAGCAAGATCTGGGATCTCCTTCCTTATCTTTGTTGCATCCCAATAATATGAGAACCTACAACTCGGATAAAAAGAAGCGGGAACACATTCCGCCTTGCAAGTCCAACTTGCATCTCCCAATTCGATCTTTAACACCCGAGCCCACCACCCCTAAGGTAATGTTGACCCGTCATTAATTGAACCAACCATCAACAGGAATACAACTCGCTATGCGCAATCCAATATCGCCCCAATAATATGAGGACCCGATATTGGGGTCACTACGCATATGTCCTTACTCTTTCGAGAAGCGAAGAGCCCGATCCAAATGGATCGTATGCAGGAGCTGTCACTTCGGACAGGCGTCTCCTACATACAATATCTGGCGACAGAACCCTTCGCCTTGACGGGAGACCATGGATGTCACTTATGTGATCCTCCACCTCATATTCAAATTTTAATTAATTATCGTGAATCACATTCACATAATTAATTCTTCCAAGGGAATTATTAACTCTAATCATATTAGAGTGTTTCAATCTTAATTAGATTCCAATTAATCTAATCATATTAAATTAATGATCCAATTAATATCCAACAAACATTTTAATAGTTACTTGAATAATGGTATTATCTCAAATACGTATTATTTCGAATTTTAATAATTAGAAAAATACATCTTAATCCCTCGGACATTATCCCGGCCCTACCCGCTGTCATGGCCAGTACCGACGAGAGTGGGACGGACCACATATGTTGCAACCCGCAACCCCAATGCTCTCCGACTAGGCACCATATCCGCCTCGGGAAAGGATAATGCTAAATTGATTAATTTGTACTTGAGATGATCATCGGTTCTTCAACCGAAATTATACCATATAGTAATAATCAAAACATTTTTTTGATTAACATTATAATGAGATTTGCTAAACAAATCCCAAGTCCTATTCAAGCAACATGTTTGTTGGAATGTTGATCATGTAGATCATGTAACCAATCTTGATCTAGATCACATCTAATCATTTGTTGGTTAGGGCAAAGTCATTTAAGGACATAACTATCATCAAATATTTCACAAATATTTATGCATAATTATTCCAGGAAATTAAACAATTTAATTTCACTAATTAATTAAATGACAATCACTAGGTTCTTGATTAGGAAAGTATTTTCAGCAGTGACCCTCACTTACTAAAAATATCATATCTCAATCAATTTAAATCCAAATTAGACAAAGTAAATTTTTAAAGTTTGCTAACTTGATTTACAACAGAACCCAAGTGATTTGCACGCATTTCAAGGCGTCTCAAATCCGCAATTAACATCTTAATTATGTCATGATCCGCAGTCCTCGAAACAGTGGATACATGTTCACTAAAATGAGCATATCTAGAGCAAACGGAATCGAAATCACGCAAACTCAGATCCTACGGTTTCCTTATTTAATGGGGAATAAAATACAAATATTATTTTCGTGTTTAAACAATTTAAACAGTGCCAAAAATAATATCAAAACAGAGATGCGAAAATGAAATGGAAGAAAACTTTCGCAAACCCTAATGAACCCAAGTCATCCTCGGTTTATGGATCGTATCCAAAACCACCGACCTAAGGCTCTGATACCACTTGAAGGATATGGATAGATCCTCAAACGCATCACGGAAGCGTGATCGTCGTATCGAATACGACGAAGAACGACTAGTCGCACTAGTTGTTCTATGCAGCGGAAATTAAAAAAATTTCATGTGACGAAACCACATGATCCAAGAACACTTCTCGGATCGTTTCGTCTAAACCACAACCAAGTATTAGGTTTACCTCTTGAAGCGTGGTCGCGATCAAGTCTCTAAACGAAGAGACCTCCTGTCTCAAGTCCGATCCGTCGGAGGAGACACTTGCGAGCGCGGGGATGAACCGCGTGCTTCTCGCAATCCATGTTGATGATCCAAGCGGCGGATCTCCTGATCTCGACACACGAGATCCGATGTCTTCTTCACGAGCGGGGCGCACCGAAGGAGACGGAGATCCACGAGCAAACCATCGGGCAGCATAACGACGATGCCGCGGCGATGGAGAATCTCTCTAGGGCATCCATGGTGGACAACCACATGAGAGAGATGGAGAGAGGACGTGTAGAGAGAATGAGAGAGAGAGATTTGTTGCCTCAACTTATGTGTCATGAAGAGCAATGGGGTGCCTCTCCTTTTATAGGGTTTTGGGATCCATGGATCTCAATCCATGTGTCAACACAAATCCAATGGTCCACATCAATTTGTGTTTCTTTCAATGGTCATGATTTGTTGCTAAAAACACAACAACAATTAATTTAATTTAAATTAAATATATGTTGATAAATCAACACAATTTAATTACAAAATTAAATCATCAATACATGGAGATAATGAAAGGAGAGAAAGCCTCCTTCCATGTGGAGAGGGGGGACAGCCTCCCTTTCCTAATGGGAGTGGTGGCCGTCCACCCTCCTCCATTAGGAAGGTGGCTATTTCACCTTTTATGTAATCTCCATTATTTGCAACAACTTTTCGTTGTAAATTATTTCACAAAAATAAATCCAATTTATTGTGTGAACATTGCAATCATGCCATTGAAAAATTGTGAATCACATTCACAACCCAAAACAAAATGTAAATTACATTTTCAATTTGATGTCCAATGTGAATCCAATTCACATTAACATTTAATTAACAAATGTAAATTACAAATAGCTCTCTCTTATATATTATAAATCACATTTATAATATATATGACTAATATGGATATTGCTATCCACATTATTCATATCCATGATAATTAAATCATATTTAATCATCTTGGATCTCTATTCTCTTGTGTCCAAATAATATGAATCACATTCATATTACTTACATCTTTGATAATCTAATTATCTAAGATAGCTCTCTTTATAATATGAATCAAATTCATATTAATCATGATAATTAAATCACATTTAATTATCCATATTCTCAATGCTCAGATACATATATCAACAATAGAATTATCCATGAACTCCTTCAAGGATAATGCGCTTTCTCCGTAGATACTTGGAGATAAGGACATGGCGATTGTATTGTTCCACGTATAGTGACATGGATATTGAGATCATATCTCAAATCCAGATCGCGGGCCTCCCATAGATGCTTGATTAAATCAAGACCGTAAATCTAATCTTCTCATTGTATCTGAATCACATTCAGATCAATGTCCAACACTTGGACCAAGATCAGATCACTTCTCTACTGAGAGGAGTCACTAAAATCCAGACCCGTTTCATCACTCCCTAGGAATGGAAGCGTCATGGTTATACAATCGTTTATGATCACATCACCCTCAGGTATTCCCAATACCTGTACATCCTGCATACTGGAAGACTCAGACTAAACCCGAAGTATTCGATCAACTTTATACTGTCTACTTCATGGTTTTATCAGTAAGTTTCTCATTCGATCATTGGGAGTCGGTATCGATCATATACTTTCCAAAAGCATATATCATACCTAGGTCTTGATCATATACTTTCCAAAAGTATATATCAAACCTACAAATTCAGTCAAGCTTTCAAAGCGAGACGACCGTGCGCACAGAATTTGATTCTTCCCAATATCTCATGAGTGAGCTCATGTCTTCCGGTTCAGTAACTGAACCTGTATGATCCCTTTGAGAGATCGTATTACTCACATGCCCTTATATGCACACCAGCGCGCCGGTGTATAGACCTTGATTAGGTCATCAACCTATTGGTCTGCCAAATGTACATACTTAGACATATAGCAACATATCTGTCTCCGGTCAGAGGATGCGTGCCTATATCATGACAGCATATGATATAGGACTTTGGTTATCTCGATCTCGTTAAGTCAACTCTTTGACCTAACTAATCTGACACCTCCGAATCTCTATTCCTATGCAGAGGACCTGCATCAAGAGGTCGGTCAGATATCAACCTTCAGAGATAAGGATTGCCATCTCCTACTCAGGCTGGAGATCATCTCTTAACAATCATCTGACGGTGCTTGATGAGTCCTCAATCTAACTCTTTAGATATTCATCTAAGCACCAGCCTCTATGATTCAATAATTGAATCAACAGCTGTATGATCGTTAAGATGGCCATGGTACATAACCCTAATTGTACTAAGGGACCTATTATGCAAATTATGTATTCTTCATTTCAGATTAAGGAGTGAATTGCAATAACATTTATTGCATAATGGCTCACCGTGGGCTCGCATTTCCAACAAGAAAGGATGGCCATCTCCTACTCAGGCTGGAGATCACATCTTAACAATCATTTGATGGTGCTTGACGAGTCCTCAATCTAACTCTTTAGATATTCATCCAAGCACCAGCCTCTATGATTCAATAATTGAATCAACAGCTGTATGATCATTAAGATAGCCATGGTACATAATCCTAATTGTACAGAGGGACCTATTATGCAAATTATTTATTCTTCATTTCAAATCAGGGAATGATATTTGCAATAACATTTATTGCATAATGGCTCGCCGTGGGCTCACATGTCCAACAATCTCACACTAGCCCAAAGAGCCATTAATGGGATAATCATTTAAACCCACACTCATGTGACAATCATAGGCTATTTAGAAATAGCTAGGTAAGCAGATCAGTCACTCTGTTCCCAAAAGACTATGCCAAGTCCTTTTACGACACTTGCATATCCCTAGGTAACAGTGCTCGCATCCAATGCGAATGTTGCATCTGATGCAACCAGTACTCTATCTAGTCAAAGCAGTTATAGTGTCCTTGACACTATTGCTCAATAACTATTATAACCAGTATTTCCATAATCCTTATTAGAATACCCTTATTATAGGAGATCACTATCTCTTATGGTATCCACAGTTAAGGCCTTTTAGATCTCTATATATAAAGTCTTAAGCTTTTGAAGACATGACTTTGAGATCACTATCTCAAAATTCTTGTCATCTATGAAGATTTTGTTATTACTGCAATCAAGTGTTTTCTCTCCATAGTAGGATTAGCAACACTTTGCTACTCCCACTACATTCCAGATATCTGGCTTTTGTACACATCTAGCATACACTTAACTTTCCGTAACTGATGCACAAGTGCAAGCAGTTCTAGCATTAATTTCCTCAACTCTTTGAGGTGCTATCCCTTTAGATAGGTCAGTACCAAATCTTAAGGGAAGGAAGCCTTTCTTGGAATTTCCAGAAAATGGAACATGTCCAAGTTGCACTACAAATGTGACAGTCCCAACACCCTCTTTTCTTTGCTTCTGAACAACTTCAGAACTAAGATCTAAGAGGTATTCTTGAGATCATATCTTAAGGTATGGAATAGCCAGACCATAAAACACTTATTATCATCCTTATATCATTCCGGATGATTAGGATTTTATCTACATTTAGCACGATGAACACAATGTCACTCCCACTAAGCTTCACATGGTACATCAAGATTCTATCTGAAATCATAACATTTATAATTTCATCAAATCTGATGTTCCAACTACAAGAAGCTCATTTGAGTCCACAGATGGATTTCTTTAGCTTTCACACCTTACTTTCCCCAACCATGAAGCCCTGGGGCTACTTCATGCGAATATCCTCAGAGAGGTATTCTTTAGAGGAATGCAATCTTGACTTACATCTTGAAGATGCAATGGTCAAGTTGTGCAGCTATGGTTAGCAATATTCTGATGATTTTAAGCATGGTTTCCGAAAAGAAAGTCCCATTGCAAGCAATGTCTTCTCTTCTGGTGTGCAGCTCATGGCTACGAATCGAGCTTTGAAGGTCTCTACCCTCTCATCAGGTACCCTCTTCTCTTGAAGATCCATTTACACCTTAACGGGTCTTACCCTTATAGGTGGATTCCTAGAGGGTCTATATACAATATTTGTATATGAAGTCTACTCTAGACTTTATTGCTAATATCCATCATTCCATGTCATGATCCTTAGGAGCTTCATCACATGAAGTTTGATCATTGTCAGACTTAATCGACACATGAAATACATCCTCAAACTCATTTGAAGAGGTATTAGTGTTTCATCTTTAATTGTCCTTTTAGTTCCTGATTTCAGGAGCCTCATTATCTTCTCAAGATTAAATGAGTTCCTTCACTTCATTTTCATTTTGATTCTCAAGAGTCTCAATCCTTCAAGAATCACATTCTCAGAAATGAGATCTTTTAAGAATCTCAAGGTCATAAAGTAGGTATCCAATACCATCCTTTATTTTCCTAATGAAGTAGCACTCTCTAGTGCTTAATTCCATCTTACTTGCATGGAATCTTATTAAGGATATATAGTGTAGTCTCTACTACATATATACTTGGAAACTAAGAGGTAATTATGCTAAAATTCATCATTGATCAAATCATGTCACACATGATCCAATTGTATCACCCTACAACTCTATTGAGTTCAGGTTTATCAGGAGGAGTGAGATACAAATGATATTCATATCTTCATAAGGTATTCTTTGAATTCTATCTAACAGGTACTTGCTACATTGGTTAGATCAAATTCATTTAATCTTCTTTCAAACTTTGGTTCTAAATCAAAATTATGAAATCTTTGAACATTTCAAAGGTTTCTTCGGTGAAGAGAAGAAATCTCATATCATACATAATCATCAATAGATATCACATATCCATAATGTTTACTATGATATAGATGATCTACATACATCAATATGTATAGATGATCTTGCACCTTTCCTAAGAGAAGGGTGTATTGGACATTTTACTTTGAATACAATATTCACAAGTATGTAAGATTTGAAATTTTTTTAGACATTCCAAAGTTTCATATCTCACTAGTCTATTGATCATATCAATAGACATTTGTCCAAGACTCGATGCCAGATCGTCGTCAAATGATCTTCATCCTCCTATTGATCTATCAAAGTTTAATTTTCAGTATTAGAAATCTTAATGAACCATTCATTAATTTTTCGAATTTTGTGGAGTCCACTAGATGTTAGATTACTATCTGAAATATATCCATCATAACTCTTTATGATATTTCTATCTCAGAATTCATGTTTATTTCCAACATTTAGAAACAAACAATGAGGGTATTCTAATATCTAGGTCATAGAGACATTCTCTAAGACTAAGGGCTCTCCCACTGAGAATATGAAGTCCATTTATCCAACAGAGATTGCTGCAACAATTACATCAATATCCATGTGGATGACTATTAAACCTTAAGATCAAATTTCTAATCTTCTAATATATATATATATATATGCAACCAATTGCAAATGTCATTAGAAGATTGGGATACAATTGTCAAACTTTATCTTATGAAATAAGAAAGTCAGGGTCAATGATTATATGTAGATTATTATGATGCTCTATCTGAGTCCTTCACTAAGGATTTTAGACAGATTTGATAGTCATATTATCAACACATCAACTTATTGCAGTATTGGCATTCATCCAACTCTTTGGATGTCATATGGACGTCACAGAAGTAGGTCAACTTTTTGACTTTCCTTCTTACTCGGGTCCGACCCATGCTTCCACTACGCTCTCTTAATCTATAAACAACCATTGCTTAAGACTAAGGATCTCTTATGTTAAATTCAAAAGAATTCAATGTAAGAGCATTTCAACATTTATACATGCTTCATTAAATTCATACAATATGAATATCATGAAGCTTCATGAATGACTTGAGTATAGATAGTAGAATGATGACACTCATCATATCTACATTTATCTTAACTCTTGGAGACTTAGGTTCAGGTAGGTATTCAAACATTCTGAATACATCATCTCTTTCGAGCCACCATTCTGCATAATGCAGAGAACCATGTCATTCATGATTAAATGTCTAGAGCACGTATGTATGCCAAAATATCTTCTTTTTTTATAAGGATTATTCGACAATTACGATCACCATCTACATGTCACTTCAAAAGTACACTCGATGAAAGATCAAGACTATAGAGACATACAAACCCTAAGGTGATGTCTTATTGTCTTATTTAATTGTCAGTCTTCATTATGTTGAGGAAACTTGCACATTGCAACCACATACATTATGTGTCCAATTGCAAGTACAATATCTAGATCATGAGTCTAATCCATGATATTTTACTAGTTATTATTGAGTGTAACAATGAGTGGGTTTAATGAAGGATTATCTATAATAAGAAATTTGCATAAGGGTATATATATTATATATACATATTTTACTTTGATTCAGGAATTTTTATATCAAAGTTGTCTTGCCTTGTCAACAATGAAAGTTCATTCCCTTAATCACTTTCAATGTAAGAGATATTCTTACCATTATATCTCTAGCAAGATTTGGGATCTCCTTCCTTATCTTTGTTGCATCCTAATAATATGAGAACCTACAACTCGGATAAAAAGAAGCGGGAACACATTCCGCCTTGCAAGTCCAACTTGCATCTCCCAATTCGGTCTTTAACACCCGGGCCCACCACCCCTAAGGTAATGTTGACCCGTCATTGATTGAACCAACCGTCAACAGGCTTAATACTCGCTATACGTAATCCAATATCACCCCAATAATATGAGGACCCGATATTGGGGTCACTACGTATACGGTCTTACTCTTTCGAGAAGCAAAGAACCTGATCCAATTAAATCATATATAGGATCTGTCACTTCGGACATGCGTCTCCTATATACAACAATTGGAGACGGAATTCTTTGCCTTGATGGGAGACCATGGATGCCACTTATGTGATCCTCTATCTCATATTCAAATTGTATAATTAATTATCGTGAATCATATTCACGTAATTAATTCTTCCAAGGGAAATACACATCTATTCATAATAGAGTGTTTATTGGATATAATTAATTTAATCACATTGAATTAATAATCAATCCTATCAATCAATCAACAAACTTGATTATTACTTGAATAGTAGGTATAATCTCAAAGTACGTATTATTCAAATTTTAATAATTAGAAAAATACACTCTGACTTCTCCGGCATTATACAGTCCCTACCCGCTGTCATGGACGGTACCGACGAGAGTGGGACGGACCACATACGTTGCAACCCGCGACCGCAATGCCCTCCGACTAGGCACCATATCCGCCTCGGGAAAGGATAATACAAGATAGATCATAATGTACTTTGAGATGCTCATCGGTTTTTCAACCGAAATTATACCATATAATATACATCAAAACAATTTCGATTATATTATAAGGAGATTTGCTAAACAAATCCCCAATCCTATTCAAACAAGAGGGTTTTTCATGTTAATGTTGCCCTACAACTATTGTAGGATAAACTAATGTTTTTCATGAAATCAATGTTTGTTGATGAACCAATGATCAAGATCTATTATCTCATCATTGTGATTTAGGCAAATGTCATTCAATGAAATAATTATCTCTTTAAATATTTCAAAAATATTTATCACTAATTATTCCATAAAATTAACAATTAATTTTCATCATGATAATTGAATGACTTATCACAAGGTTCAAGATCAAAAAATGTTAATTTCCAGCAGTGACCCCCAATCACTAAAATTAACTTATCTTGATTAATTTAAATCCAAAAAATGCAAACTCAGTTTCCAAAGATTTTCTATTTGATTTTTTAAAGAATACAAGTGATAATTCACGCATTTCGAGGCGGATTAAAACCGTAATTATCTCATTATTCGCGTTCAAATTCGCAGTTCCCGCAACAGTGTATATATGCATATTCAAAAAGCCATATCTTGAGCAAATGAAGTCCAAATTTCACAAACTCAAATCCTATGGTTTCCTTAATTAATGGGGAACAAAATCCAATTGAAAATTTCGTGTTTAAACATTTTAAATAGTACTGAAAAATTCAAGTAGACAGAGGTGCGAAAATTGAAATGCAGTAAAAATTTCGCAATCCTTTCAAGAACCAAATCGTCTAAGGTCTATGGATCATATCCAAAACCTTATTTGACTTATGGATCTGATACCACTTGAAGGATATTGAGAATCCTTAAGCGCATCACGGAAGCGTGTCGATCGCATCGTATGCAATCGGAGCAACTAGTTGCACTAGTTGCTAGATGCGGCGGAAATTAAAATTTTTAAAACTAAAGATGAAACCACATGATCATGAGAACACTTCTCGGATCGTTTTATCAAACCACCAAGTATGAGGAATACCTCTTGAAGCGTGGTTGCGATCGTGAGATCCCAAAGTAGAGATCCTCCTATCTCAAGTCCGATCCACGAAGAACGCACTCGCGGGCATGATGATGAGTCACGTCCATCCCGCAATCCTCGATGAAGATACAAGCAATGGATCTCCTGATTTCGTCGAACGAAATCCGTCGTCTTCTTCTATAGTAAGAAACTCCAAAGAAGAAGGAGATCCTCGAGTCGTCGAAGAAGAAGCTGAGAGTCTCTCCTTTCTCAACACAAGATGGACGGCCATCTTTTGGAGGAGAGAAAGAGAGAGGGCGAGAATATGAGAGAGAGAGAGAGAGTTGTAACCTTGTACAACTCCTAATGATGTACCTTGGAAGGCTACCCTAGCCTCCTTTTATATTAGTTTAGGATCCAATGGATCTCAATTCATGGGACACATGGATCCAACGGCCAGGCTTGGTCCATGTAAAATCAATGGCTATAATTGTTGTTGGTTAAAACCAACAACATTTATTTATAATTAAATTAGATATATGTTGCAACATTATCAACACATTTTTAATTTAATATAAATAAATTAGTTAAGAGAATAATCAAGATAATAAAATGGAGATAATGTAGCCTCCTAAAAATGGGGCTTATTATCTCCTTTTATTATATCATATTATCTATTAATAATTTGTGATAACTATTATCACATAATTATCCACAAAATTAATTCCAAATTAATTTGTGAATATTTCAATCATGCCATTGAAAAATATGTGAATTAAATTCACAACCTAAATCAATTTGTAAATGACATTTCCAGTTAATTAACAAATGTGAATCCAGTCCACATTTAATTATTAACAAATGTTATTTACTAAATTTCTCTCTCTTGTATATTATAAATCATATATACAACACACAAATATTATGGATAATAATATCCACAATCTCTAATCCTTGATAATTAAATCCAATTTAATTATTTTGGATAATCATTCTCACAATATGGATCATATTCATATTAAGCTTGATAATTATATCTCATTTAATCATCAAGTTCTTCTTGCTTGGATATGAATTTCATCAAATGAATTATTCTCGAACCCTTTCCAGAATATTGTGCTTTCTCCGGAAATACTTGGAGATAAGGACAGGGCGATTGTATTATTCCATGTATAGTGACTTGGATATTGAGATCTTATCTCAAATCTAGATCGAACGAACCTCCCACAGATGCTTGATTAAATCAAGACCGCAAATCTAATCTTCATTGAATCTGAATCTCATTCAGACCAATGTCCAACACTTGGAATAAGATCAGATTACTTCTCTATTTGAAGGAGTCACTAAAATCTAGACCTGTTTCATAACTCCCTCGGAATGGAAGCGTCATGGATATACAATCGTTTATGATCACATCACCCTTAGGTATTCCCAATACCTATACATCCTGCATACTGAAAGACCCATGGTCAACCTGAAGATTAAGATCAATTTTACACTGTCTTCTTCAGGGTTTGATCACTAAGTTTCTCATTTGATCATTGGATCAAGCAGTCCATATATAAGGAAGTTGGGGGTCAGGTATATTACCTAACCTACTTCGACTTTCGGGAGGTGAATAAGGAATGGGGAGAGACTTTCTCTGTAGGGCCATATATTTGGGGCTACTCTGATTCTAGGCATAGAAGAAAAATGACCCCAAACCTCTATTTAAAGCTCGTGGCAGAACTAGATATTTGGATGCTTTTTGACCGTAAGACATTTTCCCTTTTTTATTGCTCCTGACGTATTCTTTCTCTCGCACCTGAAGAAGGTCTCGGAAGAGATGCAACATTACGAGCTATTGCCTAAAGGTTTTCTCAAGGAGTATCACGATTATATTGAAAAACTTGCATTCGCTTTTTTGATATAGGGGTGCTTGTAATCAGCCGAAGGGAGGAAGGCGAGGGAATTAGTGAAAACAACTATAGGGATCCTGTAGTTCCGGGCAACAATTCTCAATCTAGACCAAGCTCATGAGCTTTTTATCCTAGGTTGAAGTAGAAGGACCCGAAATGAAAGGGATTGCCTCTAATATAATAAAGAACGTCAAAAAATGCTAACTGTTCGCGTTGGGTGGTCTGCGATGCCGGGTGGTGCAGCTTGGCCTCACCTTACCAGCTTTGATCTTCGAGCCGAACTAGATATTCGGGCATTTTTTGCTCCAGGAGGCTCTCTTCCGGCTAATTCCAGTCTGACTAAGGATCCTTTATGAGGTTTCAGTTCTCTCTCCTTTCCCGGGAGAAAGTCCGAGGGCGCTGGCGCTAAACTCAGTCTAATTGGACTCTGAGTCCCGTAAAAGAAAATGGTTTCGAGTTACGGGTAAGATGAACGTACTGGACTTCCGATCGGAAGATTGCTGTGGACGTTCGTGTCTCTCACTTCCCCTTTCTCATTTGTGAAAATAACATCAAAAAACATGGATTCTACATCTTGGAACCAAGCCAATTTTTGCTTTGAGGAACCACAAAAAGCATTAACACTGCAAAAACCAGGGGCCCACCCATTTTTGAGCAGCTGGCTAGGAGGGGTGGCCTTCTTGCTAAATGCCGAACTGAAATGATGAGTTTTGACGATGCAGACGAAGTCAGGAGTACAGAGCCTACCTAGAGAGGAATGCCATCCCCCCGGGCGCTATTTGCCACTAACCACTCGCTCGCCGGCCGCTCGGGCTCCGCGTTACTAGCCTCATCTAATTAAGAAAACACTAGTTTTCTTGAAGCCTCTTGTTCGTATCTCTCATCAAAAGGTGCTATTCTATAGTGGGGGGAAGGAGGCATTATTAGGCCAGGGGTCGGCTTTCTTCCCGGCAAAAACCAACGTCTATGAAAAGATGTCGAGTTGAGTGCACCAGATCGACCCACTCTCAGTTATTCTCAGATAGAAGGAAATCTATGTCCACAGGTTATCGAGCGGTAGTTCTCGAAGGTTCGAAGCAGCTAAGCTATCTTAGATTCTCTTTCATGACGAAAGGCTTTGTGTGGAGACCGGTGAAGTCAAGGGTGTATAGAGGATAGGAAGTCTAAGTATACTGGGTTCTCCTCTATAACAATCGCTTGTTCTCCTTTCCCCCCTCTTCTAGGCTTTGTTGCTTCTGTGATGTTTGTGACGCTCTTCATTCATCGTGCGAAGGCTACTGCTCCTTCTTCTGGAGGGGGCTAAGTCGATTCTTTTTCTTTTCTGAGTTCAGGGAAAGCTTGTCACCAAAAACCTTCCCCGATTGACAGAACGTCCCGCTACTGACACAAAAAGTTTGGTCTCGTCGCTTCGGTGAATCGAAAGAGGGACATGAGACTTTTTGGTAGTACCGGTGAACCAGATGGCCGCGGCGAGGGGAATCTAGGACGGAGGACTAGTATGGGATTTCGATGCGGCTTCGAGGGTCAAGGTTGAAGCTTCCAGAAAGTGAGAACAGACCGGGCTCTCTAATATAGAATTCCATGGCCGAAGCGAGGTTTTTCAGAGAGAATGGCATGACTGCGGCTCTAGTACCCTAAAGTCCGACGCCTTTTTTTTTTGGGTCTGGAAAGCCAGCTTCCTAGCAGTGGAACTCCGCATCACTCTGAGGCTTCAACAACTATATATTTCTATAGACACAGGGGTCTCTAGTTTCAAAACGAAGCAGTAGACGTAGGTGGATGGAGGTGAGCCGATCGTAGGTTGGACGTCTATAAAAAAAATTGATCGGTCTGCTAATTGTAGTAACACCGATGATCATTCGAGATTTTCAAACCTCTCATAGATAGCGGTGGGAAGGAGATTAATACTTGCCTTATGGCTAGATCTAATGCAGAGTCTGAATACAGGGCGATGGCCCAGGGAAGTGTTGAAATGATGTGGGTTAGCTAAGAGTTTGAATTTTGATGCATAATCACGAATTAAAAAAAATTCTCTCTGATTCAGGTCACAAAGAGGGGTCTGCCTACTTTCATGAAGAGTACGGCCGACGACTCACAGCCTGAAGGAAGGCAAAAGCAAGGTGCGTCATTAGAGGGGCCCAAACGAGAGCGGAGGCAACAGGGAGAAGGTATTATCATCAAAGAAATCAAGCTCGACCAGCGAGAAAAAGTGTTTGGCCCAAGCAGCCGGACCCCACCCACTCCAGCTCGCTGAGTTCTTGAGATCAGTAGATCTCGAGTCTCGCAGAAGAAGATAGGCTTAGGGGGCGGCTCGCTTCGTGCTCCGCTCGCTGCGGATTGCTGCTCGCTTTCTAAACCACTGCACTGTCGTAGTGGTCGGCTCCTAAAGCGCATCGACCGCTATTTGAATATTCTAGAAGAAATGTGTCCTACCCTGTCGGTTTTCCCTGAGTGGAAGGGAGGAGGGCTGAGACCGAGTACCCTATCCCCACGAGGCTTTGTCCACTATCTTCCCTCGGCATCCTCTTTTTCCATTATTTGACTATTCTCACCCGAAGTCGAAGGGGACAAAGTAGCTAAAAACGCTAGGCGAAGGGGTTTTTCTGGGGATGCGTTGTTTCTAGATCTTCACGGGGCGAGGCATCAGGAGTCATTTCACGGGAGGCTAAGACAGTGCTATAGTTAACAGAATTTGCCGAAAGCCTGACGGACGGTAGAAGGGTCGTCAACTTCTTTTCTCGGAGAAGAAGCAATTTGGGATTCTCCAGAGAAGATGAGACGCTCAAAAGAAAGACAAGGCATACCGAAAAAGTATACGGAGCGGGGAGGTCGACGGCCTTGGGGTAGCCTTCCTGGTTAAGCTTCAGCCGCGAATAGAATGACGTCTTCAATATAGACATCCCTTATCTCGCTTTAGACTATCGAATCTTCTACTCTCCTACCGCCTCGAATGCGCTAAGTGGAGGAATCTGCCGAACAGTTCGGGCCAAATCCTGAAGAAAGCTGACAAAGCGCTGTTTTTGACAAGCGAATTCCGGAAGTCAGAGAACTTAGGAAAATGAAATGCTAGAACGAGGCCTCTATTCCTTATGGATCCGTTTCTCCGGAATCTTCGCTTTGGCCTCTGAAAAGATGATGAATGTGCTTGTTCGACAGGAAGCTTTTGAAAACACAGTCCCCCAAGGAAAGGGGTGTCGATCTGTTCCACTGAAACGTGGAAGAGTTGATCTGATCGGTCCTTCTTTGGAAGTCTCGAAGAAAGGCGGCTCCCTGTTACATCTTTTTCTCGAATCCGGGGCATTCTTTGAGATCCTTGGGGACCCGTGACCAATTAGCTAGTACCCCTCTCCCGTCAAAGGACAAGAGAGCTTCTTCGCCCCTCTCCCGTCAAAGGACAAGAGAGCTTCTTCACCCCTCTCCCGTCAAAGGACAAGAGAGCTTCTTCGCCCCTTGACGTTCGAAGTTGGGAATGCGAAGGGCGCGTATAAGTTTGACTGACTTCCGTACCCACGCGTCCAAAAGCATATAGCATACCTTGGTCTTTATCATATACTTTCCAAAAGTATATATAAAACCTACAAATTCAGTCAAGCTTCCAAAGAGAGACGACCGTGCACGGAATTTGATTCTTCCCAATATCTCATGAGTGAGCTCATGTCTTCCGGTTCAGTAGTAAACCTGTATGGTCCCCTTTGAGAGATCGTCTTACTCATATGCCCTTACATGCACACCAGCGCGTCGGTGTATAGACCTTGGTTAGGTCATCAACCTATTGCTCTACCAAATGTACACACTCAGACATATAGTAACACATCTGTGTCCGGTCAGAGGATGCGTGCCTATGCTGTGAAAGCATTCAACATAGGACTTAGGTTATCTCGATCTCGTTAAGTCAACCCATTGACCTAACTAATCTGACATCTTTGAATCTCTATTCCTATGTAGAGGAGCTGCATCAAGAGGTCAATCAGATATAAGCCTATGTGAGAAAGGATTGCCATCTCTTACTCAGGCTGGAGATCACATCTTAACAATCATTTGATGGTGCTTGATGAGTCCTCAATCTAACTCTTTAGATATTCATCCAAGCACCAGCGTCTATGATCCAATAATAGAATCAACAGCTGTATGATCATTAAGATAGCCATGGTACATAACCCTAATTGTACAGAGGGACCTATTATGCAAATTATTTATTCTTCATTTCAGATCAAGGAATGATATTTGCAATAACATTTATTGCATAATGGCTCGCCGTGGGCTCACATGTCCAACACTCCCTTCATATATAAACAACCATTGCTTAAGACAAAGGATCTCTTATGTTAATTTCAAAAGAATTCAATGTGAGAGCATTTTAACATTTATATATGCTTCATTAAATTCATACAATATGAATATTATGAAGCATCATGAATAACTAGAGTATAGACAGTAGAATGATGACACTTATCATGTCTGGATCCATCTAGACTCTTAAAACACTGGTTCAGGTAGGTATTCAAACATTTTGAATACATCATCTCTTTCGAGCTACCATTATGCAAAATGCATAGAACCATGTCATTCAAACCCCTCACGTCCGCCGGATCGTCATCTTTATTCATTTATTTTAGCTTAAAATCCCTTATAAAACACCTGCATATAACGCTAACTCCATATTCTTACTAACTTGCATTTGTGTGTAAATATTGTACATTTCTTACTAATTTTAACCTAAAATAAATAAATAAAGAAAGAAAGGAAAAATAAAGAAAAGAAAATAAAAAAAGGAAGATTGTATACAGGCTGACCCGAACCCCGAGAGAAGGTCAAAACTTGACCTGATCGACCAGGAATAAAGTAGGGGGAGATAGGGTCCTCAACCAGAAAATCTAAAAAAATGTGTTTCTCACTTATTTTGTGTATATCTGTATAAAAGTAACACTAATTTATTTGTACCTTAATTGACCCCAAATCAAATAGCATTCAAAATCAAAGTTGTAAATAAAAATGGGTCCTAATTAATAAAACTGATTGCACAATTAAATCATGTACAGAATAAAAGTAGCCACACTTGGAAAAAGCCACTAAGCACTAATTGAAAGATCAATTCCGGCTCCATATGATCTCAAATTGAACAAATATCACTTTCCATTGAATTCTAAATTGAATTATCTTCAAAATGACTGTGATTTTATAATTTTTGGAGTTACGGTTGAAAAGTTGGTTTTCTGGGGTGGTTTGTGCAATTTTTCCTTGTATTTTGTGTATATTGTATTTGTATATATATTTGTAAATATTTTTACTAATTATGTAAAATAAAAATAAAAATAAAAAAATAATAATAACATTGTTAAAATAAAAAAAGGCTAATTTCCTCATTTAACCCTTGTATATAATACCATATATGTATATAATACATGTATATAGTTGCTATTTTTAACTAACCATCTTAAAAAAATAAAAAATTAACATTTTTTCATTCAAATAAATAAAGTGACGAAAATTCAAAAAAATTAGATAATTTTGTAAATAATTTTATCCTTCTATTTTATCTCTCATGTTATCTCTTCCACCAAAAAAATCAAAAATTCATCTCTTATTCAAAAAAATTCAAAATTCAAAATTCATCTCTTATCTATTTATATGGCTCCATCTCCCTCATTCCAACCTGATCAATCTTTAGAGAGAGGAGCCCGATCTCCGAGAGAAATTTCGTCGAGGAAGTTTCCTAGCCTCCAAGCCGTCCGGTGACAGCGAGTCGGCCTTGTCGAGGCGATCACGGTCTATTTTCCGCTCCTAAGGCGAGATCCAATTTTTCTTCGCATTTTTATCTTAGTTTAATCGCTTTTTATTTTGTCGCATTTTTTTATCGTCATTTTGTTCTTCTAGATCTTAAAAAATCCACCACAATTTATTCCACCACCGACTCGATTTTTCATCTCATTTTCTCAATCTCTCCACGTTCAATTTCTATCTTCCACGATCTATCAACTTCGACCACGCACGGTGGTCGGAGAATCGGATTCGAATCCTTCATCGTCACCGAATCCCCATCCATGCTCGGATTTTGTAGATAAATAATTTTTTCCCCTTTATTTCTAGCATTTATTTTACAAGATAATAAAAAAATAATAAAAAAACATTAGTTTCTAACGTTTGTTTGACAGGATAATATACAAAAATATAAAAAAATATAAAAAACAAAATAAAAAAATCTTTCTTTATTCATCTTTGCTCTCATTTTCGGATTTACAAAAAAATAAAAAAAAGGTTTTTTTTTCTCCTTGATTTGTTCACTGTTTACATAATAAAAAAAATAATAAAAAAACAAAAAAAAGAGGGGACGGCCGCAGTCCAGCGCCACCGCCCCCCTGTCATCTTCTCCGCCCACGCGAAGGCGCACCACCGCGCCCAGCCACGCGCGGCCATGCGCGCAGCCCGCGCGCGGTTCCGCCCCAACCGCCTCCTGCGGTGGTGCTCCCAGCGGCGCAGCGCCGCAGCACCGTCGAGCCCCGCCGGCCCCGCTCCTCCCTCCTCCTTCGAAGTTGCCACAGCAAGCCGCCCACCGCAACCGACGCCGCTCCACGCCAGATCGCCCCGCCGCGGCGCCGCCTCGCGCGGCCACGCGCGGCCGCGCGCGCGCAACACGCGCCCCCAGCCGTGAGGACCTGCCCCCGTCGCGCCTCTCCACCGCCCCTCTGACGCCATGTCCGCACCTCCGCCGACAGCTGCAGCCCCGCGCAGCCACTTGAACCGCGGGGATCCTCGCCATCACCGACCTCCTCGCCGACTTCAGCCCGCGACAGCTCCTCCGCCTTTAGAGCGCCGAAATCGCGCCCCTGACATCGCCTCCGTTGAAGCCTCCTTGCTCCCTTGCTCGCTGCGTGGAAGAAGAGAGGGGGCGGCGCCCCTTCCTGTTGGTTCCCTTTGGCCCTCTCTGATTTGGAAACGAAAACCCTCTTAGGGTTTCATATTTTATTCGGCAAATTTGCAGACCAGCCCCGGGCTATTTCAGAAATTACAGAAAGCCCCCTAGCAGTTCAAGACTTATCAAATTGGGAGAATTGAATCAAAGACTCCAGAAGTTCATGAAATTACAAATGAGTCCCTGTCAACCTCAAGCAAGTGACATGCACCTGATCTATTGGTAGAATTGCGCTTTCATTTCTCTGTTTACTTTTATTATTTATTTGAGATAAAAACTTTGAATCGTTATATTTCAGTCCAACATTTTTGATGTAATTACATTATTGTCCCTAAACTACAACACATTGAATTTGCTTGTGCTTTTGAATGAAATAAATGTTTCTCATGCTTCAAAACTTTTGAGAAAATTGTGCTATACTCCTGATGCGCTATTCTTCCTAGCAAAAAATTCTCGTAGCATTTTGACTTCATTTGATATTATTAAAAAATCAAAAACAGTATCTTTTTCATTGTTTGAAATTCAAAAATTCATAAAAATTCGAATATTGTTCCAAAAATTCCAAAAACATTAGGGTAGTTTGATTTCATTGTCTTTTAATTTCTGACCAATTTTCACGCATTGATTCTTTATAAAAACCAAAAAAAGTGAAAAATATCAAAAATTTTATAAAAATCATAAAAAATTCTACAAAAATCCAAAAATTGTGATTTCAGTTCCTGTTTGTAGATAATGGTTTCTAGTTTGTCTTAAAAATAATTGCCAGGAGTTTTGGGCATTTAAAAGATTTTTAAATTGTAAATTACTCCAGGCTGTGCACATTTTCTTATTTTCTCACTGTTTGATTTTTAGAAAAATACAAAAACATCTGAAAATTCCACAAAAATTCCTAAAAACATTTCAAAACTTTTAAAACCCAAAAGTACTTTCTTTAAATTTTTCTGAGTATTTTTGGCATAATTGAAAATTGCAAAAAGAGTTGGTGTGTGTATATTCTTGATTTTTGTTCCTATTGCTTCGCATTATTTTTGAAAAAAAATTGCAAAATAAAAATCACTAAAAATTTGAATATCAGAAAATATAAAAAAATTAGAATAAAAAAAATAAAAAAAGATTAAAAAATTACAAAAACCAAGGATAGTTGTCCTTTGAGATTCCTGTTTTCTATTGATTGATTTTCGATTAATTGAATAACCCTCGGGAATTGTAGCCTCCCTGAGTTCGACCCTGTCCGCTATACAGGTTAATAAGTAGCAAAAATAAAAAAATATAATCTTTTGTTGACGCGGGATTTTGGGGAAAAACAACGACACTACATTTTACAAAAAAAATTCCAATCTCTAAATCCTCGCGCAACAAAATGGCGCCGTTGGGCGAACGGCGGTGCACGCTGATGGCGGCGTGGGACGAACGGCGGTGCGGCAGTCGGTGGAGGGAGGTGCGCGCACAGGCGCGGCGGTATAGGGCGGCCCAGGGGGCTTCAGAGGATGGCGGTGGGCTTCTGGAGTGGCGCGTCAATGGCGTGGCTGGCGGAGAAGCGCGCAACAGCGCACTGTGGAGGCGCGACGCCGCCACGCGGTGCTGGAGATGATGCTCGGCGGTCGCGGCTGGAGCGCGGGCTGTCAGGAGGAGGATCAGGAGCAGATCGCGGCGTGGTCGGCGGGGGTGCGGGCAACGCGGCCCCCTGCTGCAATTTTTTTTGTTTTTTTGATTATTTTTTTTGTAATTTTATTTTGTTATCTTATGTAAACAGTGAATGACAATTAAAAAAAAACTTTTTTTGTATTTTTTTAAATCCGAAAAACAGAAAAATAAAAAAAATAGAGAATTTTTTTATTTTCTTTTATATTAGTGATCCTGCAAAACACACGTTAGAGAACAAATAGAGAGAAAAAAATTATTTATCTACAAATCGGAAAAAATGAATGAGGATCCGGCGGATGTGAGGGGTTCGAATCCGATCTCCGGCCACGAATTGCTAGTCCCTTAGCAAACACTTATTTGAAGGAATAAGTGAAGAAGAAAAAGAAAGGGAAAATAAAGAAAGCAGGACAACATTGAGTATTAAACTTATCTTCATAAAATCGTAGTTTGGAGCTCTGTCGGACCTTTGGATTATTTGTGTGTCGGAACTTCTGTGAGACTTAGAATTTTAAAACCAACAGCCTTCAAGTTCTACACATCATTGTCATAGTTTTGGCCCAGAAGTCATCTTAGATCGATCCTCTTCCCAAAGCATACCCTATGAACATTGAATAATCGACTCATGTGTGTGAAAAATTTTAGCTCTTCCCATCCAGAATGCCGGACTACCATGCAAATCTCCTCTCCAATAACTCGTCCTCGGGGAGTCAGGTATTTCCTTCTAAGGTCTGTCGTGCTGTGTTCACAATCGAATTGGGGGAGAAGTTAGAAGAATGAGAAAAGAACTGGAGGGTGGTTTGGTGTAGTCACCTCTCCTTGTGAAGCTCGCCAGTGTAGCCGAGTCTCCACCAAGATCTGCAGGTTTTCTTGAAGCTTGGACCTTTTTGGTCAGATTTTTATTTGGTAGTAGCTTCTTTGTATTTGGAGTTTTGGTGGTTCTGCTTGGATCTTGTTGTGCCCCTACGGATATAGAATCTTTTTTTTCCCGTACATGTTTTGGGGTCTTAGAAAAAATTATGCCCAGTCGTCCATCCCTTTTCCGAAGCTTTATTTCAACCCGTACTCCGGTCTTTAGATTTCCACGCTACCAGAAAAGAAACTCACACAGTCTTCCAACATCCCGTCTGAGTTGAGCTAAGTGCATAGTGCAGGAGTACAAATTAATTCGCTATTCCAGAGTTGTACCCAGAATGAAGAGACCAGGTTAGACACTAAGAGTCAAATGCTGCACATTGTCATGTGGAACTCAGAGAATTAAGTCAAAGACCTGAAGCTTCTAAAATCCTATTTCTCGGTGAAGTTCCTCTGAGAATTAGGTGGATTAAGGTCCAACTAAGCTCCATTCTTCAATTTTATTCCAGACATAGTTTAAATATCAATACTATCCTGAAAAATGCACATGCAAATGCAGAATATGAACAATGTAGAAAGTTTTTTTTTTGAAAAAGAATGATGCACATGTGAAAAGAACCATTTTTTTAAACAATTTTCTAATTTTGAACTTTTTATGGATTTTTGGAGAAAAATGCAGATGTGAAATAGTTTTTTTATGCAAATTTTTATGATTTTTGGTTTTGTAGTTTTTTTAAAGGAGAAAGGGTTAGTAATATATACAAGTATATACAAGAGACTTTTTTTTGTGTGTGTTTTTTTTGTTTGTTTGTTTGTTTTTTTTTGTTTTTTTTGCGTTTTTTTTGTTTTTTGTTGTTTTTTTTACACACGTGGATTTTACAAAATATACACATAACCCCTCAAATAAATGTATTTAAAAGTACGAGGTATGTCTAAAGTATATATACAATATATACGACACCCCCCTATACTTAGCTCGAACTATGTCCTCATAGTGATCAGAGAGCGATAAAGGAAGACATAACTCGTGCTAAGCAAAGAAAGGTGAAAAGACTCCTATGCTACAACGACTCAAAGAAAAGATAAAATGAAGAGAAGTTGGTGATCCCCCCCTATACTTAGGATCAAGTAATCCTAAGTATAGTGGAATGTACAAAGGGGAAAACCGATGAAGAGAATGTACAGACTCACAAAGACACGATATGAACAACATCACCCCCCTATACTTAGGGTAGAGTATCCCTAAGTATAGGCAACAACAACAAGGGTGATAAACAGGACGAATATGAACAACACAAATCCTTCACCCCCCCTATACTTAGGATAAAGCACATCCTAAGTATAGCATATATACACACACACGGAAAAGGGGTGAATGATAAAACGGGAGAAGACAGAGTGAAACGAAAGGATATACAAGAGGAGTGGATTTACAAAGGTTAAGAAGGTCGAAAACGAACCTTCTTGCGGGACCGCTGAGGTATGGATTTGACAAGATGTAGGTCGATATTGGGATTATCATTAGATATGAACTGAGTAGAATCGACCAAGAATGTATGCTCAGCGGTTTCAAATTGTGCAGGCCTAAACCGGTTATTGGAAGTAGTGTGATCATGTCCTGCCTTGGAAGTCTTGCAAACATCAAAGTAGAATGGCTCGAAATCATTATCAGAAAAAGTAGGATCAATTTCAGCCTGGCGAGCCTCTACTGGATCATCATCTTTATCAAAAGGCCCAAATTCCTTTATAAAAGCAATCAAATCAAATTTGGCCTGATCGGTCTCATCTGAATCAAGGTGAATAGGAATGGACTCATTAGTGAAAGTAGTCGAATCATGTCCTTCCTGTCTAGTCTCAAGGTCTGCCTTCTGCTCTAGGGTGTCTATCGTGTAAATCCCGCAGATGTCATCAATGCATCGCCACGTACCAGAAGAGGGAACTCCAAGGTCTATGCTTTCCGAGTCCTCCTCCTTGAAGAGGAATTCTCGGGTTTCAATATCATTCATCATATAGCAAAAATCTCTGGTATTATCATCATGATCAAAGTCCTTGGGGTTGTCTAACACGGGTGGGCTCTCATAGGATGCGGGTTTCTGGATGGTAGTGGGTGTAGTGATTAACACATCGCTCCCTACATCAGAACGGAAGCGAATCTCTCCTGAACCATAGTCAATAACGGCTCCTGCAGAGGCAAGGAAAGGCCGTCCCAGGATGATTGGAGGGTGCTCCACAGGGGTGGAGGTCTCCATGGGCATTACAACAAAATCCGAAGTAAAATCCATGCCATGAATAAGAATGACAGCGTTTTCTAAAATACCCTTCGGCCTCTTGATAGATCCATAAGCAAATTGAACTATCATCCTGGTTTTCTTGAGAGGCCCAAGATGAAGAGACTATACCATAGAGAAGGGTATTATGTTGATTGATGAACCGCTGTCAAGGAGAGCGTTATGACAAGAATAGTCAGATATGGAGCAACTCACAAGAGGTGTGGCCGTGTTCCCTTTCTTAAAATACGGACGGTGAGAGATGGCGTAGGCAGTGGCCATGGTCAAGATGTGACGCTCAGATCTTCTCCTTCTCTTTCTCTTCTTGTGTTGAGGAGTAGATAAATCTGTCATGGCCTGTTGAAGTGGGGCTTTAATGATCTCATGAAGGGTGGCCACCACTTCGGGTTTAGTCAACATTTTTTTGAATTTTTGGACCTCATCCATACAAGGGAGAAGGTCGGAATCAGCATTTACATGAGGATTGCCAAGAGCAGTCTGTATAGTGGCATCCTCGGGATCTAGGTTGTGACATGGCTGTGTGCCTAAATGATCGGGCATTTGGGTTCTTTTCTCACAAAATGAATCAATAATATGTCTACCAGAATCTTTTTTTATTTTCAAAATTTTCTCATTTTTTTGTGTTTTGGATGATTTCAAGCTCTCATGATTATCCTCGAGTGAATCAATATCCTCAAATATTGGAGCAGCGTTCTGTCTCTCATTTATGTTAATAAAATTGGAAATCTTCGAATTCATATGCTCCACCATTTGATTCAATGTGTTAAGTGTGGAAATCATGAAAGGTGACTCCAAAATCCCAGGATCGGGTGGGTTGAATGAGGGTGGGTGAAAATCAAAGTCCTCCGTCTCCTGAAATAATGGGTTAGGCGGATATGCACAAACATCAGGAGGAAGATCTTCCTGGAAAAGAGAAGGTGGATCGTCTGGAGAGTACGAGGTATCTGCGAAGATTGGATTAGAATAACTCCAGTCGGCCATCTTCGAAACAAATGATGGGAGAGCACGAGGGTAAAGCCAAAAGATATGGAGAAAAAGGCACAAATGCACAGAAAAGATCTGGTATGCACGCAAACAATCAAACACAATACAAACCCCCAATTCACCAACTCAACGCAGTGTGAAGACCGTGAAGGTTCGGTCAATTATCTTGTTGATTTTAGAGTTTGGTGATAATCACAAAGTTGTACAAACACTTAGGCTGATTTATGGGATTTGGGCACTAACCTTAGTGTGTACGCGAGCAAGTTAAAACGAATACAATGAGGGGGTTACTCTCCCCAAAACAATGATTTTTCCTTGTATTTTTTTAAGGGTCGAGTTTTCTTTAGCAGTCCCAAATTTTAGGCAGTTGTCACTTGGTTAAGATATTTTCAAAGAATCGCCTACCGAGTCAATTTCCTTTTTAACTTATGTGAATGAAAACAAGGGAGGAGATCGGAAATGCCAATGCGCGATTAAAAACGATGATGCATGCAGGGGTTAGAGATGCGTACCTTGTCGCCAGCACTCTACATGCAAGTGATCCGCGCAGAATTTAAATACAGAAAATAAACTAACCTATATGCAAATGCAAGTAAACCTTCCTAGATGATAACTTCTATTAACGGGCAAGAACAAGTTAATTTGACTAAGTCCAAATTACGATCTACTCTATAGGCACAAAAATTCTTGTTTAGGGTGTTTGGACCTAATTAATTACCTGGCTCAAGCAAATTAATTAAAGCAATCAACAGGTGGCTCACGAAATCCACGGAAAACCAAGAAAAATAAAGGCGATGAAAACAAAACCGGTGAGGTCCCCCAAGTGCACCGGTACTTGGCGAAACAGACCCCGCAACAAATAAATGTCCTTTTACAAGAGTTCAAATGCTAGAAAATAAAAACTCTCTCTTTTTTTTTCTTTTTCTCTTTTTTTTCGGCTCTTTCAATTTTCTTCTCCTCTTTTCATGCTATCCTGCGGCTTGGTGAAGAATCAAACCGCCTCCACGTCGCTTGGGTGCTTCGGCTCTCCTAGGATCGCCTCCTTCGCTCCGCGGGCCCTCGCAAGAAAAAGAAAAGAAAATGTGTAAGAAACACAATTTTCAAATATGAGAAAATGATGAAATGAATGCAATGGATATGAACAATGGAATAATGTGGCAAACAGATATTTACAACCAAGAATAGCAGGTCAAAAGAGAAACCTAACTACCCTCGCCGTGCCTCCCCGGCAACGGCACCATTTTGTTGAGTGAGGATTTAGAGATTGGAAATTTTTTTGTAAAATGTAGTGTCGTTGTTTTTCCCCAAAATCCCGCGTCAACAAAAGATTATATTTTTTTTATTTTTGCTACTTATTAACCTGTATAGCGGACAGGGTCGAACTCAGGGAGGCTACAATTCCCGAGGGTTATTCAATTAATCGAAAACCAATCAATAGAAAACAGGAATCTCAAAGGACAACTATCCTTGGTTTTTGTGATTTTTTAATCTTTTTTTATTTTTTTTATTCTAATTTTTTTATATTTTCTGATTTTCAAATTTTTAGTGATTTTTATTTTGCAAATTTTTTTTTCAAAAATAATGCGAAGTAATAGGAACAAAAATCAAGAATATACACACACCAACTCTTTTTGCAATTTTCAATTATGCCAAAAATACTCAGAAAAATTTAAAGAAAGTATTTTTGGGTTTTAAAAGTTTTGAAATGTTTTTAGGAATTTTTGTGGAATTTTCAGATGTTTTTGTATTTTTCTAAAAATCAAACAGTGAGAAAATAAGAAAATGTGCACAGTCTGGAGTAATTTACAATTTAAAAATCTTTTAAATGTCCAAAACTCCTGGAAATTATTTTTAAGGCAAACTAGAAACCATTATCTACAAACAGGAACTGAAATCACAATTTTTGGATTTTTGTAGAATTTTTTATGATTTTTATAAGATTTTTGATATTTTTTACTTTTTTTGGTTTTTATAAAGAATCAATGCGTGAAAATTGGTCAGAAATTAAAAGACAATGAAATCAAACTACCCTAATGTTTTTGGAATTTTTGGAACAATATTCGAATTTTTATGAATTTTTGAATTTCAAACAATGAAAAAGATACTGTTTTTGATTTTTTAATAATATCAAATGAAGTCAAAATGCTACAAGAATTTTATGCTAGGAAGAATAGCACATCAGGAGTATAGCACAATTTTCTCAAAAGTTTTGAAGCATGAGAAACATTTATTTCATTCAAAAGCACAAGCAAATTCAATGTGTTGCAGTTTAGGGACAATAATGTAATTACATCAAAAATGTTGGACTGAAATATAACGATTCAAAGTTTTTATCTCAAATAAATAATAAAAGTAAACAGAGAAATGAAAGCGCAATTTTACCAATAGATCAGGTGCATGTCACGTGCTTGAGGTTGATAGGGACTCATTTGTAATTTCATGAACTTCTGGAGTCTTTGATTCAATTCTCCCAATTTGATAAGTCTTGAACTGCTAGGGGGCTTTCTGTAATTTCTGAAATAGCCCGGGGCTGGTCTGCAAATTTGCTGAATAAAATATGAAACCCTAAGAGGGTTTTCGTTTCCAAATCAGAGAGGGCCAAAGGGAACCAACACGAAGGGGCGCCGCCCCCTCTCTTCTTCCACGCAGCGAGCAAGGGAGCAAGGAGGCTTCAACGGAGGCGATGTCAGGGGCACGATTTCGGCGCTCTAAAGGCGGAGGAGCTGTCGCGGGCTGAAGTCGGCGAGGAGGCCGGTGATGGCGAGGATCCCCGCGGTTCAAGTGGCTGCGCAGGGCTGCAGCTGTCGGCGGAGGTGCGGACTTGGCGTCAGAGGGGTGGTGGAGAGGCGTGATGGGGGCAGGTCCTCACAGCGGGGGGCGCGTGTCGCGCGCGCGCGGCCGCGCGAGGCGGCGCCGCGGCAGGGCGATCTGGCGTGGAGCGGCGCCGGTTGCGGTGGGCGGCTTGCTGTGGCAACTTCGAAGGAGGAGGGAGGAGCGGGGCCGACGGGGCTCGACGGTGCTGCGGCGCTGCGCCGCTGGGAGCACCACCGCAGGAGGCAGTTGGGGCGGAACCGCGCGCGGGCTGCGCGCGTGGCCACGCGTGGCTGGGCGCGGTGGTGCGCCTGCGCGCGGGCGGAGAAGATGACGGGGGGGGGGGGCGGCGGCGCTGGACTGCGGCCGTCCCCTCTTTTTTTTGTTTTTTTATTATTTTTTATTATGTAAACAGTGAACAAATCAAGGAGAAAAAAACCTTTTTTTATTTTTTTGTAAATCCGAAAATGAGAGCAAAGATGAATAAAGAAAGATTTTTTTTTGTTTTTTTATATTTTTTTATATTTTTTTTATATTATCCTGCAAAGCAAACGTTAGAAACTAATGTTTTTTTTATTATTTTTTTATTATCTTGTAAAATAAACGTTAGAAATAAAGGGGAAAAATTTATTTATCTACAAAATTCGAGCATGGATGGGGATTCGGTGACGATGAAGGATTCGAATCCGATTCTCCGACCACCGTGCATGGTCGGAGTTGATAGATCGTGGAAGATAGAAATTGAACGTGGAGAGATCGGGAAAATGAGATGAAAAATCGAGTCAGTGGTGGAATAAATTGTGGTGGATTTTTTTAAGATCTAGAAGAACAAAATGACAATAAAAAAAATGCGACAAAATAAAAAGCGATTAAACTAAGATAAAAATGCGAAGAAAAATTGGATCTCACCTTAGGAGCGGAAAATAGACCGTGATCGCCTCGACAAGGCTGACTCGCTGTCACCGGACGGCTTGGAGGCTAGGCAACTTCCTCGACGAAATTTCTCTCGGAGATCGGGCTCCTCTCTCTAAAGATTGATCAGGTTGGAATGAGGGAGATGGAGCCATATAAATAGAAAAGAGATGAATTTTGAATTTTGAGTTTTTTTTTTGGATAAGAGATGAATTTTTGATTTTTTTGGTGGAAGAGATAACATGAGAGATAAAATAGAAGGATAAAATTATTTACAAAATTATCTATTTTTTTTGAATTTTCGTCACTTTATTTATTTGAATTAAAAAAGTTATTTTTTTATTTTTTTTAAGATGGTTAGTTAAAAATAGCAACTATATACATGTACTATATACATATATGGTATTATATACAAGGGTTAAATGAGGAAATTAGCCTTTTTTTGTTTTAAGAATGTTATTATTATTTTTTTATTTTTATTTTTATTTTAAATAATTAGTAAAAATATTTACAAATATATATACAAATACAATATGCACAAAATACAAGGGAAATTGCACAAACCACCCCAGAAAACCAACTTTTCAACCGTAACTCCAAAAATTATGAAATCACAGCCATTTCTAAGATAATTTAATTTAGAATTCAATGGAAGTGAAAGTGGTTCAATTTGATATCATATGGAGCCGGAATTGATCTTTCAATTAGTGCTTAGTGGCTTTTTTTTCCAAGTGTGGCTACTTTTATTCTGTACATGATTTAATTGTGCAATCAGTTTTATTAATTAGGACCCATTTTTATTTACAAGTTTGATTTTGAATGTTATTTGATTTGGGGTCAATTAAGGTACAAATAAATTAGTGTTAGTTTTATACATATATGCACAAAATAAGTGAGAAACACATTTTTTTTGGATTTTCTGGTTGAGGACCCTATCTCCCCCTACTTTATTTCTGGTCGATCAGGTCAAGTCTTGACCTTCTCTCGGGGTTCGGGTCATCCTGTATACAGTCTTCCTTTTTTTATTTTCTTTTCTTTATTTTTCCTTTCTTTCTTTATTTATTTATTTTAGGTTAAAATTAGTAAGAAATGTACAATATTTACACAGAAATGCAAGTTAGTAAGAATATGGAGTTAGCGTTATATGCAGGTGTTTTATAAGGGATTTTAAGCTAAAATAAATGAATAAAGATGACGAATCGCAGATTCATCAATGTCCAGAGCACATATGTATGCCAAAACATCTTCTTTGATTTTATAAGGATTATTCGACAATTACGATGACCATCAACATGTCACTTCCAAATTACACTCGATCAAAGATCAAGACTACAGAGACATATGAACCCTGAGATGATTTCTTATTATCTTATTTAATTGTCATACCTCATTATGTTGAGGAAACTTGCACAATGCAACCACATGCATTATATGTCCAACTGCAAGTACAATATCTGGATCATGAGTCCGATCCGTGATATTTTACTGGTTATTATTAAGTATAACATTGAGTGGGTTTAATGAAGGATTATCTGAAATAAGAAATTTGCATAAGTGTATATATTTATATATATATACATATTTTACTTTGATTTAGGAGTTTTTATATCAAAGTTGTCTTGCAATGTCAACACTGAAAGTTCATTCCCCTAATCATTTTCAATGTAAGAGATATACTTACCATTAAATCTCAAGCAAGATTTGGGATCTCCTTCCTTATGTTTGTCACATCCCAATAATATGAGAACTTGTGACTCCGGTAAAAAGAAGCGAGAACACATTCCACCTTGCAAGTCTAAATTGTATCTCCCAATTCTGTCTTTAATACCAAGGCCCACCACCCCTAAGGTGATGTTGATCCGTCATTAATTGAACCAACCGTCAACAAGCTTAATACTCGTTATGCACAATCCAATATCGTCCCAATAATATGAGGACTCAATATTAGGGTCACTACGTATACGGCCTTACTCTTTCGAGAAGCGAAGAGCCTGATCCAAATATCTTATATACAAGAGATGTCACTTCGAACATCATGATGGGACCCTTAGCCTTGACGTGAGACCATGGATATCACTAATGTGATCTTCCATATCATATTCAAATTCTAATTAATCATTATGAATCACATTCATTAAGATCGATTCTTCCAATGGAAATAACACATCTATTTATAATAGAGTGTCTTAATTTTAATTGGATTCCAATTAATCTAATCATATTAAATTAATGATCCAATTAATATCCAACAAACATTATTAGTTGTTACTTGAATTTTGGCATTATCTCAAATACATATTATTTTGAAATTTAATAATTAGAAATACATCATGATTTCTTAAGCATTATACCAACCCTACCCGCTGTCATGGCCAGTACCGACGGGAGTGGACAGACCACATACGATGGAACCTGCTACCCCAACGCTCCCCGACTAGGCACCATATCCGCCTCGGAAAAGGATAAAGCAAAATAAATCACTTTGTTCTTGAGATGATCATCGGTTCTTCAACCAAAATTATACCATATAATAATAATAATCAAAACCATGTTGATTACTATTATAATGAGATTTGGTAAACAAATCCCAAATCCGATTCAAGCAGCATATTTGTTGGAATGTATATCATGTAGATCATGTAACCAATTTGTGATATAGATCACATCTAATCAATAATTGGTTAGGGCAATGACATTTATGGAAATAATTATCATCAAATTTTCATAAATATTTATGCAAAATTATTCCAGGAAATTAAACAATTTAATTTCACTAATTTCTTAAATGACAATCACTAGGTTCTTGATTAGGAAAGGAATTTCATCAGTGACCCTCACATACTAAAATTACCATATTTCAATCAAATTAAATCCAAATAAAGCAAAAAAAGTTCCAAAAGTTTTCTAATTTCATTTATAACAGAACCTAAATGATTTGCACATATTTGAAAGTGTTTCGAATCCGTAATTAGCATCTTAATTAAGTCATGATTCGCAGTCCCCGAAACAGTGGATATATGGTTATTAAAAATATCATATCTTGTGTTATCAGATACCATATCATGCAAAATAAAATCCTACTGTTTCCTTAATTAATGAGGAACATTATCTAATTTAAAATTTTGTGTTTAAACATGTTAAATAGGGCCGAAATGTTATCACAATACAGGCTGCAAAAATTGAAATGCTAAAATTTTCGCAAACCCAAGCGAGCCCAATTCTTCGTAGGTTCATGGATCTCATCCAAAACCTTCGACAACCTGACTCTGATACCACTTGAAAAATATGGGAAAAATCCTCAAGTGCATCACGGAAGCGTGAGGATCGCATCGTTAGCGATCAGGAGCGACTAGTCAAACTAGTTGATCGATGCAGCGGAAATTAAAATTTTCTACGTGACGAAACTACATGATCCAAGAACACTTCTCGAATCATTTCATCTAAACCATTAACAAGTAATAGGATTACCTCTTGAAGCGTGGTTACGATCGAGTCTCTAAACAAAGTGACCTCTTGTCTCAAGTATGATCCGACGGAGGAGACGCGTACGAGCGCGTGGATGAAACGCGTGCTTCTCGCAATCCATGTTGATGATCCAACCCACGGATCTCCTGATCTTGACAAACGAGATATGATGTCTTCTTCATGAGCAAGGCACGCCAAAGTAGACGGAGGTCCACGAGCAAACAATCGGGCATCATAACGACGGCGCTGCGGTGACGGAGAATCTCTCTATTGCATTCATGGTGGACAGCCACATGAGAGATAGAGAGAGTGGGCGTATAGAGAGAAAAGAGAGAGAGAGAGAGGGCATTCATTTTTTTAATCATGTCATTTGAAGAGCAATGGATGCCTCTTGTTATATAGGGGTTTGGGAGTCCATGGATCCCAATCCATGGACAACACACAATCAATGGTTGAGATTGATTTGTGTTTCTTTCAATGGCTATAATCTTTTAGTAAAAACATAACAACAATTAATTTAATTTAATATATATCGATAAATGAATATATTTAAATTCAAATAAAATCAATATATTATCCTTGAAGATAATGAGGAGATAAACCATATCTCCTAAAAAGGGGGGATGGCTACTAGCATCTCATGAGATCTCATTATGTTTGGAGATATCATTATCTCATGAGATACCATTATCTCATGATATCTCCAGGATTTACCACAAGAATTGTTGTAAAATATTTCACAAAAATAATTCATAATTATATTGTGAAATATTCCAATCACGCCATTGGAAAAATGTGAATCAAATTCCCATCCCAAAACAAGATGTAAATTATATTTTAATTAATCATCCAATGTAAATCCAATTCACATCAATAATTAATTAACAAATATAAATCACAATATGATCTCTTTAATATATTATAAATCATATTTATAATATATTTGATTAATATGGACAGTGCTATCCACATTATTCATATCCATGATAATTAAATCATATTTAATCATCTTGGAACTCTATTCTCATGTGCCAAAATAATATAAACCACATTCACATTATTCATATAATTGATAATTAAATCACATTTAATTATCTCAGATAGCTCTCCTTATAATATGAATCAAACTAATATTATCAAGGATAATTAAATCATTTAATTATCAATTTTCTCGATGCTTGGATACATATATCAACAATGAAATTATCCATGAACTCTTTCAAGGATAATGCGCTTTCTCCACGGTTACTTGGAGATAAGGACATGGTGATTGTATTATTCTCCGTATAGTGACTTGGATATTGAGATCACATCTCAAATCTAGATATCGGGCCTCCCATAGATTCTTGCTTACATCAATACCGTAAATCTAATCTTCTCATTGCATCTGAATCACATTCAAATCAATGTCCAACATTTGGACCAAGATCAGATTACTTTTCTACTTAGAGGAGTCATTAAAATCCATACCCGTTTCATCACTCCCTAGGAATGTAAGTGTCATGGTTATACAATCGTTTACGATCACATCACATTCAGGTATTCCCAATATGTACATCCTGCATATTGGAAGACTCAGAATAAACCCGAAGTATTAGATAAACTTTATATTGTCTTCTTTAGGGTTTTATCAGTAAGTTTCTCATTTGATCATTGGGATTCAGTATCGATCATATACTTTCCATTAGCATATATCATACCCAGGTGTTGATCATATAATTTCCAAAAGTATATACCAAACCTACTAATTCAGTCAAACGTCCAAAGCGAAATGATCGTGCACGGAATTTGATTCTTCCTAATATCTCACGAGTGAGCTCATGTCTTCTGGTTCAGTAATGAACCTGCATGATCTCTTCGAGAGATCATATTACTCATATGCCCTTATATGCACACCAGCGTGCCGATGTATAGACCTTGGTTAGGTCATCAACCTATTGGTCTGCAAAATGTACATACTCAGACATATAGTAACACATCTGTCTCCGGTCAGAGGATGCTTGCCTATATCGTGACAGCATACGACATAGGACTTTCGTTAACTCGATCTCATTATGTCAACAATTTGACCTAACTAATCTGATACCTCCGAATCTCTATTCCTATGCAGAGGACCTGCATCAAGAGGTCGGTCATATATGAGCCTATGTGAGAAAGGATTGCCATCTCCTACTCAGGATGGAGATCACATCTTAATAATCATTTGACGGTACTTGATGAGTCCTCAATCTAACTCTTTAGATATTCATCCAAGCACCATACTCTATGAATCAATAATTGAATCAACAAATGTATGATCATTAAGATAGCATCGTACATAACCCTAATTACAATAAGAGACCTATTATGAAAATTAGTTATTCTTCATTTCAGATCAGGGAATGATAATTGCAATAACATTTATTGCATAATGGCTCGCCATGGGCTCGCATGTTCAACATTCAGCTGCCAGCTATTCTGGGAGACTTCAAGCTCCCACCTCAGACCATCCAGTTACTACCATATTTCATGGGCTTGCCACTGAGGAGCCGCACCTCCATCTGTAGGAGTTCGAGATGATCTGTAGCACGGCCCGTGATCGACTCATGGGCAAGGACACCATCAAGATGATGGCTTTTCTGTTCTCCCTCGTCGATAGAGCAGCCTATTGGCTGATAAATTTAGGGAGATACGTTACTTCATCGGAACAGCTCCGGACCGAGTACTTGAATAAGTACTATCCACTTGGTTGGACGAATGCAGCGCGAGCCCTCATCAACAACTTCTCCATGCTTCCCAACAAGCAATTTCATGAAGCATGGGACCGATTCAGAGAGCTGATAGACCGGTGTCCACAACATGACATATCCGAGCCCAACTTAGTGCAGAGATTCTTTTGCGGGCTGACGCTGGAGCTGGAGGGGCTCGTGAACGCATCTTGTGGGGGATCCTATTTTGCAAAGGATGAGGATCAGGTCTGGGCTTTCTATGAGGAGATGGCTGAGAATTACACTGTCATGTCCCAGACCTGACTATACACTTAGGGGAAGCCCAATCCACAGGTTGCATCCTACCAGAGGATTGCACAGATAGATGCATGCCCATCGACTTCATCAGCAGCCACGACACAAGCAGAGTCATCCGTTGCTGATATGGGGATCATTAGCGAGAAGTTGGACTGCATCGAGCTCATTGAGAAGAAGCACTGCCAGGGGATGTCATAGATGGATCAAATGGAACAGATGCTGAGTGACTTGAAGTCCTAGGTCATGTGTCTCGAGGATGCACAGACGGCTTCTTAGCCCCATCTCAGGTCACTGGTTGATACGAGTAGCAACAGCTCGACCCAGTACTCCAGCCAGCCCAGACAGGTTCACCATGTTGAGGTAGAGTCATTCCAGTAGCCGCAATAGTGGTACTTCTAGACACCACCATCTCAGGACACTCAAATGGTGGTGTATCAGCAGGATTAGCCCCTGGTAGTCCTTCCCCCACCCCCTTACGAGTAGGAGTCATTGATGGGCGTCAATGGGATTTGGTATGACCGACCTCAGCCTAGGATATATCGAGATGATCCTGGATTCTGTTGGTCAGCTGGAGGTGTCTCTTCCCAGCAGCAACCTCCAGTTCAGGGTGGGTAGTATAGCTAGTAGCAACAACAACCCCAGTTCCCACAGCCACAGTCACACTACCAGCAGCGTTCTCGTCTCTATCAACAGGGACAGCCATGGAGGCAGCAGCCTCAATAGTTCTCTCACCAGTAACCCCCTCACCTTACCCAGCAGCAGAAGCCTCACTTTCAGAGAGGCCACCCATACAGTTCTCATGGACCAGTCTATGAGAACCCAGCTCTTGATGATTTAGCCTGCCTTGTCTTCGAGAAGCATGCCACTTTCAGATGGGAGATGGATGAGTTCCTTCAGGAGATGAGGGAGATAGTGAAGGGCAAGGCTGCCATACACGCTCAGATGGAGCCAAATCCGAGCAACCTGAAGAGGAAGTCTGAGCAGGTAGAGTTTACAGAGATTACCACTCCTAGTGACTGAATTGGTGATTTTTCTTCATACACTTTTGATGTTGACTTTGTTACACTTCGGAGCGGTTGGATGCCAGCCGGCAGTGCCTTGTCTAAGAGACGACACCATGAGGACTCAAGAGCGCCAGATGCAGAGGAGAGCGGTGTTGATGCCGCTCACGATGATGTTGATGACGGTGGTGCTGATACCACCAAGGGTGTAGAGCCAGTTGACACAACTAAGGCTGTCACTTCACCAGGTGGAGGCAGTGGTGCTGATGCCACCAGAGATGATGGTGTTGAGCCAGATTGCGGTGCAGATGCTGCAAGTAAAGATGCCGCAGGTGGTACTGAGGCCACACATTCTATTCCTGTTATATTTCCTTCTATTATTGTATCTCAAGACTATTATGGAAAATCTAATAAAGGAAAGGGTTCTTTATTTGTGAGTCCATCTACGATGCATGGAGATATTTGTATGAATTCTGTTTCACCGCAGCATCAGGTACCTATTCCCATCCCTCCATCTAAGGAGGGCCCAACCATACCCTTCCCCCAAGCACTCTGCTTGGCTAAGGTGATTTAAAAGAAAATCCAAAAAAATCTCAACAGCTACAGTTCATCCAGCAAATGATAGACAGATTTTAGATTCAGCTGACTCTACAGGAGCCCTTGGAGCGCATCCCTCTCTTCCAAAGGAACCTTAGAGAGACGATCACTATTCCATGAAGAGAAGGAACCATCATTCAGAGATCCATGTGCTCACTCATGCCACCTGTTTGGCCATCAAGAATCGTCTGCTAACCAAAAGGATCAATACAAGATCTCCCTATGTCAGATGTCACATCTAAGAGAAGATGTTTGATCGGACTATATTAGACATCGGCTCTTCTATCAACCTACTTCCGACAGCCTTACTCGACCAATTCGAGTTTGGCCCTCTTCGATAGAGTAGGACAATTCTTCAATTTGCTAATAGATCTGTCAAGAGGCCGAAGGGGTTGTTGAAGGACATGGTCATCACAATTCAGGGCCTGAAATTCTGCGTAGACTTCGCTATGTTGGACATGGACATCCCTGAGTCTGCGACCAATACTCCCATCATTCTAGGATGCCCGTTCTTGGCCACAACAAAGGTAGTGTCCGATCATGATAGCGGGAAGGTATACATTTACGTAGAGGGTGAGAGTATACAAATAGAGACGATCGACAAGACCAGAGCGCGAGATTCAACCTGCTCATAGCGGCTCAACGATTCAGAGCAGATGACAGACGCAGAGCGAGACGCCCACCAGGAGTGCAATTTTGTGATCACGGATGTCGAAGCCACTTGGTCAGACCCCATTTCACGAGATATCCACTCACAATTAGATTCCACTGATTTCCAGATCCCGGCAGAGGAGAGCTTGGAGAGCACACTCTTGGCAGAGGACAAATTCGAGGATGTAGACTGCGTTTACGATAGCGAGGTAGTTGATGTTTCTGTTGATGCAAATTCATATCCATCGGAGTCAGATATTGATTGGGCAGAGTTTGATGAGTTGATTCTATATCTGATTCCTACAAAGCTGACAACTAGGGTGGAGAGTGATCCTATTCAGAGTACACATACACTAGTAGAGCAGTCTTCATCATATTTTCATGATCAGCGAGAGTTCTCCCATGCAGTTTTTGTTGCTTTCACTCAGACTTTTTGGAGGCCAGATTTGTCAGCACCTAGTTGTCAAGAGCTAAACCCCTTGTTGCATTCATTGAAGTACAGATTCCTTGCGGGAGAGAATGAGATGCACCCAGTCATTATCTCAGCATATTTGACTGGAGACCAAAAATCTCGTTTGATGGAGGTTCTTGAAAGGAACCACAAGGTGATAAGATGGAGTGTAACTGATCTCCATGCGATAAATCTGGACCTGTACTCCTACCATATCTATCTCGAAGAGGACGCGAAGCCATCGCATGAGTTGCAGTAACGGCTGAACCCGAACCTTCGAGAGGTTGTCAAGAAGGAAATCTCAAAATGGTGAAGCACTGCTTTTATCTACCCCATCTCCGACTCCAAGTGGGTTAGTCCATTACATGTGGTGCCCAAGAAGATGGGCATCACTACAGTTGTGAGCGAGTCTGAAGAGGAGATAACTACCCGAGTACCCACTTTTTGGAGGGTATGTGTGGAGTACAGACGATTGAATCGAGCCACCAAGAAGGATCATTTCCCGTTGCCTGTTATTGATCAGATTATAGAGAGGATAGCTGGGAAGAGTCACTATCGCTTTCTTGACGGGTACTCCGACTACAATCAGGTGGCCATTGCACCAGAGGACCAGGACAAGACTACATTCACTTGTCCCTTTGGGACATACACTTTCAGACGGATGACCTTTGGTCTATGTAACGCCCTGACGACATTCCAAAGGTGCTTGTTGTCCATCATTTCAGACATGGTGGGTGAGTGCTTGGAGGTCTTCATGGACGACTTTTTGGTCTATGGCGATGGGTTTGATGCTTGTCTTGACTGCCTATACCACGTCCTTCTACGATGCATCAATGTCCATCTTGTGTTATCCTGGGAGAAGAGTCATTTCATGGTGACTCAAGGGACGGTGCTTGGTCATATCGTCTCCAACAGGAGCATGGAGGTCGATCCGACCAAGGTGGATATCATTAGGAAACTCAATAGACCGTCCAACTTGTGACATTTATGGTCTTTTCTGGGGCAAGTCGGTTTCTACCGACGATTCATCCATGATTTGAGCAGGATCGCCTGACCGTTGACTGATTTGCTGACCAAGGACACCGAGTTCATTGTATATGATAAGTGTCTTGCGTCATTTGAGACTCTCAAGAGTCTAGTTGTTTAGGATCCTGTCCTCCGACCACCTGATTGGTCTCTCCTATTCGAGATCATGATTGATGCCTCCGATTTTGCCGTAGGGGCTGTGCTAGGATAGGGGAGGGACGGAGTACCATTTGTCATTCACTACGCTATATGCCGCACAACGGAACTACACTGTCACTGAGAAGGAGATGCTAGCTGTAGTCTTTGTCCTTGATAAGTTCAGACCTTACATCATTGGATCAAAGGTGACTATCTTCACAGACCATACCTCCATCAGGTACCTCATGGAAAAGAAGAATGCTAAAGCGAGACTGACTATATGGATCCTTCTACTCCAAGAGTTTGGTATTGATATTAAGGATAAGTTTGGAGTCAAGAATGTGGTGGAGGATCATCTTTCCTGATTAGATCATCTTGAGGACTCAGAGCAGCTTGATCCCAATTCTGAGACCTTCCCAGATGAGGCGATCCTTGCTATCGCCTCATTCCCATGGTACATTGACATTGTAAACTATCTTGTTACCAAGAAAGTTCCACAAGGTTGGCCCAGACAGAAACTTGAGACCTTCCTAGCGAATGCCATGTCTTACCATTGGGAGGATCCCATCCTTTATCATGAAGAAGGGGATAGCGTCTGGCGATGGTGCATTCCTCAAGGGGAGCAGCATAGAGTCCTCACCTACTACCACAAGTTGGAGGCAGGAGGACATCAATCTGTGAGGAGAACAACACAGAAAGTGCTTCAATCCAGCCTATGGTGGCCTACTCTCTTCAAGGATTCTGATGAATTCGTGAAGAGATGCACTGACTGTCAAAGGATGGACACTTGTGGACAACGTGACATGATGTTGATGCAGCCCATTCACTTCTGTGAGGTTTTTGATGCATGGGACATCTATTTCATGAGTCCATTCCCTAAGAGTCAGGGATTTGAGTACATTCTATTGGCCATTGATTATGTTAGTCATTAGGTTGAGGCCATCCCCGCTTGAACCGTAGATGCTAGGACTATTTGCAGATTTTTGAGGAAGCATATCATTTTACGGTTCAGGGTAACTCAATTTTTGATATCTGGCGAGGGGTTTTATTTCATCAATGGCAAGGTAAAGGCCCTTGTAGCGAGTTCAGCATTTACAATCGAGTAGCCACTCCTTATCATCCTCAGATCAATGGTCTTACTGAAGTATCGAATAGGGAGATCAAGATGATATTGCAGAAGGTAGTATGCCCAAATCGAAAGGATTGGTCACAGCTTTTGGACTCGGTCTTGTGGGCATATCGGACTTCCGTCCATACTCCTTTGGGTACATCTCCCTTTCGCCTCATTTATGGCAAGCCCTGCCATTTACCTGTTGAGATTAGGCACAAGTCACTTTGGGTTGTCACAGATATTTTATTAGATCTAGTAAGTGTAGGTGATCAGAGGAAGGCAGAATTGGCAGCCCTGGAGAAGCTTAGAGACACAGCCTTTTCGACCAGCCTACATTACAAGGAGTGAGTGAAAGAGTGTAATGATTCTCATATCAGCCACAAACAGTTTGAGCCAGATTAGAATGTATGGTTGTTTGATGACAGGCTTAGATTATTTCCATGGAAGTTGCAGAGCAAGTGGAAGGGACCATACCTGGTCCGAAAGGTACATGACAATGGAAGCATTGACATATCTGAAATGTCATCTAATTCTACCTTTCATGTTAACGAACATTGACTCAAACCATATCTAGATCATCAGCCACTGGCCATTGACGTCACCCATATTCATTTTGCATGAGATGTGACCTTTGATTCACATCTAGTGCATCTCATGCCTGATTATCACTGTTTTTTGCCTTCTCTAGATACAGATGTCCATATCATACTATTCTTCAGTCCAATACCCCATTTGCATCTTACGATTATGCTATACTTAGGGTGTACGTTACCCTAAGTATGGGGGGGTGTTGAACTCTTTAGTATTCTTTTGATCCTTTTTACCTCTGCTTTGCTTCCTATACTTAGGGACCTCTCACCCTAAATATAGGGGAGGTAAATGATAAGGCTAAAAAGAATCGAGTTTCACGGCTTTCTTTTATTTGATGAAGAAAGTGGTTGATTATAGCCGAAAGCCGCGAAACAAAATTTTCGGTTCTTAAACCTATCAAATAATTACGGTCTTCCGAAGAAAAACCGTTCACTAAATATTTAACTAGGTAAGTGTTCCTGGGTCGAACTCAAGGAGGCAGAATAAATTCCCTAGATTCTTCTCTTCGTAATCTTATTTTAATTCTTCTCTTAGTCAAAGCACTTTTTTATTGATTTTTATTTTTATTATTTTTATTTGATTTTATTATTTTTAAATTTTTATTTAATTTTCAAAAAGGGATATTTTTCAAAATATTTACTTATTATATAATAGGTGGAGATAATATAGGTGATACTATATAATAGGGTGAACGGGGTTCGAGCCGCGAACTCGAACTACACAAGAAAACAAAGCAAAACGAAGCGGCTTTCGATAAAATCAAAACACGTAGAAAACTCGTCAAAAAGCCGCGAAAACTTTATACTAAGTAGCTGGGGTAGTTGTGTAACTACCCTCAAGAAATCGTCGAAATCCGAGGTCACAAGAACAAGAAACAACCCCTACAGCCTAGGGGCATAAGCGCAAGAAAAATTATTAAAAATGTTTGCAAAAAGGTCCTGGAGGACTGTTCTGAAAGAAAAATACAAGAAACTTTACATTTAGTCCCTACGGAGGGACCTAAACGCAATTATTTAAATGTCTGGAGGCGGGATGAAGTTCTGGATATTTGGCTGGGTTTAAGTTGCAATTTCTCTACCGGTTCGTTTTTTACGGCCAAGATTAGAACTTAAGTGCACAATCTGACGCTCCTCTGTTAGCCACGTGTCGCAAGACTGTGCGTCGGCTGTTCTTGAAGTTGTTGAGCAGCTGACGGCGGTCCTTTCTTCTCCGATTTATTCCAGCCGGCCGGCGAAGGTTCGGACGCTCCGGCGGGGCCAGAGGGGTGGCTCCTCCACCCCTCGAGCTCGCCCGCGGTAGAGTGGCGGCTGAGGGTGCTCTAGTCGGTGGTGGCGTCTTGATGAAGATGGGGATTCAGTCCTTCTGGAGATGGATCAGTTCTGGCGGGCCATATTTAGAATTGAAATTGGCTAGCGATGGATGATCTCCAGGTCTTGGCGTCGTCTCGCGATGAAGATGGATCTGCAAACTAGAGATGTATGTGCTTGACTCTTGTCGAATTGGCCAAGAGATTTCAAATCACAAGCTCCAAAGTTTAAAGAAAATCATAGATTTCCAGCCAAACAACAGAATGCATGAAGAAGATGATGGTTTGATGATTGATTTGAAGCGAAGTTGAAGCGAATCGAGAGGTGTTTTCGAAGATGCGTTAAAGGTGGATGATTAACCTTTCTAAAAGCGTATTTAGCCACGCTAATCGTGGCTCGTAGATCGAGAAACAAAACCGTGAAAATGAATGAAAAAGTCTGTGGAATGTCAAGGTGTAGTACCAGGACGACGAGTTCGACGGCGACTTCAACCGGAGCTGGACGCTGTGATGGCGGCGCTGCAAGGCGAAGCTATGCCTTGGAACCTCCTCCTTCAACTCCTCTTCCTCGCGGGTCCTTCCTTGATGCTGTCACCACCGTGGATTGGCCGGAGTCGGGCTAGGAAGATGGGGAGTTGGTGCACCTGGAGCTGGGCTCTGGGGTGGTTAGGAAAGTTAGTTGTAATGGCGGACCTTGGAGGCCTTATATAGGAGAGAAACTTGGTCTCCAAGTCGAGATGAAGGGCTGACGATGGAGAAGGTAGTTGGGGGAAGAAGTTGGACGGATTAGATCGGTTGGAAGTCTCTAGAATCGTGTGGGATAATTGGTTGAAGTAGGCCAGTCGAACAGCCTGGGTGAACAGCTTCTTGGAGAAGAAGACTCCAGGTGCTGACACGTGTCGGCACCTGGTTTGTCCAGAGCTTTAAATTGCCTATAAATTAAATATAAATTAGTAAATTACGTTATTTTAAATAGGTATAAATACAAGAAAGTTAAATAAATTAATTTTCTAAATTATGGTATAGATACTTTTAATAAATAATAATTATTATGTAAAATATAAATTTTATATTAATAAATATGTATTATAAATAGGTTTTAGATTTTTAATTTAATAAATAATTAAGTAAAACATAATTTTATATTTTCTTAACTATTATGTATTAAATAAGACTTGTATGGATTTTTTATAGATTTTTATGAATTAATTTATATATTTTAATAAATAGGGTTAGTATCTATATAGGTCATTTATACCTATATTTTAGGGTTTTTGATTTTATTAAAATAATAAATAGTCTTCAAAAATTATGAAATAAATTATAGCGAAACTACAAGATAATGAAATAAATTAAAAATTATAAAATTAAGAGAATGATAAATAATGTGTGTTACATAAAATAAATAGCCCAGAAACCATGTTGTCTTTTGGTCCCAAAACCGACTTTTTGCAAACAGACTCCGAATTCGATGAAACCACCTTTATTAATTAGAGAATATTATTTTATGAACTTTAAAGGTGAGTAGAGTGAAATTGGAGTTCGTCTGAGGAAGTTATGATGTTCGGAAGTTGAGATTTTGACAATTTGCAGGCTGGGTTTCTTGACATATATACAGGGTAATGTTTTTAACTTATTTTTATATTTTTATATATATTTTTAGAAATAATTAGGAGAAGAGTTTAGTGAAAAATATGTTCATATGAAATAATTAAAATTCTTTGAAGTTTTGTATTTATTTTATAAATAATGAAGGGTGTATTTGTGTGTGTTAAATTATTTTTCTTTGGTTTTCTTTCATTATCTCCCCCTACTTATTGCTTTGTCGACCAATCCATGCTGACTTGGTCTCGGGGGTTAGGTTATAAATATATCTTACAGCTATATTTATATTTAAGTCATATTGCATATATATACATATATTCAATCTGCCTTTTTCTTTATTTTCTGGTTCTTTATTTATTTACATGATTTTAGTGGTTAAAAGTGAATATTTACACATGAATGGTGTTTTGTTAAAAAATGAGAATTAATGAATATTTACATGTATTTGTTAAGGGTTTTAAGACAAAATGCGACAGAAAAGTTAATGAATCATGGATTCATCAACCCCCTATACATAAACTTTGCTAGTCCCTTAGCAAACACTTATTTTGAAAATGTAAGTGAAAAAGAAAGAAAGTTAGAATGAATTTGTTTTCCTAAACCACTTCATGAGAATAGACAAAGGACAGAGCTCGATCGGGCCTAAAACAAGCATTTTGTCGGAACCTTAACTAGGATTAGGATTTTATCCTCAACAGTCCTCAAGTTCCATAATCCTTACTCAAGATCACTTCATCGGCTAATTCAGACTCACTTATTCATATCGCAAACTGTATCATCCTTGAAGTCAACTTGTACAGTGTGTGAATTGATTTAGCTCTTCCTGTTTAGAGAACCGCAGAAACCGTCCATCCCAGCTATACACTCCTATGGCTTCCTCATCTCGCTACTCTTTCCTCGGGGAGGGAGGTATTCCCTTCTGAGTTCAGTTCTGCTATGTCCACAATCGAATATAGGGAGAAGTTAGAAGAATGAGAAAAGAAGTGGAGCGCGACCAGTGTATACGCATCTCCTTGTGAAGCCCAACCGGTGTAGCTGAGTCTCCACTAAGATGTGAGTCTCCACTAAGATGTGCAGGCATTTTTGGTGGAAGCTTGGACCATTGTGGTCATTTTTGGTGGAAGCTTGGACCATTGTGGTCTTATTTGGTGGCTTCTGCTTTGCTTTGACTTTGTAATTTGCTTGCACTGCATTCATCTTTTTGTGCCTCGAGGGATATAGTGTTGGAAATGCGAGCCCACGGCGAGCCATTATGCAATAAATGTTATTGCAAATATCATTCCCTGATCTGAAATGATGAATGAATAATTTGTATAATAGGTCCCTTAGTACAATTAGGGTTATGTACCATGGCCATCTTGATGATCATACAGCTGTTGATTCAACTATTGAATCATAGAGGCCGGTGCTTGGATGAATATCTAAAGAGTTAGATTGATGACTCATCAAGCACCGTCAAATGATTATTAAGAGATGATCTCCAGCCTGAGTAGGAGATGGCAATCCTATCTCTGATGGCTGATATCTGACCGACCTCTTGATGCAGGTCCTCTCATAGGAATAGAGATTCGGAGGTGTCAGATTAGTTAGGTCAGAGAGTTGACTTAACGAGATCGAGATAACCAAAGTCCTATATCATATGCTGTCATGATATAGGCACGCATCCTCTGACCGGAGACAGATGTGTTACTATATGTCTGAGTGTGTACATTTGGCAGACCAATAGGTTGATGACCTAATCAAGGTCTATACACCGGCGCGCTGGTGTGCATATAAGGGCATATGAGTAATACGGTCTCTCAAAGGGATCATACAGGTTCAGTTACTGAACCGGAAGACATGAGCTCACTCATGAGATATTGGGATGAATCAAATTCCATGCGCATGGTCGTCTCGCTTTGGAAGCTTGACTGAATTTGTAGGTTTGATATATACTTTTAGTATATAATCAAGACCTAGGTATGATATACACTTTTGGAAAGTGTATGATCGATACCAACTCCCAATGATCGAATGAGAAACTTAATGATAAAACCATGAAGTAGACAGTATAAAGTTGATCTGATACTTCGGGTTTAGTCTGAGTCTTCCAGTATGCAGGATGTACAGGTATTGGGAATACCTGAGGGTGATTTGATCATAAACGATTGTATAACCATGACGCTTCCATTCCTAGGGAGTGATGAAACGGGTATGGATTTTAGTGACTCCTCTCAGTAGAGAAGTGATCTGATCTTGGTCCAAGTGTTGGACATTGATCTGAATGTGATTCAGATACAATGAGAAGATTAGATTTACGGTCTTGATTTAATCAAGCATCTATGGGAGGCCCGTGATCTGGATTTGAGATTTGATCTCAATATCCATGTCACTATACGTGGAACAATACAATCGCCCTGTCCTTATCTCCAAGTATCTGAGGAGAAATAGCATTGTTCTTAAATGGTTTAAGAACAATTCCATAAGATCTAAGCAAAGAGAATTTGATAATTAAAAGTGTTTTAATTATCATGATGTATGAGAAATTATCCAATATGATTAAATGTGATTTAATAAGTTTGGATAAGAATAATGTGGATAGAGATATCCAATTATTCATAATATATTATAAATGTGATTTATAATGTATTAGAGAGAGTTAATTATAATTTATATGTGTTGATTAATTATGATGTGTATTGGATACACATTGTGTAATTAATTAACAATATGAATTACATGTTGTTTTGGGTTGTGAATATGATTCACAATTTTTTCCATGGCAAGATTGCAATATTCTCAAAGATAATTGTGAATTATATTTTGAGAAATAAAACCCAAATATTTTTGTTGCAAATAAATAAGAGAGATTACATGGAGATATGTAATTTCATGGAGATTGCAATCTCCATGCAATCCATGGACGGCACACCACTCCTAATTGGAGTGGGTGTGCGCCTACATGGAAGGCACATGGAGATGAAATCTCCATGTGTCTTCTCTCCTTATTTGTTGGGTTGATTTAGGAATGAATTATATTTGATTTTATCAAATATATTTTGACCTAAATTTGTTGCTTTTGACAACAACAATCTTAGCCATTGGATGAACATAAATCAATCTCATCCATTGATTCTATGTGTCCCATGGATTGAGATCCATGGATCCCAAAACCCTATAAATAGAGAGGCATACTTGGATCTCTCTTGACACATGCTATTGTAGCACAAACTCTCTCTCTTTCTCATATACACGACAACCCTCTCTCTCCCTCTCTTCTTGGTGGCCGTCCACCTTGGTGGAGAGAAACGTCGTCGCCTGCGCCATCGTGCTGCCGCTTCGACTCTTTGCGGTTTCTTTGTCTTCTTGGAGTGCTTCACTCACGAAGGAGACGTTTGATCTCGTACGACGAGATCAAGAGCAACCGCGCTTGGATCATCTTGGATTGCGAGGACACCGCGACTCATCTCCGCGCTCGCAAGCCGTTACTCCGACGATCGGACTTGAGACAGGAGGTCTCTTTTCGTAGAGACTTGATCAACCATGCTTCAAGAGGTATTGCATTATACTTGTTGTGGTTATAGATGAAACGATCTGAGAATGGTTCTCGGATCATGTGGTTTCATCGAATAAAATTTTTTAAATTCTGCTGCACCGAACAACTAGTACGACTAGTCGTTCTTCGTCGTATCCGATACGACGATCACGCTTCCGTGATGCGCTTGAGGATAATTCCATATCCTTCAAGTGGTATCAGAGCCTTAGGTCGACGGTTTCGAATATGATTCGAAAAACCGAGGAGGACTTGGGTTCGTTAAGGTCGCGAAAGTTTTTATCGCGTTTGATTTCGCAGATCTGTTTAGTAAATAAATTCGGCACTGTTTAAATTGTTAAAACACGAATTTAATACTTGGATTTTGTTCCCCATTAAATAAGGAAACCATAGGAACTGAGTTTACGTAAATCGGATTTCGTATGCTCTAGATATGGTTGTTTTAATGAACGTGTATGCACTGTTGCGGGAACTGTAGATCTGAACGTGATTAAAATGTTAATTACTGTTTAGGCTTGCCTCGAAATGCGTGTAACATCACTTGGATTCTGTGCTAAATCAAATTAGCAATCTATGAAAATTGATTTTGTCTAATTTGGATTTAATATGATTGAGATATGTTAATTTTAGTAAGTAGGGGTCACTGCTGAAATTACAGTCCTAATCTAGAACCAAGTGATTGTCAATTAGTGAAATTAATTGTTAATTTCGTGAAATAATCATGAGAAATATTTGTGAAATATTGGAAATTGATTATTTACATAATTGACTTGGCCTCATCCAATTAATTGATTAGATTTGATCTAAATCTTAATTGGAAACACATTCATCAAACTTAATGTTTGATTGGTGATTGTCATTTAATCATTTAATGAAATTAAATTGTTTAATTTCCTAGAATAATTGTGTATAAATATTTGTGAAATATTTGATGATAATTATTCCCTTAAATGACATTGCCTTAACCAATAATTGATTAAGATGTGATCTAAATCATAATTGGAAACCACAATCTTTCAAACTTGATGCTTGAATAGGATTTGGGAATTTGTCTAGCAAATTTCCTTATAATCAAAAATGTTTTGATTATTACTATATGGTACAATTTCGGTTGAAAAACCGATGATCATCTCAAGTACAAATTAATCAATTTGGCATTATCCTTTCCCGAGGCGGATATGGTGCCTAGTCGGAGAGCATTGGGGTTGCGGGTTGCAACGTATGTGGTCCGTCCCACTCTCGTCGGTACTGGCCATGACAGCGGGTAGGGCCGGGATAATGTCCGAGGGATTAAGATGTATTTTTCTAATTATTAAATTTCGAATTAATACGTATTTTGAGATATTACCATATATGTATTCAAGTAAAATAATCAAGTTTGATTGATTGAATTGGATTGATAATTAATTTAATATGATTAAGTTGATTATGTCCAATTAAAATACTCTAATATGATTAGAGTTAATAATTCCCTTGGAAGAATTAATTATGTGACTGTGATTCACGATAATTAATTAAAATTTGAATATGATATGGAGGATCACATAAGTGACATCCATGGTCTCCCGTCAAGGCGGAGGGTTCCGTCGCCAGGGATTGCATGTGGGAGACGCCTGTCCGAAGTGACAGCTCCTGTATGCAAGCGCATCTGGATCGGGCTCGTCGCTTCTTGAAAGAGTAAGGACGTATGCGTAGTGACCCCAATATCGGGTCCTCATATTATTGGGGCGATATTGGATTGCGCATAGCGAGTTGTATTCCTGTTGACGGTTGGTTCAATTAATGACGGGTCAACATCGCCTTAGGGGTGGTGGGCCCGGGTGTTAAAGACCGAATTGGGAGATGCAAGTTGGACTTGCAAGGCGGAATGTGTTCCCGCTTCTTTTTATCCGAGTTGTAGGTTCTCATATTATTGGGATGCAACAAAGATAAGGAAGGAGATCCCAGATCTTGCTTGAGATATAATAGTAAGTATATCTCTTACATTGAAAGTGATTAAGGGAATGAACTTTCAATGTTGACATGGCAAGACAACTTTGATATAAAAATTCCTAAATCAAAGTAAAATATGTATATATAAATACATATATCTATGCAAATTTCTTATTTCAGATAATCCTTCATTAAAACACACTCAATGAAATACTCAATAGTAACCAGTGAAATATCTTGGATTGGACTCATGATCCAGATATTGTACTTGCAATTGAACACATAATGTATGTGGTTGCAATATGCAAGTCTCCTCATACTAATGAGGAATGACAATTAAATAGATAATAGGACTACAACCCTAGGGTTTGTATGTCTCTATAGTCTTGATCTCATTGGATGTACTTTGGAAGTAACATGTCGATGATGATCGCAATTGTCAAATAATCCTTATAAAATCAATGAAGATATTTTGGCATACATATATGTGCTCTTGACATTTAATCATGAGTGACATGGTTCTCTGCATCATGCAGAATGGTAGCTCTATAAGAGATGATGTATTCAAATTGTTTGAGTACCTACCTGAACCTATGTTTTATGAGTCTAGATGGATGTAGATGATGAGTGTCATTATTCTACTGTCTATACTCTAGTCATTCATGAAGCTTCATAGTATTCATATTGTGTGAATTTAATGAAGCATAAATAAATGTTGAAATACTCTTATTTTGAATTCTTTTGAATTTATTGTAAGAGATCCTTAATCTTAAGCAATGGTTGCTTATAGATAAAGGGAGCGCAATGGAAGCATGGGTTGGACCCAAGAAAGAAGGAAAGTCAAAGAGTTGACTGGACTTCTGTGACTTCCATATGACATCCAAAGAGTTGGATGAGTGCCAATACTGCAATAAGTTGATGTGTTGATAGTATGACTATCAAGTCTGTCTAGAATCCTTAGAAAAGGACTCGGATGGAGCATCAGAATAATCTACATAAATCATTGATATTGACTTACTTATTGAATAAGATAAAGTCAAATAATTGTATCTCAATCTTCTGATGACATTTGCAATGGGTTGCATATGTTTTAGAAGACTGGAAAATTTGATCTTAAAGGTTTATAGTTGTCCACATGAATATTGATGCAATTGTTGCAACAATCTCTGTTGGATTAATAGACTTGTTAATTTCAGTGGGAGAGCCCTTAGTCTTAGAGAATGTCTCTATGACCTAGACATTAGAATACACTCATTGTTTGTTTCTAAATGTTGGAAATAAACATGAATTCTGGAATGGACCTATCATAAAGAGTTATGATGAAGATATTTCAGAAAGTAATCTAAAATCTAGTGGACTCCACTAAATTAGAAAATTAATGAATGGTTCATTAACATTTCTAAATACTGAAATTAAACCTCAAGATCAATAGGAGGATGAAGATCATTTGACAATGATCTAGAATCAAGCCTTGGACATTTGTCTGTTGATTTGATCAATAGAATAGTAAGAGATGAAACTTTAGAATGTCTAAAATTTCAAAACTTACATACTTATGAATATTGACCAATACATCCTTCTTCGGGAATGGTGTAAGATGCCAAGGTATTCAGGATCTCATACATATTGATGTATGTGGATCATCTATATCATAGTAAACATTGTGGATATGTGATATCTATTGATGATTGTATGATATGAGATTTCTTCTCTTCACCTAAGAAACTTTTGAAATGTTCAAAGATTTCATTAATTTTGGTTTAGAACCAAAGTTTGAAGGAAGATAAAATGAATTTGATCTAATCTAGGTAGCAAGTACCTACTAGATAAATTCGAAGAATACCTTATGGAGATATGAATATCATTTCTATCTCAATCCTCCTAACACACCTTAACTCAAAAGAGTTATAGGTAGATACAATTGGATCATGTGTGACATGATCTTATCAATGTTGAATTTTAGCATAATTATCCCTTAGTTTCCTGGTATACATGTGTAGTAGAGACTACAATGTATATCCTTAATAAGGTTCCATGTATGTTGGAATCTAGCACTTGAGAGTGCTGCTTCATTAGGAAAATAAAGGATGGTATTGGATACCTACTTTATGACCTTGAGATTCTTAAAATATCTCATCTCCGAGAATGTGATTCTTAGAGGTTGAGACTCTTGAGAATCAAGATGAAAATGAAGTGTGGGAACTCATTTATAATAAGACTCTTGAAATTGGAAACTAAAAGGACAATTAAAGATGAAACATAATACCTCTTCAAATGAGTTTGAGGATGGATTCCATGTGTTAGAGAAATCTGACAATGATCGAACTTCATGTGATGAAGCTTCTGAAGATCATAGCATGGATAGATGGATAGCAATAAAAGTCTAATGTAGACTTCATATACAAGTGTTGTATATGGACCCTCGAGGATCCACCTATATGGGTAAGACCTGTAAAGGTGTAAATGGATCTTCAAGAGACAGGGAACCTGATGAGAAGGTAAAGATCTTCAAAGCACGGTTCGTAGCCATAAGCTACACACTGAAAGAGAAGACATTGCTTGCAATGAGACTTGCTCTTCGGTGACCATGCTTAAAACTATCAGAATATTGCTAACCTTAGCTACATAACTTGACTATTGCATCTTTAAGATGTAAGTCAATATTGCATTCCTCTACGAATACCTCTTTGAGGATATTCATATGAAGTAGCCCCAGGGCTTCATGGTTGAGGAAAGCAAGGTGTGCAAGCTAAGGAATCCATCTATGGACTCAATTAAGCTTCTTGAAGTTGGATCATAAGACTAGATGAAATTATAAATGTTATGATTTCAGATAGAATCTTGATGAACCATATGAAGCTTAGTGGGAGTGCTTTTGTGTTCATCGTGCTAAATGTAGATGATATCCTAATCATTTAAAAAATGATATAAGGATAATAATTACTGTTTTATAATCTGGTTGTTCCATAACTTGAAATATGATTTCAAAGATGCCTCTCAGATCTTAGTTCTGAAGTTGTTCAGAAGCAAAGAGAAGAGGATAATGGGACTGTGACATTTATAGTACATCTTGGACATATTCCATTTTATGGAAAATTCCAGTAATGGCTTCCATCCCTTGAGATATGGTACTGACCTATCTAAAGGGATAGCACCTAAAAGAGTTGAGGAAGTGAATGCTAGAACTACTTGCCTTTGGGCATCAGTTCTGAGAAGCCAAGTGTGTGCTAGATGTGCACAAAAGCCAGATGGCTGCCATGCAGTGGGAGTAGTAAACTGTTGCTAATCCTACTATGGAAATAAAACACTTGGTTGCAGTAATGACAAAATCTTCATAGATGACAAGATTTTTTGAGATAGTGATCTCAAAGTCTTATCTTCAAAAGTTTAAGACTTTAGAGATAGTGATCTAAAAGGTCTTAACTAAAGATACCTTAGGAGATAGAGATCTCCAGATATATGGATATTCTTATAAGGATTATGGAAATACTGGTTATGATAATTGTTAAGCTGTAGTGTCAAGGACACTATAACTAACAAGATTGAGTATTAGTTGCATAAGATGCAACATTCGCATTGGATGCGAGCACTGTTACTGGGGATATGCAAGTGCTGTAAAAGGACTTGGCGTAGTCTCGCGGGAACAGAGTGACTGATCAGCTTACCTAGCTATTTTCCAAATAGTCTATGATTGTCACATGAGTGCGGGTTTAAATGATTAGCCCATTAATGGCTCTTTGGGCTAGTGGGAGATTGTTGGAAATGCGAGCCCACGGCGAGCCATTATGCAATAAATGTTATTGCAAATATCATTCCCTGATCTGAAATGATGAATGAATAATTTGTATAATAGGTCCCTTAGTACAATTAGGGTTATGTACCATGGCCATCTTGATGATCATACAGCTGTTGATTCAACTATTGAATCATAGAGGCTGGTGCTTGGATGAATATCTAAAGAGTTAGATTGAGGACTCATCAAGCACCGTCAAATGATTATTAAGAGATGATCTCCAGCCTGAGTAGGAGATGGCAATCCTATCTCTGATGGCTGATATCTGACCGACCTCTTGATGCAGGTCCTCTGCATAGGAATAGAGATTCGGAGGTGTCAGATTAGTTAGGTCAGAGAGTTGACTTAACGAGATCGAGATAACCAAAGTCCTATATCATATGCTGTCATGATATAGGCACGCATCCTCTGATCGGAGACAGATGTGTTACTATATGTCTGAGTGTGTACATTTGGCAGACCAATAGGTTGATGACCTAATCAAGGTCTATACACCGGCGCGCTGGTGTGCATATAAGGGCATATGAGTAATACGATCTCTCAAAGGGATCATACAGGTTCAGTTACTGAACCGGAAGACATGAGCTCACTCATGAGATATTGGGATGAATCAAATTCCATGCGCATGGTCGTCTCGCTTTGGAAGCTTGACTGAATTTGTAGGTTTGATATATACTTTTAGTATATGATCAAGACCTAGGTATGATATACACTTTTGGAAAGTGTATGATCGATACCAACTCCCAATGATCGAATGAGAAACTTAATGATAAAACCATGAAGTAGAAAGTATAAAGTTGATCTGATACTTCGGGTTTAGTCTGAGTCTTCCAGTATGCAGGATGTACAGGTATTGGGAATACCTGAGGGTGATTTGATCATAAACGATTGTATAACCATGACGCTTCCATTCCTAGGGAGTGATGAAACGGGTATGGATTTTAGTGACTCCTCTCAGTAGAGAAGTGATCTGATCTTGGTCCAAGTGTTGGACATTGATCTGAATGTGATTCAGATACAATGAGAAGATTAGATTTACGGTCTTGATTTAATCAAGCATCTATGGGAGGCCCGTGATCTGGATTTGAGATATGATCTCAATATCCATGTCACTATACGTGGAACAATACAATCGCCCTGTCCTTATCTCCAAGTATCTGAGGAGAAATAGCATTGTTTTTAAATGGTTTAAGAACAATTCCATAAGATCTAAGCAAAGAGAATTTGATAATTAAAAGTGTTTTAATTATCATGATGTATGAGAAATTATCCAATATGATTAAATGTGATTTAATAAGTTTGGATAAGAATAATGTGGATAGAGATATCCAATTATTCATAATATATTATAAATGTGATTTATAATGTATTAGAGAGAGTTAATTATAATTTATATGTGTTGATTAATTATGATGTGTATTGGATACACATTGTGTAATTAATTAACAATATGAATTACATGTTGTTTTGGGTTGTGAATATGATTCACAATTTTTTCCATGGCAAGATTGCAATATTCTCAAAGATAATTGTGAATTATTTTTTGAGAAATAAAACCCAAATATTTTTGTTGCAAATAAATAAGAGAGATTACATGGAGATATGCAATTTCATGGAGATTGCAATCTCCATGCAATCCATGGACGGCACACCACTCCTAATTGGAGTGGGTGTGCGCCTACATGGAAGGCACATGGAGATGAAATCTCCATGTGTCTTCTCTCCTTATTTGTTGGGTTGATTTAGGAATGAATTATATTTGATTTTATCAAATATATTTTGACCTAAATTTGTTGCTTTTGACAACAACAATCTTAGCCATTGGATGAACATAAATCAATCTCATCCATTGATTCTATGTGTCCCATGGATTGAGATCCATGGATCCCAAAACCCTATAAATAGAGAGGCATACTTGGCTCTCTCTTGACACATGCTATTGTAGCACAAACTCTCTCTCTTTCTCATATACACGACAGCCCTCTCTCTCCCTCTCTTCTTGGTGGCCGTCCACCTTGGTGGAGAGAAACGTCGTCGCCTGCGCCATCGTGCTGCCGCTTCGACTCTTTGTGGTTTCTTTGTCTTCTTGGAGTGCTTCACTCACGAAGGAGACGTTTGATCTCGTACGACGAGATCAAGAGCAACCACGCTTGGATCATCTTGGATTGCGAGGACACCGCGACTCATCTCCGCGCTCGCAAGCCGTTACTCCGACGATCGGACTTGAGACAGGAGGTCTCTTTTCGTAGAGACTTGATCAACCACGCTTCAAGAGGTATTGCATTATACTTGTTGTGGTTATAGATGAAACGATCTGAGAATGGTTCTCGGATCATGTGGTTTCATCGAATAAAATTTTTTAAATTCCGCTGCACCGAACAACTAGTACGACTAGTCGTTCTTCGTCGTATCCGATACGATGATCACGCTTCCGTGATGCGCTTGAGGATAATTCCGTATCCTTCATATAGCATCTTTTTAGTCCGTCCCTTTTTTGAGGTCTTAGAAAAATTGTGTCAGCAGATCCTTCCCTCATCCGAAGCAACTATTGCAACCCCAATCTCTCCCGTCTTTAGACGTCAATACCGCAAAAATAAGGATAGAAACGTACTACCAAGGTGTACTGCCCTTCGGAACTCCATGCAAGTCGAGCTAAGTGCAGAGTGCATGTGTTCAAGATTGGTTCACTGGTTTAGAGTTATACGGATGACTCCAAATGGTCTACTTAAGCTCAGATGACTTGATTTCCCGAATATGGTCTTACGGAACCCAAAGATTTTAAGTCGGTAGACCTGAAGAGTCTAAATTCCAGTTCCTAATCAGGCTCCTTACAATGAACGTTAAAGGCCGTAATCAAGCTCCATCCTTTAGACTAGACTCAGTCCTTAGTTCCAGAAATCAAACTTATTCTGAAAAATGCGAATGCAAATGCAACCATGTTTTTGTGAAGTGTATTTTTCTGAATTTTACTCATTTTTATGGATTTTAAGAATTTTGTAACTTTTATGAATTTTAGGACTTTGTATTTTTTATGGATTTTTATAATTTTTATAAACAAGGTTTTATTAATAAATTTTACAAGATATATTTTATTTGAGTTAAATATCTAATGTATTTTACAAATTTTATCTACAAAGTATTTTACAAGGATTGAATGGTTTTTACACATGTTTTAATAAATAGGATTTTAACTAAGTATTATACAAATTTTAAGTACAAATTTTAAATACATATTTTAATTATAAGTTTTAAATACAAGTTTTAATCATATTTTGCTTATTTACAAGGATTTTATAAATAAAAGATTGGATTTTAAATTAACCCGTACCCACTTTTTATGGATTTTATAGATATAGAAAATACATAAAAGTACGAGTTATGGCCGAAAGTATATACAATATATACGCACCCCCCTATACTTAGCTTGAGCTATGTCCCCATAGCGTCAAAAGAGAAAAAGGAGGACATAACTCGTGCTAAGTAAAAGTGGGTGAAAAAGGATACCGAGTACAAGTCAGTCAACCCCCCCATACTTACGATCAGGTCATCGTAAGTATAACGGGAGAGCAAAAATGGAATGATTGAATAAAAAGGATAAATAACGAAAATTCAAAAGGAAAGGAATACGAAATCACTCGGTCCCCCCTATACTTAGTATAAGGCATCCTAAGTATAGAAAAGAGTGTAGCCAAAAATTGGGGACCAGTGATTCGTGAGAAAGAATGGCTATACAAAAGAATCAGTACAAAAAAATAAAACGTAAATCAGCGGGCAATCGGTCACCCTATACTTAGGATCTGGTATCCTAAGCATAGAAAACGAGCAAAAATGGGGACGATTGTGGTCTACAAAGAATATACAAGTGTTGTGAATCTCCAGAAGAAGAATGGCTCAAAAGAATTTGTATAGGAAGAAGTGAAGGAGTGATCATGATTCCTGTACAAAGTAGATCACTTCAGTACGGGCCAGATGATCAGTATTTTCTGCGAAGTGCTTCAGCATCTGCCCGTTAACAATGAACAGTTCTGCACCAGGTGACACATCTGATATCGCAATACTGCCATTGTCGTGCACCGTTCTGACTATGTACGGTCCTTCCCACTTGCTTTTCAATTTGCCTGGAAAAATTCTCAACCTTGCATTGAACAACCAGACTTTCTGCCCATGGACAAAGCTCTTGTGTCGAATATGTCTATCATGCCATTTCTTCACTTTGTCCTTATAGATGAGTGTGTTCTCGTATGCTTGATTTCAAATTTCTACCAGCTCATTCAGATCCATCTTTCTCTTGGCTCCTGCTTTCTGTTCATTCATAAGTATCTCTCGAATTGCCCATTCAGATTTATGCATGATCTCTACGGGCAAGTGGCACGGCTTTCCGTAAACTAGCCTGAATGGTGAAGTACCTAAGGGAGTCTTATACGCAATACGATATGCCCAAAGAACTTGATCTAGAAGAAGTGACCAGTTCTTCCTATCCGGTCGTACTAGTTTCTGGAGAATTGATTTCACCTCCCTATTTGAAACTTCAGCCATGCCATTCGTCTGCGGGTGGTAAGGAGAAGCTACTCTGTGATCGATGCTGTATTGTTTCACTAGCTTTTTCACCTCCTTATTAAAAATGGCAACCCCCATCAGAGATAAGATTACGAGGGATCCTGAACCGTGAAATGATGTGTTCCCTTAGGAACTTGCAAACGGTCTTGCTGTCTGCGGTTCGTGCGGGTATAGCCTCCACCCATCTGCTAACATAGTCTACAGCAAGAAGAATGTACTCAAAGCCGCTGCTAGAAGGGAACGGTCCCATAAAATCTATGCCCCATGCGTCAAAGATCTCGCAGATAATAACAGGTCGCATCGGCATTGCATCTCTGGCACTGACTGTCATTACAGCTTTCTGACAATCTGGACAACTCTTCACGAATGTGCAAGCATCTCTGGTAAGAGTTGGCCACCATAATCCGCTCTGTAGTACCTTCTGTGCTGTCCTCTTCCCTGAATGATGTCCTCCTGATTCTAAAGAATGACACAAAGTAAGGACATTGTTATAATCCTCCTGAGGAATACAACGCCTGTAAATACAATTCGGTCCTTCACGAAAAAGAAGCGGATCCTCCCAATGGTAGTATCGTGCCTCGGAAACTAGTTTCTCAACTCTGTTCTTCGGCCAACCCTGAGGACTTTTCTGTGTGACCAGAAAGTTCACTATGTCTGCATACCACGGAAGTTCTGTAACCGCAAAGATGCTCTCGTCAGGAAATCTCTCTGCGATCTCTGGCATGTACTCATCTGAAGGATGATCTGACTGCAATCGGGAGAGGTGATCAGCTACCACATTCTTTACTCCAGGTTTATCCTTGATATCCAAATCGAATTCCTGAAGTAAAAGAATCCATCTAAGAAGGCGTGCCTTGGCATCCTTCTTTTCCATTAAAAATCTGATAGCTGAATGATCGGTGTATACAGTGATTTTCGAGCCAAGAAGATATGATCGAAACTTGTCTAATGCAAACACTACTGCCAACATCTCCTTTTCTGTCACTGTGTAGTTTCTATGAGCATCATCTAAGGTTTTGCTGGCATAGTAAATAGCTACGGGAAGTCCATTCCTCCTCTGCCCTAATACAACCCCGACCGCGAAATCTGATGCATCCGTCATGATCTCGAAGGGTAGAGACCAATCAGGCGGCTGTAGGACAGGAGCACTGATTATTTTCTCTTTCAATGTGAGGAAGGCATTGAGACATTTATCATTTAAAACAAACTCGATGTCTTTGCCTAGCAATTCAGTTAACGGTCGGGTAATCTTGGAGAAGTCTTGGATAAACCGTCAGTAAAAGCCGACGTGCCCCAGAAATGACCGTAACTGTTTGATGTTGGATGGTGGCTCGAGTTTCTTGATGACATCCACCTTGGCAGGGTCAACCTCCATGCATCGCTGGGAGATGACGTGCCCCAACACGATCCCCTGAGTAACCATAAAATGGCTCTTTTCCCAAGACAGAACGAGATCTACCTCACAACACTTTTTCAGAACCTGGTCTAGGTGCGCTAAACAATCGTCAAAGGACTCACCATAGACCAAAAAATCATCCATAAAAACCTCTAGAAAATCACCGACCATGTCCGTAAAAATAGCAAGCATGCACCTCTGGAAGGTCGCAGGAGCGTTGCACAATCCAAAGGGCATCCTTCTAAAGGCATACGTGTCGAACGGACATGTAAAGGTGGTTTTCTCCTGATCTTCAGGAGCAATTGATACCTGGTTGTATCCGGAGTAACCGTCAAGGAAACAAAAGTACCCCTTCCCTGCCAACCATTCTATGACTTGGTCTATGAAAGGCAAAGGGAAGTGGTCCTTCTTCGTCGCGGTGTTCAGCTTTCTGTAATCAACACATACTCGCCACGACGTGGTTACTCTCTTTGGAATCTCCTCTCCACTCTCGTTTTTCACCATCTGAATTCCCGACTTCTTTGGGACAACATGTAATGGGCTAACCCATTCGGAGATGGAGATGGGATAAGTGAACCCTGCGTCGCACCATTTTGTAATCTCTTTCTTGACAACTTCTCGTAAAACCGGATTCAGCCTACGCTGAAACTCTCTGGAGGGTTTGCTGTCATGATCGAGATAGATATGATATGAACACAAAGCAGGATTAATCCCACGGAGATCGGATACAGTCCACCCAATGGCCTTGCGGTTTCTTTCTAAAATCTCCATCAGACGAGATTCTTGATCATCGGTCAAAGTTGAGCTGATAATGACCGGAAACCGTTGATGTGGACCCGCAAGGAAGGCATATTTCATGTTTGGTGGCAAAATTTTAAGTTCTGGCAAGGTAGTATCTGTATCTGCTGAAACATCATCTGTAATTGTATGGGGATCTGTATCGGTAGGTGATGTGTCTGCAATTTGATTTCCCACCATCTCAATGTGCTTTAGAGTCGGACTACAGAAGATGTTCAAGACATCATCCGACTCCTCAGAATGATCAGAAGAGAATAAATCAGCTAGATAGAATTCTGATTCATCTGATATGGAGGAATTGTGTAAAGTTTCTGATTCTGAATGATATGCATTGATTTCGTCAGAAGTCTGATCCCTTTGGTTCTCATCATCCAGACTAAAATATAAGGTCCCATCGGAAGAATTACCTCCTGAGGTCTCGGACCCATCCTTTGTCAAACACTCTTGGGTCTCTACCTGATATCTTTCGAGGTCGTCAAGACGAACCTCATTCATGTAATCACAGGAGGCCAAAGAACTCAGAAAATCTGAAGATGCATCACTGAAGGTGTTCGACTCTCTCGCCATCTCTATATGTACCTTTTCGCCCTCGGCGCGAAAAGATACCTTCCCTGTATCGTAATCGAAGAGGGCCTTTGCGGTTTCCAGAAAAGGCCTCCCGAGAATGATCGGGGTAAGGTGTAACTGTGCAGGGAAATTCATGTCTAGGACTGTAAAGTCCACTGAAAATTGCAGACCCTGTACGGTTACGATAACGTTCCTATGTATACCTTTAGGTCTCTTTATGGATCTATCAGCAAACTGAAGGATCGCACGGGATTTGTAAAGAGGACCTAACTCGAGCTTATCGAGTAAGGAAGAGGGTATCAGATTGATCGAGGAACCGTTATCTAATAGAGTGCGATCGAACTCGGCTTTTGCGATCTCGCATCTGACATAATGTGCACCTGAGTCTTTCTTCTTCTTCGGTAGCTTATTCTGTATCGCAAAGGATGTAGCCTTAGTCAGAACATGTTTTTCTGTTCGGGATCTCTTTTTCCTACGCGTGGTGCATCTGTTTTTCAATTGATTCTTGATCGTAGGAAACTGATCTAAAGCATCATGAAGCGGGATCTTCAGAAATATATGATCTTTGAGTAGTTTTTTGATCTCTGGAGATGCAAGATTATTTTTGGTCTTTTTCTTTCCTTTTCCAAACAAGGCATCGGGAAAAGGAATAGAGTCAGAAATCAGAAAATCAGGATGTTTATTCAAACTGGAATCAGCATTTACATCGAGAGTCTCAGAATTATTTACAAAACTCTCTAAAACTGGGGAAGAAATGTTTTTATCCGGGCTCTCTGCCTGATCTGGCGTGATATCATCGTCTGAGTCACCAGTATCCATATCTGATGAGTTGGCATTACTCCCGTCTCTTGATTTTGCATCCTCATCCTCTTGCGGTTTCTCCTCCTCGGCATTTGGATCATGCTCGTGCTCCTCTGGTGCCCTCTCCTCCTCTCCAGTAGGTGTTTGCGGTGATCTACCGCTCCTGAGACGAATGAAGTTAGATAAAAATTCAGGAAACGAGATCTTACCTGTAGGATCTACCTGATCTGGATGCCTCCTCTTGTTATTCGGGTTCATCTGAGGTTGAGCTGGGAGAGTGGTCTTCGGCACGGTTAACTCATCCAGACGACGGTTAACCTGCTCCATCTCTGTCTTATGCGCTATCTGGAGCGTACTGAGCATATCCATGATCTGGTTGAGCGCCTGGGCCTGTGAAGACATCTCCGGTTCGTTGTGGTGGCCCTGGCTTGCTCCTCTCTCCTGCCTTGGCGTGAAATGCTGAGAGGTGGAAGGCTGGGAGTAACGCTGAGGTGTGGAGGAAGACTGCTGCGGCTGCTGAAAAGAATAATTCGGTGAAAACTGGGCAGGGTGCTGATATGAATGTTGCGGTCTCTGATGGTAGACATTCGGATGAGACTGCTGCGGCGTGAAGCTCTGGCGGTGCTGAAATTGCGGACGTCCATGCTGTGGATGACCGTACGGCTGCTGTGGCTGCTGGTTTGGTAGACTCGGCTGCTGCATCGAAGTATACCAAATTCTGTTGATCTCGAAAGTTGATTGCGGCTCCACCTCCATCTCTGCAGTGCTGGTGATTTGGCCGGGATTGGCATAATACTGATCCTCATGCCAATCGAGCTGCGGAATTTCGGACTCGCTCTGGATGTAATGGATCTGACGGGTGGGTGGAGCAGGTGCAATCCTCCGTGTTGGTTGCGCATTCGAAGAAGTTCGGCTCTGCTGATACTGGATCTGAAGTTCAGCGACCTTCTTCGATAGATCATTCAGCTGCTGAGGTAGAGATGAGAGTTTCTCCAACTCTCGCAGCGGCTGTGGGTCTTGGACCTGCTTATGAATCACATCCACCAACGTCAATTTCTCGCTAATGAAGCCCATGTTGGTGTTGGATTTAGAGTCCGAGATGTTTGCCACCTTGTGATGTTCTCGGTGATGTGGTGGTTGTGGGGCTTTCTGAAATGCCCGAGTAGAGTCTACAACTCTTGAGTTCTTGGCCATCCCTTCGAAGATGGCCCAGACTGACTTGGCATCCTTGTTCAAGAAACTGCCGCCACATACGGCACTGACTAGCCCCTGAACTTCCGGCTGGAGTCCTCCGAAGTAATTCTGTACGAGCACCTTCATCGGGATCTCATGATGCGGGCATCTCTCCATCAGGTCCTTGAATCGATCCCATGCCTCATGGAATGATTCGTGCGGCAGTTGCGTAAAGTTGGAGATCTGGCTCCTCATCATGTTCGTCCTTCCTAGAGGAAAATATTTACGCAGGAAGGTGGACTTCAGGTCGTCCCATGTGGAGATTTCTCTCCCCAAATGACTCAGCCAATAAAGGGCCTTATCGGCTAAGGCAAAGGGGAAAGCCTTGAGGCGTACGGCCTCCTGCGTTACTCCTGGATAACAAGCCGTTCCGCAGATCATCTCAAAATGTTGTAAAAACGTGAACAACTCCTCTGCGGCATTCCCATAGTACTTGGGAAGCAAAGAGATGAAGGACAGTCGGAGTTCGTATGGCCCTTGATTCGGCGGTAGCCGAATCCAATGGAGCGTTCTTGCGCCCGGGTCATACTTGTCCCGTAAAGTCGCGGGAACCGCAGGCGGTAACTGGTTCCCGGCCCCTGCTCGCAGCGCGGCTATTTGCCCTTGTAATTCCGTCTGAACTCGGAATTGTTCTCGAATTTGTAGATTCATCTACTGAAGTGTATCGAGAATCCCAGTAGTAATATCTGCAGCTTCTGATCTTCCGTCATCTTGCTCCTCGGCTGCTGCCCTCTCTTCTGTTGTTGGTGCTTTACCGCGAGCCATCGGCTTCGAATTGTCTGGAAAAGAGAAGCTCTCGTAAGCACTCAGTGATAGTTCAGCTGGAGATGATTTATTGAGACGAGAGTCTGTCTCAATTTTCTGGCCAGGAGGTGAGGGAGTCTGGGTCTGACTCGCCTCGAGATCTGATAGGACCGGCTCGGAAAGAGAGTCATCCCGAGCCTGTGAAGACATACGTTCGACGGTGGACGGTTGAAAGCTCACAGAGTCTAAGCCGAAAAGCCGTTGAGACGTCATCTTCGATGTCAAGAGAAAAGTCGGGAGAGCACGTTTACGATTCAAGAGAGAGAGAAATGCGAAAGCTGCGGAAACTCACGCCCCGCAAGCAAACACAAAGCAAACCCCGTTTTCACCAACTCAACCCTGATGAAGACCGTAAGAGTTCGGTCTTTTATCTTTTCGGTTTTAGGGTTGTAATAAGCAAACAAAATTTTGCGGTTTATCGTGCGCTGTACGAGCTTATAGGTGCCCGATTTATTTTCCGCGATACTGTCCAGAGTCCTTACAGAGGATCACATATTTGCAGCCAGTATGGAGGCAAGTACGGACCGTTTCCGGCTACCCGTGTTGCTTGGGGACGGTGCCTTACACGATGTCCTCTAAATCCCCCACTCTGCTAAGTATTCTCGGACCGTAGCCAGCTACCCGAGCTTCCTCACTGACAAAACAGTGATCATGTGTATGGACTAAGTAGTATTTTGAACAATATCAGTTCTTAGATTAAGTGTCATCTCTCGCTCGCGCACTCTGAGAAATGTGCGGGGATTACTCTCCCAAATCACTTGAGTCGATTTACGGCTTTTAGTCAGATAGATTTAGTAGTCCCGATTTTAGTTTTGCGATTTTTATGGTTTTTTTCAGACAACGTCTATATATTTTTTATTTAAAAACCCTAAAGCAAGCACCTAGGTTGCAAGTCCTAGAACTAGCTACGCGGCACAAGCAGATAGAGTAAAAAAAACTAAACAAGCATCTATAAAAACCGCGGAAAACCGATGAGCGATAAAAGCCGCGGTGGGTGCCCTGATCCTCGGATACACGGTATCTGACGAATCAGACCCCGAAGAAAATGGGGGGGGGGTTTGTTTATTGTCTATTACAACTCTCTCCCTTTCTCTCTCTTTTACAAACAAAAGGATACTAACTACTTCGCTCCTCTGCAGTCGACTCGTGAAGAAGAAGCCGACCTCTGCTCTTTCAACTGGCTCGGCTTCCTAAGAAGCCGGTTGATCCTGCAGGCCCTACAAAGAATGTTAGCAAAGAAAAGCCGATCGAGAAAGCCGAGAAAACCGTAAGAAAACAAAAGAGAAACTCGAAGAAAAAGCCGTACGAAAAACCGTACGAGAAACGAAACAAAGATAAGAGAAAAAAATAAAACCACGAAAATGAAAAATCAAAGGAATCTAACGCCTCCCCGGCAACGGCGCCATTTTGATAAGGCTAAAAAGAATCGTGTTTTGCGGCTTTCTTTTATTTGATGAAGAAAGTGGTCCATTGTAGCCGATAGCCGCGAAACAAAATTTTCGGTTTCTTAAACCTATCAAACAATTACGGTTTTTCTTCAGAAAACCGTTCACTAAATATTTAACCAAGAAAGTGTTCCTGGGTCGAACTCAAGGAGGCAGAATAAATTCCCTAGATTCTTCTCTTCGTAATCTTATTTTAATTCTTCTCTTAGTCAAAGCACTTTTTTTATTGATTTTTATTTTTATTATTTTTATTTTGATTTTATTATTTTTAATTTTTTATTTAATTTTCAAAAAGGGATATTTTTCAAAAGATTTACTTATTATATAATAGGTGGAGATAATATAGGTGATACTATATAATAGGGTGAACAGGGTTCGAGCCGCGAACTCGAACTACACAAGAAAACAAAGCAAAACGAAGCAGCTTTCGATAAAATCAAAACACGTAGAAAACTCCATCAAAAAGCCGCGAAAACTTTATACTAAGTAGTTGGGGTAGTTGTGTAACTACCCTCAAGAAATTGTCGAAATCCGAGGTCACAAGAACAAGAAACAACCCCTATAGCCCAGGGGCATAAGCGCAAGAAAAATTATAAAAAATGTTTGCAAAAAGGTCCTGGAGGACTGTTCTGAAAGGAAAATACAAGAAACTTTACATTTAGGTCCCTACGGAGGGACCTAAACGCAATTATTTAAATGTCTGGAGGCGGGATGAAGTTCTGGATATTTGGCTGGGTTTAAGTTGCAATTTCTCTACCGGTTCGTTTTTGACGGCCAAGATTAGAACTTAAGTGCGCGATCTGACCGTCCTCTGTTAGCCACGTGTCGCAAGACTGTGCGTCGGCTGTTCTTGAAGTTGTTGAGCAGCTGACGGCGGTCCTTTCTTCTCCGATTTATTCCAGCCGGCCGGCGATGGTTCGGACGCTCCGGCAGGGCCAGAGGGGTGGCTCCTCCACCCCTCGAGCTCGCCTGGTAGAGTGGCGGCTGAGGGTGCTCCAGTCGGCGGTGGCGTCTTGATGAAGATGGGGATTCAGTACTTCGGGAGATGGATCAGTTCTGGTGGGCCATATTTAGAATTGAAATTGGCTAGCCGATGGATGATCTCCAGGTCTTGGCGTCGTCTCGCGATGAAGATGGATCTGCAAACAAGAGATGTATGTGCTCGACTCTTGTCGAATCGGCCAGAGATTTCAAATCACAAGCTCCAAAGTTTAAAGAAAATCATAGATTTCCAGCCAAACAACAGAATGCATGAAGAAGATGATGGTTTGATGATTGATTTGAAGCGAAGTTGAAGCGAATCGAGAGGTGTTTCGAAGATGCGTTAAAGGTGGATGATTAACCGTTCTAAAAGCGTATTTAGCCACGCTAATCGTGGCTCGTAGATCGAGAAACAAAACCGCGAAAATGACTGAAAAAGTCTGTGGAATGTCAAGGTGTAGTACCTGGACGACGAGCTCGACGGCGACTTCAACCGGAGGCTGGACGCTGCGATGGCGGCGCTGCAAGGCCGAAGCTACGCCTTGGAACCTCCTCCTTCAACTCCTCTTCCTCGCGGGTCCTTCCTTGATGCTGTCACCACCGTGGATTGGCCGGAGTCGGGCTAGGAAGATGGGGAGTTGGTGCACCTGGAGCTGGGCTCTGGGGTGGTTAGGAAAGTTAGTTGTAATGGCGGACCTTGGAGGCCTTATATAGGAGAGAAACTTGGGCTCCAAGTCGAGATGAAGGGCTGGATGATGAGGAAGGTAGTTGGGGGAAGAAGTTGGACAGATTAGATCGGTTGGAAGTCTCTAGAATCGCGTGGGATAATTGGTTGAAGTAGGCCAGTCGAACAGCTTGGGTGAACAGCTTCTTGGAGAAGAAGACTCCAGGTGCTGACACGTGTCAGCACCTGATTTGTCCCAGAGCTTTAAATTGCTTATAAATTTAATTATAAATTAGTAAATTACGTTATTTTTAAATAGGTATAAATACAAGAAAGTTAAATAAATTAATTTTCTAAATTATGGTATAAATACTTTTAATAAATAGTAATTATTATGTAAAATATAAATTTTATATTAATAAATATGTATTTATAAATAGGTTTTAGATTTTTAATTTAATAAATAATTAAGTAAAAATTAATTTTATATTTTCTTAACTATTAGGGTATTAAATAAGACTTGTACGAATTTTTTTTATAGATTTTTATGAATTAATTTATATATTTTAATAAATAGGGTTAGTATCTTTATAGGTCATTTATACTATATTTTAGGGTTTTTGATTTTATTAAAATAATAAATAGTCTTCAAAAATTATGAAATAAATTATAGCAAAACTACGAGATCATGAAATAAATTAAAAATTATAAAATTAAGAGAATGATAAATAATGTGTGTTACATAAAATAAATAGCCCAGAAACCCTTTTGTCTTTTGGTCCCAAAACCGACTTTTTGCAAACGGACTCCAAATTCAATGAAACTACCTTTATTAATTAGAGAATATTATTTTATGAACTTTAAAGGTGAGTAGAATGAAATTGGAGTTCGTATGAGGAAGTTATGATGCTCGGAAGTTGAGATTTTGACAATTTGCAGGCTGGGTTTCTTGACATATATACAGGTTAATTTTTTAACTTATTTTTATATTTTTATATATATTTTTAGGAATAATTAGGAGAAGAGTTTAGTGAAAAATATGTTCATATGAAATAATTAAAATTCTTTGAAGTTTTGTATTTATTTTATAAATAATGAAGGGTGTATTTGTGTGTGTTAAATTATTTTTCTTTGGTTTTCTTTCCTTATCTCCCCCTACTTATTGGTTTGTCGACCAATCCATGCTGACTTGGTCTCGGAGGTTAGGTTATAAATATATCTTACAACTATATTTATATTTAAGTCATATTGCATATATATACATATATTCGATCTGCCTTTTTCTTTATTTTCTGGTTCTTTATTTATTTACATGATTTTAGTGGTTAAAAGTGAATATTTACACATGAATGGTGTTTTGTTAAAAAATGAGAATTAATGAATATTTACATGTATTTGTTAAGGGTTTTAAGACAAAATGCGACAGAAAAGTTAATGAATCATGGATTCATCAGTAAACCCAGTACATTCTTTCACTCGGAATTCCTTTATGTACAATCTGCTATACTTAGTATTATTTGATCCTAAGTATAGGGGGAAACACCGAGCTCTCTTTATTCTATTCTTTGATTCGTCGTTGTAGTATACCATTCTTTTTCACTTCCCTATACAAAGCACGAGTTGTCTTCTTCATTGCTCTCGATACACTCTGAGGACATCGTTTGAGCTAAGTATAGGGGGTGTCGTATATATTTCATATATACCTTAGCCATAAGTCGTACTTTGTGTGAGTGTGATAATAAATAAAATGGCTTAAATCCTTTATCTAAAAAAACCATAAAAATTTAAAATATAGCTATTTGTAAAAATTATTTTTGTACAAATGTTTGTAAAAATGATTTGTGTAAAGAGTTTGTAAATAGTTTGATATAAAAATTATATATATATATAGTACAAAATTTTTGTAAAATGTTTGAAAAACAAAAGTTCGCAAAAATCCTTGTCTAAATGTGTGTAAATATTTTGCAAAACTTCTTCATTCATGCATTCGTTTATTCAAACATTTTTAAAAAATTTGCACATTTTCAAAAATTTGCATAAAATGGTTTTTGTATATATTTATATAGTTTTTCTGAATCGTAGTTGACATTTAAAATAGCTTGGAATTAAATTGGAAAATGGAGCTTGGTTAAGACCTTAATCGACCTAATTCTTAGAGGAACCTTATGGGGCTTAGGGTTAAAACTTTTCAAGTCCATTTGGGACTTAATTCTTTGAGTCCACTTGGTTATGATCATATGTCATCTTGATGAGCCTAAGTAGAACACTAAACAACGCACACATGACTAAGAGACAATGGCTTTACTTGCACCAGCACCTTACACATAGCTCTCTACGATGAGGTGGTGAGGAGGCAATATTCTTTGGCTCAGGGTAGCATATGAGGGTAGTACTTCTAGGAGGAACCTCTTTTCTTCTTTTAGTGAAGGAAGTGTGTCTCAACTTGTTATGGCGGTGTTGAGGTCTAAAGGTAAGAGTTGTGGGTTGCAATAAAGCTTCAAAAGAGGGATAGTCAATTGGCTCAAGAGGAAAAACTCCTTATGTATATGAGTTGCACCATGTAAATATGTTTTACATATGCACATAGAAAAAAAATGTGCAAAGAAAGAAAACCCCAAAAGTGGTGGGTCTAATTGAAAATAAAATACCCACCCGAGTGTATATAGTCAAATAAAGAAAAGCCTATGTTACCCGTTCTCTTCTCATGAAGCTTGCAGCGGGAAACTTAACGACACTGGTTGGGCTCCCAAGGATACATGGCTACACTGGTCATGGTCCATTCTCTTCTTCCGCGTCTTCTTGAGCCGGTTGAACTTGAACTTAGCAGGGAATACCTCGCTCCTCGAGGAAAGAGATGCAGGACTAGGGCATTAGAGTTACCTTGTTGAGGGGGGTTGTCACTTTGCCATTTCGTAGTTGAGGAGCTACGTATCACTTACATAGTACAAGAAAAGATTTATGGTCATTAGAGTTTGTGTATGTAGACTTGTTCTAATTTGGATTGTTGAGGAGTCTTGACCATATGTTGGTGGAACATAGAGGTTGTTGACTTTTAAACCTAAGTCCAAATAAGGTTCCGACACACTAATAATCCAATGGTCAGACTGAGCTCCATACTTCAATTTAATGAAGACAAGTTTAATAATCAACCTTGATTCTTCTTCTTTTTCTTTTATTTTCTTTTCACTTCTTTTCAAATAAGGGTTTGTTATGGGACTAGCAAAAGTAAAGTATAGGGGGTGATGAATCCTCATTCAACACTCTTTATTCTTTTATTTTAGCTAATTATCTTGGCAAAGCATCATGCACATAGTTGTAAATACAATAAATTAGCAATAAGCATGCATTCGTTAATAAACCATAATTAGCACGTATTTCTGCAAAAATAAAAAAATGAAGAATAAAAGAAAAAGAAAGAAATATTTAGAGTAAATATTGAGTGACCTAAACCCAAGAGAGGGCCAAGAATTGGCCTGATCGTCTAATAAAATAAATAGAGAGAGATAGGACCACTACCTTGTACATATTTATCACCCATGTATATACAATTTATTTCTATAAAAATAAAAATAAGAAGTTGTTCCTATTTCCTTGTATATGCTTATAAAAATATAACAAAAATTAGAAAAATAAAAAAAAAATAAAATAAAATAAAATTCTCCATCAGCTAGTACATAATACATGTAAATATGTATCTTCCCCTATTGAATTTATACTTGTAAATAAATAATCAAAATAAATCAATAATAATTTTATACTCCAAAAATAACATTGTAAATAAATAAAATATAAAATTGCGTTATTTGTGTAGTAATAAGAAATTAAAAATAATTGTACAAAAGACATAGGTATTTTATACCTTAATATAATATAATATACTGTATATACCATAATTTATTTTTAAAAAAAATTAATAAAAATCACTGAAAAATAGTATGAAAAATAACAAATATTTTTCATTTTGTAAACTTTGAATTTAAAATCATTTGCAAATTTTAATTGAATTTTCAATTACTTTTGTATATCTTTTTTTATTAGTCCACGGGGGAATGTTGACTCGGATCAACCCCCTCTTCCAGGCCTTGACCTGACCCGAACATTCCACCGTACCCAATTCATCAAATTATCTTGGTTGGATCATGCATCCTCCTGCTCTGATCATCCACACATGCCTTCCCCATGGATCAAGGATCCACGCAGATCCCTAGGGAAGCTCAGACCTCTCTCGGATTGCGTGCCCTATCCCGACTTCCCCGACCACCTGTGATGTCCTATAAAAGCTTCCATCGCCTCCCCTGCTCACCAGCTCATACCGCACCCCTTTCCGGTATCCTAGACACCTCTTCCTTGGGGACAACAATCGGAAGCCACCTTTCATCATTGGAGAGGTGTTGTGTATCCGTACCTCACCTATCCTAGCCGGAGCACTGCCGCGAAGAGCCTCCTCCGCCAGCCGCAGCGAAGTCGAGGCAAAGACCCCGTCGTCTAAATTCCCTGGAGCTCAGGATCATGTTAGGACCCTCAGGTAATCATTCCATCGTTCCTGGATCTCTTGTTTCTTCAATCCATCGTTTATCGTCCACCGCACCTCCGCCAGCTCCGACCAGTCGGTCGGAGCCTCGTCACCTTCATCCACCCTTTTTCGATCGACGCATCAGCTCACTCTCCATCTTCCCTCGTCGTCTGGTCACCTTGGTCTTGGCTCGGATTGCAAAGATTAGGTCATCGATCTCATCTATCGCCCTCGCCATAGACCCACCTCCCATTCATCACCGCTTTTCTCTATTCTAGGCCCAATAACCCCGATCGGAGCCTTGTCCCAAGTCCAAGCTTTCTTTTGCAGGCCTTACACGTGTAGAGACACCCCAGTTCCCCTTCGACTAAGCTCGTTGGAGCTTTCCCAGGTCTTAGTCGAAGCCACGATCATCTGACTGTCAGCGACTCCATCCGAGTCGATCACTAGATGCGGAAGGGCCTCACTATTTTTTTGGTGTCGGTCGATCATTCATTGGAGCTTCGAATCCTCATCGGTGCTCCGACGAAGCTCTTCCAGGTGTTGTTCTTGCAGAGCCTTCCTCTCTCGTTGGATTGCCCCCCTCGTCCAGATGCCATCTCAGCCATCCATTCACATCAAGTATCAGATCGTTAGATGTCAGATCGAACGGTCCCTTATCAGCCAGATCTCTGACACCCAGACAGCCGTTGGATCTGACACCTGACCATTCCAGAGCCGACCGTTCACACCCAATCAGAGGATGACACCTGGCACCCCACGCGCATCTCACGTGTCTGCATGGGTAATTTTCTCATTCTACCCTGCCTTTATTTTAGCTTGTCTTTTAGTCTGTAAAATAAAGTATACAGTTGAACATTTTGCACTTAGATACCTGCAGTTTTTATATTTCCATTTTAGTCCTGTCTGTGTGGACCGACGTACGTTGTCACGTGTTTTCCTAAGATATTTGCATATTGTGCTCTGAATTTCTTGATTGTTACTGATTGCATATTAAGTTTCATTATTTGCAAAAATACCCATGTACGTGTGGATTTGTGACTGTGCGGATTTTGATGGGAAAATTGCAGAACGAACCATAAGCTTTTTGTGTGCGTTATTATTTGGTCCCAGAACCTAGTTTCTTTGCATTCTGGTCCTAGTGTGATGTATCTATTGTTTTTTATTTAATAAATAGCAAAATTTGTCCAAAAATCGTGAAATTTTGATTTGTGGCTACTGCCATTGTGTAGGAATTATAGTGAATTTTCTTTTATGTTTTGATTTCATTTGTTCTTTTTAAAAATTGATAAACACTAAAACAGTCCATGTATACTTTTTTAAGTCAACTAAAATTATTAAAATGTCTTGAAAAAATCTAAAAAAATCGTGATTGAGTGTATTGTTGTGTTTAAGTTCCTACCCAATTTTTGTTTTATCCTCATTTATAAAACTCGTAAAAATTGAAATAGAGTAAAAAAACTTCTAAAAATTATCAAAAATTCATAAAAAAAGAAAAAAATGTGTTTTCTTCTTCTATAGGTAGATTTTATTTTGTATTTTCCCATAAAAATACTGCTTAAATTTTATAGGCTTTTTAATTAATTTTACTTTGCCTTTAGATTCTTGTTATACATTTGTTCTTGTTTTTGGTTGTATTTGATTTTTAGAAAATTATTTAAAAATCAGAAAAACTGCATAAAATTCACAAAAACACTTGAATATTTTAAAAACCAAAAAACATTTTTGTTTTGAATTTTTGAGTATTTTTTGTCCTTTAATAATTACTTGAAGGTGATTTTTGGCTTTCCCTTTATTCCTTTCCTTATTAATAAAATCATAAAAAAATTTGAAAAATTAAAAACCACAAATTCTCTTTCTTTCCTTGGTTTCTCGACTATTACGTAGGTTGTCCATCTTGTGCTCCTTGTGATCGACCTTGTAGCTATACCTAGTAAATAAACTAGCGAGATCGCTTGCCACAATTTCATTGTTTTATTTCTTCCTTTGGTCTTCTGAGTTTTCCATTGAGCCCAGTTTGGGTGATTGAGATCATAACAACCTTTGATATCACTTAAACTTAGTCGCTCGGGCCACTAATCAATTGTAAAAACCAATGGTACCTAGCCTTAAATGGAATTATCTATCCCCATGAGAACGAGCTATCAATAGAGCCGACTCTTTTATAGTTCAGCGCTTTGCATGGGAAAACTGAAAAAAATCACACACATGGATTTGTCATTTCAATGTAGCAAAAGTATAAGTCCAAGTGCATGGCCTTGACCTGACTATGAATAGAACTGGACGATTGGATTATGCAACCTAAGGGTTGTGGTGTCATGCATTCTAACTTTAGTGCGGTTCCGAACATACCAATAATCAATAGGTCCACTCTTCGCTCCAAACATTGATTCTTATAAGACACTTCCAAAAGTCAAAAAAATATTCCAAGTTCGTTCTTTTTCATTTCTTTAATTTCTTTTATGCACTTATACCCATAATTGTTCGCCAGGGACTAGCATAGGAAAGTATAAGGGTATGATGAATCTCAACTTCATCACATTTATTCATTCATTTGGTCAATAACGCTAGTGAAAGTCATGTATATGGCATTATCTTGAATGAAATAATCTCTATTATTTACACAATAAATTATTTAAAATACTTCATTTAAAGCCAAATAAAATAATAATGAAAATAAAATAAAAAGAATGAAATGCCATAGGTATTTAATGACCATAAACCCGGAGACCTATGCATCATGATGACCGGGACGACATGGAATAATGTACTGGGAGATAAGGGCAAAAAATAAAATAAAAACCCTAATTCTTAATTCTTTAATAATTCAATTTAGCACCTATTTTATTCTTTATTATTTATATTTCAAATAAAAAATCTTTGTGTATGAAAGTTGTAGGTAAATATATAGAAAAATACAAAATGTATTTCATATAACATTAATGCAGTGTGCCCTAGACAGTATCAATGAAAAGCCAAAAACAAAATTCACGATCTTGTATATTATCCATATTTTTATCAAAATTGACCAAACTCATCTTTAATTGTATATAAAATATAATTATCTATTTAATGAATGTGATTTCATTCAATTTCGAGTTAAGATTTAAAAGTTGGGTTTTGGAACCTACTGTGTAATTTCAATGAATAAAATAATCATTCTTTATTCTATACGTTTCTTAGTAATTAATATTTTATAATTTTATAAATAATACACAAAATATATATACATAATCAAAATAAAAGGAAACAACTAAAAACACAATAAAATAAATAAGTATACTAAAATACATAATGAAATATACATACATATACATATAAAAGATACACATATTTATTTAAGTGTACATATAAATTAAAAAAATATAATAAAATATATTTAATTGTATTTAAATACGCTATAAATATATAAAATATGTATATATAGTAATAAAAATATTAAATAGTAAACAAAAGTAAAATACATACTATATGAAAATATATCTATATTTGTACCAAGATAAATTAACATAGAATAATTCTACTTGAAAAAATAAATAAAATCATATTAGAGTACTACATAAAATAGGAAATATTTTTATTGTTTTATTAAAAAATAATACTGTAATTTTTATTTCCTTTATATATATTTTACATTTTATTTTCTATTTTGTCTCGTAGCGAGTGGCATGGACAAATTAGGACCCAGTCTTGGTTGAACCGTGGATGAACTGAGCCCTCAAACCCGAGGCTTCTCAGACCTTGTCACTGACCAAGGTTCCTCAAAATTCCTCAGCTGAACCTTTATTTAGTTTGCTTTGATTCCTTCTTGACTTTTAACCCTAGATTTATGTTGTTTCATGCAATATCGATTCCTCGGTAATTGGTCGTCTAAGTTAAGCAACACTCCAGATTAAACACACACATGTGCACACACTCCTCCATCACCTCCTTTCAATTTTTGATCCCCCTTTGGCCGAAATCCCCCGACCTCTTCGTACCTGCATTCCCTGTTGACAATAGGAAGCCATGATAACTCCTAGATTTATCATCATTAATTAATTAAATTATTACTCTTTCTTAAGAAAATCAATGAAATAATCCAACACTTAACATTAATTACATATGTATGTCTTGTAAATAATTAACCCTAATTATACCATATTATATAACATATTATTGTGGTATTATTTTATGTCTTTCTTTATAATTAAAAATGAAAAAAAAACTTTGAATAATATTGTGCACAACTAATTTAACATAAAATATAAAAAAAGGATAAAAATGACAAAAGAAAATAAGTTGTTTTTATTGTTTTTAACACTAGTTTAATTATTTTGTTCATATAAATGACATTATTTCTCTTTGACTTCTACATTATAGATGTAGATCTCATTTTGATCTACGATTTTTATGTTTATCAATTTCTTAGCTCATTTTGTAACTAATTATTTTATATTTTACCTAATTTTCTTATTTTTAGAATTTTGCGATTGGGCCACGTGGCCCAATCGGCTTCCTCCACACCATCGGTCTTAACTTTAATTCTGTTTCTATTCTTGGTTGTTGGATCCTCTTCAATCGTCTTGATCCAAGGGTTGATAGGCACCTTATCTTTAGACGTTTGATCGTTGATCAGATTTCATGTACTCATTTCTTCTACCCTTCTTCATAAATCATTTGATCAGATAATCCCAAGATCGTTGGATTTTGTCAATCTTTAGACGCTCCTTCAAGGGTCGTGTTGCTTTCTGCCAGCACAACTTCCACCCATTTCCCAGTCCAGCAGTGACAACATCATGCCCAACTTCCACCACAAATTTCCTTTCATAACCACTTCCTTTAAAGATAACATTTAAACCAAATCTGAACCTATTCCTTTGCAAGTTAGTGGTCTTTGGAACCACCACCCTGGATTCAACAACTTGCAACCCATAATCACAAAAAACATCCGTCCACTTATGATTACAAAATTTGCCATTCTGAGCGCCAACTCCGAGCCTCCTACTCCCATTCTATAACAAAGAACGATACGAAGGACGTTCTACGGTGGAGCTCAATGCTGGTGAGATCCATGGTGTGTTTCTCGTGTTTCATTTGCTTTCCTAACGTTGCTTAAGCTTCAAGGTCTTCCCACCTTATGATGTGAAGACTTAAGACACTCTTAAACGATTCTTGTGGACCAATTTTATAATTAAAATTATCTCCCACTCTCAAGTCCATTCTACGTAAGTTCTCGATATATGTACTTCTGTCATTTTCAATGATTTATTCCTTGTATGTTCATTGAATACTCATTGTTCTGAAAACATGTGAACCTTTGCCTTTCATCATTCATCCATGCATTTTGCCTTCGGAAACCAATCCGCTTCTCGATGAGTGTCACCACTTCGATTCATTTCTTCCTCTTAAACAGAGGAACAAAACCATCAGGGTTCATTTCATTCATCACATAGAACCCCCATCTCATTTTCTCAGCATCCCCTTCGATTTGTTGCACATGGCATTATCTTTTGCTAACACCTATAGGACGTGGAATCACTTCATTGGTTGCAAAATCGAGGATTCTCTGGTATGTACTTTCTTCTTTGACATATCTCTATCATCGTGATCTTCCAGTGATTGCAAGTTATTAGCTTCTACTCTGGCATCTTTGCAAGAGCACCACGATTCTCCCACGAACTCCACGACGAGAGGAGAAGAATGGAGGATAGTATACATCTTCGCCGGAGAACAAGCTTCTCTGCTACACGTGAAGAATGAAAAAGACTAACCGAGTAGTAGATACCATTGGATCTTCCTGATTTGGGAAAGATCATATGGTCCAGAACATGCCACGTCTTCACCGAGCCTATGTTCATAGGAGTGGTTCACACCTGAGGCTCAGATGGCTCGAGCCAACCTTCGAAGCATGTCAGTACGTTACGTGTTCTAAGACACTTCTTGAACCTCTAGTGGAGTGCTTGTGGGTTAATTGCAATGAAGCCCATGCAATGAAGATAAGTCCCTGCATAATTGGTAAAATTACGTATTACACCTGTGGGTTTTTGTATTTTCACTTTAGTTATTTTTAAACTTTTCTGTACTAAAAATAACTAATTTTCTCACAGTTATTCCCCTGCTTTGTATTGACAAAATCTTATGATCAATAACTCGAATTATAATGAATTCGATGTCATTAGAGAGCTTGTTTCATCCTTGTTAATCTCGTGCATTTAAATAATACTTATTACCTTTTTTCACGAAATTGAATTTTGAAGAATTTGCTTAAATATTCAGCCTTCATATTGAACTAATTTAAGTTAGTCATTGGAAGAGTTGGTTATGATTGACATTGATTTTTTTATTAATATATTTAATTACAAATAAAAAGCATTTATTTACTTAGTCCAAGAAAATACTTTTATGTTATGCGTTTTTGTTTTAAAATGCATGATTGTTTGTCATATTAAATAAGTGTATACTAAAATGGTTTGAAAGATATTGTATTGATATTTGTGTGTACTCCCATAGAGTTTAATTGAAGATTTAGGAATAAATTTTTTAATTAATTAGCATGAAATATGGTTAAATAATTACTTGTGGTCCTATTTTTGGCCCAGGGCTTCTCGAGCTATAAATTGAAAATTGAGTCCACTTTGTGGATAATTTCGACATGGTTATGTTGATTGCGACTTGGCATGTGCTACAACGAGTACATGTTGTCTTAAACAATTTGTCATTCATCAGACGGTGTCGTTGTTGAGGACACGAGACATTATTTGATTATATTTAGTGTGGATTTTTTATTCATGTGATTTTTTGAGTTTCATAGTAAAATCTCTTTATTGTTTTGTTGAATGATTTTTCTATGTATTTTTCTATTGTTTTAAGTTATTTGTCTTGCTTAAGTTATTCTAAGTAGATATTTGGCAAATTCTATTATGTTATGGTTGGCATCGTGGAGCTGACGACACTCAGAAGATCGCGAAGGCTAGGAGCATGAAATTTCAACTTAAGAGATCGAGAAATGTCTTGTATTCAGAAGAAATATTAGTTGATTAAATATCTATTTTTGTTAGGTACTTTATTATGTAGTATTTGTGAAATTTCTAAGTAATTGTGTTGAATTAATCAACCAATTTACAGTGGTTTTCGATTGTGATTTCTCATGTGTAAAAAAGATCTTATTTATTTTACTTTTGGTGTGATAGTGTTGAGAGTGGTTCTCAACTTATATGGTGATTTTGGTTAAGGCACTGCACTAAATAGGCATGTCTTAGGTCATTTATTGCTTGATCTACTTCGTAACTTAGGAAATACCACTAAATCCCATAAGCTTCAGAATTACAAATCTTAGGAGATCCATGAGACGCATGTAAACTACTTTCTACCTAGCCAAATTTAATTGAATTCTTCATTGCTTATAAAACACTTGTGTAGGTGTGGTTTTCCTAAACTTGCATCATGTAGTATTTGTTAACAATGTGAGCCCGGGGCAAACCATTCCCATAATAAATGTTATTGTAATAAATGATTTATCAATCAAAGTTATTGGTTATTTTTCGCTCTCTTTCTGAGATTGATAGAATGAATGCACTATAAGGTCCCTCTGTACAATAAGGGTTATGTACCATGGCCAACTTGATAATCATATAGTTGTTGATTCATTGATTGAATCATAGAGGTTGATGCTTGGATGAATATCTAAGGAGTTAGATAGATTACTCATCAAGCATCATCAAATGATTAATAAGTGATGATCTGCATCCTGAGTTGGAGATGGCAATCCTTTCTCATCTGCCTGATATCTGACTGACCTCTTGATGCAGGCCCTCTGCATGTTAATAGTTATTCGGAGGTGTCATATTAGTTGAGTTAATGAGTTGACTTAACAAGATCGAGATAACCAAAGACCTATGTTGAATACTGTCACAGCATAGGCATGCATCCTATGACCGGAGACATATGTGTTGCTATATGTCTGAGTGTATAAATTTGGCAGAACAATAGGTTGATGACCTAACCAAGGTCTATACACCGGCGAGCTGGTGTGCATGTAAGGACATATGAGTAAAACGATCTCTCAAAGGGATCATACAGGTTCACTTATGACCCGGAGGACACGAGATCACTCATGAGGTATTGGGACTGATCAAATTCCATGCATGGTCATCATGCTTTGGAACCATGACATGAATTTGAAGGTATGATATATGCTATGGGGAAGCATATGATCTATACCAATTCCCAAATGACCAAGATTGAGAAACTTAGTGATCAAACCTTGAAGATTATAGTGTAAAATTGATCTATATCCTCAAGATCATCATAGGTCTTCCAGTATGGAGGACGTACAGGTGTTGGGAATACCTGAGGGTGACGTGATCATAAACGATTGTATAACAATGACGCTTCCATTCTGAGGGAGTGATGAAACAGGTTTGGATTTTAGTGACTCCTCTTAGTGGAGAAGTGACCTAATCTTAGTCTTGATCTGAATGAGATTCAAATAGAATGAGAAGATTAGGTTTGTGATCTTGATTTAATTAAGCATCTACGAGAGGTCCATGAGATCTGGATTTGAGATATGATCTCAATATCCAAGTCACTATACGTGCAACAATACAATCACCATGTCCTTATCCCGAAGTATTTGCGGAGAAATCGCATTATTCTTGAAAGGGTTCAAGAATAATTCCATAGATCTAAGCATTTAAGAATTGATGATTAAATGTGATTTAATCATCTTGATGTGTGTGTGGAAATTATCCAATAAAATTAAATGTGATTTAATTATTGCGGATAAGAATAATGTGGACAGCAATATCCAATTATTCATAATATATTATAAATGCAATTTATAATGTATTAGAGAGAGCTAACTATGATTTATATTTGTTGATTAATTCTTAATGTGTATTGGACATACATTGTGTGATTAATTGAAATGTAAATTATATTTTGTTTTGGGTTGTGAATGTGAATCACAAATTTCCAAAGGCAAGATTGCAATATTCTTAAAATTAATTATGAATTAATTTTGAAGAATAAATCACAACAAATGTTGTTGGATTAAATAAAGGAGATTTCCATGGAGATATGCAATCTCATGAAATCTCATGCAATCAAGTGGACGGCCACCATAACCAATATGGAAATTGGTAGTAGTCCACCATGATCCAAAGAGAGGCAATCTCCATGTTGGTAATCTCCCTTTATTTGATTGGTTTAATTTAGGAATGATTTATATTTAATTTGTCAAATATATTGATCTAAATTAAATTAATAGTTGTTGGTTTTTACCAACAACAATCTTGACCATTGGATTAAACATAAATCAATCTCATCCGTTGATTTTTTGTACCCCATGGATTGAGATCCATGGATCCCAAAATCCTATAAATAGAGATACATACCATGATCTCTAATGCTATGCTTTTTAAGCACATCTCTCTCTCTCTCTCTTTCATTCTACATGTCAACCCTCTCCCTCTCTCCTTGGTGGCAGTCCACCATACCGTAGAGGAGAAAGCCCTCATCGTCCTCGCCACCGCACCGTCGCTTTGACATTCTTAGATTCTCCATCTTCTTGGAGTGCTATGCTCATGACGAAGACATTCGATCTCGTACGACGAGATTAGGAGTTCACCGTGCGTAGATCATCATGTTGGATTACGAGGATCACGCGGTTCATTCCTGTGCTCACAGGCATCCTCTCTAATGATCGGACTTGAGACAGGAGGTATTTCTTTATACTTGATGTGTTTCTAGATGAAACGATCCGAGAATTGTTCTTGGATCATGTGGTTTCACCGCATGAAAATTTTTCAAATTCCGCTGCATTGAACAATAGTACGACTAGTCGTTCTACATCGTATTCGATACGATACTCACGCTTACGTGATGCGGTTGAGGATAATATCATATCCTTCAAGTGGTATCAGAGCCTTAGGTCGAAGGTTTTGGATACGATCTTCAAACCTAGGATGACTTGGGTTCGTTAAGGTCGCGAATATTTTTGTAGCATTTGATTTTCGCACATCTGTCTAGTGAATAAATTCGGCCCTATCTAAATTGTTTAAACACGAATTAATCACTTTTATTTTGTTCCCCATTAAATAAGGAAACCATAGGATCTGAGTTTACTTAATTTGGATTTCGTTTGCTCGAGATATGGTTGTTTTAATGAATATGTATTCACTGTTGCGGGAACTGCGAATCTTAACATGATTAATAAGTTAATTACTGTTTTGATACACCTCGAAATGCGTGAAATATCACTTATGTTCTATCCCGCATCAAAGTATAAATCTTTAAAAATTGATTTTGTCTAATTTGGATTTAAATTGGTTGAGATATGTTAGTTTTAGTGAGAAGGGGTCACTGCTGAAATTACAGTCAGGGTCACTGCTGAAATTACAATCCTAATCAAGAATCATGTGATTGTCAATTAGTGAAATTAATTGTTAATTTCATGAAATAATTATGGAAAATATTTGATAAATATCGAATGATGATCCTTAATTGACATGGCCTCAACCAATAAATTGATTAGATTTGATCTTGATCTTAACTGGAAACACAATCATCAAACTTCATGCTTGAATAGGATTGGGAATTTGTGTAGCAAATTTCCTTATAATAAAAAATGTTTTGATTATTACTATATGGTATAATTTCGGTTGAAAAAACGATGATCATCTCAAATACAAATTGATATATCTGGCATTATGCTTTCCTGAGGTGGATATGATGTCTAGTCAGAAAGCATTGGGGTAGCGGGTTGCACCGGGTGGGGTCCGTCCCACTTTCGTCGGTACTGATCATGACAGTGGCTAGGGACTCGATAATGCCGTAGAAATCAAGATGTATTTTTCTTATTATTGAAATTTGAATTAATACGTACTTTGAGATAATACCATATATGTATTCAAGTAAAAATAATTAAGTTTGTTGATTGAATTGGATTAAAAATTAATATAATGTTATTAAGTTAATTACATCCAATTAAAAACACTTTTTCATGAAAAGATGTGTATTTCCCTTGGAAGAGTTAAATATATTAATATGATTCATAATATTTAATTAAAATTTGAATATGAGGTGAAGGATCACATAAGTGACATCCATGATGTCTCATCAAGGTGAAAAGTTCCATCATCAGGGATTGCATGTGGGATATGCCTGTCTGAAGTGACAACTCCAGTATTCAAGCGCATCTGGATCGAGCTCTTTGCTTCTCGAAAGAGTAAGCTGTATGCGTAGTGACCCCAATATCGGATCCTCATATTATTGGGGCGATATTGGATTACGCATAGCGAGTACTATTCTTGTTGATGGTTGGTTCAATTAACAACAGGTCAACATCGCCTTAGGGGTGGTGGGCCCGGGTGTTAAAGATCTAATTGGGAAATGCAAGTTGGACTTGCAAGGCGGAATGTATTCCCGTTTCTCTTTATTGGAATCGCCGATTCTCATATTATTGAGATGTGACAAAGATAAAGAGGAGATCCCAGTTCTTGCTAGAGATATAGCGGTAAGTATATCTCTTGCTTTGAAAGTGATTAAGGGAATGAACTTTCAATGTTGACAATGCAAAAATAATTTGATTTAAAATTCCTTAATCAAATATCATAAATTTGAATATATGATTATATATTCTAATATAGTGCATTCTCAATTTCAGAAAATGAAGTCCATGAACCCCCTAAGCAGGTTTCTGGAGGTCAACCAGTTGACCGGTCCAAATTACTCGGATTAGATCCGTAATTTGGAGCTTGTTCTCTCGGTTGAGCGCATAAGTTATGTACTCATAGAAGACATGCATGAAAACCCTAAATCGAAGGAAGAAAAGGCATACAATGACAAGTATGATGAGGATCATATCTTGACTATATGTTATATCGTAGGTTCTCTCTCCAATGTTCTTCAGAAGCAACATGTGGAGATGAGCACATGCCAGGAAATAATGCAGAATATGAAAGATATGTTTGGTGACATTAACCGCCCCCAACGTTACAACATTATGAAAGAACTCGTTCCCTGCAAGATGCGGGAAGGAACTTTGGTTCCAGAATATTTACTCAAAATGTTTGGGTACTTATCTGAGCTAGAGACTCTCGGGGCAAAAATGGATGCAGACATGCAAGCTGATTTCATTCTGCTATCTTTGCCCAAGTATTTCAATAATTTTGTGGTTTTCATTCCACATGAACAACTTAGACTTGTCGAACGTTGTACATCTTGCTGCATTAAAGTATGGTTAGAGGGAAGCAAGGTTCTCGGAAGGACCTGGCCCATAAGATAAAGAAGAAGAGTCAAGGTGTTGGCTCGTCTTCCAATGCATCCACACTGATAGCTTCAAAGAAATCCGACGTCTGTCACCACTACAAGAAGCCAGGGCACTGGAGGCGTAATTGCCTGGAATACCTGAAGTCAGTAGACAAAGGTAAAGCCCCAACACGTATGAAATCTACTTTCATCATTGAAACTAGCTTTCTCGTTGGACGAGAAGGAAGTTGGTTTGTAGATTTTGGTGCTTCTGTTCATGTATGCAACTTGTTGCATTTGTTTCAGGAAACTAGAAATCTGGAAGAAGGGAAGTTAGTCATCCAGATGGGATCTGATGCGAGTGTTGCAGCAGTCGCCTTCGGGACTTGTCGACTATCATTATCTAGTGGTAGAGTCCTAATACTTAACGAGTGTCTTTATGTACCCGAAGTCAGAAGGAATTTGATATCTGTATCTAAGCTTTTTAGAAGCAGATATTCATTCCCTTTCTGTAATACATTAGTCATAAATCGTTATGATAAATATATTGCGGATGGTATTGACTTCTGGTGGACTCTATGAATTGTGCATTGATAAATGTATCATGAATGTCACCGCCACTAATAATAAAAACCCTAAACATCCTAGGAAGGATGGAAATCTTTTGAATGAGATTTGGCATCAAAGGCTCAGTCATTTATCTGTTGATAGGATCAATGGATTGATAAAGGATTGACCTTTGGATTTTCTACAGGTTCAACCTTTTCAGACTTGCAAACATTGCATTTAGGGTAAAATGACTAGGATGCCTTTCCGTAACAAGACTACAAGATGCGAAGGTATTATTGACCTAATACATACCGATGTGTGTTGTCCCTTTAGTATCGTGACTCGAAACGGATATCGATATTATTTGACGTTTATTGATGACCATTCGCGATACGGGTTTGTCTTCCTATTACGTCATAAATCCAAAACCTTTGAAAAGTTCAAAGAGTTCAAGGCTTTGGTTGAGAACCAAACGAATATGAAGATTAAACAGATTCAATCTGATTGAGGTGGCGGTACCTCTCAGATGAATTCAAGGAATATCTTAAAGAGAATGGAATTGTTTCCAAACTCACTCCTCCTGCAACTCCCCAACTTAATGGTGTTGCTGAAAGATGCAACAGGACCATCATGGATATGGTTCGTTCAATGATGAGCAGAGCACATTTACCATTTAGTTTCTAAGGATATGCAGTAGAGACTGTAATATATATCCTGAATAAGATTCCTAGCAAATATGTGACTAAGACTCCTCATGAGCTCTTGTATGGAACCAAACCTATTGTTAGACACTTATGGGTTTATGGTTGCTTGGTCCATGCGAAGAATGTGGACGCAAGTAAGCTAGAATCTCGCTCTCATGAGTGTTACTTCATTGGGTATCATAAAGATTGTATTGGATACCAGCTTTATGACCTTGAGACTCAAAAGGTTTTGTTTCTAGAGATGTGAAATTTCTGGAGAAGCATTTCCTTAAAGGTTAAGACAAGAATGAAGTAGAGGAACTCATTGAATCCCCTGAGGATTCTGAGCTTCCTGTGCCAGAAACCGAAGAGATAAATAAAGATTAAACGCACATACCTCTTCGAAGGAGTTTGAGGGTGGTTGCACCACTTGAAAGGTATGGATTCCATGTGTCAAGTAAAATTGACAATGATCCTTCTTCATTTGATGAAGCACTCACGGATCATGACATGGATAGATGGATGCTAGCAATGAAGTCAGAAATTGACTCCATGCATAAGAATGGTGTATGGACCCTAGAGGATCCACCTAAAGGGGTAAAACCCATTGGGTGTAAATGGATCTTCAAAAGAAAGAGGGTCCTGATGGGAAAGTAGAGACTTTCAAGGCACAGCTCGTAGCCAAGGGCTACACACAGAGAGAAGGCATCGACTACGATGAGACATTCTCTCCTGTGGCTATGCTTAAATCCATTAGGACATTCTTAGCTATAGTTGCATATCTTGACTACGACATCTGGCAGTTGGATGTCAAGATGGCTTTCCTCAATGGATACCTCGAGGAGGATATCTACATGGGGTAGCCCAGGGCTTCATAACTGAGGACGGTAAAGTTTGCAAGCCGAAAAAATCCATCTATGGGCTCAAGCAAGCTTCTCATGGCTGGAACATAATATTTGATGAAACCATAAAGAGTTATGATTTTGTACAAAATCCTGATGAACCTTGTGTGTACAAGAAGCTCAGTGGGAGCGCCATTGTGTTCATCATGCTTTACGTAGATGACATTCTTATCATTGGGAATGATACAAGGATGATGACCAGTGTGAAAATTTGGCTATCCCATATCTTTGAGATGAAGGATCTCGGAGAAGCCTCTTACATCTTAGGTTTGATGTTGTTCAGAAACCGAGAAAAGAGGATATTGGGATTGTCACAACATGGGTACATTAAGAAGATTCTTGAACGATTCTGTATGGATAGTTCCAAGAAAGCTTTAATTCCCTTAAGACATGGTATCCACCTATCTAAAAGGGATGTCTCCTCAAACTATTGAGGAAAAGAAAGCCATGGCTGGATGTCCTTATGCATTAGTCGTATGAAGCTTAATGTACGCCATGATGTGTACTAGGCCAGATATCTGCCATGTAGTGGGAGTGGTAAGTTGTTACCAATCTGTCTATGGAGAGCAACACTAGAATGCAGTAAAGAACATATTCAAATATCTAAGATGGACGCAAGATTACTTTTTGGTCTATGGAGATGGTGATTTCCAAGTCTTGCGATATATAGATTCTGACTTCCAATCAGATATTGATGATCGAAAGTCGACATCAGGGTTTGTATTCCTGTTGAATGGTGGTGTTGTGAGCTGGAGAAGAAAGAAGTAGGACTGCATATTCAACAACAGAAGCCGAGTACATTGCTGCATTGGATGTTGCAAAGGAGGCGGTATGGTTGCCCAAGTTCATCCTAGAGCTTGGCGTAGTTTCCTCTGATATTCCCATCACGTTATCTGCGATAACAAGAGAGACATTGCTCAAGCAAAGGAACCTAGATGGCATCAGAAGAACAAGCACGTGGAAATGAAATACCACATCATTCAGGAGATTCAAAAGCATGGTGACATAATCATCACCGAGGTCGCCTCTACCGACAACGTTGCTGATCCTCTTACCAAACCTCTGACACAGAAGGTTTTCGACCAGCATGTAATGAGTATGGGTTTAAGGATTGTTCCTAAATGATTCTGAGGGCTAGTGGGAGAATGTTAGCAATATGAGCCCGAGGCAAACCATTCTCGCAATAAATGTTATTGTAATAAATGGTTTATCAATAAAAGTTATTGATTATTTTTCACTCCCATTATGAGATTGAATGAGTGAATGCACTATAAGGTCCCTTTGTACAATAAGGGTTATGTACCATGGCCAACATGATGATCATACTGATGTTGTTTCATTGATTGAATCATAGAGGCTGATGCGTGGATGTGTATCTAAGGAGTTAGATAGAGGACTCATCAAGCATCATCAAATGATTGTTAAATGATGATCTCCAGCCTAAGTAGGAGATGGAAATCCTTTCTCATCTGGATGATATCTGACTGACCTCTTGATGCAGGTCCCTACATGGGAATAGTGATTCGGAGGTGTGAGATTAGTTGAGTCAATGAGTTGACTTAACGAGATCGAGATAACTGAAGACCTAAGTTGAATGTTCTCATAGCATAGGCATGCATCCTCTGACCAGAGACAGATGTGTTGCTATATGTCCGAGTGTGTAAATTTGGCAGACCAATAGGTTGATGACCTAACCAAGATCTATACACCGGCGAGCTGGTGTGCATGCATGGACATATGCGTAATACGATCTCTCAAAAGGGATTATACAGGTTCACTTATGAACCGGAGGACATGAACTCACTCATGAGGTATTGGGACTGATCAAATTCCATGCATGGTTGTTATGCTTTGGAAGCATGACATGAATTTGAAGGTAAGATACATGCTTTGGGAAAGCATATGATCTATACCAATTCCCAAATGACCAAGATTAAGAAACTTAGTGATCAAATCCTGAAGATGACAATGTAAAAGTGATTTATCTCTTCAGCATGATCATAGGTCTTCCAGTATGCAGGATGTACAAGTGTTGGGAATAACTGTGGGTGATGTGATCATAAATGATTGTATAACCATGACGCCTCCATTCCGAGGGAGTGATGAAACCAGTTTGGATTTTAGTGACTCCTCTTAGTAGAGAAGTGACCAAATCTTAGTCCATACATTGGACATTGATCTGAATGAGATTCAGATACAATGAAAAGATGAGGTTTACGGTCTTGATTTAATCAAGAGTCTATGAGAGGTCCATGAGATCTGGATTTGAGATGTGATCTCAATATCCAAGTCACCATACGTGGAACAATACAATCGCCCTGTCCTTCTCTCCATGTATCTGCGGAGAAATCGCATTATTCTTGAAAGGGTTCAAGAAAAATTCCATAGATCTAAGCATTAAAGAATTGATGATTAAATGTGATCTAATCATCTTGATGTTTGTGGAAATTATCCAATATAATTAAATGTGATTTAATTATTGTGGATAAGAATAATGTGGATAGCAATATCCAATTATTCATAATATATTATAAATGTGATTTACAATGTATTAGAGAGAGCTAATTATCATTTGCATTTGTTGATTAATTATTAATGTGTATTGGATACACATTATGTGATTAATTGAAAATGTATATTATATTTTGTGTTGGGTTGTGAATGTGATTCACAAATTTCCAATGGCAAGATTGCAATATTCTCAAAATTAATTATGAATTATTTTTGAAGAATAAATCAAAACAAATGTTGTTGAATTAAATAAAGATTTCCATGGAGATATGCAGTCTCATTTGATGTCATGAAATTGCTCTCACTTGCAATCAAGCGGACGGCCACCATAACCAATATGGAAATTGATGGCCATCCACCATGATCCATGGGCAGGTATTCTCCATGTTGGTAATCTCCCTTTATTTGATTGGTTTAATTTAGGATTGATTTATATTTGATTTGTCAAATATATTTGATCTAAATTAAATTAATAGTTGTTGGTTTTTACCAACAACAATCTTGACCATTGGATTAAACATAAATCAATCTCATCCTTTGACTTTTCGTATCTCATGGATTGAGATCCATGGATCCCAAAATCCTATAAATAGAGAGGCATACCATGCTCTCTAATGCTATGATTTTGAAGCACATCTCTCTCTCTTTCATTCTACACGTCAACCCTCTCCCTCTCTCCTTGGTGGCCATCCACCAAACCCTAGAGGAGAAAGCCATTGTCGCCCTCGCCACCGCACCACCGCTTCGACATTCTTCGGTTCTCCGTCTTCTTGGAGTGCTATGCTCTCGAAGAAGACGTTCGATCTCGTATGACAAGATTAGTAGTTCACCGTGCTTGGATCATCGTGTTGGATTGCGAGGATCATGCGGTTCATCCCTGCGCTCGCAAGCATCCTCTCCGACAATCGAACTTGAGACAAGAGGTATCTTTTCGTAGAGACTCGATCAACCACGCTTCAAGAGGTACTCCTTTATATTTGATGTGGTTCTAGATGAAATAATCCGAGAATTGTTCTTGGATCATGTGGTTTCATCGCATGAAATGTTTTTAAATCCCGCTGCATAGAACAACTAGTACGACTAGTCGTTCTACATCGTATTTGATACGATGCTCACAATTTCATGATGCGCTTGAGGATAATACCATGTCCTTCGGCATCACCTTTACAAATCAAGTTTTGCCTCTACATGGAGAGGGTTGGAAATCAGTATGAGTATCTCTAATGACTATATGTATCACTGATTTACAATTTCATGTTGTTTTCCCTATTATCTCTCATTCTTTACCAACGAAAGTAATAAAGAAAAAGGGACTGTATATTAGATGATGTTTGTGGTCACCTAAATCCAAGTTATAACCAATATTAAAATTTGGACTGAATTGATGCAAGTTGAAACAAATAATTTAGAATGAAATCAACCTTTTATTATGGGTAGTAAAACCCTCATTATTTGTAGGTACATACTCCCAAATAGAGTGGAAGAGGACGGATCCTTATGTTTGGAGCCCAAAACCCTAGACTTCCACCTAAGTCTTCAGGTAAGACTCTTATGTATTTTGGGAGCTGCAAGTGGTTGCCTCTGAATTTAAAAGTACAATTTGGTTGTCAGCACTTATAAATTCCTTTTGGGGTGTGATATTGAACCTAGCAGCCAAGAAGATCACTCTATTGATTTAGGGCTTATTGATCTTCAACTGGGTGTAGTAGGAGACGTTGTGTGAGCTTGTATAAGATTGTATTGAATCGACAATTTAAAATTGTAAAGATAACTGATAAGCCAAGCTCGTACGGCTTTAACGTGTTGAGTTGATAATTATATTCAAAGAGGCTTGGTTTGCATTGTATTGTGTGAGTTGATTCGACATATTTACATACACCGTAGTATAGGTCTTTTCTTGAATAGAGCATGCTCATTTTCATACACTCTTTTGAAATTGAAGATGGATAATTGGATGGATTTTTGTTCAGACTTTGCGAACCAATCATTAAGTCATCCAAAATACCATATGTTCACATGTCCAAGTACCTTCTTCCCTTGTGCCTTCCTAGATCAGAAATAACCCTTGTTTCGATCTAATGTATCATGATTCATTCATAGGGGGTGGTAACATCCCAACAATAGCCTTTCTTTATTCTCTTCTCACCAGGAAAGACTATTGTCTTGGTGAGATAGATTTAATTTCTATGTCTTCGTCTTGATATCACTCTAATCCAGTTTTTTTTATGAAAGTTTAGAAGACACATTTACGATGTTTCCAAAAAAGACAGAATGGAGAGGAGGAAGAGTGAGATGACATGATGCAGATAGTGATGGCTAGGTTAGGAGCTTTTGAGAAGAATGTAGCAATTATGAGAGCACAACTTGACTAGTTACATTTGGGTTTATATGCACCAATTGATGTATATACATCCCTGGGAAATACCAAATGACTAATTGGTTGAGTCCAGTCGAACTTAAAGTAGAATACAAGTTGAAGCCATAATTTCTGAGCTTGTTGCCTCATCTTCAAAAGAATACACACGATGAGCCATATGCATTCTCTAGGGACTTTGAGTTAGTATGCTCTAAACATAGGATCCTTAGGTTGACCAAGATAATAAACATCTCAAAGCCCTTTCTTTTACCTTGAAGGATACGGTTGATTACTGATCAAGAACCTTGGGGTAGTTGTAACTATGTATGTTCAGTTTAATGGCCTCTTTTGTAGAAGTTTCACCCTTTGAGTAGAATTCATTTATTTCACCCACACAGAACGAATTTCTCACAACTACCCAACAAATCTTTCTATGATTCATGGGAGATATTTAAAGATCTTTTCTTGAAATGTCCTTGCCATGATTTAGAGCCCACAGTCTTATTTTAGTGGATAGATTGCATTCTCAATCCTAAGGTCCAGGGTTTATTTAGTGTTGCTTGTGGAGGAAACTATACTTCAAGAGGTGCAGACACTATTTGGAAGGTGTTCAAGTGGATGGCCATGATGAGTTGTGCATAGACTGCGAGAAGAGCTCAAATAGATACCCCCATACCAGTCTTACCTAAAAGATGAGAAACGGATACCAATGATTCTTTTGACATGTGCATCACAATAAATAAAATCACAGTGCTTGAGAGGATCGATAGGAGGATGGGAGTTGAACACCAACTTGTCGAAACTGTTGAAGCAAATGGCAGAACATTCTGAGAAGGTAGACAAGATTAGGATAGATGACGTGGCTGCATCTAAAGATCCCATGTATCATTCTCATAATATTCAGGGATGCAGATGTTAGGGACACACTAGTCATGGGTAGAGGACCAACTTGAGACGCCCCTAGGATCCGGGTACTCGGTAAACCAATTCCACGCATACACATTTCCACATTTGAGTACTTGACATACACATAAGAAGGAGAAATAGCACAATATTGGCATTTAAAATTTTCTTTTCCATTCCTGACATGTTCACAATCACATTCCATTGATCATTTCCATGTCCACAAAAAAATACATGTAAGCATAAAATAGATGTCCACAATTATACATTTTACATGCCACGTCTCTCAACAAAAATGCTTCAAGTAATGAAGGATGGTAAAACAGTCAACAACTATACCATAAAAAGTATCGTGAAGCAGCACAAAAGTGATGGTGCCTCCAACAATCACTGCTGCGAACCTGCAGATACACACGTAGGTACGTTATGAGCAAAGTTTTCCAGTACGATTTAAACAAAACTACACAAAAAGAAATGCACGATAAATATTAAATGTTGCAAAAGAGAAAGAAATAGGGTAATTGATCTATTTAGAATTACATTTTTTAAATTTTTATTGTTTGATCTGGATATGGATATGAGTAACCAAGCTTCATAGATAGCCAGTGGTCTTGATGTGGATGAGACATCACACTATGACTCTAAGGTAAAAGAAAAAACCTTAGGGTTGGTGTGCCTTCGTAGGCATGTGGTGGGGTACAATGCATCCTAACTAAGTTCCAAACACGTCCACTTAGCTCCACTTCGCAATTGTACTTCTGATTCAAAATTTAGATTCCAACCTGTGAATCCTCGCGACAATCCAATCCTCCTTATGCACAGGAGATTCATGCCCCATTCCCAAGTTCATTAAACCATATTTTCCTGAAACTCCCCTCTTAGCTCTCCCACTCAGAATACCAACCAATGTGGCCTTCATTGGCCTGTATGTGAGTGTTAACTCTAAGTGACAAGCGAAGCACTAGTAAACCAACCATGACTACTTGTCCCGCGCTAGAGCACCAGGCTAAAGCACGCAAGTGCCGCGGCCAACACCGTCATACTAGCACCTCGATGTGTCAAGCAACATGTCCCCCAACCATCGCAACTACAATAGCAATTGGGATCAAGGTCATCTAGGCTTCTCCAGAGCCCCAAGGGTGCATGCACCTCCCTTGGCAGCGCTACTCCATCTACCCATTCACTACGAAGATCTCATGTAAGAGACGATAAGCACTCAGTACAAAACGATAAAGGACTCTTATTGGAGAGTTGAACACACAATTGGCAATTGGCAATATGATCCTACCTGGACAGGTCAAGTTTTAGGGGAATGATAACTAGCCAGTGGAGGTGAGATCTCTAGACTTGGGTCTCCACAGATCGCAACTAGAGCGGTGACTTGTTATATGATCCCTCAGATTACAAGCTTATTTATAAGAGTTTCTTCTTACCAACATTGCGATCCACCTCCCGCTCAAAAGAAAAAGATTTTGCGTGAAATTAAATTCTCCAAGAAGGGAAAATGAAAATCCCAGAACAAACTTGCCAGGTTGGTTGCACAGATATGAAAAAGGAATTATATAGTTAAAGATGGCACCATACACCCCCTATATGATGACTGAGAGAATACTACATTGCAACTTTTACTATGGTGCTAAGACTCTGTTGTTAATTGTTCCGATGTGTAAATCCCTTTTCAATGTTGAAACATTTCCAACTAGACAAACACCTTATCTTAAAAGAAAAGAAGGATCACTATACACTATTATCATTATGCATACTTGGGTTTGACCATTGTTTTTGGTAGTTCTGTGTACCGCCACCTATAAGTGGTTTTCTTTAAAAGTGGCATGTAACGATCTTATTTCTTACTGTTAACACTCAAACTGCAGTGTATTTGAGTAGGGGGGATTATAACTGGTAAGTTTGATGTGGAAGGGCTTGGTAGAAGACAGTCAAATCTAAGCAAGGAGTGGGTTTTGCATTTTAAAGTTCTACTCAACAAATTTGTCAAATGATCCTTAGGGTTTGTTCAACTCATGCATCAATCCCAGCAAGATAGCATGTTAATTTGTGCATTACTGAATAAATTGCATGTACACTGAGTGCAGCACTTGCACGACCTTATGCACCAAATTATGCGAAGGTTGGTTGAAAGGTTATTCACAGTGACCTGTAGAGGAAGCAAGAAGCTTGCATCCATCAATCTGGAAAGGATTAGGACTGTAGCATGAACTAGTTAATGCTTCTGAATGGTTAAATATATGTCAAATTCAACAAGTAATCCCTGCCCTATTTCAGACAGCTAAACCAAAAGGAGATTTAAAAGGAGCATTACGATATCGAGGCTCAAGTTCAATCCACTGTGACTTGGATTTCGTGGCTACAACAAGATTTATATGCAACCCTTAAGATGATACTTGATGATACTAACTAGGTTCTAACGGGAAGGAACTTGACAAGAAACCTTATAATATGCTGAAATGAAAAATGATGTTTAATAAACAAAATGATTTCACAAGAGCAGGTATACACTTAATGACGTTGATGCACAAGATGATTTCTCTACAGCATGGATACACCCCTTAAGAATCAATAAGACAAGCATGCCTAAGGACCTAATGATCACACACAAACACACACACACACACACACACACACATATATATATATATATATGTTTAATTCTCGTGGGGATCAACAGCAAGAGGAAGGATACGTCGTACCTTCTTTATGCGAGCATGTCTTCGGGTCGCCGATTCTATGTGCTCCGGTGAGCAACGGTGAGGGGAAAGGGGAGGAGGGAGGGTTGGTCGAGTGGAAAAGGGGATTTGTGGGCATTTTTGATGAGGAAGGTCGATTGACGTTTTTGTGTGAAGGGCCATTTCGGGTCGGATCTTGGTTCGGGTTTGGAATGGACCCGGACCCCGACTCACTAAATTGATCATAACTTGAGCTCCCGAAGTCGGATTTTAACGTTCTTGGACTCATTGGAGAACTATCAACGAACCTTGTGCAATGGACTCCTTATTCGAATTTTTTGGTAACTGGACAAGTAGAGATTTTGCAATTAAGTCTAGACTCGGTCACGATTTGTGTTTTAGTCCGTATTTGGTATTTGGGATTTTCACATCATAAAAATCTCAAAGGCAGTCTCGTCATCGAGACTTAGTATGAATCTAATTAATTTCAACACCCGAACCTCGTTGTATACAAGTCTCCCAGAGAAATGAGCGCATTAAAACCTCAATGAGAGCAATTCCTATAAAAATCTCAAAGGGAACTTGACTACAACTTCACTTCCATACTTGTGAACAACTGAGGGTATTTCTCCCTCATGTCTGCCTCAAGTTCCCACATCACTTGCTCGACGTCTTAACTTCTCCATGGGACCTTGACCAAAGGGATCTCCTTCCGCCTCTACCTCTTGACCGTGTGGTCCAAAATCTACACCGGCCTCTTCTTGAAAGGAGGGGTTTGGCTCCACCGCCAAGTCCTCGTAGCTGATCACGTGTCGGAGATCTCGGATGTACTTTCATTGATTCGACACGTGAAACACGTTGGGGATACCCTCGAAGTGTAGGGGAAGGGCCACCCTATAGACTACTTTCCCAACACATGCCAAAATCTCGAATGACCCACAAAAAGCGGTGCTAGCTTGCCCCAACCTGTGATCATGAGAAACGCTTAGTCACATAGAATTGACTAAAAAATGTCCATTAGGGTATAATTACATGACAACATACATGAAACTCGACGTCTCAACGCAAACGGTCAGCGTAACTCTTCCGATTGCTCTGTGCAGTCAACAATTTCCTCCTAGCAGTCTCAACCACCCTGGAGGTATCCTTCGTGATCTACGGGGTGAACATGGTGTTGTCACCCACTTGATGCCAACACTAAGGCGTGGTGCACTGACTCCCCGTACAATGCCTCAAAGGGTGCCATGTCTATACTAGCATGGTAGCTATTATTGTAAGTAAACTCAACTAGTGGGAGGTGATCCTTCCAAGATCCCTTCCACTCACCGGACATGCTCGTAGTAGATCCTCCAAGGTGTGAATGGTCCTCTTAGATTGCCTATCTGTCTGTGGATGGTAGGCCGAACTAAAATGTAGCTCTATCCTCAAGGTTCTCATGAACTCTCCCTAGTAGTGTGATGTGAACGAGAATCTCTATCTGACACTACTTCCTTGGGTATCCCATGTAACCGAATGATGTGTTGAACATATAACTTGGCTAGTTGCATTGATGTATATGTCATGCTGATCGGGATGAAATGCACTGACTTGGTCAACCAGTCAATGATGACCCATATCGCATCATGCCCTCCAGGGGTGTGCGGCAATGATGTGACAAAATCCATGGAGATGCTCTTCCATTTCCACACCGGGATAAGAAGGGGCCGCAGTAAACCAAGAGGTCTTTAGTGTTCTGCCTTCACCATCTGACAAGTAAGACATCTGCTAACATGTTAGGCTATGTCCTCTTCATGCCTTCCCACCAAAAGTGTTTGCGGAGGTCACTGTACATCTTGGTGCCACCTAGATGTATGGAATGTCTCGAGATATGCACCTCATCCAAGATCTCTCTCCTCAGCTCCTTGTCGTCTGGGGCACACATATGGTCCCCTATCCATACTATGGATTCACGGACTCAAAATCCGTCGAATTCATTCTTCAAGCACCTATCGTATAAGTCTTGGATCTATTGATTTGTATGTTGTCCTTATATGATCCTGTCCCATAAGTTGTTATACTTGGTTGTACTATCATTGCATCAGATGTTTTCTCAAATGGATGCCACTCCCTAAGTGTAGCGAGTACATCTCAAGTCTGCAACCAGGTTGTCGAACCTCGGTGTATGGTCGCCTACTGAAAGCGTCTGCTATCACATTTTTCGAGGATGGTAGGAGATGGTACACTCATAATCTTTTAGCATTTCCATCCACCGCCTTTGCCTCATATTCAATTCTTTTTTATCAAAAATGTATTTGAGAATCTTGAGGTCTGTGAAGATCTCAAATGCCACCCCATACAAATAGTGACGCCATATCTTTAAATGCAAATACTACGGCTGCTAACTCCAAGTCGTGAGTGGTGTAGTTACATTCATGGTTCTTCAGCTATCGTGTCGCGTACGTCACTACCTGTCCACCATACGTCACCACTGCACCCAATCCCTCCTTGGAAGCATTTGTGTACACGGTGAAGTCCAAGGTACCAGAAGGAAGGGTGAGGATGGGCGCAGAAGTCAATCGCACTTTCAACTTTGAAAGCTCAACTCACATTTGTCACTCCAGATAAATGGTACATCCTTTTGTGTCAACCGGGTAAGGGGTAGAGCCAACTGGGAGAACCCTCTAACAAAACTCCTGTAATACTTGATGAATCCCACTTCATCACCCTTTATTCCTTTATTTTAGCTAGAAGACTTAAGCAAAATAATTGTAAATATGTGTAAATATCCTAAATTGCCAAAACACATGCATCTTGTAAATATGCATAATTAGCATGATTTTGTGCCAAAATAAAGGAATAAAGAAACACAAGAAAAAAGAGGGAAATATTTAGAATAAATATTGAGTGACAAAATCCCAAGGGAGGGCTCAGCATAGGCCTGACCGTAAAAAGAACCAAGTAGAGAGAGATAGGGTCATTCATGTGTACATATAACTATGTATATAAATAAACAGATTTCCTCAAAATAAAAATAAATAAGTGTTTCTTATATTTTGTACATATTTGTAAATATAAAATCAAAATAAAAATGAAAAATAAAACAGAAATAAAAAAATAAAACTCTCTCACTAGTGTATATAAACCATGAATATAGAGTTACCTATTTTTTTCTCTTTGTAAATAAATAATTAAAATTCAATAGAAATATTTTCACATCCCTTATTTCCTGGTGTAAATAAATAAAATAAAAATTATAAAAATGAAAATAAAAAGAAAATAAAATAAAATCAAAACCCACCTTGTATATATACCATGTAAATATGTATATAAAGTATTTATTTAACCCTTGTAAATAAATAATAAAAATCAAATAAAAATACCCTTTTATTCCAAATTTTATTCTATAAATAAATAAAATATAAAATTGAAATAAAATACATAAAAATAAACAATTAAAAATTAAAATAAAAATTCATATTGTATATACATGAATATAATAATAATATTTTGTAAATACCTAATTTATATTTCAAAAAAATAAATAAAAATCACTACAAACTTATTTGAAAATAAATAAACCTTTTTCATGTTTTAAGTTTTTCGAAAATAGTTCATTTATTATTTTTAAATGAATTTCCAAATATTTATTGAATGGCGGCTTGTGATTGGTCCACGGGGGATTGTTGACCCCCGGTCAACTCTCCCCCACGGACCCCCTTCTCGCGGATCTGTGCGCCTGACCCGTTTTCTCCCAATTACCCCTGCTTGACTCGATCACAATTTTTCTAAACCCCGGGTCCTAATCACTCTCCGTGCATCCGAGATCCTCGCCCGACACGTTGCCTAGGGGTCCGTGCTTCACCAAGCCGGACCCGACCCCTTCTTCTCGGACCTGCACTGCTATATAGCGTCTCCTCCGCCGCACAATTCCCGTTATCTTTGGCGCTGCTCCTTCATCCCAGGACCTCCACTAGACTCCCCAGAGTGACAGCTGAGTGAGGCGAGTGTCGAAGAGAGGAGGGATGTCGTTCGCCACTGATCCAGCGAACCCTTGTCGTCGTGCGCCGCCGCGAGGTGCGCTAGAGCCTCGGGCATCGACGACCTTTCGAAGCTATGACCCACAGCTCGTGGAGCTTGTCCCCAGTCAATTCCCTTCATCATGTAGACCCGATTCTTTCTAGTTTGATCAAATTTCATATTACGCCCAATTCACCCGTTCACCGTCGCCGATCGATTTCGCCCGCTCCGATCATCAATCCGCTCATCTAACCCGACCATCATCTCCGTGAGACCCCTCTCCACCTTCTGTACCCATGCAACCACCTTGGTTCGCCCAGAAACCAAGGCTCAACCTCCACCGTTGTTGCCTCGCCGGAGGTCGTTCGCCCCGACTCGCACGACCACCATTCCACCTCTAACCGGGTCGAGGAAGTTTGCCCTCGACCCAGGAAGCTTTTGGTGTGGTTTTGTAGGTCAAAGGGACCTCATATGGAGGTCCAACGCTCGAGCCCAGGAGCTTTTCTCCTCCGTCATCGCCGGACCGCTCCTGTGGTTGCTGGCCTCATCGGAGGGGACTATTGGCTGCGGAGCTCCTTGGCGGAGCTTCCTTCACGTTCTTCTCCCACTCACCCCCTTGGTTCGCCCCGGAACCAAGGTCCAAACTCCACCGTCGTCGCCTCATCGGAGGTCGCTCACCCGACGTGCCCGACCACCCATTTCACCCCTACCCGGGTCGAGGTTGTTTGCCCTCGACCCAGGATGTTTCTGGTGCTTCTTTGCAGGCCAATGCAACCCATATGAGGGTCTTCTTGTTCGAGCACAGAGGCTCAGCTCCGCCTTCGTCGCCGGAGCTCCTCGGAGCTTCCCGGCCTTATCGGAGGGGCCCATTAGCTACGGAGCACCTTGGCGATCACGTTCCACATTCCAGCAGCCCAGGAGGAGGCCCAGCGCGCCCGTGATGCTCCGGCGAAGTTCGCCGGAGCTTTGTTATTCCAGGACTCTCCTCTGTCCTCCGATCAGCTCCTTCAGCTCCAGATTCGATCCGATCCATCTATTTGAGGAGTCCCGCGACCGTTAGATCTTTTGGAGGATTGATCCGGATCGCACGTCTAGACAAAGAGGCGCTTGATATTCACCACCGTCCGATCTACACGTGTCGCGATCATCACCGTCCATGCAGGAGAAGGGTTAGATGCGTAGCAGCCACTGTCAGATCCCCTGTGGCAGGCCTTCAGCCGTCAGATCAGAGCCAAGAGTTCTTCGAAGAGGCACAACGCCCCTTAGTTGTCCGATATCACACGTGGCGCGCCTTCAGTCGAAGATCTCAATAAGGGGTAAATTTCTATTAGGCCCCTATTTCTATTGCATTTAGCGTTTAGTCCTGTAAATATTTTAATCAGTTGTTTTTATTTTGGTAATTTTACACATCAGACCTTTATGTTTCAGGCATTTGCATTTTAGTCATTCTATTTGTGGACCACGTGCATCGACGTGAGGTGTGGTTTATTTGCACATTCAGCCCTGTGATATCTTTGTGTTAGTGATTGAATGTTTTAAAATAGGAATTACAATTGGGTTCCTCCGTGCTTGATTCGCGTGCCCCACACGTGATTACTTGGACATTTTGCACGAGGGGCCCTAGGGTTTATTTCCTTGTTATTGTTTGGCCGCTAGAATTACTTTTTCTTGCATTTATGTCTCTGTGCACTGTGAGCCTTATTTATATTTATATAAAATAGCAAATTTAACCCAAATAGCGTGAAATTTGGAGACCTGGCTCCTTCCACTGTGTGAAAATTTCCCTAAATTTTGGTAAATTTTTTAGGCTTTTTGGTATTTTTAATAATTCAAAAACGTTGGTTTTTATTACTGTCTGTTTTAAAAAATCATAAAAAATAGGAAAACTCTTTTTAAAAATTCTAAAAAAAAAAAGGAGTTATTAGTTTGTGTGTGTTTGATTTTCTATGCAATTTTGGTTATTTTTGAATAGAAAAAAACCTTAAAAATTAAAAAAACCTTAAAAACTCATAAAAAATATAAAAAATTGTACAAAACTAACAAATAATAAACTCTTTTTCTAAATTTTACTTGTTGTTTCTATTTCTCATAAAAATTACCTTCAGGTTGTGAAAGACCCATTTGATATTTTTCATGGGACTTTGAAACTTGGCTGGACAGATTGCTCCTGTTCCTGCCTTCTTTGATTCTTAGAAAATTGTATAAAAATTAGTAAAATCTGAAAATTCACCAAAAACATTAAAAAACCTAAAAAACTAAAAAATATTTTTGTTTGAATTTTCTGTAAATTTTTTAGAACGTAAATAATTTGTTGAGTTTGCCTTGTTTTTCCTTTTTCTTATTTTTCACCTTTATTAAAAATCCAAAAAATATATAGAATTAATTAAAAATCCAACAAAAATATATTTTCTTCTCATTTTGACTACTTCGTAGGCCGCAAGGCCAGTTCATGCTCCCTGAGGCCGACCGTGGGTGCTACACCAGGCTAATCGCATAGCCAGGACCGCTATCTTATTTTTGATTGATTTTCTATCTTTATTTGGTGGTCTGATTCACATTTTTCTTGATCGAGCCGATTCTCGAGTGACTGAGGTCGCAACGACCTTAGTTATCTATTTGCCATAGTCAGTCATGATTTTCATTCATCAGAATATAGAGTTACCTATTTATTTATTTTCTCTTTATAAATAAATAATTAAAATTCAATAAATTTTTCACATCCCTTATTTTCATGGTATAAATAAATAAAAAAAATTAGAAAAATGAAAATAAAAAGAAAATAAATAAAATCAAAACCCACCTTGTATATATACCATGTAAATATGTAAATAAAAGTATTTATTTAACCCTTGTAAATAAATAATAAAAATAAAATAAAAATACCCTTTTATTCCAAAATTTATTCTATAAATAAATAAAATCTAAAATAACAATAAAATATTTAAAAATAAACAATGAAAAATTAAAATCAAAATTCGTATTGTATATACTTGTATATAATAATACTATTTTGTAAATAACCAATTTATATTTCAAAAAATAAATAAAATCACTAAAAAATTATTTGAAAATAAATAAACCTTTTTCATGTTTTAAGTTTTTTGAAAATAAGTCATTTATTATTTTTAAATGTATTTTCGAATATTTATTTAATGATGGCTATGATTGGTCCACGGGGGATTGTTGACCCCCGGTCAACTCTCCCCCGCGGACCCCCTTCTCGTGGATCTGTGCGCCTAACCCGTTTTCTCCCAATTACCCCTGCTTGACCCGATCACTATTTTTCTAAACCCTAGGTCCTAATCACTCTCCGTGCATCCGAGATCCTCGCCCGACACATTGCCTAGGGGTCCGTGCTTCACCAAGCCAGACCCGACCCCTTCTTCTCGGACCTGCACTGCAATATAGCCTCTCCTCCGCCGCATAATTCTCGTTATCTTTAGCGTTGCTCCTTCGTCCCAGGACCTCCATTAGACAACCCAGAGTAACAGCTGAGTGAGGAGAGTGTCGAAGAGAGGAGAGGACGTCGTTCGCCACTGATCCGACGACCCCTTGTCGTCGTGCGCCGCCGCGAGGTGCGCCAGAGCCTTGGGCACCGACGACCCTTCGAGGCTACGACCCAGAGCTCGCCGAGCTCGTCCCCAGTTGATTCCCTTCATCAGGTAGACCATATTTTTTCTAGTTTCATCGAATTTCATATTACGCCCTATTCACCCATTCACTGTCGCCGATCGCATCCGCCCGCTCCGATCATCAATCCGCTCATCCGACCTGACCATCATCTCCGTGAGACCCCTCTCCACCTTCTGCACCCACGCACCCACCTCGGTTCGCCCAGGAACCAAGGCTCGACCTCCACTGTCGTCGCCTCACCGGAGGTCGTTCGCCCCGACTCGCCCGACCAACATTCGACCCCTAACCGGGTCGAGGTAGTTGGCCCTCGACCCAGGAAGCTTCTGGTGTGGTTTTGCAGGTCAAAGGGACCTCATATGGAGGTCCAACATTCGAGCCCAGGACCTTTGCTCCTCCATCGTCGCCTGACCGCTCCTGTGGTCGCTGGCCTCATCGGAGGAGGGGCCCATTGGTTGCGGAGCACCTAGGCGGAGCTTTTCCATATCTCAGCAGCAACAGAGGAGGACCTCGGCGCGCACAGGAGGCCGGCAAAGTTCGCCGGCGTCGAGTTCTTGGAGGATTCTCCTCTGTCATCCCATCGCCCCTGACGCTCCAGATCCAATCGCAGTCCTCTATTTAGGGAGCGCCAACAGTCGTCAGATCCATCTGGGATCGATCGCGACCGTTCATCGTAGAGGAGAGGCGTGCACGCACCAGAGCCATCAGATTATCCACATGGCGCGCCTTCGTCCGTCAGATCCAATCCAGGGTTCTTCGAAGAGGCATCAGCGCTCCCACACCGTCAGATCATCCACGTGGTGCGCCTCCAGCCCTCCGATAATAAGAGGGGTAATTTATTCTTAGGCCCCTCCAGTTTCTGCATTTCGCTCCTAGTCATGTAAATATTGTACTTAGTTGTTTTTATTTTGTAATTTTGCATCGAGGACCTTTATGTTTCAGACATTTCCATTTTAGTCCTTCTATATGTGGTCCACGTGCATCGACAGGTGAGGTGGTGGTTTATTTGCATTTTGTGCCCTATGATTTCTTGTGCGTTATAGTTTGCATTTTTAGAAATAGGAATTACAGATAGGTCCCTCCATGCCTGATTCACATGTGTAGCGCGTGATTACTTGGACATTTTGCACACGGGCCCTCGCATTGTTACTTTTTGCCCATTGGAACATGTTTTTATTACATTTAGGTCCCTGTGCACTGTGAGCCTTTGTTTTATTTTAATAAAATATCAAATTTAACGCAAATTGCGTGAAATTTGGACACGTGGCTCCTGCCATTGTGTAAAAAATTCCCTAAATTTGGGTACAATTTTGAGGCTTTTTAGTATTTTTAAAAATTCAAAAACTGTTGTTTTTGCTTCTGTCCAGTTTTTTAAATCATAACAAAATATAAAAACTATTTTAAAAATTCTAAAAAATTAGGTTTTGTTAACTTCGGTGTGTTTGATTTTCTGTGCAATTTTGGCTATTTTTGGATTTATAAAAACCTTAGAAATTTAAAAACCTTAAAATCTCATAAAAATTCTAAAAATTTGTAGAAAACTCAAAAATTAATAAACTCTTTTTCTGAATTTTCCTTGTTGTTTCTATTTCTCATAAAAATTACCTCCAGGCTGTGAAAGACCCATTTGATATTTTCATGGGACTTTGAAGCCTGGCTGGACAAAGTGCTCCTATTTTTGCCTTCTTTAATTTCTATAAAATTGTATAAAAATTAGAAAAATCTGAAAAATTCACCAAAAACATTAAAAAACCTAAAAAATTTAAAAATATTTTTTTTTGAATTTTCTATACATTTTTTAGTGCTTAAATAATTTGTTGAGTTTGCCTTTTTTCCTTTTTCTTATTTTTCACCTTTATTAAAAATCTAAAAAAAATATAAAAACAATTAAAAATCCACCAAAAATTCATTTTCTTCTCATCTTGGCTACTTCGTAGGCCGCATGGCCAATTCGTGCTCCTTGAGTCCGACCCTGGGTGCTACACTATGCTAATCTCATAGTCAGGACTGCTATCTTTGATTTTATTGATTTTCTATTTGGTGGTCTGATTCTTATTTTTCTTGATCAAGACGATTCTCGAGTGACTTAGGTCGCAACGACCTTAGCTATCTGATTTACCTTAGTCATTCGGAATTTTCAATCCATCAGAATGGCACCGTTGCCGGGGAGAACGACTTAGTAGTCGATTTTGATCTTTCTGCGATTTTTCCTTTTCGCGGCTTTTTATGGATATTATGTAGATATATTTTATCTGATTGTTTATAATAATCTTGTCTGATTGCTTTGTTCTATTTCTTGCGAGGGCCCGAGGATCGAGGCAGCTTCCTCGGAAGTCGACGCGACCGCGAGAGTCGGAGGCAGTTTCCTTTTCTACGAAGCCGCAGGAGAGCGCAAGGAACCGAGCAGGAGTGCGGGAGCCGCGGAATAGCCGTGTAGTAGCTTAGTGTAGTTTAGGTTTCTTTTCAGCACATTTTTTTAATTTGTAATAATACAAGGATCTGGACGAACTTGGATACTTGTGAGCACCCGTGTGCTTGGGGGACCCCACCGGGTTTTTCGCAGTTTTACACGATTTTTGACCGTTTATTTACTACTTGTCTGATTTATGTGGTTTTCAACCTTAGCTTAGGATTTTGCTTGATTGTGACGTAATTAATTAGGATCTAAACACCTAACTGCCTGCTTGTACCTATAGTTCGAGAAATTAGATCTAATTAATTAATTCACAAGAAAAAGCCGGCTTATTAGAGCTCTGGTCCACGTGCCTTGAGGAGTCACATACATCGCGTGCAGGATCTGTTGTGGCAGACACCGAGTGGCTCCCAAGATAAGACTCCGGACCTAGGCTCGAGTACCTGGCTACTGTTCTTTCATGTAGAAATTTCTCTACTAGGGACGGTTTTCCGCGTGCATCATATAGGTAGTTTATATTCTGTCTTTTATTTATGCGTGGATCACCCTACATGTAGACTGCTGGAGTCAGGTACACATCTCTTACTCTGTATGCATCATTGATTTCCACGCACCGGCTTTTTCGTCTTCTCCCCTGCTTTTTGGACTTAAAATAATCAGAAGAACCGAAAAATTCGTTAGCCATTATTTGCTTCAAAAAATACCTAAAAAAAAAACTATAAAATTGGGACTGCTAAATAAACTTGACCCTAAAAGACACTTCACTTAAAAATCTGCCTTGGCGAGAGCAACCCCCGTATTGTCAGGTTTGATTGTGTGAGAGAGTGACCTGCACACTAGGCTAGAGCCACATCCGAGCCCTGATTAGACTACTAACCTTTTATACGGGACAGTCTGGTTGGCGGATTGGATTCCTACCAGGCCATGTAACCGCTCTAATATCCTGACATGATCACCTAAATAAAATAGACAAGATAATTGACCGAGCGCTTACGGTCTTCAGCTCAGCGTGGAGTAGGTGAATTCAGGGTTTGATTTTTTCATCTTATTTGTTTCCAGATCCCATCCGCCCGACTCGACATATCAAGATGATGGGAAGGAGGTCTCTTAGGCAGCCTCTGGCTGCACCGCTTTTTCAGCACTCCAGCCCAATCATCTAGGTTGGTTCGTGAGATCCCAGACCCGCTCTCTGAACCTGAGTTCGACTCTGCCCTGTTCCCCCTTGACCACCCTTCTTCCAATCCTAAGATGCCAGTGCCAGATGCGAGTCGACAAACATATGATATTTCAACACCTGAGTTTGGGTCTTTTTTCTTTACAGAGACCATGGCCAGCAGTGAGGATCGCACTGAGGGTCAGAGGCCAGAGATGACGACCTACGTTCTGGACCAGGGTGCGATCAACACCACCATGTTAGGCTCCCTCGAGATGATGCAGCGATAGATACGAGACCAGGGGGCTTTCATGGTGGACATGAGGAGAGAGATGAAGAGACTGAGAGCCGTAGCAGATCAGTCGAGAGCCGCAGGAGGAGGAGGAGCAGATCAGCCAGGAGGAGGAGCAGGAGGAGGGCAGCCTGCAGCAGAGCAGCCGAGACCGATGCGGGAGTTGCACAACCCCGGATCGATGCAGACACATAGCTGGTTGGTACTTCCGGCCATCGTGGGGGACTTTAAATTCCCCCCGAACACACTTCAGTTGCTTCGCCGCTTCCACGGGCTCGCCACAAAGGAGCCTGACTCCATCTTCAGGAGTTTTTGATGATCTGCAGCACCGTCCACGACAGACAGGTGGACGAGGACACTATCCGGATGATTGCCTTCCCCTTTTCACCGGTAGATAGAGCAGCTACCTGGCTGAAGCATCTGGGGAAGTTCGTATACACATGGGAGCAGCTCCGCACCGAGTACTTGCACAAGTACTATCCCCTCGGGCGGAACAATGCAGTGAGGGACCTGATCAGCAACTTCTCCATGTTCCCCAACGAGCAGTTCCATGAGGCATGGGAGAGGTTCCGTGAGCTTACTGACAGATGCCCGCACCATGATATCACGAAGTCGAACCTTGTTCAGAGTTTCTTTTGCGGGTTGACACCAGAGCTGCATGGCCTAGTGAACGCTTCTTGTGGTGGTTCCTACTTCGCCAAGGACGAGGATCAGGTCTGGGCCATCTACGAGGAGATTGTTGAGAACTACACAGTGATGTCCCATACCCGACTCTTCACACAGGGACGCCCTCAACCACAGCCCGCGCAGTTTCAGAGGATAGCACGGGTAGACGCCGGTCCTTCTACTTCATTAGCGGCAGCCACACAGGCCGAGTCCACAGCCGTTGACATGGGCATTATCAGCGAGAAGCTGGACCAGATGGAGCTGATTGAGAAGAAGCAGTACCAGAGCATATCGCAGATGGAGCAGATGGCACAGTTGTTGAGTGACATGAAGACACAAGTCATGTGTCTCCAGGAGGCACAGACGGCTTCTCATCCCCGTCTTTAGGCACGAGGGGATTCGAGTAGCAGCGGCAGTTCGTCCCAGCGCTCCACGCAGCCTAGACATGTTCACCTTGTACATGCGGAGCCGTACAAGCAGCCGCAGCAGTACTACTAGCCACCACCATCTCCCGACACTCAGATGGTGGTTTACCAGCCGGATCAGCTTCTGGCAGTACTCCCGCCACCCCCTTACGATCCGGAGCCATTGATGGACGTCAACGGGATTTGGCACGACCGACCCCAGCCCGGTATCCGACGAGACCATCCCGGATTCCGTTGGTCGGCCGGAGGTGCCAGTTCCCAGCAGCAGCCTCCAGTTCAGGATGGCTAGTACGGCCATCAGTGAGATCACCACCAGCAGCAGCCCCCAGTGTACCAGCCCCTACAACAGCAGTCATCCCAGCCCCCACAGCAGTATAGTCCTTGTCCCTATCAGCAGAGACATTCTTGGAGGCGAGATCAGCCTCATCAACCGCAGCATCATCCACAGCAGTATCCCTCTCACCTGCCTCAGCAGCAGCAGCCTCACTGCCAGCGAGGCCACCCGTCGGGATCTCATGGGCCAGCCTATGAGATCCCCGCCTTGGACGATTTAGCCCGCCTCATGACAGAGCAACAGGCTACATTCAGACGGGAGATGGACGAGTTCCGCTAGGAGATGCAGGAGATAGTGAGAGGGAAGGCCGCCATCCCTGCCCAGATCGAGCCTAACCCGAACAGCCTGAAGAGGAAGTCTGAGCGGGTAGAGTTCACAGAGATTACCAGTCCTAGTGATTCTTTTGGTGATTTGTCTGCATACATGTTTGATGCTGATTTTGTCACACTTAGGAGAGGTAGGATGCCAGCAGGTGGCGCCTTGTCTGAGCGACGATCCCATGCTACAACAGGAGCGCCAGACGAGGAGGAGCGCGGTACTGAGCCGCGAGAGATGATGATGGTGGTACTGATGCCACCATGGACGTTGATCCAGCTGACGGTACTGAGGCCGTCACTTCACCAGTTCGAGGAGGTGGTACTGACGCCACCCCAGTTGTTGAGACAAAGCGTGGTGCTGATGCTGCGAGACATGCTGAGGGTGGTACTGAGTCCACCATTACTTCTGCTAGTCCTGTTGTCTTTTCATTTATGCATTTATCTCAAGACATTTCTGGAAATAAAGGAAAGGGTATGTTATTTTCGGATCCACATGTGTTGATTGATGATGTTTGTGTAGATTCTGTTGTTCATGAGCATACCAGACCCTCTCCTAGTCCATCATCTGAGAAGGACCCAGTGATCCCCTTTCTACGAGCGCTTCACATGGCAAAGGGGGAGAAAATAGAAAATCCCAAAAAGAGTCATCAGATAGAGTTCAGCCAGCAGATGATCGGCAGATTCCATATCTAGCTGACTCTTCAGGAGGCCTTGGAGCACATCCCTCTACTCCAGAGATAACTCAGAGATAGGACCACAATTAGGAGGAAGAGGAGGAACCATCAGTTCGAGATCCATGTGCTGACCAGAGCCACTTATTTTGCGATACAGAACTGTCTGCCAGCCAAGAGGCCAGATGCAAGAGCCCCGTATGTCAGATGCCACATTCATGAGCAGAGGTTCGACCGCACTCTATTAGACAGCGGTTCTTCGATCAACCTTCTTCCGACGGCCCTTCTCGATCGCTTCGAGTTGGGCACTCTCCGATAGAGCAGGACAGTCCTTCAGTTTGTTGATCGATCTGTCAATAGGACGAAGGGGTTGCTGAAGGACGTTGTCGTCACGATTCAGGGCCTGAAATTCCCCGTGGACTTTGTAGTGTTGGACATGGAGATCCCTGAGTCTGTGACTGATTCCCCCATCATTTTAGGAAGCCCGTTCTTGGCTACAACCAATGCAATGTCCGACCATGATACCGGAAAGGTATACTTTCACGATGAGGGCGAGAGTATACAAATAGAGACGGTCGAGGAGACTAGAGCAAGAGATTCAGATTTCTCAGAGCCGATCACAGATTCAGAGCAGATGACAGAGTCAGGGCGAGACATCCACCAAGATTGTGATTTTGTGATTACAGATGATGAGGCTGTTTGGGCAGATCCAATCACACAGGCCATCCTCTCACCTTCAGAGATCGCTGATGCAGAGATGACAGCAGAGGAGAGCTTAGAGAGCGCATTCCTGGTCCGGGATACCTTTCAGGACGCAGATCCGGTTCTTGATCATGATACAGATTGTTTGAGTATGATCCCTTGGAGTCAGATACTGATTGAGCAGAGTTTGATGATTTTACACCATGTCTGATGTCCACTGAGCCTACAGCTAGAGAGGAGGTTGATTCTGAGCAGAGCAGAGACAGACCATTCGATCAGCCTTCTCCAGATCCAGTTTCGAGCGAGAGTTCTCATTCTCCCGTGCAGATTTGGACGCATACACTCTGATTCTTTGGAAGCCAGATCTGCCAGCACCGACTTGTCCAGAGCTGAAGCCGCTACCAGCATCGTTGAAGTATAGATTCCTTGCAGGTGAGCATGAGATGTACCCAGTCATTATCTCTGCTGATTTGACTGGAGACCAAGAATCCCGTCTGATGGGGGTTCTTAAAAAGAACCGCAAGGCGATCGGATGGAGTGTAGCAGATCTCCAGGGGATCTGTCTGGCTCTGTGCTCTCACCACATCTATCTTGAGGATGAGGCAAAGCCGTCGCGTGAGTTTCAGGGGCGGCTGAACTCGTATCTGAGAGAGGTTGTCATGAAGGGGATCTTGAAGTGATGGAGTACCGATTTTATCTACCCTATCTCTGACTCCAAGTGGGTCAGTACGTTGCATGTCGTGCCCAAGAAGACGGGCATCACTACTGTTATCACGGAGTCTGGAGAGGAGATCGCTACCTGGGTACCCACTTCTTGGAGGGTCTGCGTAGATTACAGACGACTCAACCAGGCCACCAAGAAGGATCATTTCCCCTACCCTTTATTGATCAGATTATTGAGAGGCTAGTAGGGAAGATTCACTACTGCCTTCTAGATGGGTACTCCGGCTACAATCAGGTGGCCATTGCGCCCGAAGACCAGGACGAGACCACCTTCACCTGTCCCTTTGGGACATATGCCTTCAGACGCATGCCATTAGGGCTATGCAATGCCCCTACGACATTTCAGAGATGCATGCTTTCTATCTTTTCAGACATGGTGGGGGAGTGCTTGGAGGTCTTCATGGATGATTTCTCGGTCTACGGTGACGGATTCGACTCCTGTTTTGACTGCCTAGACCGAGTCCTTCATCGATGCATAGAGGTTTACCTAGTGTTGTCTTGGGAGAAGAGTCACTTCATGATGACTCAAGGGACAGTGCTTGTCCATATCATCTCCAACAGGGGCATGGAGGTTGATCCGACCAAGATGGATGTCATTAGAAAACTCGATCCACCGTACAATTTACGGCAGTTACGGTCTTTCCTGGGGCACGTCAGTTTCTACTGACACTTCATTCATGATTTCAGTAGGCTTGCCCGACCGTTGACTGATCTGTTGATGAAAGACACCGAGTTCCTTGTAGATGATAAGTGTTTATCGTCATTCGAGACTCTCAAGAGTTGTGTCATAGAGGCTCCTATTCTCCAGCCACCTGATTGGTCTCTCCCATTCGAGATCATGACGGACGCCTCTGATTTTGCCGTAGGGGCCGTGATGGGACAGAGGAGGGATGGATTCCCATTTACCATTCACTACGCTAGCCGTACATTGGATGTCGCGCAACAGAACTACATGGTCACAGAGAAGGAGATGCTAGCTGTAGTTTTTGCCCTAGATAAGTTCAGATCTTACGTCATTGGATGTAGAGTGACCATTTACACTGATCATACCGCCATCAGGTACCTAATGACAAAGAAGGATGCCAAAGCGAGATTGACCAGATGGATCCTTCTACTCCAGGAGTTTGACATAGAGATTAAGAATAAACCTGAAGTCAAGAATGTGGTGGCGGATCATCTCTCCCGATTGGAGTATCTTGAGGATTCTGAGCAGATTGACCCTATTTGTGAGACATTCCCAGATGAGGCGATCCTTGCTATCGCCTCACTCCCATGGTATGCCCATACTGTGAACTATCTTGTTGCCAAGAAAGTTCCACAAGATTGGCCCAGGCAGAAACTTGAGACCTTCCTCGCGAAGGCCAAGTTTACCATTGGGAGGATCCCATCCTTTACCATGAGGGAGGGGATAGTATCTGGCGTAGGTGCATTCCTCAGGAGGAGCACCACAGCGTCCTTACTTACTGCCACAAGCTTGAGGCAGGAGGACATCGCTCAGGGAGGAGAACGGCACAGAAAGTGCTCCAATCCAGCCTATGGTGGCCTACTCTCTTCAAGGACTCTGATGAGTTCGTGAAGAGATGTACTAAGTGTCAAAGGATGGGCGCTTGTGGACCGCGTGATATGATGCCGATGCATTCCATTCACTTCTGTGAGGTTTTTGACGCATGGGGCATCGATTTCATGGGTCCATTCCGTAGGAGTCAGGGATTTGAGTACATTATGTTGGCCATGGATTATGTGAGTCATTGGGTTGAGGCCATCCCTGCCCGAACCACAGATGCTAGGACTGTTTGCAGATTTTTGAGGAAGAATATCATTTCACGGTTTGGGGTACCTAGAGTGTTGATATCAGATGGGGGGTCTCATTTCGTCAACGACAAGGTAAAGGCCCTTGCTAGTAAGTTCAACATAGACCATCGAGTTGCCACTCCATACCACCCTCAGACGAATGGTCTTGCTGAAGTGTCGAACATGGAGATCAAGACTACATTGCAGAAAGTCGTCCGCCCTAACCGAAAGGATTGGTCACAGCTTTTGGACTCGGTCTTGTGGGCATATCGGACATCTTTCAAGACTCCTTTGGGGTACATCTCCCTTTCGCCTCGTTTATGGAAAGCCGTGCCATTTACCTGTTGAGATGAGACATAGGTCACTTTGGGCAGTTACAGATATACTTTTGGATCCAGAGAGTGTAGGAGATCAGAGGAGGGCAGAGTTAGCAGCCCTGGAGGAGCTTTGTGATACCGCCTTTTCGAACAGCCTACATTATAAGGAGAGAGTGAAGGAGTGGCATGATTCTCATATCAGCCACAAGAAGTTTGAGCCGGGACAGAGAGTATGGTTATTTGATGCTAGGCTTCGATTATTTCCAGGGAAGCTACAGAGCAAATGGAAGGGACCTTATCTGGTTAGAAAAGTGCATGACAATGGGAGTATTGACATATCTGAGTTGTCTTCTGATGCTACCTTTCGAGTGAACAGCCAGCGGCTCAAGCCATATCTAGATCATGAGCCGTGGGTCGTTGATGTTGCCCCTATTCACTTTGTGTGAGATGTGGTCTCTTGACTCACATCTATTGCATCTCACGCCTGATTATCATTGTTCTTCCGACTTGTATAGATCCAGTTGTCCATATCACTCTATTCTTTAGTCCCACATCCCTTCTCTCATCTTATGATTTTGCTATACTTATAGGGTGTACTTTACCCTAAGTATAGGGGGGATGTAGGACTCTCGAGTATTCTTTTGATTCTTTCTATCCCTGTTTTGCTGCCTATACTTAGGAATATTTCACCCTAAGTATAGGGGGGTAGACCCTGTACATCCTTCACTCGGATTTCCCTTTATGTACAGCTTCCTATACTTAGGATTACTTTATCCAAAGTATAAGGGGAAACACCGAGATCTCTTCATTCTATTCTTCGATTTGTCTTTGTATATAGCCATTCCTTTTCACTTCTCTATACTAAGCACGAGTTATGTCTTCTTCATCGCTCTTGACTCTGAGGACATCGTTCGAGCCAAGTATAGGGGGTGTGTATATGTTTCATATATACTTTAGACATAACTCATACTTTGTGTGAGTGTGTCAATAAATAAAAATGGCTAGAAACCTAAAAATCCATAAATTTAAAAATTTTTCCCTTATATATAAAATTCATCTTGCACATACCTATTTATTTATAAAATTATTTTTGTACAAATGTTTGTAAAATCTTTTCGTGCAAATAGCTTGTAAATATTTTCCTATCAAAATTAAGTATATAGTACAACATTTTTGTAAAACGTTTTGAAAACAAAAAGTTTGCAAAAACCTTGTGTAAATGTTTGTAAATATTTTGCAAAACTTCGCATTCATGCATACATCCATGTTTTCAAACATTTTTCAAAAATTTTGCACAATTGTAAACATTTGTAAAATAGCATCTTTGTAAATACTTGCACAGTTTTTCCAAATCATAGTTGACGAATAAACTGGCCTGGAATTAAATTGACAAATGGAGCTTGGTTAAGACCTTAATCCACTTAACAATGAGAGGAACCTTATAGGGCTTAGGATTGAGACTTTTCAGGTCCATTGGGACTTAATTCTTTGAGTCCACTAGGCTATGAGCATATGTCATCTTGATGAGCCTAAGTAGAGCACTTAACAAAACACGCTTGACTCTCAGAGCCAATGGCTTTACTTGCACCAGCACCTTACACATAGCTCTCCACGGATGAGGTGGTGAGGAGGCAGTTTCCTTTGGCTTGGGGTATCATATGAGGGTAGTACTTCTAGGAGGAACCTCTCTTCTTCTTATAGTGAAGGAAGTGCGTCTCAACTCGGTCTGGTGGTTATGAATTATGAGGAAAGAAGCCGTGGGTTGCAATAAAGCTTCAAAAGAGGGATAGTCTACTGGCTCAAGAGGAAAAACTCCTTGTATATATGTTGCACCATGTAGATATGTTGTACAGATGCACATGAAAAAAATGTGCAAAAAGAAAAGAACTCCAAAAAAGTGGTGGTCGGATTGAAAATTTAATAATCCCACCGGAGTGTATATAGTCAAATAAAGCAAAAGCATATGGTATACATGTTCCATCTCATGAAGATTGCAGCGGGAGACTCAGCTACACTGGTTAGAGCTCCCAAGGATACATGGCTACACTGGCCATGGTCCATTCTCTTCCTCCCCCTCTTCTTGAGTCGGTTGCACTTGAACTTAGAAGGGAATACCTCGCTTCTCGAGGAAAGAGTTGCTAGACCGAGGCGTTAGAGTTACCAGGTTGAGGGAGGTTGTTTCTTTGTTACTTCTGAGGTGGGGAGCTACATATCACTTACACCGTACAAGGAAAGATTCATGGTCATTAGAGTTTGTGTATGTAGACTTGTTCTGATCTGGTTTATTGAGGAGTCTTGCCCATAGATTGGTGGAACTTAGAGGCTGTTACGTTTAAAGCTTAAGTCCAAATAAGGTTCCGACAAATTAATAATCCACAGGTCTGACCAAGCTCCATATTTCAATTTAATGAAGGAAAGTTTAATAATCAACCTTGATTTCTCCTCTTTTTCTTTTTTCTCTTTTGCACTTCTTTTTCAAATAAGTGTTTGCTAAGGGACTAGCAAAGGTAAAGTATAGGGGAGTGATGAATCCCACTTCATCACCCTTTATTCCTTTATTTTCGCTAGAAAACTTAAGCAAAATACATTCTAAATATGTGTAAATATCCTAAATTGCCAAAACACATGCATCTTGTAAATATGCATAATTAGCATGATTTTGTGCCAAAACAAAGGAATCAAGAAACACAAGAAAAAGAGGGAAATATTTAGAATAAATATTGAGTAACGTAATCCCAAGGGAGGGCTCAGCATAGGCCTGATCGCAAAAAGAACCAAGTAGAGAGAGATAGGGTCATTCATGTGTACATATGCCTATGTATATAAATAAACAGATTTTCCTCAAAATAAAAATAAATAAGTGTTTCTTATATTTTTTACATTTTTGTAAATATAAAATCGAAATAAAAATGAAAAATAAATAAGAAATAAAAGTAAATAAAACTCTCTCACCAATGTATATAAACCATGTATATAGAGTTACCTATTTATTTATTTTCTCTTTGTAAATAAATAATTTAAATGAAATAAAAATATTTTCACATCCCTTATTTCATGATGTAAATAAATAAAATAAAAATTGGAAAAATGAAAATAAAAAGAAAATAAAATAAAATCAAAACCCACCTTGTATATAAACCATGTAAATATTTATATAAAAGTATTTATTTAACCCTTGTAAATAAAATAAAAATAAAATAAAAATACCCTTTTATTACAAATTATATTCTATAAATAAATAAAATATAAAATTGGAATAAAATGTATAAAAATAAATAATTAAAAATTAAAATAAAAAATTCATATTGTATATACTTGTATATAATAATAATATTTTGTAAATATCGAATTTATATTTCAAAAAAATAAATAAAAATAACTAAAAAAATATTTGAAAATAAATAAACCTTTTTTTTGTTTTAAGTTTTTCAAAATAAGTTATTTATTATTTTTAAATGAATTTCCAAATATTTATTGAATGGCGGCCTTTGATTGGTCCACGGGGGATTGTCGACCCCTATCAACTCTCCCTTGTGGACCCCCTTCTCGCGGATCTGTGCACCTGACCAGTTTTCTCCCAATTACCCCCGCTTGACCAGATCACCATTTTTCTAAACCCCAGGTCCTAATCACTCTCCGTGCATCCGAGATCCTCGCCCGACACATTGCCTAGGGGTCCGTGCTTCACCAAGCCAGACCCGACCCCTTCTTCTCGAACCTGCACTGGTATATAACGTCTCCTACGCCGCACAATTCCCGTTATCTTTGGCGCTGCTCCTTTGTCCTAGGACCTCCACTAGACTCCCCAGAGTGACAGCTGAGTGAGGCGAGTGTCGAAGAGAGGAGAGGATGCCGTTCGCCACTGATCCCGCGACTCCTTGTCGTCGTGCGCCGCCGTGAGGTGCGCTAGTGCCTCGGGCACCGACGACCCTTCGAGGCTATGACCCAGAGCTCGCCGAGCTTGTCCCCAGTTGATTCCCTTCATCAGGTAGACCCAATTCTTTCTAGTTTCATTGAATTTCATATTACGCCCAATTCACCCATTCACCGTCGTCCATCGATTCCGCTCGCTCTGATCATCAATCCGTTCATCCAACCCGACCATCATCTCTGTGAGTCCCCTCTCCACCTTCTGCACCCACACACCCACCTTGGTTCTCCCAGGAACCAAGGCTCGACCTCCACCGCCGTCGCCTCGCCGAAGGTCGTTCGCCCCAACTCGCCCGACCACCATTCCACCTCTAACCGGGTCGAGGCAGTTTTCCCTCGACCTAGGAAGCTTCTGGTGTGGTTTTGCAAGTCAAAGGGACCTCATCTGGAGGTCCAACGTTCGAGCCTAGAAGCTTTGCTCCTCCGTCGTCGCCGGACCGCTCCTGTGGTTGCTGGCCTCATCGGAGGGGCCCATTGGCTGCGGAGCTCCTTGGCGGATCTTTTCCACATCTCAGCAGCAGCAGAGAAGGACCTCGGCGCGCACAGGAGGCCGACGAAGTTCGCCGGCGTCGAGTTCTTGGAGGATCCTCCTCCGTCGTCCTATCGCCCCTGACGCTCCAGATCCAATCGCAACCCTCTATTTAGGGAGCGCCAGCAGTCGTCAGATCCATCTGGGATCGATCGAGACCGTCCATCGCATAGGAGAGGCGTGCACGCACCAGAGCCATCAGATCATCCACGTGGCGCGCCTTCGTCTGTCAGATCCAATCCAGGGTTCTTCGAAGAGGCATCAACGCCCCTACACCGTCAGATCATCCACGTGGCGTGCCTCCAGCCCTCCGTTAATAAGAGGGGTAATTTATTCTTAGGCCCCTTCGGTTTCTGCATTTCACTCCTAGTCCTGTAAATATTTTATTTAGTTGTTTTTATTTTGGTAATTTTGCATCGAGGACCTTTATGTTTCAGACATTTGCATTTTAGTCCTTCTATATGTGGTCTACGTGCATCGACACGTGAGGTGGTGGTTTATTTGCATTTTGTGCCCTGTGACTTCTTGTACGTTATAGTGTGCATTTTTAGAAATAGGAATTACAGATAGGTCCCTCCGTGCCTGAATCATGTACGTAGCACGTGATTACTTGAACATTTTGCACGAGGGACCTCACACTTTCTTGCCTTGTTACTGTTTGCCCCTTGGAACATATTTTTATTACATTTAGGCCCCTGTGCACAGTGAGCCTTTGTTTTATTTAAATAAAATATCAAATTTAATCCAAATTGCGTGAACTTTGGACGCGTGGCTCCTGCTACTGTGTAAAAATTTCCCTAAATTTTGGTTACATTTTTTGAGGCTTTTTAGTATTTTTAAAAATTCAAAAACTATTTTTTTTTCTTCTGTCCAGTTTAGAAAATCATAAAAAATGTAAAAACTATTTGAAAAATTCTAAAAAAATTAGGTATTGTTAATTTTGGTGTGTTTGATTTTCTGTGCAATTTTGGCTATTTTTGGATTTATAAAAACCTTAAAAATTAAAAAAAACTTACATTCCAAAGGATTAGGATATTTTCTACATTTAGCACGATGAACACAAAGGCACTCCACTAAGCTTCATATGGTTCATCAAGATTCTATCTGAAATCATAACATTTATAATTTCATCAAATCTTATGTTCCAGAAATAAGAAGCTTATATGAGTCCATAGATGGATTTCTTTAGCTTGCACATCTTGCTTTCCTCAACCATGAATCCCTGGGGCTACTTCATGTAAATATCCTTAGAGAGGTATTCATAGAGGAATGCAATCTTGATTTACATCTCTTGAAGATCCATTTACACCTTTATGGGTCTTACCCATATAGGTGGATCCTCGATTGTCCATATACAACACTTGTATATGAAGTCTACTTTAGACATTATTGCTAACATACATCTTTCCATGTCATGATCTTCAGAAGTCCCATCACATGAAATTCAATCATTGTCAGACTTAACTGACACATGGAATACATCCTCAAACTCATTTGAAGAGGTATTAGTGTTTCATCTTTAATTGTCCTTTTAGTTTCCAATTTCAAGAGCCTCATTATCTTTTCAAGATTAAATGAGTTCCTACACTTCATTTTCATCTTGATTCTCAATAGTCTCAACCTCTAAGAATCACATTCTCAGAGACGAGATATTTTAAAAATATCAAGGTCATAAAGTAGGTATCCAATACCATCCTTTATTTTCCTAATGAAGCAGCACTAGCAAGTGCTAGATTCCATCTTGCATGGAACCTTATTAATGATATACATTGTAGTCTCTACTACACATATATACCTGGAAACTAAGGGATAATTATGCTAAAATTCATCATTGATAAGATCATGTCACACATGATCCAATTGTATCTCCCTACAACTTTATTGAGTGTTAGGAGGATTGAGATAGAAATGACATTCATATCTCCCTAAGGTATCCTTTGAATTCATCTAACAGGTACAAGCTACTTAGATTAGAACAAATTCATTTATCTTCCTTCAAATTTTAGTTCTAAACCAAACTTGTGAAATCTTTGAACTTTTCAAAGGTTTCTAAGTGAAGAGAAGAAAACTCATATCATACATAATCATCAATAGATATCACATATCCATAATGTTTACTATGATATAGATGATCTGCATACATCAATATGTATTAGATCTTGAATACCTTGATATGTTACACCTTTCTCTAAGAAGGATGTATTGGACATTTTACTTTGAATACAATATTCATAAGTATGTAAGTTTTGAAATTTTAGACATTCTAAAGTTTCTTCTCTTACTACTCTATTGATCAAATCAATAGACAAATGTCCAAGGCTTGATGCTAGATCATTGTCAAATGATCTTCATCCTCCTATTGATCTTAATGTTTAATTTCAGTATTTAGAAATAATAATGAACCATTCATTAATTTTCTGATTTAGTGGAGTCCACTAGATTTTAGATTACTATCTAAAATATCTCCATCATAACTCTTTATGATAGGTCCATTCCAGAATTCATGTTTATTTCCAACATTTAGAAACAAACAATGAGTGTATTCTAATATCTAAGTCATAGAGACATTCTCTAAGACTAAGTGCTCTCCCACTGAAATTATGAAGCCTTTCAATCCAATAGAGATTGTTGCAACAATTACCAATATCTATGTGGATGACTTTAAGCCTTAAGATCAAATTTTCTAGTCTTCTAAAATATATGCAACCCATTGCAAGTGTTGTAGAAGATTGAGATACAATTACAAGACTTTATCTTAGTCAATAAGCAAGTCAATATCAATGATTTATGTAGATTATTCTGATGCTCTATCCGAGTCCTTCTCTAAGGATTCTAGACAGACTTGATAGTCATATTATCAACACATCAACTTATTGCAGTATTGGCATTCATCCAACTTATTGGATGTCGTATGGAAGTTACAGAAGTAGGTCAACTCTTTGACTTTCCTTCTTACTCGGGTCTGACCCATGCTTCCACTGCGCTCCCTTTATCTATAAGAAACCATTGCTTAAGGACAGAGGATCTCTTATTTTAAATTCAAAAGAATTCAATGTAAGAGCATTTCGATATTTATACATGCTTCAATAAATTCATATAATATGAATAATATGAAGCATCATGAATGATCATAGTATAGACAGTAGAATGATGACACTCATCATATCTACATCTATCTAAACTCTTAAATCATTGGTTCAGGTAAGTATTCAAACAATTTGAATACATCATCTCATAAAGAGCCACCATTCTACATGATGCAGAGAAAAATGTCATTCATGATAAATGTCAAGAGCACATATGTTATGCCAGAATATCTTCTTAGATTTTATAAGGATTAATTGACAATTGCGTTTATCATCGACATGTCACTTCCAAAGTACATCCTATGAGATCAAGACTATAGAGACATACAAACCCTAGGGTTGTAGTCATATTATTTATTTAATTGTCATTCCTCAATATTATAAGGAAACTTGCACATTGCAACCACATACATTATGTGTCCTATGCAAGTACAATATCTGGATTATGAGTCCAATCCATGATATTTTACTGGTTATTATTGAGTATAACATTGAGTGGGTTAAATGAAGGATTATCTGAAATAAGAAATTTGCATAAATATATAATATATTTATATATATATATATTTTACTTTGATTTAGGACTTTTATATCAAAGTTGTCTTGCCTTGTCAACACTGAAAGTTCATTACCTTAATCACTTTCAATGTAAGAGATATACTTACCATCATATCTCAGCAAGATCTGGGATCTCCTTCCTTATCTTTGTTGCATCCCAATAATATAGAATCTGCAACTCCCGATAAAAAGAAGCGGGAACACATTCTGCCTTGCCAGTCCAACTTGCATCTCCCAATTCGGTCTTTAACACCTGGGCCCACCACCCCTATGGAGATATTGACCCGTCATTAATTGAACCAACCGTCAACAAGAATAGTACTCGTTATACGCAATCCAATATCACCCCAATAATATGAGGATCCGATATAGGGGTCACTACGTATACGGCCTTACTCTTTCAAGAAGCAAAGAGCCTAATCCAGATGCGCTTGCATGTAGGAGCTGTCACTTCGGACAGGCATCTCCCATATGCAATCCCTGACGACGGAACCCTTCGCCTTCATGGGAGACTATGGATGTCACTTATGTGATCCTCCATATCATATTCAAATTTTAATTAATCACTATGAATCATATTCATTATGATTAATTCTTCAAAGGGAAATAACATCTCTATTCATAATAGAGTGTTTTAATTTTAATTGGATTCCAATTAATCTAATCATATTAAATTAATGATCCAATTAATATCCAACAAACATTTTATTGTTACTTGAATTATGGTATTATCTCAAATAAGTATTATTTCAAATTTTAATAATTAGAAGTACATAGTGATTTCTTAAGCATTATAATAACCCTACCCGTTGTCATGGCCAGTACTGACGAGAGTGGGACGGACCACATACGTTGCAACCTGCTACCTCAATGCTCTCCGACTAGACACCATATCCACCTCGGGAAAGGATAATGCAAAATAGATCACTTTGTACTTGAGATGATCATCGATTCTTCAACTGAAATTATACCATATAATAATAATCAAAACAATTTTGATTAACATTATAATGAGATTTGCTAATTAAGTCCCAAATCCTATTCAAGCAACATGTTTGTTGGAATGTAGATCATGTAACCAATAAGTGATCTAGATCACATCTAATCAAATATTCGTTAAGGCAATGTAATTTAAGGAAATAATTATCATAAAATATTTTAAAAATATTTATGCACAATTATTCCAGTAAATTAAACAATTTAATTTCACTAATTGATTAAATGGCAATCACTAGGTTCTTGATTAGGAAAATATTTCCAGCAGTGACCCTCACTTACTAAAAATACCATATCTCAATCAATTTAAATCCAAATTAAGCAAAGTAAGTTCCTAAAGTTTTCTAATTTGATTTAAAACAGAACCTAATTGGTTTGCACGTATTTCAAGGCTTCTTAGAACCGCAATTAACATCTTAATTACGTTGAGATTCGCAGTCTCCAAAACTGTGGATACATGTTCACTAAAATGAGCATAACTTGAGCAAACAAAATCAAAATCACGTAAACTCAGATCCTACAGTTTCCTTATTTAATGGGAACAAAATCCAATTAATATTTTCGTGTTTAAACAATTTAAATATGCCTAAAATAATCACAAGATAGAGATGAGAAAATGAAATGCTAGAAAACTTTCGCAAATCCTAATGAACCCAAGTCGTCCTCCGTTATTGGATCGTATCCAAAAAACACCGACCTAAGGCTCTGATACCACTTGAAGGGTATGGTATAATCCTCAAGCGCATCACAGAAGCATGAGTGTCGTATCGAATACGACGAAGAACGACTACTCGGACTAGTTGTTCTATGCAGCGAAAATTAAAAAAAAATTTCACGCGACGAAACCACATGATCCAAGAACACTTCTCAGATCGTTTCGTCTAAATCACAAACATGTATAAGGGTTACCTCTTGAAGCGCAGTTGCGATCGAGTCTCTAAATGAAGAGACCTCCTGTCTCAAGTCCGATCTAATGGAGGAGACGCTTGCGAGCGCGGGGATGAACCGCGTGGTTCTCGCAATCCATGTTGATGATCCAAGCAGTGGATCTCCTGATCTCGACACACAAGATCCGACGTCTACTTCACGAGAAGGGCACATCGAAGTAGACGGAGATCCACGAGCAAACCATCGGGCAACATAACGACGACGCCGCGGCGATGGAGAACCTCTCTAAGGCATCCATGGTGGACGTCCACATGAGAGGGAGAAAGAGAGTACACGTGTAGAGAAAGAGAGAGAGAGAGAGATGTGCTTCTCAAACATTGTGTCAAGAAGAGCAAACGGGTGCCTCTCCTTTTATAATATTTTGGGATCCATGGATCTCAATCCATGGGACAAGACAAATCCAATGGTTCTCATTGATTGTGTTTCTTTCAATGGCTAAGATTTAAGTTGGTAAAAACCAACAACAATTAATTTAATAAAAATCAAATATATATAGAATATAATTTGATTTATATCAAATCAATCTCAATTAGAGAAATAGGAAAGGAGGCAAGCCTTCTTCCATAAGGAGGGTGGACGGCCGCCACATTCCTTCCTATATGGAAGTTGGATGTCTCACTCCTATTATATGAGATTGCATTATCTCATGATTCTGTCTAATATCTTCAACAACTTTTGTTGTATATTATTTCACAAAAATAAATCCAATTTATTTTGTGAACATAGCAATCATGCCATTGGAAATTTGTGAATTATATTCACATCCCAAACTAAAATGTAAATTACATTTTCAATTTAATGTCCAATGTGAATCCAATTCACATCAACAATTAATTAATAAATGTAAATTACAAAAAGCTCTCTATTATATATTATAAATCACATTTAAAATACATGACTAATATGGATATTGCTATCCACATTATTCATATCCATGATAATTAAATCACATTTAATCATCTTGGATCTCTATTCTCATGTGCAAAAATAATATTAATCATATTCACATTATTCATATCTTTGATAATTAAATCACATTCAATTATCTTAGATAACTCTCTTTATAATATAAATCAAATTCATATTACTCATGATAATTAAGTCACATTTAATTATCCATTTTCTAAATGCTCGGATACATATTAACAACAATGAAATTATCCTGAACCATTTCAAGTATAATTCGCTTTCTCTGCGAATACTTGGAGATAAGGACAGGGCGATTGTATTGTTCCACGTATAGTGACTTGGATATTGAGATCGTATCTCAAATCCAGATCGCGGGCCTCCCATAGATGCTAAACTAAATCCAGATCGCAAATCTAATCTTCTCATTGCATCTGAATCACATTCAGATCAATGTGCAACATTTGGACTAAGACCAGATTACTTCTCTACCGAGAGGAGTGATGAGACTAAAAATCGATTTCGCGGCTTTCTTTTATTTAAAGGAAGAAGTCGGTTGTAGCAGAAAGTCGTGAAACAAAGAGTCGGTTCTTGAACCTATCAAACAATTACGGTTTTTGGTCGGAAAACCATTCACTAATATTTTACCAGGCAAGTGTTCCTGGGTCGAACTCAAGGAGGCAGAATAAATTCCCTAGATTTTTGTCCTCGTAATTTTATTTTTAATTCTTCTCTAAGTGATCAAGTCAAAACCTCTTTTTATTGATTTTTATTTTTATGATTTTTATTTGATTTTATTATTTTCAAATTTTTATTAAATTTTCAAAAAGGGGAATTTTTCAAAAGATTTACTTATTATATAATAGGTGAGTAATAGCTAGGCGATACTATATAGTATGGTGATCGGGGTTCGAGCCGCGAGCTCGAACTACACAAGAAATCCAAACAAAAGAAGACGGCTTTCGATAAAATCAAAACACGTCGAAAACTCGTCAAAAATCCATGAAATCTTTATACTAGGTAGTTGGGGTAGTTGTGTAACTACCCTCAAGAAATCATCAACAACCGAGGTCACAAGAAGAAGAAACAACCCCTACAGCCCAAGGGCATAAGCGCAAAGAAAAACTATGTAAAATGTTTGCAATTAGGTCCTCAAAGACTATTCTGAAGAAAAAGTAAACAAATATTTAAATTTAGGTCCCCGCGGAGGGACCTAAATGTAAATAAAGAAAACCTGGGGGGCGGACTGTACTTCTGGAAGCTAGCTGGGCTTAGTACGCAAATTTTCCACCAGTTCGTAAGCTACGGCTGGGATTAGAAGGCTTTGGCGCTGATCGGACACTCACAGGTGCGCCACGTGTCACGCACCTGTGCTTCCCCTGTTCTTCAGGTTGTTCCAGCTGCTGGCGACGAGCTCTTCTTCTCCAACTTTTCATGGTCGACCGGCGAAAGCATCGGCTCTCCGGCGGGGCCAGAGGGGTGGCTCCTCCACCCGTCGAGCTCGCCCGCGGTAGAGATGAGGCTGTCGCTGCTCCGAGCGGCGGTGACGTCGCGATGAAAATGGCGTCTTCAGCTCCTGGCAGCTGATGCAGTACTGACGAAACTCCTTTGGAGATGAATTCCGATGATGATTGAAGGCTCCAGATCCGAAGCAACTGGTTCGCGTGGACGCCTGACCTGCAATTGAAGGATGGATGCGCTCGATTCGTGAAGAATCGACTCAAGATGTGATGAATTCGCAAGATCAAATATGAGAAAAGTACTCAAGTCTTCAGCCAAACAACCAGATGTGTGAAGAAGATGATGATTTGAAGCACGATTCGAAGTGATTCTAATCGAAAAGGATAGGAGAGTTTAATGCGCGTCTTAGCCAGATGATTAAACTATCTAAATACGCGATTAGCCACGCTAATCGTGCCTCGAATATCGAAACGAAAATTGAAATGAAGTGGTTAAAAGCCTGGGGAATGTCAAGGTATATTACCTGGACGAGATGGTCGACGACGGCTTTGACCGGAGCGAAAACGCGGCGTAGAGCAGCGATGCAAGGCGAAGCTTGGCCTTGGAACGATCCTCCGACGTGCCTTCTTCCTTGCGAGCTCCACCACGACGCTGTCACCGCCTCGATGTGGCTGGAACGAAGCTCGGAAGTAGGGGGGTCGAACAACCTGGAGCTGGGCTCTTGGGTAGTTGGAAAGTTCTTGGTTAATGGCGACCTTGGAGCCTTTATATAGGGAGTTTGCTTGGGCCCCAAGGTTAGATCGACGGTGGGCGATGGAGTAGGTAGTTAGGAGAAGGGATCGGAGGGTCTAGATCGGTCGGAAGCTTCTGGAGTGGCGCTAGATAAAGGCTTGAAGTTGGCTGGCTGAACAGACTGGCGGAACTACTTCTTGAAGAAGAAGGACCCAGGTGTTGACAAGTGTCAGCACCTGGTTTGTCCATAGGCTGAAATTCATTGTATAATATATAATAATTAGTAAATAAGGCTATTTTAATTAGGCATAAATACAAGAAAGTTAAATAAATTAATTTTCTAAATTATGGTATAAAAACATTTTATAAATAATAAATATTATTTAAAATATAAATATTATATTAATAAATATGTATCTGTAAATAGGTTTTAGATTTTTAAATTAATAAATAAATAAGTAAAATTAATTTTATATTTTCTTAATTATTAGGGTATTAAATACGGTTTATACGAATTTTTATAGATTTTTATAAATTAATTTACATGTTTTAATAAATAGAGTTAGTATCCAAGTAGGTCATTTATACCTATATTTTACGGTTTTTGATTTTATTAAAATAATAAATAGTCTTCAGAAATTATGAAATAATTTATGTAGAAACTACAAGATCATGAAATAATTTAAAAACTATAAAAGAAAATAATAAATAGTGTGTGTTACATAAAATAAATAGCCAAGAAACCCCGTTGTCTTTTGTTCCCAAAACCGACTTTTTGCAAACAGACTCCGAATTCGATGAAACCACCTTCATTAATTAGAAAATATTATTTTATGAATTTTAAAGGTGAGTAGAGTGAAATTGGAGTTCGTATGAGGAAGTTTATGATGTTTGGAAGTTGAGATTTTGACATTTCCAGGCTGGGTTTCATATATAGAAGGTAATATTTTTAACTTATTTTTATATTTTTATATACATTTTTAGGAATAATTAGGAGAAGAATTTAGTGAAAAATATGTTCATATGAATTAATTAAAAATCTTTGAAGTTTTGTATCTATTTTATAAATAGTGAGAGATGTATATGTGTGTGTTAGATTATTTTTTTATGTTTTCTTTCCTTATCTCCCCCTACTTTTTGGTTTGTCGACCAATCCATGCTAACTTGGTCTCGGGGGTTGGGTTATGAATATATCTTACAGCTATATTTATATTTAAGTCATATTGTATATATATACATATATTCAATATGCCTTTTTGTTTCTTTTCTTATTCTTTATTTATGATTTTAGTGGTTAAAAGTGAATATTTACACATGAATGGTGTTTTGTTAATAGATGAGAATTAATGAATATTTACATGTATTTGTTAAGGGTTTTAAGACAAAATGCGACAGAAAAGTTAATGAATCATGGATTCATCAAACCCCTATACTTAAACATTGCTAGTCCCTTAGCAAACACTTCTTTTGAAAATGTAAGTGAAAAGGAAAGAAAGTTAGAATGAATTTGTTTTTCTAAACCAATTCATGAGAACAGACAAAGGACAGAGCTCGATCGGGCCTGAAACAAGCATTTTGTCGGAACCTTAACTTGGATTAGGATTTTATCCTCAACAGTCCTCAAGTTCCATAATCCTTACTCAAGATCACTTCATCGGCTAATTCAGGCTCACTTATTCATATCGCAAACTCTATCATCCTTGAAGTCAACTTGTACAGTGTGTGAATTGATTTAGCTCTTCCTGCTTAGAGAACCGAAGAAACCGTCCATCCCGGCTATACACTCCTATGGCTTCCTCATCTCGCTACTCTTTCCTCGAGGAGGGAGGTATTCCCTTCTGAGTTCAGTTCTGCTATGTCCACAATCGAATATAGGGAGAAGTTAGAAGAATGAGAAAAGAAGTGGAGTGCGACCAATGTATACGCATCTCCTTGTGAAGCCCGACCGGTGTAGCTGAGTCTCCACTAAGATGTGCAGGCATTTTTGGTGGAAGCTTGGACCATTGTGGTCTTATTTGGTGGCTTCTGCTTTGCTTTGACTTTGTAAGTTACTTGCACTTCATTCATCTTTTTGTGCCTCGACAGATATAGCATCTTTTTAGTCCGTCCCTTTTTTGAGGTCTTAGAAAAATTGTGTCAGCAGATCCTTTCCTCATCCGAAGCAACTATCGCAACCCCAATCTCTCCCGTCTTTAGACGTCAATGCCGCAAAGATAAGGATAGAAACGCACTAACAAGGTGTACTGCCCTTCGGAACTCCATGCAAGTCGAGCTAAGTGCAGAGTGCATGTGTTCAAGATTGGTTCACTGGTGTAGAGTTGTACGGATGACTCCAAATGGTCTACTTAAGCTCAGATGACTTGATTTCCCTGAATATGGTCTTACGGAACCCAAAGATTTAAGTCAAAGACCTGAAGAGTCTAAATTCCAGTTCCTAATAAGGCTCCTTACAATGAACGTTAAAGGCCGTAATCAAGCTCCATCCTTTAGACTAGACTCAGTCCTTAGTTCCAGAAATCAAACTTATTCTGAAAAATGCGAATGCAAATGCAACCATGTTTTTGTGAAGTGTATTTTCTGAATTTTACTCATTTTTATGGATTTTAAGAATTTTGTAATTTTTCCGAATTTTAGGACTTTGTATTTTTTTATGGATTTTATGAGTTTTATAAACAAGATTTTATTCATAAATTTTACAAGATTTATTTTATTTGAGTTAAATATCTAATGTATTCTACAAATTTTATCTACAAAGTATTTTACAAGGATTGAATGGTTTTTACACATGTTTTAATAAATAGGATTTTAACTAAGTGTTATACAAATTTTAAGTACAAATTTTAAATATAAATTTTAATTACAAGTTTTAAACACAAGTTTTAAGCATGTTTTTACTTATTTACAAGGATTTTATAAATAAAAGAATGGATTTTAAATTAACCCGTACCCACTTTTTTATGGATTTTATAGATATAGAAAATACATTAAAGTACGAGTTATGGACGAAAGTATATATACAATATATACGTACCCCCCTATACTTAGCTTGAGCTATGTGCTCATAGTGTCAAAAGAGAAAAAGGAGCACATAACTCGTGCTAAGTAAAAGTGGGTGAAAAAGGATATCTAAAACAAGTCAGTCAACCCCCCCATACTTACGATCAGGTCATCGTAAGTATCACGGGAGAGCAAAAACGGGATGACTGAATAAAAAGGATAAATAACGAAAGTTCAAAAGGAAAAGAATACGAACTCATCGAAATCACTCGGTCCCCCCTATACTTAGGATAAGGCATCCTAAGGATAGAAAAGAGTGTATCCAAAAATTGGGAACCAGTGATTCGTGAAAAAGAAAGGCTATACAAAAGACTAACTACAAAAAAATAAGACGTAAATCAACGGGCAATCGGTCCACCCTATACTTAGGATCTGATATCCTAAGCATAGAAGAAGAGCAAAAACGGGGACGATTGTGGTCTACGAAGAATATACAAGTGTTGTGAATCTCCAGAAAATAATGGCTCAAAAGAATTTGTACAGGAAGAAGTGAAGGAGTGATCATGATTCCTGTACAAAATAGATCACTTTAGCCAGGATCATACTGAATTTTCTGCTTTTTATGTGCATACTGATCGCTAGCGGCAACAGTAGAGCCTTTTCTGTAAGTGAACTCTGTACATGGCATAGCTCTCTTTTCTTAAATATACATCTCTAGAGTCGGACTACAGAAGGTGTCCATATGTGTAAACATTACACCATCCGACTCTCTATGCTGAATAGATTGTATGATCTGTGTAATATAATCGATGTACTCTTGTGCTGTAATATGTGTTCTTTCAATCTGCGGCACAGAGATATCTACTGCAGGTGACTGCTCATCTGAATCTGATATGAAATTTGTTTCTGTGTATGAACAATCATATGAAGAACTAGGTACCAAGTGATCTACCCTATCCTCGTGTAGGATATCTTGGGTATCAAAATAAACACTCTCAAGATCAGGAGACTGTGTCTCATCTATGTTCTGGCAATCTTCCGCAAGGCTGGTGTCCTCTGAAGTGAATGACAATACTGATCTAGGACTGCTACATTCTCTCTCCATCTCAATGTGTATCTCTCCTTTGTCTATTCGGAATGATACTCTCCCAGCATCATAATCGAAGAGTGCTCTTGCTGTCTGCAAAAAGGGTCTCTCGAGAATGATTGGAGCAAGGTGTAACTGTGTAGGGCATGTCATGTCTAGGATCGTAAAGTCCACGGGAAACTGCGAGCCCTGAACGGTCACGATAATGTTCCTCAGTATACTTCTAGGTCTCTTTATAGATCGATCTGCAAATTGGAGTATCGCTCGTGATTTATAGAGAGGACCTAGCTTGAGCTTATCAAGCAAAGAGGATGGAAATAAATTGATCGAGGAACCATTATCTAAGAGAGTTCGATGGAATGTAGTGTCTTCAATCTGACAATTGACATAGTGAGCTCCCAAATCTTTCTTCTTTTTCGGTACCTTGTTCCGGATCGCACATGAAGTTGCCTTGGTCAATATATGCTTCTCAACTCGTGATCTCTTATTCCTACGCGTGGTGTATCGGTTCCTCAACTGATTCTTGAGCGTACGAAAATGATCCAAGGCATCGTGCAGTGGAATCTTCAGAAAGATGTGATCTTTCAGAAAACGTTCTGTTTCTGGAGTGACAACATTATTTTTGGTCTTTTTCTTTCCTCTTCCAAACAAAGCATCGGGAAAAGGAACAATTTCATGGTTTAGAAAATCATAACTTTTATTCCGATTGGAATCAGCTTGTACATCGAGAGTTTCAGAATTATTTACAAAACTTTCTAAGACAGGAGAAGAGATATTTTTGTCCGTGCTCTCTGTCTGATCTGGCGTGATGTCATCGTCTGAGTCACCAGTGTCCATATCTGAAGTATTGACAATGCTCCCGTCTCTTGAGTTTGCGTCCTAGTCCTCATCCTCTTGCGGTTTCTCCTCCTCGGCTTCAGGATCATGCTTGTGCTCCTCTATTGCCCTCTCCTGTTCTCCAGTAGGTGTTTGCGGTGATCTACCGCTCCTGGGACGAATGAAGTTAGATAAAAATTTAGGAAACGATATCTTACCTGTAGGATCTACCTGATCTGGATGCCTCCTCTTGTTATTCGGGTTCATTTGAGGCTGGGCTGGGAGAGTGGTCTTCGGCACGGTTAACTCGTCCAGACGACGGTTAACCTGCTCCGTCTCTGTCTTATGCGCTATCTGGAGCGTACTGAGCATATCCATGATCTAGTTGAGCACCTGGGCCTGTGAAGACATCCGGTTCGGTGTGGTGGCCCTGGCTTGCTCCTCTCTCCTGCCTTAGCGTGAAATGATGAGAGATGGAAGGCTGGGAGTAGCGTTGAGGTGTGGAGGAAGACTGTTGCGGCTGCTGAAAAGAATAATTCGGTGAAAACTGGGCAGGGTGCTTATATGAATGTTGCGGTCTCTGATGGTAGACATTTGGATGAGACTGTTGTGGCGTGAAACTCTAGCGGTGCTGAAATTACGGACGTCCATGCTGTGGATGACCGTACGGCTGCTGCGGCTGCTGGTTTGGTATGCTCGGCTGCTGCATCGGAGTATACCAAATTCCGTTGATCTTGAAAGTGGATTGCGGCTCCACCTCCATCTATGTGGTGCTGGTGATCTGACTGGGATTGGCATGAGACTGATCCTCATGCCAATCGAGCTGTGGAATCTCGGGCTCGCTCTGGATGTAGTGGATCTGACGGGTGGGTGGAGCGGGTGCGATCCTCCGTACTGGTTGTGCATTCGAAGAAGTCTGGCTCTGTTGGTACTGGATCTGAAGATCAGCGACCTTCTTCGATAGATCACTCAGCTGCTGAGGTAGAGATGAGAGTTTCTCCAACTCTCGCAGCGGCTGTAGGTCTTGGACCTGCTTGTGAATCACATCCACCAACGTCAATTTCTCACTAATGAAGCCCATGTTGGTGTTGGATTCAGAGTCCGAGATGTTTGACACCTTGTGATGTTCTCGGTGATGTGGTGGCTGTGGGGTTTTCTGAAATGCCCGAGTAGAGTCTACAACTCTTGAGTTCTCGGCCATCCCTTCGAAGATGGCTTAGACTGACTCGGCATCCTTGTTCAAGTAACTGCCGCCACATGCGGCACTGACTAGCCCCTGAACTTCCGGCTGGAGTCCTCCGAAGTAATTCTGTACGAGCACCTTCATCGGGATCTCATGATGTGGGCATCTCTCTGTCAGGTCCTTGAATCTATCCCATGCCTCATGGAATGATTCGGGCGGCAGTTGCGTAAAGTTGGAGATCTGGCTCCTCATCATGTTCGTCCTTCCCAGAGGAAAATACTTGCGCAGGAAGGTGGACTTCAGGTCGTCCCACGTAGAAATTTCTCTCCCCAAATGACTCAGCCAATAAAGGGCCTTATCGGCTAAGGCAAAGGGGAAAGCCTTCATGCGTACGGCTTCATGCGTTACTCCTGGATAACAAGTCATTCCGCAAATCATCTCAAACTGTTGTAAAAACGTGAACGGATCCTCTGCGGCATTCCCATAGTACTTGGGAAGCAAAGAGATGAAGGACGGTCGGAGTTAGTATGGCCCTTGATTCAGCGGTAGCCGAATCCAATGGTGGAGCGTTCTTGCGCCCGGGTCATACTCGTCCCGTAAAGTCGCGGGAACTGCAGGCGGTAACTGGTTCCCGGCCCCTGCTCGCAGCGCGACTAATTGCCCCTGTAATTCCATCTAAACTCGGAATTGTTCTCGAATTTGTAGATTCATCTGCTGAATTGTATCGAGAATCTCAGTAGTAATATCTGCAGCTTCTGATCTTTCGTCATTATGCTCCTCGGTTGCTGCCCTCTCGTCTGCTGCTCGTGCTTTACCGCGAGCCATCGGCTTTGAGTCGTCTGGAAAAGAGAAGCTCTCGTAAGCACTCAGTGATAGTTCAGCTGGAGATGATTTATTGAGACGAGAGTCTGTCTCAATTTTCTAGCCAGGAGGTGAGGGAGTCTGGGTCTGACTCGCCTCGAGATCAGATAGGACCGGCTCGGGAAGAGGGTCATCTCGAGCCTGTGAAGACATACGTTCGACGGTGAACGTTCGAAGGCTCACGGAGTCTAAGCAGAAAAACCGTCGATACGTCATCTTCGATTTCAAGAGAAGGGTCTGGAGAGCACATTTACGATTCAAGAGAGAGAGAGAAATGCGAAAGCCGCGGAAACTCACGCCCTGCAAGCAAACACAAAGCAAACCCCATTTTCACCAACTCAACCCTGATGAAGACCGTAAGAGTTCGGTCTTTTATCTTTTCGGTTTTAGGGTTGTAATTAGCAAACAAATTTTTTTTGGTTTATCGTGCGCTGTGCGAGCTTATAGGTGCCCGATTTATTTCCCGCGATACTGTCCCGAGTCCTTACAGAGGATCACTTGATTGCAGCCAGTATGGAGGCAAATACGGACCATTTCCGGCTACCCGTGTTGCTTGGGGACGATGCCTTACGCGATGTCCTCTAAATCCCCCACTCTGCTAAGTATTCTCGGACCGTTGCCGGCTACCCAAGCTTCCTCACTGATAAAGCAGTGATCAGGTGTATGGACTAAGTAGTATTTTGAAAAATATCGGTTCTTATATTAAGTGTCGTCTCTCGCTCGCGCACTCTGAGAATTGTGCAGGGGTTGCTCTCCCAAATCACATGAGTTGATTTACGGCTTTTAGTCAGATAGATTTAGCAGTCCAGATTTTAGTTTTGTAATTTTTATGTGTTTTTTCAATCAACGTCTATCGATTTTTTTTCTTTTTATAAAAACCCCAAAAGCATGCACCTAGGTTGCGAGTCCTAAGACTAACTACGCGGCGCAAGCAGAGAGAGTAAAAACCTAAACAAGAATCTACAAAACCGCGGAAAGCTGATAGCGATGAAAACCGCGGTGGGTGCCCTGATTCTCAGATACACGGTATTCGGCGAGTCAGGCCCTGAAAAAAATGGGGGGGTGTTTATTATCCATTACAACCCTCTCCCTTTCTCTCTCTTTTACAGAAAATATACTAACTACTCTGCTCCTCTACAGCCGATTCGTGAAGAAGGAGCCGACCTATGCTCTTTCAACTGGCTCGGCTTCTGAAGAAGCCGGTTGATCCTGCAGGCCCTGTAGAGATGGTTAGCAAGTAAAGTCGATCGAGAAAATCGAGAAAGCCGTAAGAAGACGAAAAAGCAAAACACGAAAAAGCCGTACAAAAAACCGTACGAACAATGAAACAAAGAGAAGAGAGAAAAATAAAATCACAAAGAAATGAAAAATAAAAAAGAATCTAACGCCTCCCCGGTAACGGCGCCATTTTGATGAGGCTAAAAATCGGTTTCGTGGCTTTCTTTTATTTGAAGGAAGAAGTCGGTTGTAGCAGAAAGCCGTGAAACAAAGAGTCGGTTCTTGAACCTATCAAACAATTACGGTTTTCGGTCGGAAAACCGTTCACTAATATTTTACCAGGCAAGTGTTCCTGGGTCAAACTCAAGGATGCAGAATAAATTCCCTAGATTTTTGTCCTCGTAATTTTATTTTTAATTCTTCTCTAAGTGATCAAGTCAAAACCTCTTTTTATTTATTTTTATTTTTATGATTTTTATTTGATTTTATTATTTTCAAATTTTTATTTAATTTTCAAAAAGGGGAATTTTTCAAAAGATTTACTTATTATATAATAGGTGAGTAATAGCTAGGTGATACTATATAGTATGGTGATCGGGGTTCGAGCCGCGAGCTCGAACTACACAAGAAATCCAAACAAAACAAGATGGCTTTCGATAAAATCAAAACATGTCGAAAACTCGTGAAAAATCCACGAAATCTTTATACTAGGTAGTTGGGGTAGTTGTGTAACTACCCTCAAGAAATCGTCAACAACCGAGGTCACAAGAAGAAGAAACAACCCCTACAGCCTAGGGGCATAAATGCAAAGAAAAACTATGTAAAATGTTTGCAATTAGGTCCTCAAGGACTGTTCTAAAGAAAAGGTAAACATATATTTACATTTAGGTCCCCGCGGAGGGACCTAGATGTAAATAAAGAAAACCTGGGGGGCGGACTGAACTTCTGGAAGCTGGCTGGGCTTAGTATGGAAATTTTCCACCGGTTCGCAAGCTATGGCTGGGATTAGAAGGCTATGGCGCTGATCGGACGCTAACAGGTGCGCCACGTGTCGCGCACCTGTGCTTCCCCTGTTCTTGAGGTTGTTGCAGCTGCTGGTGACGAGCTCTTCTTCTCCAACGTTTCACGGTCGACCGACAAAAGCTTCGGCTCTCCGGCGGGGCCAGAGGGGTGGCTCCTCCACCCCTCGAGCTCGTTCGCGGTAGAGATGAGGCTGGCGCTGCTCCGAGCAACGATGACGTCGCGATGAAGATGGTGTCTTCAGCACCTAGCAGCTGATGCAGTACTGACGAAGCTCCTTTGGAGATGAATTCCGATGATGATTGAAGGCTCCAGATCCAAAGCAACTGGTTCGCGTGGACGCCTGACCTGCAATTGAAGGATGGATGTGCTCGATTCGTGAAGAATCGGCTCAAGATGTGATGAATTCGCAAGACCAAATATGAGAAAAGTACTCAAGTCTCCAGCCAAACAACCAGATGTGTGAAGAAGATGATGATTTGAAGCACGATTCGAAGTGATTCTAATCAAAAAGGATAGGAGAGTTTAATGCGCGTCTTAGCCAGATGATTAAGCTATCTAAATACGCGATTAGCCACGCTAATCGTGGCTCGAATATCGAAACGAAAATCGAAATGAAATGGGGGAAAAGCCTGGGGAATGTCAAGGTATATTACCTGGACGAGATGCTCGACGGCGGCTTTGACCGGAGCGAAACGCGGTGTAGAGAGGCGATGCAAGGCGGAGTTTGGCCTTGGAACGATCCTCCGACGTGCCTTCTTCCTCGCAAGCTCCTCCACGACGCTGTCACAGCCTCGATGTGGCTGGAACGAAGCTTGGAAGTAGGGGGGGTCGAACAACCTGGAGCTGGGATCTTGGGTAGTTGGAAAGTTCTTGGTTAATGGCGACCTTGGAGCCTTTATATAAGGAGTTTGCTTGGGCTCCAAGGTTAGATCGACGGTGGGCGATCGAGTAGGTAGTTAGGAGAAGGGATCGGAGGGTCTAGATCGGTCGGAAGCTTCTGGAGTGGCGCTAGATAAAGGCTTGAAGTTGGCCGGCCGAACAGACTGGCGGAACCACTTCTTGAAGAAGAAGGACCCAGGTGTTGACAAGTGTCAGCACCTGGTTTGTCCATAGGCTGAAATTCATTGTATAATATATAATAATTAGTAAATAAGGCTATTTTAATTAGGCATAAATACAAGAAAGTTAAATAAATTAATTTTCTAAATTATGGTATAAATACTTTTTATAAATAATAAATATTATTTAAAATATAAATATTATATTAATAAATATGTATTTATAAATAGGTTTTAGATTTTAAAGTTAATAAATAAATAAGCAAAAATTAATTTTATATTTTATTAATTATTAGGGTATTAAATAAGGTTTATACGAATTTTTATAGATTTTTATAAATTAATTTACATGTTTTAATAAATAGTGTCAGTATCTAAGTAGGTCATTTATAACTATATTTTTAGGGTTTTTGATTTTATTAAAATAACAAATAGTCTCCAAAAATTATTAAATAATTTATGTAGAAACTACAAGATCATGAAATAATTTCAAAATTATAACATTAAGAAAATAATAAATAGTGTGTGTTAGATAAAATAAATAGCCCAGAAACCCCGTTGTCTTTTGGTCCCAAAATCGGCTTTTTGCAAACGGACTCCGAATTCGATGAAACCACCTTTATTAATTAGAAAATATTATTTTATGAATTTTAAAGGTAAGTAGAGTGAAATTAGAGTTCGTATGAGGAAGTTTATGATGTTCGGAAGTTGAGATTTTGACAATTTCCAGGCTGGGTTTCATATATACAGGGTAATATTTTTAACTTATTTTTATATTTTTATATACATTTTTAGGAATAATTAGGAGAAGAATTTAGTGAAAAATATGTTCATATGAAATAATTAAAAATCTTTGAAGTTTTGTATTTATTTTATAAATAGTGAGAGATGTATATGTGTGTGTTAGAGTATTTTTTATGTTTTCTTTCCTTATCTCCCCCTACTTTTTGGTTTGTCGACCAATCCATGCTGACTTGGTCTCGGGGGTTGGGTTATAAATATATCTTACCGCTATATTTATATTTAAGTCATATTGTATATATATATACATATATTCAATCTGCCTTTTTGTTTCTTTTCTTGTTCTTTATTTATTTACATGATTTTAGTGGTTAAACGTGAATATTTACACATGAAAGGTGTTTTGTTAAAAGATGAGAATTAATGAATATTTACATGTATTTGTTAAGGGTTTTAAGACAAAATGCGACAGAAAAGTTAATGAAACATGGATTCATCAAGGAGTCACTAAAATCCAGACCCGTTTCATCACTCCCTAGGAATAGAAGCGTCATTGTTATACAATCATTTATGATCACATCACCCTCAGGTATTCCTAATACATGTACATCCTGCATAATGGAAGACACAGATTAAACCCGAAGTATTGGATCAACTTGATACTGTCTAATTCATGGATTTATCAGTAAGTTTCTCATTCGATCATTGGGAGTCGGTATCGATCATATACTTTCCAAAAGCATATATCATCCCTAGGTCTTGATCATATACTTTCGAAAAGTATATATCAAACCAACAAATTCAGGCAAGCTTCCAAAGCAAGACAACCGTGCGCACGGATTTTGATTCTTCCCAATATCTCATGAGTGAGCTCATGCCTTCCGGTTCTGTAACTGAACCTGTATGATCCCTTTGAGAGATTGTATTACTCATATGCCCTTATATATACACCAGCGTGCCGATGTATAGACCTTGGTTGGGTCATCAACCTATTGGTCTGCCAAATGTACATGCTTAAACATATAGTAACACATCTATCTCCGGTCAGAGGATGCATGCCTATATCATGACAGCATACGATATAGGACTTTGGTTATCTCAATCTCGTTAAGTCAACTGTTTGACCTAACTAATCTAACGACTCCGAATCTCTATTCCTATGCAGAGGACCTGCTTCAAGAGGTCAGCCAGATATCAGCCTAATTGAGAAAGGATTGCCATCTCCTACTCAGACTGGAGATCATCTCTTAACAATCATTTGACAGTGCTTAATGAGTCCTCAATATAACCATTTAGATATTCATCCAAGCACCAGCCTTTATGATTCAATAGTTGAATCAACAGCTGTATGATCATTATGATAGCCATGGTACATAACCCTAATTGTACTAAGGGACCTATTATGCAAATTATTTATTCTTCATTTCAGATCAAGGAATGATATTTGAAATAACATTTATTGCATAATGGCTCGTCGTGGGCTCGCATGTCCAACAGAGGGATCTTATAATATGCTGAAATGAGAAATGATGTTTAATACACAAGATGTTTTCACAACAGTAGGTATACGAATATTTTCTAAATTATGGTATAAATACTTTTTATAAATAATAAATATTATTTAAAATATAAATATTATATTAATAAATATGTAATTATAATCAGGTTTTAGATTTTTAAGTTAATAAATAAATAAGTAAAAATTAATTTTATATTTTCTTAATTATTAGGGTATTAAATAAGGTTTATACGTTTTTTTAGATTTTTATAAATTAATTTACATGTTTTAATAAATAGAGTTAGTATCTAAGTAGGTCATTTATACCTATATTTTAGGGTTTTTGATTTTATTAAAATAATAAATAGTCTCCAAAAAATATGAAATAATTTATGTAGAAACAACAATATCATGAAATAATTTAAAAATTATAAAATTAAGAAAATAATAAATAGTGTGTGTTACATAAAATAAATAGCCCAGAAACCCCGTTGTCTTTTGGTCCCAAAACTGACTTTTTGCAAACAGACTCCGAATTCGATGAAACCACCTTTATTAATTAGAAAATATTATTTTATGAATTTTAAAGGTGAGTAGAGTGAAATTGGAGTTCGTATGAGGAAGTTTATGATGTTCGGAAGTTGAGATTTTGACAATTTCCAGGCTGGGTTTCATATATACAGGGTAATATTTTTAACTTATTTTTATATTTTTATATACATTTTTAGGAATAATTAGGAGAAGAATTTAGTGAAAAATATGTTCATATGAATTAATTAAAAATCTTTGAAGTTTTGTATTTATTTTTTAAATAATGAGAGATGTATATGTGTGTGTTAGATTATTTTTTTATGTTTTCTTTCCTTATCTCCCCCTACTTTTTGATTTGTCAACCAATCCATGCTGACTTGGTCTCGGGGGTTGGGTTATAAATATATCTTACAGCTATATTTATATTTAAGTCATATTGTATATATATATACATATATTCAATCTGCCTTTTTATTTCTTTTCTTGTTCTTTATTTATTTACATGATTTTTATTGTTAAGAGTGAATATTTACACATGAATGGTGTTTTGTTAAAAGATGAGAATTAATGAATATTTACATGTATTTGTTAAGGGTTTTAAGACAAAATGCGACAGAAAAGTTAATGAATCATGGATTCATCAAGGAGTCACTAAAATCCAGACCCGTTTCATCACTCCCTAGGAATAGAAGCGTCATGGTTATACAATCATTTATGATCACATCACCCTCAGGTATTCCTAATACCTGTACATCCTGCATACTGGAAGACTCAGATTAAACCCGAAGTATTGGATCAACTTTATACTGTCTAATTCATGGATTTATCAGTAAGTTTCTCACTCGATCATTGGGAGTTGGTATCGATCATATACTTTGCAAAAGCATATATCATACCTAGGTCTTGATCATATACTTTCCGAAAGTATATATCAAACCAACAAATTCAGTCAAGCTTCCAAAGCGAGACGACCGTGCGTACGGATTTTGATTCTTCCCAATATCTCATGAGTGAGCTCATGCCTTCCAGTTCAGTAACTGAACCTGTATGATCCCTTTGAGAGATTGTATTACTCATATGCTCTTATATGCACACCAGCGTGCCGATGTATAGACCTTGGTTAGGTCATCAACCTATTGGTCTGCCAAATGTACATGCTTAAACATATAGTAACACATCTATCTCCGGTCTGAGGATGCATGCCTATATCGTGACAGCATACGATATAGGACTTTGGTTATCTCAATCTCGTTAAGTCAACACTTTGACCTAACTAATCTAACACCTCTGAATCTCTATTCCTATGCAGAGGACCTGCATCAAGAGGTCGGCCAGATATCAGCCTAATTGAGAAAGGATTGCCATCTCCTACTCAGACTGGAGATCATCTCCTAACAATCATTTGACAGTGCTTAATGAGTCCTCAATCTAACCATTTAGATATTCATCCGAGCACTAGCCTCTTTGATTCAATAGTTGAATCAACAGCTGTATGATCATTATGATAGACATGGTACATAACCCTAATTGTACTAAGGGACCTCTTATCCAAATTATTTATTCTTCATTTCAGATCAAGGAATGATATTTGAAATAACATTTATTGCATAATAGCTCGCCGTGGGCTCGCATGTCCATCAAAGGGATCTTATAATATGCTGAAATGAGAAATGATGTTTAATACACAAGATGATTTCACAACAGTAGGTATACACTTAATGACGCTAACGCACAAGATGATTTCTCTACAACAGGGATACACCCCTTAAGAATCAATAACACAAGCATGCCTAAGTCCCTATGATCACATATATAGGTTCAATTTGTGTGGGGATCAGCAGCAAGAGGATGGAGAAGTCGTACCTTCTCTATGCGAGCACAGCTTCGGGTCGCCGATTTTATGTGCTCTGGCGAGCTTCGATGAGGGGAAAGGAGAGGAGGGAGGGATGGTCGACTGGGAAGGGGTATTTGGGGGCATTTTTGACGAGGAAGGTCGATTGAGGATTTTGTGTGAAGGGCCATTTTGGGTCGGATCTTGGTTCGGGTCTGGAATGGACCCGAACCCCGACTCACTAAATTGACCATAACTTGAGCTCCCAAAGTTAGATTTTAACGTTCTTGAACTCGTTGGAAAGCTATCGACTAGCCCTATGCAATGGACTCCTTATTCGAATTTTTTGGTCACTGGACAAGTACAGATTTTTCAATTAAGTCCAGACTCTGTCAAGATTTGCGTTTTAGTCCATATTTGGTATTCGGGATTTTCACACAACCTCTTACCCATTTTTATCAGTAGCATCCCCATGTGTGGCATGTAAATGGTGTGTGGTAGACCCACGATCTTTCCAGGCAGACAAATTGTGCAGATTGTTTCCCTTATCAGTGTCCTGACTTTTTACAACACATTATTTACCCCTACACCTCTTCTAACACCACAGAGCTCTAGAGCTTATCCTTTCCAGGAACCAATGCAGTAGCAACAACAGTACCTCCATCAAAAGACGTACCAATCGAGCCAGCTTGGCTTTCATGTTCAACATTCTACTGATGAACCCTCAGATGCCTTTGTTAATCATTTAAAATTAACGTTTAAAGTTGTGTTCATTGCAGTCGAGCAAAGTCGGATTATTCAAAAGCCACTATTTAATTATTTCCCAACTAAAGTTAGAAGTCATTTTTTTAGTTGGGAAAGGACAAGGTCAAACTTTGCGAGGACACTTTCTCCTTAGGTTTGTTTTTAGTCGATCTAAAGATTATGTTTTCAAAGAGGTGTTTTTTTTTAGTGAAATGTAATTTTGGCTATGTTCGGAGACTAAAATGAAATTTTCCATCAAGTAGTGCCCAAAAATTGTGAAACTTGGCTAGAATGTGAAATATAATAAAATTAGACTACTGTAATTATTTTCAAAATTTTGGATGAAAAATGAACTAATTATGAATTAAATATGCAGACTTGGTGATCTTCAGTTAATTAATTTTAATAAATGGCAAACGTCAATAGTTTTTGCATAAATTGAATATCCAAGATAGTTCTATGTGAGAGGTATCCAGAACAATTTGTAATTCCTAAAAATACTATTAGAGGGATTAACTAGATATCAATTACTAAATTAACATTTTCATTTATTTTGCCTTGATATGTATGAAAATGAGATGAAATTTGTGTACAATGTAGAATACACTAAAATCAATGTAATGTGTTTTTTTGTAATTTTCAAAGTAATGATTAATTTAATATCGAATTAATAACATGTGGTCGGTAAAATATTGAAGTTTTCACCAAAATAATTATATTAAATCAACCATGTCTCATAAAAATAAAACAATTATCCATAATGTTAAGCATAAACTGCTATACAATATACAATTTATAGAATTTGAAATTAATGCCAAATAGGGGTTCAATATGATGCCCAAGGACATGGGCCTAAATGCAATATTACAGAAATGAAATGAATAAATAACATACTCGGGGACTGAGATGTAATTACAAATACCCATGAGGGTATTTATTTAAATTTCACTTGGAGGGTACATGCCTCGCACGTTCTATACTAAAGAGGGGTCTCCGTGGTAATTGAGGAGGTACGGGGAGCATTGGCCACAATTTACCCCAGGCCCACATGTTCTGCACATGAAGGCTGAAGGTTAGACTCTACTTCTATTTGTTCAGTTATGTGGCTAGATCCATAGTTTACCCACCTCTCGTGTCATGCACATGAGGAAGGCCTTGGAATAATATGTTCAATGCATGCGCATGCGTAAGGTAGTTTCTATGGTTGCCCCAAGCTAGTGGTGCACGCGACTGGAGGGCTATGAGCAGTGGTATGAGTCCGCGACCAAGGTTAGATGGTTGTGGACGTCAAGGTCAGTCGTGGTCCTTGACTTGAGGGAGGACTGACGATGAGGTGGAGGCCAGTTGTCGTTGGCGATTAGGCAGAGGTACATGCCTGGTGGTGGAACAGCAGGGGTCGGTGGCTGCTAGTGCAAATTTGGAGGGAGGAGTGCATGTAAGGGTACGACGACTTGAGTTCTGGCGGAGGTGCTGGAGTGGCCGGAGTCATGTAAAACCCTTGCGTGGAGGTTCAACTATTGGATGGAGATATTTCTCGAATAGATACAAACGGGTGGGAATTTGCTCGAGCTACGAGATGGGATCTTGGATCCTTTCATCTCCAATGTGATACCTGCTATGGAAACGATTATGAGTGGGAGTTCTGTTGTGAGTGGGGGATGAGAACTCAAACTCTTATGGGGGAACACCGGAGGTGACACAGTGTGAGAAGGGTTTAAATAAATTGAAGGATTCAAAGTGGGGAAATGGATGTCGAAGGTTGACTTTGGGGATAATGAAAAAGTAGAACATGGAAGGTAGAGAATAATAGAAGAATAAGTTGTTTGAATAAGAATAGGATGACCCGCATAGAATAGAAAGAGGAAAATTATGGAGGGCGCGGATCATCTGTTGTAAGTCATTTGCAGCAGACTCTGTTGCAACGCATGGATGAGCGTCGCATGTCATCCAATGAATCCGACGCCTGCCCACTTCTCTTCCCATCCCCAATCGCCCGACCTGTCTCTCCCTCCCCGACCCCAGCCATCTCGCCGCCAGCACCCTCCCCTAAGTCAGCCTACTCGGACAGGCCTCTCACTTGCATCCTTGTCGTTGCCTTCGAGGTCGGCCCCAGCATCTGCCCCTCCTGCCTCTGCCTCCTCTCAAAACTCGCAGACTCCCTCCCATCCCCGCCTTCCCCCGACTCCTCCCCCCTTCCCCCGCTCTGTCTCCCCTACCTCTCCCACCGCCGCCGCCGCCACCACAACCACGACCACCCCCTCCTCCTCTCCACCCCACAGCCCCAATCCAAGAAGCCCCGTCGCCTCCCCTCCCTCCCCTCCTTCCGCACTACCCACAAACCCAAACCCAACATCCCACCTCCCTAGAAACCTGCCTCCGCCTCCCAGCTCTCCTTCCTCCGCCTCTCCTGCAAGCCCAAGCCCCACCTCACTTCAGAGAACCCTGACCACCATGATCTCTCCTTCTCCACACCATCACCCGCATGGCAGATTTCAACGTCGATGCTGGCATGACACCCCAACAGGTGGCTGAGCCCCCTCCACGGGCGGCTGAAACACACCGAGGTGGGCGTCAACCCCCTCCCACATCACCAGCGACATCGTCAAGGCTGGCGGAGAGATGGCTGGAGTCGGGGAGGGAGAGACGGGTCGGGCGATTGGGAAGGGTAGAGAAGTGGGGCAGCCGTCGGATTCATTGGATGACACGTGTATCTCATCCATGCGTTGCAGCAGAGACTGCTGCAAATGACTTACGGCAAACGATCCGCGCCCAATTATGGAAGGAGAGAAAGAATAGAGCTTTTACCTGTGGGTCCAGAATGGGAACCTTGAAGCTCAAGCAACAGCAATGAGATACGACTAAAATAAGAGGTTGAGCCTCTTGGATATCATCAATGGTGGATGCTTGCCGTTGCTTAATTTATGGGTCCCTATTGTCACTAGAGACACGTCTAAGGGTTGTAGCACTCTCGCAAGAACGACAGATGATTTCGAATGGGGACAAGCATGTGCTTTTAAAGATGGTTGTGACACGAGAGAGAATGAGGGGTGGAGATCGTGGGGAAGGTGGTGAGGGTGGTCAGTCGTGCACCGCAAAGTATGAATGATCAGTTCATGAGGTAAAGAAAGGGAGAGACATGGTGCAAGAGGGGGTGTGTGCTTGTCTGCATGGAATAGGTGCTAGGACGTGGGAGTAAAAAGGGAAGAGAGAAAGAGATGGGAGAGGGAGAGAGAGAGAGAGAATAATAGAGAGATTAAGTGAGGAAGAGAGTTTATTTTGCATGGGGAGTTGGTTACATGGAGAAGAAGAGGGAATGTCAAGGAGATGTAGAGAAAGCAAGAGGGAGAGAGAGAGAGAGAGATGGTGGCACCACATTGCGCTCATAGGGCGGCCACATGGCGGGGTTTAAATAAAATTCAATAATAATAATAAAGATAAATAATGTAATTTAAAAATAAAATTAAATTAAATAAACTTACAAAAAAATAAATAAATAATTATGGGGGTCACACATGGCGTCTCCAAGAGCAGCCACGTGTTGCTCCTAGAAAATTCAAGAACTGAATTTAAAAAAAAGAAATAATAAAGGGGTCAAATTAAAAAGTAGTCAACATAAAAGTTACTTGTCTCAACGAGATATACAACTTTTCTAAAGGACTAAAATTCAAAAAGTCATTTGTACAAAAAGTATTTTGGGGGGTATCGTAAAGATATAAAATGCATTTATTTTTATCTTTTGTAGATTTTTAAAAATAATATATAAATGAAAATACAATTAGAGAAAATATGAAAGGAATACTTGCAATTTAATATATTTTTTTTGAATTTTTAGTAATTAAGAAAAAAAGATAAAATAAAGTAGTTTGGTCAATATGACAATATACAATAGGGGCCTAAAACCCATGTTTTACAAACGATGTCGGATTTTTATGAAATTAGTCTTGTTTTGAAAGTCTATGATTGGATATTACTTTACAAGTGAGTATACATAAATCTAAACCATATGAGGGAGATATGTGCATTTTAAAGTTTTAGTATCTGTGGAGCTTGACTAGTGTAGCCAAATCTCCTGCTGTCGGCTTCCTTGGTATGAAGTTTTGAAGCATTTGCCATGCAAATTTACATACTCCAGCCAGCATTTTATTTTTAATTAGGATTGTCCGATTTTTTGGAGTTCTTTCTTTTTTTTCATTTTTTCTTTTTTGACTATATACAAGGTGTTGTATGAACAAGAGTTTTTCTTCTTGAACAAGTAAACTATCCCTCTTTTGAACCATTATTGTTACCCACAACATCCCATCATTAGATGTCGATGCCACTAGACTAGGTTGAGATGCACTACCCTTCCTAGAGGAGGGCGGATGTTTCCACTTGTGTGCTACTCCAAGCCAAAGGATTCTCCCACGTCATCAAGAAAGATCTGTGTGCAAGGTGCTTGTCAAACTTAGGTCACTGTCTAAGAGAATCATGTGTGTGTATGAAATATTCTATTTAAACCAAATGACATGTGAACATAGACTTGCATACTCAAAGAAATAAGTTGCTTGACCTAAAAATTCTTAACTCCAGTTCCTATAAGGTTCCTCTGAAATTAGGTAGATTAAGGTCAACTCAAATCCATATATCTATTCATATATTGGTTCAGAACCCACTAATTTTCTACTTTGCATATGCTAGATATGCAGATGAGATGCTATACAGATGTCATGCAATATGAATGAATGAAGTGAAAGACACACGACGTTTTTTTGAATGCAAGGATGATATGCAAGAGTAAATAAGAAGCCAATCTACCTCCTATTTTACAAAATTTTACAAAAGTATGTATTTTTTTACAAGAATTTTATAACTATTATACAAATTATACAAATACTATAAAATTGTACATGTATTTTATCGAAAGTTATTTTTTAATTGTTACCCACCTCATGATTATTACATTATATATACAACAATACGTGAAAGTGAGAGCTAAGGATAAAGTATATATGTAATATATACATATCTCCCTATACTTAGCATGTGCTATGTACGTAGAGTATGAGAAGAGAAGAAGACATAGTTCGTGCTAAGTATAGGAGAGCTAAAATAACAAAATGTATAAAGAAGTCAATCCGCACCCCTATACTTAGACTGAAGTCAACCAAAGTGTAGAAGAAGATCAAAAATGGGGCAGACGAGGTCGAGAGGAGAAATGGATGAATATATATACACATGACAGATGTATCCCCCCATACTAAAACTCTGGTCAGCCTAAGTTAGGAATATAAGTGAGTGTGAGGGCCGATGAGATATAGAGAATGTACAGAGAATGGAGGATGTACATGAGTGACTGAATCTTGATGTCGTGTCTTCATGGAGAGTATCTGATGTATCTTCTGTGTGCTCACTCTGCATGAATTTGATGACTCGACTTGGACTAACTGCTCCTTAGAATATATAAAATGCTTCAATAGTATCCCATTCACCACATATGATTGTGCACCATCGGTGACATTACCTATGTCTACACTTCCATTCATGTGCACTTTCATGTCAATAAAGGGAGATGTTCATTTAGATTTGAGCTTCTCATGGAACATATTAAACCTAGCACTAAACAACCATACCTTTTACCCATGGACAAAGTCTTTGCACCTAATGTGTTGATCATGCCATCTCTTTACTTTGTCTTTATAGATCATACTATTGTCGTATGCCTTGTTATGAATTTCCACAAGCTCGTTGAAGTTCAAGTCTAGATAAAGCTTTCGTAGGTGACAACTCCAATTAATTTTCTAAATTGCCCATTCAGATTTGTGAACCAGCTCTATCAGCAAATGGCATGGCTTTCTATAGATCATTCTGAATGGTGAAGTGCCCAATGGTGTCTTGTAGGCTATCCTATAGACCCACAAAACTTAATTAAATAGCTGGGACTAGTTCTTACTATATGGACAAACCAACTTCTGCAAGATACTCTTCACCTCTATGTTTGAAACCTCTATCATGCCATTGTTTTTTGGGTGGCAAGGACTAGTGACTCCGTTCTCAAACTCGTAGTCCTTGGCTAAATATCTCACATCTTGGTTCACGAAGTGGCTACCCCCATCTGATATTAAAACTTTTGGCACCCCGAACTTGGCAATAATATGATCTTTAACAAAATTACAAGTATCCATGGTGTATGCAGTTCAGGTTGGGATAGCCTCTACCCACTTAGATAGATAGTCAACCGCCAACAAGATGTACATATGTCCTTGGCTATTGGGAAAGGGACCCATAAAATATATGCCTCATGCATAATGATCATGGGCTGCATGGGAATATCATCTCTCTGAGTAACATACCCTTTGGTCCTCTGATAAATCGGGCACAACCAGGCAAAATCAATATCATCTCTTATCAGGGTCGTCCAATATAATCTGCATTGGAGTACCTTGTTAGTGGTTCTCTTCACCGAATGGGGTCCTCCAACCTCAAGAGAATGATAATATGTGAGGACACTCCGGTATTCCTCCTGAGGAATACACCTTCTCCAAACACAATAGAACCCTTCACAGAAAAGGAGCGGATCGTCCCAGTGGTATCTCCTCGAATCCGAATTCAGTTGGTTAATGTTGCTGGTACTCCAACCTTAGGGAACTTTCTTGGAGACAAGGAAGGTTCACCATGCTAGTGTACCATAGTAGTGAGTCAATAAAAAAATTGACTCACTTGGAAAGGTCTCTCTAATATACTCAAAATCAAGAGAATTAAGTTCAATCCAGGACGATGATCATCCACAAAATTATTCACTCCAGATTTATCTTTTATCTCCAAATCACAATCCTAGAGGAGCAAAATACACCTAAGAAGATGCACCTTCGCATCCTTATTTTCTATTAAATATCAAATGGTTGTGTGATTTGTGTAGATTATCACCTTAGAGCCCAAAACATGCGACCTGAACTTCTCCAGGGCCCATACTACAACAAGCATTTCATTTCCAGTCATGGTATAGTTCTTTTGTGTAGGGACTAATACTTTGATCTCCTAGTGGATTGCAAACAGGATCCCCTCTCACTGTTTTCCTAACACCACTAATATAGCAAAATTAGAAGCATCAGTCTTGATCTCAAAGGGGAGAGACTAGTTTGGAGATTGTAGGATAGGCGAGGCACAAATTTTCATCTTCAAGAGCTCAAAGGCCTCTAGACACTTGTAGTATACAACGAATTATGTGTCTTGCCCTATGAGCTCAGTCAAAGGTCAAGCAATTTTCGAAAAATCCTGAATACATCTCCGGTAAAATCCAACATGCCCTTGGAATAACCACACTCACTTGATGTTGGTAGGTGGATCGAGTTTCTGTATCACCTCCACCTTGGCAGGGTCAACTCCAATCCCCTATTAGAGATGACATGCATGTTTAACCCAAAAATCGATGATCTTAAGTTCCACACAAGGTGGGAATTCAGTCGTTGAATCGACCACACGAAATTTGGATTAAAACAACAATTAACCCACAACAGAAATCAAGCAATGAAAATTGGTGCGGAGTAAAAATTTATTATATCTCTACAACAAAGATGTGTATAGGTGCAAGTATGTGTAGAGGTCGATCACAGGGAGCAGACAGGTAGAACGGGGCAAATGAATGCACAAAATGTGGATGTGGTCAGTTTGTCTATTAATGCTATGTTTTTGTGGGTTTTTAAATTTATATTTATATTTTTATTTTTGATTTTATATTTTTTATTCTATTTTAAATTTACTGAATTTATATTTTCTTTTTATATTTTATATTTTTATATTTTCTTTTTCTTTTAATTAAGATATAAAACTATATAGAATATATAAATACAAGAGAGATGAGAGAGAGATAAAAAGAAGTAAAAATACTCAAAATTAGGGAAATAAAGTGTTTTGGTCTTTTTATATTTTTCTAATGTTTTTTTGATTTTTCTAGCTTTTTTCTAATTTTTGTGGTACTTTTAAAGTCAAGAATACTAGTAAACAATGAAACAATTAGAAGATTGAAACTAAAATGGAGAAATAAAATACCAAACAGTAACAAAAATTCTCCAAATTAATTTTAGATTAAAGATAATTAGGCAAAGAAAATTCTAAAACAGAGTTTGTATTTTTATGATTTGTCTGGAATTTTTAATATTTTTATGAAGATTTTTGGGGTTTTCTAATTTGTAGGAGTTTTCTTTTGTATTTTTTAGTGATTTTTGGATTAAAGTTAAAACACACAAAGATAAGCAAAATATATTTTTTGGGGAATTGCTTGAGATTTTTTTATAATTTTTATGGATTTTATAATGCAAACAGTGCACAAAATGCTTGTTTTTGAATTTTTTTAAATATGCAAATGCAATAAAAATGCAAAACAAAAATACGGAGTGATAATATATGCAGCAAAAGCAGAAGATAATTTTTATGGATTTTTTAGCAATTTAGAGATGCATGAAACAAATAGAGGCAACATCAAGAAAATGCAATACTAGTAGGGGTGTTTTGTAAATATGGAAAAGTTGAAGGGCTTGTTTGCAAATTATCCAAAAATTATATAACGTAATACAAAATTTGCCGGACCAAATCTCAATACCCAAACCCGCAAGGTGAAGTTTGCAAAAACGCTAAGCCCACGTGACTAAGCACGCGCGCCTGACAGGGGTATACTTGCTATTACCAACAACCTAGGGGCCTACATGCAAAAATGCCAGAAGTATTATAACTACCTATAAAAGTTCATGTACTAAACATAAATAAGACAAGGCCCCGGAGTCCCCATGTAAAATTGCCAAGTCATGTGCGTAGCGCACATGACCTGGCAAGGACCTAAATGGAATTATACAAAATTTCAAGGGGCTTAGAGCAAATGTTACAAAAATAAATAACGATCAATGAATGATTGAGTATTAGAAAATAAATACACAAAAGTACGGGGGTTTGAGCACAAAATACCCCTGCAGCGGATCGGACGGCTAATAGATGTCTACTTAAACACGTGGCATCCTCCTGTGGCGCGATACCCCTTCGCATATGAGGGGCCAGGATTAGATCCTGGCCCTTGATCGAACAACACTGGAGAATTTGATCGGACGATGGTTGCAGCAGTGGGAAGAACAGGGGCAGATCAATGGCTCTGGAGCGTGGAGAAAGAACGTGCGAAGAACAGTCTCCGGGCGACTTTGAATCGTCGAAATCTCGACGCTCGGAGTTGGATATCCCCTTCCGATGGTCGTACGAGTCTCCTGGAATGCTCCTCCAGAAGTTCGCAGCGTCAAAAATGGCTAGGAGGCAGCTGAAGCACCACCACGGTGTGGACGACCTGGAGCGGCTTCAAGGAGCTCGGGTTCAACAAAAAATGACCCCAAATGGGATCCTTCAGGTCCTCGAACCTGCATAGGAAGCACACTAATCACATTAAAAAGTTTCAGGGCCTTATTAACAAATGGAAGGCGAGTATGGCATGGATGGCGGTCGCCGGAGCTCAAGAGCTCCAGCAAGGTGTTCGATGGTGGGATCTTAGCTATTGATTCAATGAAATAACCAAATTGTTGCATGGAATAAAATCTACCACTAATGTCTAACTAAACAGCATAAAAAGGAACCAAAACGACCAAGACTCGGTCGTGGCTGAGGAGATAAACCTCACGGCCAAGGTGGCCGGAGATGAAGGGTGGAGACGCCTCCACAACTGTTAACCTAGCCTCAGACGAGCTGGAGGACTTGTTGTCACCAAGTCCAGTCTAGAGCTCGACAAAGAGAGGGAGAAAAGTGGTCAAAGAGGGCTCAAAGAGGATCGGAAGTGACAGGGGTTATTTGAACAAAATGGTGGTCGGGCGTGAAAGACGAGGTGACAATGGGGGTTGTGATGATCCAATGCCCAAGGCAAGCACTGGGCGTGTATGCTCTATGGTAGACGAGAAAGATTGCAGAAGGAATCGACCCCAAAAGATGAAAGGAGCGACCTAGAAAAATCCACCAAAACAGGCAAAAACTAGGTCTGTCAGAGCTACAGGAGCTTGGACCAGGGAGTTAACCAAAGGTCAACGTCCAAAGCCACCTAGTTGGTCCACGTGGACCAACCAGGAAAAAGTGTCCTAGAAAATATTAAAAAATCATTAAAAATAGAAAATGATTTTTTCTAATTTTGGTTATAAAATAAAAAATGTTTATTATTATATAGATTATTTTATAGTGATTTTTTTTATTTTTCAAGTTATTTTTTACAAGTTACCTTTTATAGGCAATATAGGTATATACATATATATTTTTTATTATTTTATTTTTATTTTGTGTATTTAATTTTATTTACTTTGTTTATTATTTTATAAATTTATAAAGTATTTTATACACTTAAATATATTTTTATATTATTTTTCTTAAGTGTTTTACATACTTAATAAAATAGAAATAATAATTATACAGGTATATGTATAGGTATTATACCTACGTGTTATATTCAGGTATTTTATTTTTGTCTTCTCTTTAGGTTTTTATTCTGATTTTGATATACAAATATATTATAAGTAATATTTACAAAATTTTTAGAATATAAAATGGTAAAAATAATGAATAAATAATAAAATGATTATTTTAATCTGTACAAGTATACAAAAGGGGTCCAAAACTCAACTTTCAAACCGTAACTTCGCAAAATACGAAACCACTGCCATTAAATAGCTTATTTAAATTATATACTATTAAAGGTGAGTTTGACGCATTTTGAGTTTTTATTTGCGAGATACAGGTCTGAGAAGTTGGGATTCTGGAATCTTATTTAGATCATAACTTTTTATTTGTACATTATTTTTAGGTGAAATCAATTTTGTATTTTTCTATATTTAATTATCTACAACTTTCATGTTCAAAGTTTCTTTATTTGAAGTATAAAAAGTGGAACCAAAAATAGGTCCCAAAATGTTTAAAGAATGAATTAAATGAAAGTGATTTTTATTGTATTTTTGGCCCTTATATCCCCCTACTTTATTCCTTGTCGACCTAGTCATCAAGATGCCTAGATCTCGGGGTTTCGGGTCATAAAATATTTCCAATATTTTATTCTTTTTCTTTTCTTTTCTTTATTCTATAATTTTGGCTTTAAAAATCGTAATGTATACAATATTTACATAATAATGCATGGATGATAAAATGCTTGAATTAACGCTATTTACACGCATTTACTAGGGTTTTTAAGGCCAAAATGATAGAATAAAGATGATGAAATGTAGATTCATCATCCACCTATACTTGCCCTTGCTAGTCCCTAGAAATTACTTATGCAATAAGTGCAGAAAAAGAAAAATAAAGAAAAGAAAAAGAAGAAAGTTGGATTAAATTTAACAATCAAACTTGTCTTCACAAAATCAAAGTTTGGAGCTTAAGTCGGTCCTTTGGAATTTAAGTGCGGACGGAACCTTAATGAGAACCGAGTTTGAAATCCAACATCCTTCGAGAATCCGAAAACTCTGCTCAAGTCTCCTCGATAGCCAGGTCAGAAATATTTCAACTCATACGCAAACCCTTACGACTATGAATCTGAATCATATAGTGTAAGTGATGGTGGCTTTCCCCAACTGAAATGACAAAGAGTCTGGCTTCTCCAATATGACAACCCAATGATTCCCCAATCCAGTAACTCATTCCTCAAAGAGTAGGGTATTCCCTTCTAAGTTCAAGTCACAACCAGCCCAAGAGGAGGGGGTGAAGAGAAGAATGGACGGTAGCCAGTGTAGCTACCTATCCTAGGATGCAAGACCAGTGTAGTCAAGTCATCCATCTGCAGGCTCACATAATTTGACTTTGAAGCACAAGCTTGCTTATTTGACTTTACACATATGTACACTTCGACATGCATTTTTATTTTTCTTACATGCCTGTCCACTTTTTTGGAGTTTTTGCTTTTTGCAAAAAAAATTTTGAATACTATATACAACAGCATTTACATAGGGAGTTTTTCCTCTTAAGCCAGTAGACTATCCCTCTTTTGAAGCTTTATTGCAACCCACGATCTGCTATCCTCAAAACTCATCATCACTGGACGGGTTGGGGTGCACTTACCTCCCTAGAGGAGGACAAGTGTTTCCACGTGTGTGCATCTCATACCGGCAAATCCAACCCCCTCACTACTCCAACTGAGTTGAGCCAAGTAAAAGATGCAGGTGTCCAAGTTAGGTCATTATCAACAAGAGTCGTGTGTGTGCTTCGAAATACTCTACTTAGGCAGTCAAGAATCCATTGAACCAAGTCTTGTGATCCTCAAAGAATTAAGTCAACTAGACCTGAAGTACCTCAATTCCGACTCCTATAAGGTTCCTGTTAATTAAATAGATATAAGTCCAACCAAGCTCCAATCTTCGGATTTTACTTAGACTTGTTCAATTATCAAACTCGATCCGAAAAAAATGCGAATGCCATGCAAATGCTATGCAGAAAATATTTTTGTGATGCAATTTTCAAAGGTTTTGAGCTTTTTATGGATTTTTGAAAAAATGATGCATATGCATTTTTTTGTATTTTTTAAAGAGGTTTTTCAAATTTTTTTGGTAATTTACCTTTGCAAATGTTTTTGGGATTTTTGAAAACAAAAGGTTTTGGCCAAAAACTAGGTACAAATATTTACACAGAGATGCATCTTATATTTACAAGACGAGGGTTTTAAGAATTTACCATGGTAAGTGGTCGATTTTACAAATATATAAAGTGAATTTGGGTGAGATGTACGTATTCCTCAAACTTATTTGAAAAGGTTTTCCAAACAATTTTGAAAACTAAAGTCCAAAATAATTTTTACAAACATGTATACACATTTGAAAATCATTTTGCAAAGGTTTTCCAAACAATATATATATATATACACATATATATATATACATATACATATACATATATATATATATATATATATATCACATATTTTTGCTACCATCTTTCAAACCATTTGCAAATCATTTTTCAAACATTTTATTTCACATAAAGAAAATAAATTTTTATAATCCAAATAGGTTTACGAAGGTTGAAAACATGTAACAAAACATTTTCAAAATAGTTTTCAAAAGATTTTTCATGATGGTTTTCAAACTATTTTTCAAACATTTTGCAAAAAATATTTTCACCTGATTTATTAATCAGTAGATACACAAAGAATTTGAGGAATACTCACATCGTTTTATTAAGGTTTTTAATGAATTTTAATAGTGTAATTAGCCATAGTTATTCGTAAAAATATGAAAGTACGAGTTATGGCTAAAGTATATATGTAGTATATACGACCCCCTATACTTAGCTTGAGCTATGTCCACATAGATCAGAGAGAAAAGAGAAGACATAACTCGTACTGAGTATAGAAATGTCTACAGAATAAATGAATAAGAGCTGAATGAACAAATGAGAAGTTAACCATCCCCCCTATACTTAGGATCAAATAATCCTATGTATAGCATATTGTACACAAAGCAGGGAGGGTCAAGGGTGGGAATGAACAGATCGTACTCAGACTGTCTCCCATTATACTTAGGGTAAGATACCCTTAAGTATAGACAAGAAGAGGAGACAATGGAGAGTATCAAAGAATGGGAGCACTCGGGGTGCACACCCCCCTATACTTAGGACAAAGTACGCCCTAAGTATAGAAAGCAGACAAAAGGGGCGACACCTTTTCGGTAGATAAAGAAAATAGAAGAGGAAAAGAAGAAAAGAGATCTGAAGATGGATACGGATAGAGACAGATGTACGTATCACCCCCCCCCATACTTAGGGTAAAAGAAGCCCTAAGTATAGGCAATAACAAGAGTGATACGACAGAACGATGAATGAACACTCGGCTCGTCCACCCCCTATACTTAGGACAGAGTACGTCCTAAGCAAGGCAAACACGAGAATGGGTGGATGAGCAATAGTGAGAGAGACAGAGGTGAACAACACAAATGTACAACAGGATGGATGTACAGAGGGTCAAGAAGGTAGAAATCAAAACTTCCTGCGGGACCGTTGAGGAATAGATATGGTGTGGTGTAGGTCAACATCGGGGTCCTCTGATGATACAAACCGATCAGGGTTAACAGGATGTAGGTCCTCAGAGGCTCTATGGTGTGAAGGCACAGACGGGGTAGTGGAATAAGTACGACTAGTTTCGGCCTTGGGAGTCTCGCTGATATCAAAGTGAAATGGGACGAACTCATCCTCATTGGAAGAAGTGTACTCAGTGTCGTCTTGCTAGGTCTCGTCCAGGTCAAATTCAAAAGGAACGAACTCATCAGTGGAAGTAGTCGAACTCTGTTCGTCCTCAATAATCTCGACCGGATCATCTTTCTCATCAAAAGGACCGAATTCTCGAATAAAAGCAATCAAATCAACTTCGACCCTTGTCTCATTAGTATCTAGGTGAATAGGAGCGGACTCATCAGTGAAAGTAGTCGATTCATGTCCGTTCTACCAAGTCTCTAAATTTGCCCTCTGCTCAATGGTGTCAATCGTGTAAATCCCGCGGATGTCATCAACACATCGCCAGTCATAGGAAGCAGAAACTCTAAGGTCTATGCTTTCCGAGCCTTCCTCCTTAGAGAGGAATTCTCGGGTCTCATCATCAATCATAAAGAAGGTCTCTCTGATATCCTCATATAGATCATAGTCCTCAGGGTCAGCCAAAACAGGTGTGGTCGCATCAGGTGCAGGTCTCTGGTCAACTGTCGGTGCGGTGATGGACGGAAGCGAATCTCTCCTGATCCATAATCAATAACGACCCTCGCAGAGGTGAGGAATGGTCGTCCCAGGATGATTGGAGAGTGCTCCCCAGTGGAGGTCTCTGATAACAAGGATTTTCCACGAGGGTCACCATGAATAATATACACAAGTTGTCGCCGAGGCGACCGCTCGCAGAAAACCCGAGTTATGCAGCAATTAACCCACACTAAAAGAATAAAACAATTAAGCTCAAGAAGAGATGTGAATCAATCTTTATTACTCTACCAGAAAATGTATAGTGAACAAGCATGTAGAGGTCGAACCACAGGGAGCAATACAAAAAAAAAGAATTGCATAAGCCTGCATGCATCTCAGAGTCATCCTTGTGTGAAGTGGGTTTTCTTTTTCTCTTTTTTGTTTTATATTTTATATTTTTTTTATTTAATTTTTGATTTTATATTTTTGATTTTGATTTTAATTTTCTGATTTTGTATTTCTTTTCTTTTATATTTTATATTTTTATATTTTCTTTTTCTTTTAAAAACTAGATATAACTATATAAAGAATATATATATATATACATATATATGAGAGGGGAGAGAGATATATATATAGATAGGCTAAAAATAGGTAAAATATGGAAAATATAGTGTTTTTGAATTTTTTATCTTTTTCTAATGTTTTTGTGATTTTCTAAGATATTTTGCTAATTTTTATATATTTTTAAAATAAAAAATACTCAATATATAGAGTTTAATAAATATCCGATATTAATTTAGATGTAAATAATAGTAAACAGTAGCAGAATATCTCCAAACTATTTTTTAATATAAATATAATATAGTAGAGAAAATTTAGAGACCGAATCTATATTTTTGTGAATTTTTATGAATTTTTAATATTTTTATAAGTATTTTTGGTGTTTTATTATTTTTATGGTTTTCTTTTAATATTTTTAGTGGGTTTTTGGACTGACACTAATATATGGTAAAATAAACCATATGTAATTTTTTTGGAATTTTTCAAAACGTATTTATACTTTTTTATGGATTTTCTAATGCAAATAGGGAAATAAATGCATGTTTTTTATTTTTAATAAATATTAAAATGTAACCTAATTAAAAACTAAAAATATAGCGTGCAATGGTATACTAACAAGAGCTTATGTCTATTTTTACAAGATTTTTCAAGGAATTATGAGGCACAAAATAAATAGACAAAACATACACAAAATACATGGCCTGACAGGGGTGTTTTTGCAAATAAAATAATGGACAAGGGCATCTATGCAAAAATCACAATAATAATACACTGGATTTTTTATTTTATGGACTAAAGTTAAATACGCGAACGTATAAGGGGGGTGAATGCAATTTTTCCACCTCACGTGGGCCTACACGTGATGTGACGGGGACTGGACCCAAATGAAATATGGAAAACAATACAGGGGTCACATGCAAAATATCCACATTAATTAAAACGTTACATTTAATTTACAATATTAGTCATTAAATGCACAAAAAGGCGGGGACACGAATGAAAGTTACCCCTAATGTGCGCGCGATCCGACGGTTGCCATGGATCCACTTGCCACGCGTCGCACTGTGGTCGGCCGATGACGGTTCGCAGATGACGGCTGGGATTAGATCAACCTCGCTGATCTGACGGTGAAGGTGGAGCTGCATCTGGCGGTGGACATGCGATCTGGGCCGACTCCGCTGATCTGACGGTGGAGGAGATGCCTGGAAGAACAGGGAGGAAGCTCGCCCCCGACGAGCTGCGATCGTGCAACGTCGGTTCCTCCGGGCACCTCCCTCACATCTGAAGCACTCCTCACGTAGCTGCCGGCGATCCGCGTCGATTGACGGTTGTCTCGTGGCTCCTGGAGGTCCGAGCAGCTCGGACGAGGTCGATGAAGAACACGACCCCCAGGTGCCTCTTCCTGGCTTGAATCGAGCCCAGTTGGGCTCCCTCCTTCGTTTAACCTGCATAGGAAGAACCGGGGTGGCGAGGGCCGCGTCCTCGACCCGGGGTTTTGAAGCTTTGCAGCCAAAGGGGGTGAGGCGGAGGAGCTCCGATGAACGGCAGAGGTGGAGCTCCGATTCGCCAGGACCGAGGGTCCTTTGTTGAACGAAGGCGCGCGATTGATGGAGAAAACGATGGGGTGCGGAATGGGATGAAGATGGCGGTCGGAAACAAGGTAGGACACGGTGGAGAAGTCGCCGGAGCGGAGCTCCGGCGAACTTCGAGTTTTGGATTTACGCTAAGGGTGTGAATTAAAGACTAATCTAACTACTGGAATGAAAACCTAACATTAAAACCTAACTAAAAATGCGATAAAGACAGCCCTTATACCTGGGGGGCCTCCAGGGAGCAGGGCGGCCGCCGGAGCACCGCCGCGACATAATTCCTTCCTCCTCCGGCCGATTCACGGAGCTAATGAGCACCTCCTGTCACCAGGGCTCGCTTAGGATCGGATTCAAGGCGTTTTGGGGGAATTAGATTGGCCAACTTCGGCAAGGAAGACAATGGTTCTTATTTATAGACAAGGTTGAAGGTCGGTTTTCGAGGCGAAATCACGGGCGAGCCAAAGAGATCTGGGAAGATCTGGGAGATCGGCGGGGTAGGTGGTTGTACCAAGTACAAGATCGCAAGAGAGATCGACCTCAAAGGACGAACAGGGCACCCTCGAAAAATCCACCAATGTGTGGAAAAACGAGGTGCGTCGAAGGTACAGGGGTAGGTCCGACTTTTGACCTTGGTCAACAGTTCTGACCTCCTGGTTGGTCCACGTGGACCAACCAGGAAAAACCCCAAAAAAAGATTTTATTAATTCAATTAAAAATAGAAAATAGCCGAATTAAAATATGGTTATTTAATACAAAATATTTGAAATTTTATGTAGTATTTTATTCCGATTTTTATTTATTTTTATGATGTATATTTATTATGCTTATTTTAATGACTTATTTATAGGTATATTTATATGTATTTTGTATTATTTATTTTTACCTTATGTTTTATTTTATTGTTTTATTCTCTTATTTTATATATTTATATCTTATTTTTTTGAGTATAAATATAATCTTATTTTATTTTTATGAGTTTATTTAAATAAATAAATATATACACTATGTAGGTATACTTATAGGTATTTTACCTATATTCTATATTTGCTTTACATAATTAATGAATTTTATTAAGTTTTACTTTGGATTGATATTTTTAATGTATTATAGATAATATTTACAATTAGTAAAAATATAAATGAATAAAGGATAAAAGAATGAATTTCCCCTTTTATTTTTATACATATATAACGTAGATATTTTGCCTATGCATTACATAGATTTATTTTAGTTTACAAATTCTTTTTGACTTTCTTTTAATTTCAATATGTACATGCATTATATACATTATTTTCAAAATTCTAAAATATGAATTTATATAAAAATAATGAATATTGAATAGAAAGAATATTTTAATCAGGTTCTATATGCAAGGTAGGCCAAAAACCTAACTTCCACAGATGGACTCCAAAAATTATTAAACCAATTTTATAAAATAGTTCATGGAATTCTATATACAATTAAAGGTGAGTTTGGGTGATTTGGAGTTTTCATTTGCAAGATATGGGTCTGTGAAGTTGAGATTTTTGCTTTTTATTTTGTGTATAAAATGTACACTGAGTATTATTTTTACACAAACTCAATTTTGTATTTTGATTTACATTATTCTTTGCAACTTTCAGGAACAAAGTTTCCTTATTTGAGGAATAAATAATTATGTACAAGATAGGTATCGAAAATGCCTAAACAAATGAATGAATAAATGGGATATTTATTGTACACTGGCCCTTATCTCCCCCTACTTTATTCCTTGGCGACCAATGCCATTCTGGCCTTGGTCTCGGGGTTTGGGTCATAAAATATTTGCAATATTTTGTTCCTTTTTCTTTTCTTTCCTTTATTCTATAATTTTGGCATTAAAACTTATTTTATGTACACTTAATACAATGAATGTTGAATGCTATTATATACAAATTAATGCTATTTCTCTGCATTTGCTGGGGTTTTTGAGGCCAAAATGATAGAATAAAGGTGATGAAATGGAGATTCATCACCCCCCTATACTTGCCTTTGCTAGTCCCTAGCAAACACTTATGCAATAAGTACAAAAAAAGTAAAGAAAAGAAAAAGGAGAATGAATAAGGTAGAGTGATAGGAATGCTTTCAGTGCAATAGATGTCCTTTCAAAATCAGAATTTGGAGATTCTGCTAGACCTTAGGTGTGGTTGTGTGTAGAACCTAGTCGGGAACCAACTTTAAAGCACAACAGCCTTCGAGAGTCACAGAACTCGGTTCAGCCCACCTCAATAGCCTGGTCAGAACGAGCCTACATCATACGCAAACTCTTACGACTATGAATCTGACTCGTACAGTGTAAGTCATATGTAGCTCCCCACCTCAGAAGTAACAAAGAAACAACCTCCCCCAACCTGGTAACTCTAATGCCTCGGTCTAGCAACTCTTTCCTCGAGAAGCGGGGTATTCCCTTCTAAGTTCAAGTACAACCAGCTCAAGAAGAGGGGGAATAAGAGGTATAGACTTTTTGGAGCTCAACCAGTGTAGCTAAGTCTCCCGCTGCAAGCTTCATGAGATGTAACATGGATACCATAAGCTTTTGCTTTATTGGACTATATACACTCCGGTGGGGTTATTAAATTTTCAATCCGACCCACCACTTTTTTGGAGTTGTTTTTGCAATATTTTTTTTATATTTTCAATTGCATCTGTACAACATATCTACATGGTGCAGCATATATACAAGAAATTTTCCTCTTGAGCTAGTAAATCCCTCTTTTGAAGCTTTATTGCAACCCACGGCTTCTGTCCTTAGCCTTCATCACCACTAGACCAAGTTGAGGTGCACTTCCTTCACTAAAAGAAGAAGAGAGGTTCCGCCTAGAAGTACTACCCTCATATGCTACCCCAAGCCAAAGGAAACTGCCTCCTCACCACCTCATCCGTGGAGAGCTATGTGAAAGGTGCAGGTGTCCAAGTTAGGTCACGGTCGGCAAGAGTCGTGCGTGTGTCCTGAAAAGTTCTAGTTAGTCCATTGAGGTGACTTGAACCCAACCCTGATTTCTCAAAGAATTAAGTCTGTATAGACCTGAAGTACCTCAAATCTAGTTCATGTAAGGTTCTGGCGCAGTTAGGTGCGGTAAGGTCTAACCGAGCTCCAATTTGAGACTTTATTGGACTGATTCAATCATCAAGCTCACTCAAAAGTAATATGAATGGTATGCTTATGCTCTGCACAATGAATGGTGCAATTTTTCACAAAGAATCTAAAAGAATCAAAGAATCTTTGCACAAAGAGTTTTTGCAAACGAAATAAGAATTTGACACATACAAAGGGTACATACAATTATTTATACGGCTTGCCACTTTATTTACAAAATGTATGAATTTATAAAGATTTTACAGGTTTGAATGAAGTAGTTTATTTAGAATTGTACAGAAAGAATTGTATGTGTCTTAATTATGATTTACAAGTGTTGTAATGGTGCTCTTATTAGTTTTTGGAAATAATTTTGCAAACGATAGTACACGATAAGTTCTGCAATCTTTTTCACACATTTGAAAACTATTTTTGCACAGATTTTTCACACTATATATACACAATTTTCACCATAATTTTGACAAACATTTTTCAAAACCTTTGCACATAGGTTTTTCCAATTATTTCTTTCACACAAAGAGAAATTTTGCAATCCACACAATTTTACACAGATTGAAATCATTTCTCGACAAATTTTTCAAATAGTTCACATTAGTTTTCAAATCATACTGTATAGGTATCTGATTTATTAATCAGTATATACTGTATTTGATGTATACTATAGTTTTTATAAGTTTTATTAGGGATTACTGCTTTTTATTGTATGAGAGATTTTTGTGCAGACTCCTCAGACTCCTTCAAAAATCCTTTTCACAAGAGTTTTGAAAACTATAGTCCAAAATAATTTGACAAACTTGTTCACGCATTTGAAAATGATTTTACAAAGGTTTTTCTCACAAGATCAATAGATTTTTCAAAACAATTTGACAAACAAATTTTTCAATCATTTGCACACTGATTTTCACACATTTTGATTTCACTCAAAGAAAATAAATTTGTCAAACAAAACTGATTTTTCAAAGGTTGAATACTTGTACACACTATTTTCAAACAATTTTCACAAGATTTTTCAAAGAAATCTTTCTCTCACAAAGACATTTTTCCTGACTTAATAATCAGTACAAGTACAATGAGTCTGAGGATCTGACAATCATCTTTTATTATTATAAAATTACTTATTGCTTTTTAGATTGAGTTGATGTTTTATTTTTCAGTATGAGTTATGGCTTATAGTATATACAAAGTATATACGACCCCCCTATACTTAACTTGAGCTATGTCCTCATAGATCGAAGAGAAAAACAGAGACATAACTCGTACTGAGTATAGACAAGTCTAAAGAGTATATATGAATGAAATGTATGAATGAGAAGTTGACCGTCCCCCCTTTACTTAAGATCAAGTAATCCTAAGTATAGCAGACTGTACAAAAAGCGGGGAGGGTCAAGGGTGGGAATACACAGATTGTCTCCCCCTATACTTAGGGTAAGATACTCCTAAGTATAGACAAGAAGAGGAGACAATGGAGAGGATCGAAAGGAAATGAATTCCTCGAGGTGCACATCCCCCCTATACTTAGGACAAAGTACGTCCTAAGTATAGAAACTGTCTACAAGGGCGGCACCTTTTAGATAAGAAAAGAAGTTAGAAGTGGAAAAGAAGAAAAGAAGAAAAGAAGAAAATCAGATAAACAGTTGTTGAATTGCATAGTCCTGAATCTTTCGATGCCGCAGGTGTTGTCGAGATATCATCATGGTGCATGAGCTGAACGGAGTCAACAACGGCCAGGAATGTGTCTGGTTCAAGGTAAGGCTTCAGTAGTTGGCCGTTGACGACGAATGGCTGTGCGTCAGGGGACAATTCTGATATAGCAATGCTTCCAATGTCACGCACTTCACAAACTCGAAATGGCCCTGTCCACTTACTCTTTAATTTGCCTTGGAATATCCGTAACTTTGCATCAAATAACCACACTTTCTGTCCAACGTCAAAGGTCTTTCGTCTGATGTGCCTGTCGTGCCAGCGTTTCACCTTCTCTTTGTACATCAAGGTGTTATCGTATGCATAGTCTCGGAATTCCAAGAGCTTATTCAGATCATCTTTTCTTTTCTGACCACTTTTGCGTGAGTCCAAATTGCACTTGGTAACTTCCCATAAAGACTTGTGAATTAATTCAACTGGCAGGTGGCCACGGCTTTCCATATACAAGACGATAGGGCGACATGCCCAAAGGAGACTAGTAGGCGGTTCGGTAAGCCCATAGGACCGAGTCCAAGAGTTGAGACCAGTCCTTTCTGTTTGGCCTAACAAGTTTCTGCAAGATAGTCTTGATTTCTCTGTTTGATAATTCCGCCATGCCATTGGTCTGAGGGTGATAAGGAGACACAACACGATGGTCGATGCCGTACTCCTTCGTTAACTTCTTGACCTCTTTGTTAATGAAGTGGCTACCCCCGTCTGATATAAGGATTTTTGGTATCCCGAACCGTGAAATGATGTTCTTCTTCAGGAACTGGCAAACTGTTTTGCTGTCGGCGGCTCGAGCAGGGATAGCTTCAACCCAACGACTCACATAATCGACGGCAAGAAGGATGTGCTCAAAACCTTGGTTTTTAGGGAAAGGCCCCATGAAGTCAATGCCCCATGCATCGAAAACTTCTGCTATCTGAATGATCTTCAGGGGCATCGAATCTTTGGTTGTAAGTGTACCTTTCAATCTCTGACAGTCAATGCATCATTTGACAATTTCTGTTACATCCTTGAATAAAGTGGGCCACCAGAAGCCACACTGTAGAACTTTGCCTGTCGTCCGATCTCCAGAGTGATGTCCACCAGATTCGAGCGAATGACAATGCTCGAGGACACTAGATTGCTCCTCCTGAGGAATGCACCTGCGCCAAATGCAATCTGCTCCTTCTCTGAATAAAAGAGGATCTTCCCATTGGTAGAAGCGGATGGTCGACATGAATTTGTTCTTCTGGTTTTTCGTCCATTCCGCTGGTGTTACCCCAGAGGCGAGGTAGTTGACTATATCCGCATACCAAGGAAGAGAATCCACTGCTGATATGGCTTCGTCAGGGAAGGTTTCTGTGATAGGTGCATGGCTCAGAGGAGGTTCATGCTGCTCTATTCTGGAGAGATGATCTGCTACTACATTCTGAACTCCAGGTTTATCCTTGATTTCCAAATCGAATTCCTGGAGAAGAAGGATCCAACGAATCAGTCTGGGCTGGGCATCCTTCTTCTGCTGTAGGTACCGGATAGCAGAGTGGTCCGTGAAAATTGTGACTTTTGAAACCAACAAATAGGATCTGAACTTCTCTAAGGCGAAAACCACAGCCAGCAATTCTTTCTCTGTCACTGTATAATTTCTCTGTGCTTCTCTAGTATTCTGCTGTCATAGTGAATGGTATAGGGCGCTCTGTCTTTTCTCTGCCCCAGTACAGCTCCGACTGCAAAGTCTGACGCATCGGTTATTATTTTAAAAGGAAGAGTCCAATCGGGCGGCTGTAAGATTGGAGCCTGAGTGATAAGCTCCTTCAACTGATTGAAAGCAAGGAGAACCGGCTGATCAACAATGAACTCAGTCTCCTTGCACATGAGTTCTGTCAGAGGTCGGGCAATGCGGCTGAAATCCTTGATGAATCGCCTGTAGAATCCCACATGCCCCAGGAATGACCTCACATTCTTAACTGACTGAGGTGGCTGAAGATTTGAAATAACATCCACCTTTGCCGGGTCGACTTCCATGCCACGTTTGGAAACGACGTGGCCCAGCACAATACCTTCGGTGACCATAAAGTGGCTCTTTTCCCATGAAAGCACTAAATTGACTTCTCGGCATTTCTGAAGCACTCTGTCTAGGTGCTGAAGACATGAATCGAAACTATCACCATAAACAGAGAAGTCATCCATGAACACCTCGTGAAAGCTACCTACCATCTCGGCAAAGACTGCTAACATGCATCTTTGGAAGGTTGCAGGTGCATTGCACAAACCAAAGGGCATTCTCTTGAAGGCGTAGGTGCCTAACGGGCAAGTGAAGGTAGTCTTTTCTTGATCTTCAGGAGCGATCGCCACTTGGTTGTACCCGGAGTACCCATCTAGAAAGCAGAAGAACTCCTTGCCTGCTAATCTTTCCAGAACTTGATCAATGAATGGCAAGGGAAAGTAATCCTTCTTAGTTGCTGCATTGAGACGGCGGTAGTCAACACAAACCCGCCAGGATGTCGGTACCCGAGTTGAAATTTCCTCTCCTTTTTCATTTATGACCACGGTAAGCCCTGACTTCTTGGGAACTACATGAAAGGGGCTTACCCATTTTAAGTCGGAGATGGGATAAATGAAGCCTGCATCACACCATTTCGTGATTTCTTTCATGACTATGTCCCGAAGCTTAGGGTTCAGCCTTTTTTGAAATTCGCGGGATGGCTTGGCATCTTCTTCTAGGTAAATATGGTGTGAACACAAGGCTGGATTCATCCCTCGGAGGTCTGATACGCTCCAACCAAGTGCCTTGCGGTTCTTTTCTAGAACCTCGAGAAGTCGAGATTCCTGATCTGTTGTCAGCCTGCTGCTGATGATGACCAGATACATTTGTTCTTCACCCGCAAGGAAAGCATACTTCAGGCCTGCAGGAAGTGGCTTGAGTTCTGTTTTTGATCTGTCCACTTTATCTGTCACTTCTAATACCATGCTGGTGGTGGGCTGTACATCTGGGAAGATGCTGCTATCCTCAATATTCTGTTGAGATCCCGGTGATGCACCGAACGGTTCCGCGCTAAGATGATCATGTTCGGTCTGGAGTGAATGCTCAAGAAGATACGTCTGCATCTGAGAATCTATCTCCCAAAAATCATCGGAGCATATGCTGACTGTGCTTTCCAAGTTTTCCTCATGAGTGAGGATTTCTCGGGTCCAGGAATCTTCCAATGATAAATCTGAGTCTCTGATCTCTGCAATAAAATCACAACCTGCTTCTGATGCTGCCTCGCTCTCATCAGATGTGGCATTCTGCTCTTTGTTCATTTTTATCATTATTTACTGGGTGTTCGAGCTGAAGGTGATCTTTCCAGACCCGTAATCAACCACGGCACCTGAAGTACGGAGGAATGGTCTGCCAAGGATGATAGGTGTCTGGAGCAGGGGTGCAGGTGAGTCCATATCAAGGACTACAAAGTCAGCTGGGAATTTCATTTCCTGCACTTTAACTATCACGTCTTCCAGGAGACCTCGGGGCCGCTTGACGGATCGGTCAGCGAACTGAAGGATCATGCGTATCTGCTTGAGCGGTCCCAACCCGAATTCTTGCATTATGGACGAGGGCAGAAGGTTGATGGAAGAACCACTATCCAAGAGAGTGCTCTCGAAGACCTGGTCAAAAATCTCACAACAGATCAGAGGTGCTCCGGTGTCTTGTTTCTTCTGTGGGAGATTACTTATAGCTGCTACCGTGGCCAAGGTGAGGACATGCTTCTCAACTTGCTGGCGTCTGTTCTTTCTTGATGGGCGACGCTTGGTGGTACATACCTCCTTCAGTCCTTTCCTTACAGCTGGCATGTACTACACGGCTTTCAACAAGGGAATCTCAACAGTCAATTTATCCAAAATATCCACAACCCCTGGATCAGACAATGCATTTTTTCGTTTTGCAATTTTTTTGGATTTTTGTATTGCATGAGGAAAAGGAATATGTACATCACTAGCAGGAAAATCAAAGTTCTTATTTACATCAAACTCATCGCCCACAGGATGTTGTTCGTCCGGACTACAAAAAGGAATACAATCTGGATGTTGGCATGTTGGTGCTGCTGGTCGATCCAAAAGGGTAGCGACTGCTCCATCGGCTGGCGAGGGATCGGCTGCTGCTGGCGGCTCCTCCAATGCTGGCACGGCTTCGCTTCCGCTACGAGCTTCTTTTTGTTGTTTTTGTTTTTGCTGATTTTTTTGTATTTTCGGCTGAGGTTGTTGCTGGCATGGCACGACGGCTGGACTGGCTTCTCCTTCTTCTTCCTCCTCAGCCGCCCCTGTGGCTGGCACGGCTGATGCGGAAGATGACGATCCACCTGTTTCTTTATTCACCCCACTTGTAGTAGCAGGCAGAGGCAAGGCCCTACCGCTCCTGAGAGTAACAGCATTAGAATAAACAATAGTATCCTTACCAGATACGGACAGGACATCACATTCTACCTGCTCTTTTTTCTTGAAATTATTGGGATTTGCTTCGACCTGAGCCGGGATGGTGGTTCGGGTGGCAGTTAGGTCATCAAGCCGCTTGGTCATCTCTGCTAGCCCTTTGACAAGCTGGGCTAGGCAATCCATGGAGGGGTTCACTGGAGGTGCCTCGGTGGTGTCAGCGTGCAGACCACGCTATTGTTGCATCTGCTGGTGCTGAGGCTGTTGCTGGTGATGCTTAGGGGGTGCAGGAAGTTGAAGTTGCTGATAAGACGGAGGAGGATACTGCTGGTACTGCTGAGGCGGGGCAGCTGCATACTTGTGAAACGACTGTGGATGATGGTACTGCGGCTGCTGCTGATGTGGAAAATTCTGCCTCCACTGGTTTGCAAACTGGGGAGACTGATGGTACTGCTATTGAGGCTGAGAGGACTGCCCAAAGCGACCACCTTGAGGTTGGTGGTATTGCCGGTTGGCATATGGCTGACCATGTGGTTGTCCCATAGGACGGGTCGGCTGAGCGTCATGAGTCCAAACCCCATTAACTTCCTGGACCTGGGGTGGTGGTGGGAATACTGAATCGGATTCTGAGATAAACTCTGGTTGATACACAACCATCTGCTGTTGCGGCTGGCTCTGATCAGGTGCCTGCATGCAGTACACGTGCTGAACTGCCGGTGGTTGCTGGCTCGGCTGAGGCTGGTGTAGCGGTGGTTGCTCGTCTTTTCTCTCAGCTGGAGCTTCGAGCGGTGCTGCCGACTGAACAAGATTGATGGTACCTACCAGCAGTTCCAACTGCTTGGTGATGTGATCCAGCTTGTCCAAACTCTGGGTCCTCTTCTCGATCACAGCGAGTTTTTCAAGATCCTGTGATCGCTTCTCGATGATGTCAACTTTAGAGAGATGGCCCCCGATGATGCTGAGGTTGGAGCTCTCATCTCTCTCTGATTCCTTAGACGCTGCCATGTGTACTTGTTTTTGAAGGATCTGGGGTTTCTTCTGATATGCCTTGGATGAAGAGAGGGCGGCCTCTCCTTCGGCCATTTCTTCAAAAATCTGCCAGACGACGTCTTCATCCTTATTGAAGTGTGATCCCGCACATGTTGCGTCAACGGGCCTTTGGCTTTCAATGTTTAGTCCCCCAAAGAAATGCTGGACCAAGCTGGTCTTCGGAATATCATGATGGGGACACTTCTCCTGCAGGTTAGTGAATCTCTCCCATGCTTCATGTATCGACTCATGGGGTCCTTGGGAGAAATTACTGATACGGGCTCGCATCTGGTTGAGCCGACCTAGAGGGTAATATTTGTGCAGAAAGGCAGACTTCAGCTCCTCCCAGGTCGTCACAACCTTCCCCATATGATTGACCCAATAGAGGGCCTTGTCCTGTAGGCTGAAGGGGAAAGCCGTCATCTTGACAATGTCCAGAGGAACATTGGGATAGTGAGTAGTACGGCAAATGCGGGAGAATTGCTGCAGGTGGATGTACAGCTCCTCGCTGGTGTTTCCATGGAATGCAGGAAGAAGAGCAATGAATTGGGGCTTCAGCTCAAAGTGATCGTGTACTGGTGGAATGAGGATCCACTCGGTCATCTGGCTGTCTCCCGGATTGTATGTTTCTTTAAGGGTAGGTTTTGGTGGTGGTAATTCAAGATCATCATTGTGGTCATCACCACCTCCTCCACCTTCACCTCCTCCTCCCCTGCCTCGTCTGCCTCTGCCTCCTCCTCCATCGTTACGGTTCATCATATCATTCAACATGTCCTGAAAAGTTGTCTGTGTAAGGGCCTGCTCGGTCAGCTGCTGCTGGATGGCCTGGATAGATGCCAGTAACTGTGCATTGACTTGATTCTGATCTGGCACCTGTCCCTCTGGTTGGGGTGGCTGCTGACCCTTACCCTTTCCTCCTGGAGCCATGTCAGGGTCTGAGTCGGAAGAGATGAACTCCGGAGTAGTCTCCAGGACTCGCACTGTCTTCTATCTGCATGAGGAGATAGTCCTGATCAGGCGGCTTGTAATTAATATTCCGCTGCCGAGATGAAGCTGGTATTCAGGTCGACCCCAGCATGTTGTGAATGGAAAAGGATGTAGACTGTAATCGACTTCCATTCACAACGACGAAAGTGGGACAAAGGTGATCCCAGTTTATTGGGTGGCCAAGAGAAAGGTAGAAAACGAGGAGTCTAGAGATCGATTCGCAAAGTCCGGATCGGGTTCTCGGATATCGCCTCGAAGTTATTGGCGGAGTTGAGTCCATGGAATCGATGTGGGTGTCGGCATGGTCCCGACGGAAACCATCCATGGATCAACTTCGCGAAGTACAAGACAAGATAGGATGTTGGATGAAAGATACGATGGTCAACGAGGAATAAAAAGGAGTGCAAAACAGTAGAAAAGGCTCAAACTGAGCGGGGGTCAAAGAGGAGTGACACAACAAAATTTGTGCAAAGGCACGGGACTTGATCTTTGAACCTTAATCTAGATCCATACAAACACAATACAAAATCGGGTTCACCAACTCACGCCATGTGAAGCCGTAAAGGTTCGGCTATTTATTATCTTTTCAGTTTTAGAGTTGTTATTTCAGGCATATCTTATAACAAGTCCTTAGTACGCTACCCTATAGGAGAGAGAGTATTGCCGGAAGGGTATCCCGTACTTGTCCTCCTGCTGTGTAACCTGTAGTCTGTACTTTTTGGAGTCCTCGTAACCCTTCCTGGATCCCTACTCAGCAAAAGAAATAGAGAGAGGAAGCCTATAGGTGAAACCGCTACTTCGGTCCTCGCTCGCAACGGAATCACCCGTGAGCATACAAGAACCTACTCGGACGCAGGACAATGAGACAGACACCCCCGTGAAGGCGTGGCCTATGCCCGATACTTCGGACAGGATCGATGCTCTACACAACTGAGAGTCATCATTGGTGACCAGGCCCTACTCGCCTACGTACGATAGAAGCGCCACTACTTCGGAAATCCAGGCGATACACAAGGCAGTTGCAGACTGGGTTTTTGGCTCTAATCCTTAGGGGGTCGCACTCGCTCAAGGGAGTAGGGTTTTGGTCCCCCTCCAAGGTACCTGAAAACAATGAGGGCTTTATGAACCCGGTACAATGATAGTCCATTACGGATTTCAATTAAGGTCAAAGTTTATTTAGCAGTCCCCTAGTTTTAATTTTTGGGTTTTCACTTTTTTTGGATCTGTTTCATACCATCGCCTAATGTTTTGGTAGATTTTCATTTAAGTCCTAGGTGCTCAAAATCAGAGGGAGATAGCGGAAAAGCCGTGCAAGTGGTTCTATGATGGAAATCTCACCATTGAACCGAATGATGCATGCTGAGTTAGAAGACTTACAGTGCATCCCAGCTCTCTCCATGTGGTATGCAAAATAGAATTTTTAAACCTATCTACATGGCGGTGTGCATTCGACAAAATCGCCCTAAACATTAGCTGCTATTAACGTGAAGAACCACAAGCTGGTCATTTATCTTTAACCTAAGGGTCCGGTCTCGGCTTACCCCTCCTCTTCTCGACACACTCGAGTTCAGGAGTAGCGCTTGATGGGGCTCGCTCACGGCACATGGGTTAAGAGATAGATGATTTAGCTGTTTAAGTTTGACTAGATCCATACGAAGTAGACTATAGGAACATGCATTCTTATTAATGTTTGGACCTAGCTACCGAGTCAAGCAGCCTATATCTAGGGGCTCCAAGCACACAAAACAAAGTAAAATAAAGGCGGAAAGCACAAAACAGCGGAAAATAAAGAAAAGAAGGCGGTAGAAATCTCGGAAAACAACGATGAGGCCCCAGGTGATCAGACACCCGGGCACTGGACCTCATTGTGAAGAGTAGAGTCCTGTTAATTATTACATGCCAAAATTGTCTCTCTCACCAAAAATTACAGAAATAATCCTAAGTGTTCTAAGCCTATCTAATCCACGTCTCCTTGCTTCCTTTATACTCTCTCCTGATGGTCGTGAGAAGAGAAGACCATCCTCCTCCAAGCTTGGCTGCATTGGCCTCCTAAGAAGCCATCCTTACGTGGCGGACCCTCGCATCAAAGTCACAAAAAGAGTGTATTAGAATAGCTCAATCAATCAATCATAGACACATAAAATAACCACAAGAAATGAATCAATGAAGCATAGTGATTAATGGCAATAAAATAGCTGCTCACAAAATAACATCAATTATGAATCAAAAATGTACACAAGAATGACAAAAATAAAGTAGGCTATGCTCATTGCTCCCCGGCAACGGCGCCATCTGATAACAAGGATTTTCCACGAGGGTCACCATGAATAATATACACAAGTTGTCGCCGAGGCGACCGCTCGCAGAAAACCCGAGTTATGCAGCAATTAACCCACACTAAAAGAATAAAACAATTAAGCTCAAGAAGAGATGTGAATCAATCTTTATTACTCTACCAGAAAATGTATAGTGAACAAGCATGTAGAGGTCGAACCACAGGGAGCAATACAAAAAAAAAAAGAATTGCATAAGCCTACATGCATCTCAGAGTCATCCGTGTGTGAAGTGGGTTTTCTTTTTCTCTTTTTTGTTTTATATTTTATATTTTTTTTATTTAATTTTTGATTTTATATTTTTGATTTTGATTTTAATTTTCTGATTTTGTATTTCTTTTCTTTTATATTTTATATTTTTATATTTTCTTCTTCTTTTAAAAACTAGATATAACTATATAAAGAATATATATACATATATATGAGAGGGGAGAGAGATATATATAAATAGGCTAAAAATAGGTAAAATATGAAAATATAGTGTTTTTGAATTTTTTTTATCTTTTTCTAATGTTTTTGTGATTTTCTAGGATATTTTGCTAATTTCTATATATATTTAAAGTAAAAAATACTCAATATATTGAGTTTAATAAATATTCGATATTAATTTAGATGTAAATAATAGTAAACAGTAGCAGAATATCTCCAAACTATTTTTTAATATAAATATAATATAGTAGAGAAAATTTAGAGACCGAATCTATATTTTTGTGATTTTTATAAATTTTTAATATTTTTATAAGTATTTTTGGTGTTTTATAATTTTTATGGCTTTCTTTTAATATTTTTAGTGGGTTTTTGGACTGACACTAATATATGGTAAAATAAACCATATGTAATATTTTTGGAATTTTTAAAAACGTATTTATACTTTTTTATGGATTTTCTAATGCAAACAGGGAAATAAATGCATGTTTTTGATTTTTAATAAATATTAAAATGCAACCTAATTAAAAACTAAAGACATAGCGTGCAATGGTATACTAACAGGAGCTTATGTCTATTTTTACAAGATTTTTCAAGGAAATATGAGGTACAAAATAAATAGACAAAGCATACACAAAATACATGGCCTCGCAGGGGTGTTTTTGTAAATAAAATAATGGACAGGGGCATCTATGAAAAATCACAATAATAATACACTGGATTTTTTATTTTATGGACTAAAGCTAAATACGCGAACGTATAAGGGGGGTGTATGCAATTTTTCCACCTCACGTGGGCCTACACGTGATGTGACGGGGACTGGACCCAAATGAAATATGGAAAACAATACAGGGGTCACATGCAAAATATCCACATTAATTACAACGTTACATTTATTTTACAATATTAGTCATTAAATGCACAAAAAGGCGGGGACACGAATGAAAGTTACCCCTAATGTGCGCGCGATCCGACGGTTGCCATGGATCCACTTGCCACGCGTCGCACTGTGGTCGGCCGATGACGGTTCGCAGATGACGGCTGGGATTAGATCAGCCTCGCTGATCTGACGGTGAAGGTGGAGCTGCATCTGACGGTAGACATGCGATCTGAGCCGACTCCGCTGATCTGACGGTGGAGGAGATGCCTGGAAGAACAAGGAGGAAGTTCGCCCCCGACGAGCTTCGATCGTGCAGCGTCGGTTCCTCTGGGCACCTCCCTCGCATCTGAAGCACTCCTCACGTAGCTGGCGGCGATCCTCATCGATTGACGGTTGTCTCGTGCTCCTGGAGGTCCGAGCAGCTCGGACGAGGTCGATGAAGAACACGACCCCCAGGTGCCTCTTCCTGGCTTGAATCGAGCCCAGTTGGTCTCCCTCCTTCGTTTAACCTGCATAGGAAGAACCGGGGTGGCGAGGGCCGCGTCCTCGACCCGGGGTTTTGAAGCTTTGCAGCCAAAGGGGGTGAGGCGGAGGAGCTCCGATGAACGGCAGAGGTGGAGCTCCGATTCGCCAGGACCGAGGGTCCTGGGTTGAACGAAGGCGCGCGATTGATGGAGAAAACGATGGGGTGCGGAATGGGATGAAGATGGCGGTCGGAAACAAGGTAGGACACGGTGGAGAAGTCACCGGAGCGGAGCTCCGGCGAACTTCGAGTTTTGGATTTTACGCTAAGGGTGTGAATTAAAGACTAATCTAACTACTGGAATGAAAAACTAACATCAAAACCTAACTAAAAATGCGATAAAGACAGCTCTTATACCTGGGGGCCTCCAGGGAGCAGGGCGGCCGCCGGAGCGCCGCCGCGACAAAATTCCTTCCTCCTCCGGCCGATTCACGGAGCTAATGAGCACCTCCTGTCACCAGGGCTCGCTTAGGATCGGATTCAAGGCGTTTTGGGGGAAGTAGCTTGGCCAACTTCGGCAAGGAAGACAGTGGTTCGTATTTATAGACAAGGTTGAAGGTCGGTTTTCGAGTCGAGATCACGGGCGAGCCAAAGACATCTGGGAGATCGGCGGGGTAGGTGGTTGTACCAGGTACAAGATCGCAAGAGAGATCGACCTCAAAGGACGAACAGGGCGCCCTCGAAAAATCTGCCAATACGTGGAAAAACGAGGTGCGTCGAAGGTACAGGGGTAGGACAGGCTGTTGACCTTGGTCAACAGTTCTGACCTCCTGGTTGGTCCACGTGGACCAACCAGGAAAAACCCCAAAAAAACATTTTATTAATTCAATTAAAAATAGAAAATAGCCGAATTAAAATATGGTTATTTAATACAAAATATTTGAAATTTTATGTAGTATTTTATTCCGATTTTTATTTATTTTTATGATGTATATTTATTATGGTTATTTTAATGACTTATTTATAGGTATATTTTCTATGTATTTTGTATTATTTATTTTTACCTTATGTTTTATTTTATTGTTTTATTCTCTTATTTTATATATTTATATCTTATTTTTGTGAGTATAAATATAATCTTATTTTATTTTTATGAGTTTATTTAAATAAATAAATATATACACTATATAGGTATACTTATAGGTATTTTACCTATATTCTATATTTGCTTTACATAATTAATGAATTTTATTAAGTTTTACTTTGGATTGATATTTTTAATGTATTATAGATAATATTTACAATTAGTAAAAATATAAATGAATAAAGAATAAAAGAATGAATTTCCTCTTTTATTTTTATACATATATAACATAGATATTTTGCCTATGTATTACATAGATTTATTTTAGTTTACAAATTCTTTTTGACTTTCATTTAATTTCAATATGTACATGCATTATATACATTATTTTCAAAATTCTAAAAATATGAATTTATATAAAAATAATGAATATTGAATAGAAAGAATATTTTAATCAGTTTCTATATGCAAGGTAGGCCAAAAACCTAACTTCCACAGATGGACTCCAAAAATTATGAAACGAATTTTATAAAATAGTTCATGGAATGCTATATACAATTAAAGTGAGTTTGGGTGATTTGGAGTTTTCATTTGCAAGATATGGGTCTGTGAAGTTGAGATTTTTGCTTTTTATTTTGTGTATAAAATGTACACTGAGTATTATTTTTACATAAACTCAATTTTGTATTTTGATTTACATTATTCTTTGCAACTTTCAGGAACAAAGTTTCCTTATTTGAGGAATAAATAACTATGTACAAAATAGGTATCAAAAATGCCTAAACAAATGAATGAATAAATGGGATATTTATTGTACACTGGCCCTTATCTCCCCCTACTTTATTCCTTGTCGACCAATGCCATTCTGGCCTTGGTCTCGGGGTTTGGGTGACAAAATATTTGCAATATTTTATTCCTTTTTCTTTTCTTTCCTTTATTCTATAATTTTGGCATTAAAACTTATTTTATGTACACTTAACACAATGAATGATGAATGCTATTATATACAAATTAATGTTATTTCTCTGCATTTGTTGGGGTTTTTGAGGCCAAAATGATAGAATAAAGGTGATGAAATGGAGATTCATCAGTCTCCATGGGTAACATGTAAAGTCACGGATGGTGCAGCTAATGAAAGGTGTGGTAGTATTCTTCTTCCTAGGAACAGGACGGTGTGTGACGGCGTGGGAAGTGGCCATAATCAAAATATGACGCTCAGATCTGCTCCTTCGCTTTCTTTTCTTGGGAAGAGGAGCAGATAAATCAGTCATGGCCTACTGAAGTGGGGCACGGATGATCTCATGAATAGTGGCCACCACTTCGGGTTCAGTCAACATTTTTATTTTTGGACCTCCTCCATACAAGGGAGGAAGTCAGAATCAGCATCTATATGAGGCATGCCAAGAGCAGTCTGTACAGCGGCATTCTCGAGGTCAAAGGTGGGACAAGGTGTGAAAGGCCGTGTGGTCAATTGATCTGGCAAAGGTTCCCTCTCCTCACAGTCTGAATCGATCACGTATCTCCCTAGCTCTTTTTGTATTTTTAAATTTTTCTCATTTTTTTGTATTTTAGGCGATTGCAAGCTCTCATGATAATCCTCAAATGATTCCAACTCATCAGACTGTGAAGCATCAATGTGGCTCTTATTCATGGAGGTGAGGTTGTCAATCCTCGAATTCATTTTCTCCATGAACTGGGTCAAGGTCTCAAGTATGGACATCGTGAGAGGTGACTCCAACATATCAGTCTTGGGTGGATTTGAAGATGGAAAATACGGAGGTGATGGTGGATGTGGGTAGAAGTTCGAGTCCTGATACTGCAACTGAGGCGGATATGTACAAAAGTCAGGAGCAAAGTCCTCCTGGAAAAAAGAAGGTGGACCGGCTGGAGTGAACGAAGGATCCGCAAAGTCTGTATAAAAGACGCTCCAGGGGTCCATCTCGAAACAAGAGAAAAATGATAGTCGGGAGAGCACGATGGCCAAATCAAGAGAGTGAAGAAGACAGCGCAAATGCGCAGAAGTGATCTAGAATGCACACAAGCAATCACAAGCAAACTCACACAAGACAAACCCTCAATTCACCTACTCAACTCGGTAGAGACCGAAAAGTTGGTCTTTTTATCTTGTCTGTTTTAGAGTTAGGTGAGAAGTCCAAAAGTTGCACACACACTTAGGGGGGATTACTCACCCCAAGAGAATTTTTCTTTTTGGTTGATTTTAGGGTCAACTAATATTAGCAGTCCCAATTTTATTGATTATCACCTTTTTTTGGATTTTTAGTGAGAAATGCACGAGCCTAACGAGGAGTCAATTTTACTTAGCACCTAGGTTGGCAAAATCAGAGGTAGAGTCGGGAACGAAATGCAAGCGGCCAATCAATGATGGATGCTAACGCATAAATGCTCACCTTGCCTTCAACACTCTACATGCAAGGATGCTCAGCAGAATTGAACCCTATCTATGTGCAAATGCAAGCCGATGAGATTGCCCTGAGTTTAGAAATTGCTATTAGCATGAAGAACCGATGCTAATGACTTAGAATGGAACCGAAGTGTCCGGTCTTGGAGTTTCCTCAGTGCCCACCAAGGTGGGTCCTGCATGCGCTATATGGAGAACTCTCGCGACGCGGTGGTTCCGAACTAAGTGAGAAGCAGTTTATGTTTAACTAAGTACAAACAAATCTATAGGCACATGCAATGATGATTAGTGTGTTTGGACCTAATTCTACGCCAAGCAACTCCTATAGCTAAGGTCTCAATCACACAAAAGAAATAAAATAAAATCGGAAAACAAAATAAAAAATGCAACGAAAAGCCGAGAAAATTACGGTGAGCTCCCAAGTAAGCAATCACTTGGAAATTGGGCCCAAGTGTCCGAGAGTTCAATGTACCTGTATTATTACAAATAATATAGTCTCTCTCTCACTAAAATTACAGAAATAAATACAATAAAATAAATGCTACAACTAAAGATGGAACCCGATGTTCAAAATTCTTTCTTCGTCTCCTTTGGTGCTAGCCTGGTAGATGCCGGCTTCTCGTTGGTGCACAGGCGCCTAAGGTGGAGTGCCTCCCTCGATCCGCAGTACCTCGCACTAAGTCAACAAGATAGGGGGTTAGACAGCTCAACAGATATATCAAAAATAAGGGAAATAATAAACGAGAATAAAAGCACAAAAATAGACAAACAATCACAAGCACAAGTAAAAACCCGAACTACGCAATGTTGCTCCCCGACAATGGCGCCATTTGTTTAACCCAAAAATCGGTGATCTTAACACAAGGCGGGAACTCAGTCGTTGAATCGACTACGCGAAATTCGGATTAAAACAATAATTAACCCATAACAGAAATCAAGCAATGAAAAGTGGTGCGGAGTTAAAGTTTATTATAAATCTTCAACAAAGATGTGTATAGGTGCAAGTATGTGTAGAGGTAGATACAGGGAGAAGACAGCTAGAACGGGGCAAATGAATGCACAAAATGTGGATGTGATCAATTTGTCTATTAATTCTATGTTTTTGTGGGTTTTTAATTATATATTTTTTTATTTTTATTTTTATGTTTATATTTTTTATTCCATTTTTAATTTACTGATTTTATATTTTCTTTTTATATTTTATATTTTTGTCTTTTCTTTTTCTTTTAATTAAAATATAAAACTATATAGAATATATAAATACAAGAGAAATGAGAGAGAGATAAAAAGAAGTAAAAAAAACTCAAAATTAGGGAAATAAAGTGTTTTTGGCTTCTTATATTTTCTCTAATGTTTTTGTTATTTTTGTAGCTTTTTCCTAATTTTTTTGGTATTTTTAAAGTCAAGAATACTAGTAAACAGTGAAACAATTAAAAGGCTGGAACTAAAATGGAGAAATAAAATATCAAACAGTAACAAAAAATCTCCAAATTAATTTTAGATTAAGTATGATAAGGCAAAGAAAATTCTGAAATAGAGTTTGTAATTTTGGGATTTTTCTGGAATTTTTAATATTTTTATGACGATTTTTGGGGTTTTCTGATTTCAAGGAGTTTTCATTTGTATTTTTTAGTGATTTTTCCGCTGAAGTTAAAACACACTAAGATAAGCAAAATATTTTTTTGGGATTTTTCTGAGATGTTTTTATATTTTTTATGGATTTTATAATGCAAACAATGCACAAACTGCTTGTTTTTGAATTTTTATAAATATGCAAATACAATAAAAATGCAAAACAAAAATATGGAGTGATAATATGATGCAACAGGAGAACAAGATAATTTTTATGGTTTTTTTAGCAATTTAGAGATGCATGAAATAAATAGAGGCAACATTAAGAAAATGCAATACTAGCAGGGGTGTTTTTGTAAATATGGCTAAGTTGAAGGGCTTGTCTGCAAATTATGCAAAAATTATATAACGTAATACAAAATGTGCTATACCAAATCTCAATACCCAAACCCGCTAGGTGATGTTCGCAAAAACGCCAAGCCCACGTGACTAGGCACACGCGTATGGCAGGGGTATACTTGCTATTACCAATAACCTACGGGCCTACATGCAAAAATGCCGGATGTATTATAACTGCCTAGAAAAGTTCATGTACTAAATATAAATAAGACAAGGCCCTGGAGTCCCCTTGTAAATTTGGCAAGTCATGTGCGTAGCGCACGTGACCTAGTAAGGACCTAAATGGAAATGATACAAAACTTCAGGGGGCTTAGTGCAAATGTTACAAAAATAAATAACGACCAATGAATGATTGAGTATTAGAAAATAAATACACGGAAGTGTCGGGGTTTGAGCGTAAAATACCCCAGCAGCGGATCAGATGGCTGATAGATGTCTACTTAAACACGTGGCTTCCTCCTGTGGCGCGATACCCCTTCCCAGATGAGGGGCCAGGATTATCCTGGACCTTGATCGAACAGCACTGGCGAAGTTGATCGAATGGTGGCTGCCACAGCGGGAAGAACATGGGAGATCAACGGCTCTGGATCGTGGAGGAAGAACGCGCGAAGAACACTCTGGGCGACTTTGAATCGTCAAAATCTCGACGCTCGGAGCTGGATATCCCCTTCCGATGGCCGCGCGAGTCTCATGGAAGGCTCCTCCAGAAGTTGGCGGAATCAAAAAAGGCTGGGAGGCAGCCGGAGCGCACCACGGCGTGGACAACCTGGAGCGGCTTCAAGGAGCTCGGGTTCAACAAAATATGACCCAAGATGGGATCCTTCAGGTCCTCGAACCTGCACGAGAAGCACACTAATCACAGTAAAAAGTTACAGGGCCTTATTGAAAAATGGAAGGCGGGTATGGTTGGATGGCGGTCGCCGGAGCTCAACAGCTCCGACAAGGTGTTCGATGGTGGGATCTAAGCTACTGATTCAATGAAATCACCAAATTGCTGCATGGAAAAAAAGCTACCACTAATGTCTAACTAAACAGTAGAAAAAGGAACCAAAACGACCTCGACTCGGTCGTGGCTGTGGAGATAAACCTCAGGCCAAGGTGGCCGGAGATGAATGGCGGAGACGCCTCCACAACCGCTAACCTAGCCTCGGACGAGCTGGAGGACTTGCTGTCACCAAGTCCAGTCCAGAGCTCGTCAAAGAGAGGGAGAAAAGTGGTCAAAGAGGGTTCAAAGGGGATCGGAAGTGACCGGGGTTATTTGAACAAGATGGTGGTCGGGCGTGAAAGACGAGGTGACAACGGGGGTCGTGATGATCCAACGCCCAAGGCAAGCACTGGGTGTGTATGTTCTATGGTAGACGAGAAAGATTGCAGAAGGAATCAACCTCAAAAGATGAAAGTGTCGACCTAGAAAAATTCGCCAAAACGGACAAAAACTGGGTCTGTCAGAGCTACAGGAGCTTGGACCAGGGAGTTGACCAAAGGTCAACGTCCAAGGCCACCTGGTTTGTCCACGTGGACCAACCAGGAAAAAGCATCCCGGAAAAGATTAAAAAATCATTAAAAAAAATAGAGAACGATTTTTTTTTAATTTTGGTTATAAAATACAAAATGTTTATTATTTTATAAACTATTTTATTGTGATTTTTATTTATTTTTTGAGGTATTTTTTTACAAGTTACCTTTTATAGGCAATATAGGTATATACATCTATATATTTTATTATTTTATTTTTATTTTGTGTATTTAATTTTATTTATTTTGTTTATTATTTTATAAATTTATAAATTATTTTTATACACTTAAATATATTTTTATTTTATTTTTCTGAAGTGTTTTACATACTTAATAAAATAGAAATAATAATTATACACGTATATGTATAGGTATTATACCTAGGTGTTATATTTAGGTATTTTATTTTTGTCTTCTCTTTAGTTTTTTATTCTGATTTTGATATACAAATATATTATAAGTAATATTTACAAAATAATAAAAATATAAAATTGTAAAAATAATGAATAAATAATAAACTGATTATTTTAATCTGTACACGTATACAATAGGGGTCCAAAACTCAACTTTCAAACCGTAACTCTGCAAAATACGAAACAACTGTCATTAAATAGCTTATTTAAATTATATACAACTAAAGGTATGTTTGACACATTTCAAGTTTTTATTTGCGAGATACAGGTTTGGGAAGTTGGGATTCTGGAATCTTATTGAGATCATAACTTTTTATTTATACATTATTTTTAGGTGAAATCATTTTTTACTTTTCTATATTTAATTATCTACAACTTTTATGTTTAAAGTTTCTTTATTTGAAGTATAAAAAGTGGAACCAAAAATAGGTCCGAAAATGATTAAAGAATGAATTAAATGAAAGTGATTTTTATTGTATTTTGGGCCCTTATTTCCCCCTACTTTATTCTTTGTCGACCTAGTCATCAAGATGCCTATGTCTCAGGATTTCGGATCATAAAATATTTACAATAATTTATTCTTTTTCTTTTCTTTTATTTATTCCATAATTTTGGCTTTATAAACCATAATGTATAAAATATTTACACAATAATGCATGAATGATAAAATGCATGAATTAACGCTATTTACACGCATTAATAGGGTTTTTAAGGCCAAAATTATAGAATAAAGATGATGAAATGTAGATTCATCAATGCCCCAACATGATACCCTCTTTCACTATAAAGTGACTCTATTCCTAGGAGAGTTCCAAATTCACCTCCCTACACCGCTTGAGGACTCCTTCCAAGTTCTCTAAACATTTATCAAAGGAATCAACAAGAACCAAGAAGTCATTCATGAATACTTCCAGCAAATCTCCCTCCATTTTGGCATATACGACGATCATGCGTAGCTAGAAGGTGACTGGGGCATTGTAGAGCTCGAATGGCATGCGCCTAAATGGGTAAGTGATAAATGGACATGTGAATGTGGTATTTTCTTGGTCATTTAAGGCTAAAACCACTTGGTTGTAGCCTAAGTATCTGTTAAGAAAATAGAAGAGCACTTTCCGCACGAGTCTCTCCAAGATATGATATATGAATGGCAAGGGAAAGTGGTCTTTCTTGGCCCTAGCAACGACCCCATCTGATGAACCATCGGATGCCCTTGTTAATAGTGTGTAACATTTAAAGTTCTGTTTGTTGCATTCTAGCAAAGTCGGATTAATAAAAACGTTATTTAATTATTTTCCAGTTAAAGCGAGCGATCAAATTTTTTACTTGGGCAAGCCCAATGTCGAACTCAAGGAGGCCATTGTCTCCTCAGGTTGGTTTTTAGTCAATCTAGAGATTAGGTATTTAAAGAGGTATTTTTTAGTTTTAAAATGCAATAATAGAGTGAAATGCAATTTTTTGCTAAGTTCAGGGACTAAATTAAAATTTTCAATCAAATAACTCTGAACCTTGGCCAAAATATGAAATATGATAAAATTAGACTACTCTAATTTTTTAGGAATTATTTTTATGAGAAACGAATTAATTACGAATTAAATATTCATACTAGGAGATTTTGAGTTAATATATTTGAATAAATACCAAACACCGTTATTTTCCAAAAAAATATTTATCCTAGATAGGTCTATGTGAGATTTGTCCAGGAAATTTTTTAATTGCTAAAAATACTATGTGATGAATTAACAAAAAAATCAATTACTAAATTCAAATTTTCATTTATTTTGGCCTTGATATGCGTGAAAATGAGATGAAATTTGGGTAATGTAGAACACACTAAAATCTATATAATGTGATTCTTCTGTAATTTTCAGAGCAATGATTATTTAAAATGGAATTAATAGCATACAATGGGTAAAAATTGCATTTTTCACCAAAATAATTATATTTAATCAACCATGTCTCATAGAAATCAAATAATATCTATAATGTTAAGCATAAGTTGTTCTACAATATGCAATTTTAAGAAATAGAAAATGATGTAAAATGAGTTCGAAGTGATGCCCAAAGTTAGGGTCCTGAACGCAATAGTGCATAAATTTAATTAAATAAACATGTACTGGTACTGAGAACGTATTACCGATACAAGCGAGGATATTTATGCAAATTCATTAGAAGGGTACGTGCCTTGCAGGTACTCTGTTGGAGAGCGGTCACCCTGGAGATTAAGGAAGTACGGGGCGGGGGGGGGGGGGGGGGGTGGGTGTGGGTGGGGGGGGGGGCGGTGGGGTTGGGGGGGGGGGGGGATTTGCCGCAATTTACCTCAGGCCCACATGTTCTACACGTGAGGAATGAAGGTTGGACTCCTCTGCTATTTGTTGCAATTTTGTGGATGGCTACGCAATATACCTGCTTCACGTGTAATGCACGTGAGCAAGGCTTTGGAATGGTACGTTCAATGCATGTGCATGAGGAAGGTAGCTATTATGGTTGCTCCAAGCCAGTGGTGCTTGCGGCTGGAGGGTTTTCGTCAGTGGTGTTGGTCCTCGACCAGGGCTAGATGGTTATGGATGCTGAGGTCAGTCGCGGTCTATGATGCAAGGGAGGACTAATGAAGAGGTGGAGGCTGGTTGGTGTTGGCAGTTAGGCAGAGGCACACGCTAGGTGTTGGAATGGTGGGGGCTGGCGGCTGCTCGAGCGAATGCAGAGGGAGGAGAGCACACATGGGCGCAACGACCTGATTCTGACGAAGGTGTTGGAGTGGCCGGAGTTTAGGTCTATCTTGGGCGTGGAAGGTCGTTTACTGGATGGATGCATTGCTCAGCCTGAAGTGAGGGGTTGGGCATTTACTCGAGTTGTGAGATGGGATCTTGGATCCTTTCGTCTCCAATGGGATACTTGCAAGGGAAACGATGGGCTCGAGCACTTATGCTCGGCCATGTTGCTGAGAGTGGGGAATTATGCTGCGACTGAAGGTTGAGAACTCAAACTCTAACGAGGGACCACCATAGGTGACATAATGTGAAGAGGGTAGAAAAAATGCAAGGATTCAAAGTGGGGTAATGGATGTCAAAGGTTGACTTAGGGGACAATGAAAGAGTAGAACAAGAAAGCTAGAGAGTAATAATAGTAGAAGTTGTTTCAATAAGAAGAGGATGGCCAACAGAGAATAGAATGATGAAAATGAAGGAAGGAGAGGGAGAAAAGAGCTTTTACCTACGGGTGTAACTAGGTTAGAGGCGCTACGGTCCAATCTGATTATCATATCGAAAGGTCCGGAACGAGAACCTTGAAGCTCAAGCAACTACAATGATGTGTAGTTGCAACAAGAGGTTGATCCTCCTAGATATCGTCGACGGTGAATGCTCATCGTTGCTTTACTTGTGGGTCCCTACTATCACAAGACATGCTGCAAGGGGTTGGAACGCTCTCGCAATAATAGTGGATGATTTCGAATGGGGGTGAGCATGTGCTTTTCACGGTTATTTCGACATGAGATGTGGATGATTGGTGGAGATCGTGGGGAAGGTGCATGGCATGGGAGGTTGGTCATCCACCACAAAGCACGGAGGTGCGGGTCATGCGGTGAATAGAAGGTGTGAGAGGGGGTATGCGTTGGTATGCATTGAATGGGTGGCAGGACGTGGGAATAAAAAGGCGAGAGATAGAGATAGACAGAGAGAGAGATTACATGAGGAGGAGAATGTGTCTTGAATGGGAAAGTTAGTTACATGATGAGAGAGAGAGGGGAAGTCGGGGAGAGGGAGAGAAAAAAAACGAGAGGAGAGAGATGGTTGTGCCACGTGGTGCACGTGCGGGTGGATTGGTGGCGGCGTTTAAATTAAATTCAATAATAATAATAACTAGTACAAATAAAATAAAATAAAAATGATTAAAATAAACATACAATTTTAAATAAATAAATAAATATGTGTGTAACACGTGGCGGTTCTAGGAGCGACCACATGTGGCTCCCAGAAAATTCAAAAATTAATGTAAATAAAATTCAAAAAGAAATAACAAAATTGTCAATTCAAAAAGTGATCAATATGAAAGTTTCTCATCTTGACGAGATTTTCTGTGAAGGACTAAAAATCAAAAGAAGTCATCTTTAAAAAAACTATTTTTTGGAGGCATCTTAAAGATATAAAATAATGTATTTTTATCTTTTGCATATTTTGTTTAAATAAGAAAAAAATCAAAATAAAATTAGATAAAATATGAAAGGAATATTTACAACTTAATCTTTTTTTTGAACTTTTAATAATTAATAAAATAAATAGAAAAAATAAAAGATAATTTGCTCAATATGTACAACATACAATAAGGGCCTAAAACCCAAGTTTTACATGCAAATTCTAATTTTTTTATGAAATTTGTATTGTTTTGAAGGTATTTGAATGTATATTACTTTTAAAAGTGAGTAGACCTAAATGAGACATTGTTTGAGAGATATATGCCCATTTTAAGGTTCTAGTCTCAAAATAAGATTTGGATTTTATTGGACAAATTTACAAGTTAGTATTTTTTTGATATTTTTCTTTATTAATGTTAGTAATATATACACTATCGAGTTGATTTTATTAGATTTTGGGTTAGTATAAAGCATACACAAATAAGTGAAGTTAGCTATTTTACATGTGAATATTTACAAGTGAATTCGGCTCCTAATTCAATGCAAGTATGCATGCTAAAATGCGAGTATTAACTCTAAATGGATGAACACGAATAATGCATAATAAATAGAAATATGCAGCCAATTGCTTGGGAACAAAGCTCTATTTTCAACTCTTAGTGTGATGAATCACAAATTCATCATCTACCCAACAACAGTAGTACCATGTCCATCGGGGCCAATCTTAATATTCTTCCTGCTCTTCTTCACAGATTCATCTTAAGATCCCACATATTTCCGGAAGCTGATTATTGAGGAGCTACGTTCCTATAGGAAGGAGGTTCAAAATTTGCAGGTGGACCTCAATTGCTTTTCCCGCTCACACGACAAGAGGATTGCCCCTTCTACACCCATTCCTGCCGAGGTTCAGGCTAACCTGAATATCCTGAACCAGCCTCATCAGCAACAGATACGTGACAAAGTATACTACTCATATTCTCACATATCTAAGCATGAGATTCTTCATTCTGATTGTATTAATCACATGTCACTCAAGAGCAGAAGGACCGTGGTCGTACCTAATTGGGTGACGGATATGTAGAGGTTCAATTATGGTGCTCATCTTGAGGAGACTTCAGAGGATAACGAGGGTAGGCTTCTTCTGAAGGATATGGGAAGATCCTTAAGTGCATCGAGAAAGCATGAGGATTGTATCGTATGCGATAGGTAGCGACTAGTTACACTAGTCGCTTGAGGCAACAGAGTTTAAAAATGGAGCTCCCATGAAACCACATGATCCGGGAACACTTCTCGAATCATTTCATCTAGACCACAAACAAGTATTAAGTTTACCTCTTGAAGTGTGGTTGCGATCGAGTCTCTAGACAAAGAGATCTCTTCTCTCAAGTCTGACGGAGTAGACGCTTGCGAGCACGTTGATGAAATGCCTACCTCTCGCAATTTATGTTCATGATCCCAGTGGTGAATCTCCAGATCTCATGACATGATATATGATGCCTTCTTCACTAGCGAGGCACACAGAAGGAGACAAAGATCCACGAGCAAACAATCTAGCAGTATAACGGTGATGCTACGGTGATGGCGAGTCTCTCTAGGGCTCCATGGTGGACGACCATAATGAGAGAGAGAGAGAGAGTGGACGTGTAGAGAATGAGAGAGAGTATGTTATTTTCATTGTTGTCATTTGAAGAGGAAGGGGTGCATCTTCTTATATAATATTTTGAGAGTCCATGGATCACAATCCTTGGACTATACAAAATCAATGGACAGGATTGATTTGTGTTTCTTTCAATGCCCAAGCTTATGTTGTAAAATCACAACAACAATTAACTTAATTTATATTAAATATATATTGATAAATCATTATAAATTAATCCCAATTAAATTAATCATTCATTGGAGATTATGGAATGGAGATTGGCTCCTTACATAATATGGGAGTAGACGACCACCCTTTCCTAATGGGAGTTGGTGGTCGTCCACCCTCCCGATCGGAAAGGAGCCAATCTCATGTAATCTCATGAGATTACATTATTCCATGGAAATCTCGATGATTTACAACAACACTTGTTGTAAATCATTCTACAGAAATAATTAATAGTTATTTTGTAAATATTATAATCATTCCATTAGAAAATTGTGAATCACATTCACAAGAAAAAAATGTGATTTACATTTTCAAACAATTATCCCATGTGAATCCATTTCACATCAATAGTTAATCAACAAATGTAAATCATAATATGCTCTCCCTAATACATTATAAATCACTTTTATAATATATATGGATAATTCGGATAATGCTATTCGACAATAATTAAATCACATTTAATCATATTTGATCGATATTTTCATGTGCCCAATAATATGAATAACATTAACATTATTCACATATTTGATAATTAAATAACATTTAATTATATAAGATAACTCTCCTTATTATACGAATGAAACTCATATTAATCATGATAATTAAATCACAATCAATTATAAATGTTCTCAATGTTCAGATACGTATATCAACAATGAAATATCCTTAAACTCTTTCAAGGATAATGTGCTTTCTCCACGGATACTTCGAGACAAGGATGGGGTGATTGTACATTCCTTGTATAGTGACTTGGATATTGAGATCACATCTCAAATATAGATCATGTGGACCTCTCATAGATGTTTGATTAATTCAAAACCATAAATCGAATCTTCTTATTGCATCTGAATCACATTCATATCACTGTCCAACACTTGGACAATGATTACATCACTTCTCTTTTGAGAGGAGTCACTAAAATCCAGACATGTTTCATCACTTCCTCGGAATCAAAGTGTCATGGTTATACAATCATTTATTATAAAATCATCCTCAGGTATTCCTAATATATGTACATCCTGCATACTGAAGACAAAGAATAAACCCGAAGTTTTAGATCTGTTTAGATTGTCTCTTTCAGGGATTCATCATTAAGTTTCTCATTCAATCATTGGGATTTGGCATAGATCATATACTTTCCAAAAACAAATATCATATCTAGATGTTGATCATGTACTTTCTAAAAGCATATATCAAACCTACAAATTCAGTTGAGCTTCCAAAATGAGATGACCGTGCATTCTTCCCAATATCTCACGAGTGAGCTCATGTCCTCTTATTCAGTAAATGAACATGTATGATCTATTGAGAGATCTTATTACTTATATGCCCTTGTATGCACTCCAGCACGTCGATGTATAGATCTTGGTTAGGTCAACCTATTGGTCTGCTAAATGTACATACTCAGACATATAGTAATAAATCTTTATTTGGTCCGAGGATGTGTGCCTATATTGTGACATCACACGACATAAGACTTTGGTTATCTAGATCTCATTAATTTAACTCTTTGACCTAACTTATTTGACACCTCTGAATCTCTATTCCTATGCTAAGGTCCTGCATCAAGAGGACAATTAAATATCAATTTTTAGAGAAAGGATTGTCATCTCCTTATCATTCTGGAGATCCTCTCTTAATAATCATTTGATGGTGGTTAATGAGTGATCAATCTAACTATTTAGATAGTCATCCAACAACTACCCTCTATGACTCAATAATTAAATCAACAACTGTAAGATCATCAAGAGGGCCATGGTACATAACCATAATTGTACGAAGGGACCAATTACAAAAATTAGTTATACTTCATTTCATATCAGGGAATGGTATTTGCAGTAACATTTATTGCATAAGAGCTCGTCATGGGCTCACATGTCATACAATCTCCCACTAATGCAAAGAGCCATTAATGGTATAATCTTCAAAGCCACACTCATGTCACAATCATAAGATATTTAGAAAAATAATCATCTAAGCTGATCAACCACTCTGTTCCCTAAAGACTACACCAAGTCCTTTTGCGCTTGCATATCTCCTAGTAACAATGCTTGCATCCGATGAAATGTGGCATCTTATGCAACCAATACTCAATATTGTCAATTATAGTGTCATTGTCAATATATATCAATAACTATTATAACCAGTATATATTTTTCATTATCCGTATCAGAATACCCTTATTCCTGGAGATCTCTATCTCCTAAGGTAGCCGTAGTTAAGACCTTTTTTATTTATATCTATAAAGTCTTAATTTCATGAAGATAAGACTTTGAGATCGCTATCTTTAAGTCATGTCATCTTTGAAGATAATGTTATTACTGCAATCAAATGTTTTATCTCCATAGTAGGATTAGTAACAATTTACTACTGCCACTACATGGCAGACATCTGACTTTCATACACATCTAGCATACACCCAGTTTCTCATAACTGATGCACAAGGGCAAGCAATTTTAGCATTTACTTCCTCATTTATTTGAACTGATATCCCGCCAGATAGCTCAATGCCATATCTTAAGGGAAGGAAGTCTTTATTGGGTTTTTTTTCCAAAAAAATGGAACATGTCCAAGGTGCATCACTTAATATAGTGGTCCTAATACCCTCTTCTCTTTGCTTCTGAACATCTTCATAGCTAAGATCTAAGAGGTATCCTTGAGATCATATCAAATGGTATAGAACAACCAAATTATAAAACACTTATTATCTTTCTTATATCATTCCAAATGATTAGATATGATCTACATTTAGCATAATGTACGTAATGACACTCCCACTAAGATTCACATGGTTCATCAAGATTCTATCTGTAATTATAAAATTTATAACTTAATAAAATCTAATGTTCTAACTACAAGAAGCTTAATTGAGTCCATAGATGGAGTTCCTTTAGTGTACATCTTCCCTTCCTTAACTATGCTACGTCATATTAATATCCTCAAAGAGGTATTCATAGACGAATGCAATAATGACTTCCTTCTTGTAGATGTCAAAGTCAAATTGTATATCTATAATTAGAATATTCTGATGTGTTCAAGCATGGTCACTAGAAAGCAAGTCTCATCGCAAGTGATGTCTTCTTTATTTGTTTATCTTGAGTATACGAGTCGTACTTTAAAGGTCCCTACGTTCTCATCAGGATCCCTCTTTCTCTTGAAGATCCATTTACACCTATTGAGTCTTACCCTTATAGGTGGATACTAAAGGGTACACACACCACACTTATATATGAATTCTACCATATACTTTTATTGATAACATCCATATTTCCATGACATGATCTTCAAAAGCTTCATCACATGAAGTTCGATCATTGTCAGACTTAACTGACACATGGAATACATCCTCAAACTCATTTAAAGAGGTATGAATATTTCATATTTAAATATTCTTTTAGTTTCTGATTTTAGGAGACTCATTATCATCTCAAGATTAAAAGAGTTTCTTCAATTCATTTTCATCTTGATTCTCAAGAGAGTCAACCTCAAAGAATCATATCCTTATATATGAATTCTTTTAAGAATCTCATGGTCAAAGAGTAGGTATCCAATACCATCCATTATTTTCCTAGTGAAGCTACACTCTGTGATGCTAGATTCCAGTTTACTTGCATCCATGACATGGTCATGGATCTAGCAACTGTTGGACATGCCAGCCCACGATGAGCCATTATGCAATTGATGTTATTGTGAATATCATTCCCTGATCTGAAATGAAGAATAATAAAATCGCATAATAGGTCCCTTAGTGCAATTAGGGTTACGTACCATGGCCATCTTAATGATCATACAACTTTTGATTCAATTGTTGAATCATGGAGGTTGGTGCTTGGATGAATATCTAAAGATTTAGATTGGGGACTCATCAAGAACTGTCAAATGATTATTAAGACACGATCTCCAGCCTGAGAAGGAGATGGCAATACTTACTCTAAAGTTTGATATCTGACTGACCTCTTGTGCTGGACTCTACGTAGGAATAGATATTCGAGAGGTTAGATAAGTTAGGTTAAAGAGTTGACTTAACGATATGGAGATAACCAAAGACCTATGGCGTAAACTATCACGATATAGGCATGCATACTCTGACTGGAGATAGATGTGTTATTATATGTCTGAGTGTGTTCATTTGGCAGACGAATAGATTGATGACCTAACCAAGGTCTATACATCGACGCGCTAGTGTACATACAAGGTCATATGAGTAATACGATCTCTCAAAGGAATCATAGAGGTTCATTGCTGAATAGGAAGACATGAGATCACTCATGAGATATTGGAAAAGATCAAATTCTGTGCATGGTCATCTCACTTTGGAAGCCTGACTGTATTTATAGGTTTGATATATGCTTTTGAAAAGATATGATTAACATATGGGTATGATATATGATTTTGTTAAGTATATGATCAAAACCAAATTCCAATAGTCAAATGAGAAACTTAATGATAAAACGTTGAAGTAGACAGTGTAAAATTGATCTTATACTTCAGGTTTAATATAGGTCTTTCAGTATACAGGATGTACATGTATCAGGAATACCTGAGGTTGATGTGATCATAAATGATTGTATAAGAATGACGCTTCCATTCCTAGAGAGTGATGAAACGGGTCTGGATTTTAATTACTCCTCTTAGTAGAGAAGTAATCTGATCTTGGTCCAAATGTTGGACATTATTCTGAAAGCTATTCATATACAATGAGAAGAATAGATTTGCGATCTTGATTTAATCAAGCATCTATGAGTGGTCCGCAATATCTGGATTTGAGATGCTATATCGGTATCCAAATCACTATATGTAGAATAATATAATCGTTATGTCATTATCTCCAAGTATCCGCAAAGAAAGCACATTATCCTTGAAAGAGTTCAGGATTATTTCATTATTGATATATGTATCCTAGCATTGAGAAAATTGATAATTAAATGTTATTTAATTATCATGAATAATATCAATTTGATTCATATTATAAAGAGAGTTGCTCGGATATTTAATGTGATTTAATTATCAAAGATGTGAATAATGTTAATATTATTCATATTATTTGGGCACATGAGAATAGAGATCCAAGATGATGAAATATGATTTAATTATCATGGAAATGAATAATGTGGATAGCACTATCTACATTATTCATATATATAATATAAATATGATTTGTATTGTATTAGAGAGAGCATATTATGATTTATATTTGTTCATTGATTACGGATGTGAATTGTATTCACATTGAATAATTAATTGAAAATGTAATCACTTTCTATTTTGGGTTGTGAATGTGATTCATAATTTTCCAATGGAATGCTTGCAATATTCAAAAAATAATTATGATTATTTTTGTAGAAAAATTTAAAACATGTGTTGGTGTAAAACTTGTAGATTTTCATGGAATATTATAATCTCATGGGATTACATGGATATTGCACTTTCCTATTAGGAGGGTGGATGGGCACCAAATCCCATTAAGAAAGGGTGGTCGTCCCCCCTCTTTATGGCAGGAGGCAATCTTCCTTCCATGTATCTCCATGCTTGATTGATTTAATTTTATAATAATTAAATTTATATATAATCAATCTAAATTAATTATTGTTTTGTATTTTTACAATAAAATCTTGGCCATTGAAAGAAGCACGAATCAATCTCATCCATTGATTTTGTGTAGTCCATGGATTGTGATCCATGGACTCCCAAACTCTATATAAGAATAGGCACCCCTTGCACTTAAAGTTACAACATCAAGAGACAATATCCATTTTCTCTCTCTCTACAAGCCAACCCTCTCTCTCTATCTCATTTTGGTCGTCCACCATTGAGTCCTAGAGAGAGTCGCCATTGTCGCATCGTCGTCGTTATGCTGTCGGATTGTTTGCTCGTGAATTTACATCTAGTATGGTGCGCCTAACCCTTGAAGAAGATGTTAGATCTCATGTGATGAGATGAGGAGATTCGCCGCTTGGATCATCAACATGAATTACAAGAAGCACGCATTTCATCAACACGCTCGCAAGTGCCTCCTCCTTCGTGTCGGACTTGAGACAAGAGTTCTCTTCATATAGAGACTCGATCACAACCACACTTTAATAGGTAACCATAATAGTTGTTTGCAGTTTAGATGAAACGATCTGAGAAGTGCTTTTGGGTCATGTGGTTTCATCACATTGAAATTTCCAAATTTCATTGCATCGAGGAACTAGTGCGACTAGTCACTCCCAATTACATACGATGCGATCATCATGTTTCAATGATGCGTTTAAGTATATTCCCATATCCTTCAGATGGTATCAAAGTCTGAGGTCGGAGGTTTTGGATATGATACTTAAACTTAGGACGACTTGGGCTCATTAGGGTTTATGAAAATTTTATCGCATTAGGTTCACGCAACCCTGTTTAGTGAATTTTTTGACCCTGTTTAAATTGTTTAATCATAAATTATCATCTTATTACATTCCCCATTAAATAAGGAAACTGTGGTATTTGAGTTTGCATGATTTGAAATACGTTTGCTCAAGTTATGATCATTTTAGTGAATATATATGTGAATCTTGACGTAATTAGAGAGTTAATTACGATTTTAAAATGCCTATAAATGCGTGCAAATCACTTACGTTTGTTATAACGCACATTATGAATCTTTGGAAACTTATTTTTCGTGATTTGGGTTTAATTGATTGAGATATGCAAATTTTAGTAAGTGAGGGCCACTGTTGGAGATTACATTCCTAATGAAGGACCTTGTGATTGTCATTTAATAAATTAGTGAAATTAATGATTAATTTACTTGAACAATTATTTAAGAATATTTTGTGAAATATTTGATAATGATTATTTCCTTAAATGGCATTGCCATAACAAATAGTTGATTAGATATAATCTAGATTACAATTTGTTACTCAATCTACTCTCCAACAAACAAACTTGCTTGAATATGATCGGGAATTCGTTTAACAAATTTCCTTATAATCGAAATTGTTTTGATTATTATTTTATTAAATAACTTTGTTTGAAAAATCGATTATCATCTCAAGTACAAAGTGATCAATCGGCATTATCCTAACCTGAGGTGGATATAGTGTCTAGTCGAGGAGTGTTGGGGTAGCAGCTTGCTCTATGAGCGGTCTGTCCCACTCCTGTCAGAACTGAACATGGAGCAAGGAAGGGATAATGATGTATTTTTGAATTATTAAAATCCAAATAATGCATACTTTTAGATAATACTATCCTTTCAAGTTACAATCAAGTTTGTTGATTGAATTGGATTCATAATTGATTTAATGTGATTAATTTCATTATATCCAATTAAAACACTCTATTACGAATAGATGTTTTATTTTCCTTGGAAGAATTAATTATGTTAATATGATCCATAACAATTAATTAGAATTTGAACATGATATGGAGGATCACATAAGTGACGAGAGGTAAGATGTGTGTAGATACGATGAGTGTCATCATTCTACTACATGTACTCTAGTCGCTCATGAAGATTCAAAATATTCATATTGTATGAAATGAATGAAGAATGTATAAATGTTGAAATACTCTTATATTGACTTTTGATTTCAACAAAAGAAACCCTTTCTCTTAAGCAATGGTTGTTTGTAGATGAAGGGAGTGCAGTGAAAGCATGGGTCTGACCTAAGAAAGAAGAAATGTCAAGGAGTTGACTGTACTTCCATAATTTCCATATGACATCCAAAAAGTTGGATTGCTACCAATACTTCAATAAGCTGATGTTATGATAGTATGACTATCAAGTCTATCTAGGATCTTTTGAGAAGGACTCAGATAGTTCGTCGGAATAATCTACATTTATCATTCAAATTGACTTTCTTATTTAATAAGATAAAAGTCTAATAATTGTATCTCACTCTTCTCATAACACATGCAATTGGTTGTATATGTTTTATAAGATTGGAAATTTTGATCTTAAGGTTTAATAGTCATCCATGGATATTGATGCAATGATTGCAACAATCTCTATAAGATAGATAGACTTCATGTTTTTTGTGGGAGAGCCCCTTACTCTTAAAGAGTGTCTCTATGACCTAGATATTAGAATAAGCTCATTGTTTATTTCTATATTTTGGAAATAAACATGAATTCTTGAATAGACCAATAATAAAGAGTTATGATGGATATATTTCATATAGTAATATAACATCTGGAGGACTCTACTAAATTAGAATATTAGTGAATGGTTCATTAACATTTCTACTACTGAAAAAAAACTTAAAAGATCAATAGGAGGATGAATATCATTTGTCGAAGATCTAGCATCAAGCTTTTGACATATGTCTGTTGATGAAATAAATAGACTGGTAAGAGATGAAGTTTTAGAATGTCTAAAATTTTAAATCTTGCATACATGTGACTATAGTATTTAAAGTAAAATATTCAATACACCCTTCTCCGAGAATGGTGTAAGATGTCAACGTATTCAATATCTCATAGATATTAATGTTTGTGGATCATCTGTATCATAATAAACATCGATGATATGTGGTATCATCTGATGATTATTTGTTTTATAAGATTTCTTCCCTTCACCGTAGTAAGATTTGAAATGATTAAAGATTTCCTGATTTTGGTTCAGAACCAAAAGTATGAAGGAAGATGAAATGAATTTGATCTGACCTAGGTAGCATGTACCTATTAAATGAATTCATGGATACGTTATGGAGAAAGGAATATCATTCCTATACCAATCCTCCTAATACACCTAAACTCAATAGAGTTGCAGGGAGATATAATTGAATCATGTGTGAGATGACTTGATTAATGAATGATCTTGGCATAAATATCTCTTAGTTTCTAGGTATATATGCATAGTAGAAACTACATTATATATCATTAATAAGATTTCATGCATATCTAAACCCTCGTAAGCTATGGTTTGGAACTTAGCCTTGTGTTGGACACTTGAGGATTTTAATAATCTAGCACCAGATTCCATCTATAAACTCTAGTAAGATGGAATCTAGCACCAGATAGTGCTACTTCATTAGGAAAATAAAGGATGGTATTGGATACCTACTTTATTGTAACGACCTCTACTCGAGGACCTTAGGTTACCCGTCAAACACATCATTCGCCTACTTAATTAGCTTAGAGTTAATCTGATATTATGAAAACCTAGAGAAATTTTTCGCTTTTTATTATGGCATTCACAAGATTTATTTTAGCTAAATAAGCAACCACAAGGAAACTAAAAGCGGAAGTAAATAGTGCACCGAACTGAACAACAAGGTATCCATTCCTTTTCATTTCATTTATATAAACATGTTGGATTTTCACAACACCCATATACATATATGTCCCAAAAAAATAAGGCTACGGAGAAGAGCACAACAAACAACTGTACAAATGAACTCCAAAAGATATACCTGCTCTGAAAATGTAACCTCCAAAAAGAAACGACTACAGCCTAAACTACGTCGGCTACTCGGTCGCCGAACCCTTGCCTACCACAAGTAGAAAGGGGACAAGAAAGTATCTGTCAATAATTATCAAGTACAAATTCTACACAGTTCTATTAAGGAAAAGTAGTAAGAAAAAGACTAGAAACACCTAGAAAAACATTAAGGTAATTGTAGTGGACAAAAGAAAACTAGAAAGCAACAACGATTTAATTGATTCTTTTTAAGTTATTTACTTGCTTTCGGAAGGCTCCAAGAAGAACACACTCGCTCACTACCACACTGTGTCTCCCTTAATCAATGGTACTAACCAAACAACAACTCAAGCCTAGAAGTAAGTCTGTGGTCTTGGTCCGGTTAGGATCTCGATATCCGGGTAGGACTTCAAAGTCCAGGTTGAACCTTACACTATGACTCTGAGGTATGGTGTACGCCTCAGGGTTGGGGTGCCTCCATAGGCATGCGATGGTGTCTTGCATCCTAACTAAGTTCCCAACACTCCTTCTATTTTCTCTCTCAACTCTCATTGATCTTCGGTCGACACGTGTGATAGCTCGCTCACGAAGGTGTATAAGAGGAAACGTACTCACAACTCTCTCAACATCCAACCCTCATTAGTCTCTACTAATGGTACATGTCATCAATAGTCTCTTAGTGGAAAAGTTGTCACTAGGCAGATAGCGGAAAGTCACCCATCTCTTACCCCATCACGAGGTCATAGCCTATCGGAAAGGTAATTAAAGGATTCATCAGTGTCTACCAAACACCACCCCATCACCAGGTCGCAAACCTGGCGTAAAGGTAATAATGAAATAATCAATGTCTACTGATGGAACTAAAACTTAACTGGGTAATTGGTGAATTATCACATGTCAATTAATCACTACCCCATCACCAGGTCACAAGCTGGCGGAAAGGTATTTAATTTCTGTGGTGAGGAAACCCACGAAGGGATTCGTCTATCTCGCCAACCCCAATGGAAGTGTGGTTCAAGGGAAAGGCAGTGGTAGTACGACTACTACACCACTAGAGACAGGAAAGAGAAGAGGTAAGCCTGCCGGACCCGACTTCCTCTCTCGCTGCTCAAATCCTGAAGGAGAAAAGCTAAGAAAAACCAGATGAGCTCATAACTAACTGCGGAGAACCCCCAACCTAGGCTCTCTAAGAAAAACCAACGGGTCAGCAGAATGGTCTAGACAACTCGTGGATCCCAACGAAGCGTAAAAACCGAGCCGGCTCGAAGAAAACACGTGAAAAAGACTAGGATCCTAGACCCATGCTCTCGGTGTCCGCTACCCAAGCCTGAGCGACCTCACCTCCTGCTCAGGTGAGGGTCACCGCGCCCTCTCACAGTCGGAGTATAAACCTCCACGACTGGCCACATGTGACAACATCATTTCTTTTATTTTCATGTAATACCCTAAGTGTCTACGATTTCTCTTATTTATTTCACATCTACAAGTTATCAGTCCTAGACCCGAACTTGTTCTATAAGAACCTCAATTGATCCATGGTCGGGGATACATACCTGTTATTAGTCTCTCTCTCATCTCTCAATGATGAACATCTTATCCTATGATCTTGGCTACCAGATTAGTAACATCTTTCTTTCCTATGTTTCCCAAGATTCATAAAAACATACAAGATCTGGCTACTTAAAGATTTCAAGGTCTTAAGGTATCAGAAATCAATTCACAGCTTGTAGGAGTTAGACTCCTTAGCTGACGTAGGGTCATATGACAAGTCTCATATACAGTCTTAAGAGGGGTTCTTACATGATCAATTTCATCCCACAAGATAGCGGTAGAAATGCAAGCATGCACGGCTATATGCTCAGCATTTCAAGCACCTATAACTTCTCAAATTCTCACTTAAACTTACGGGGTTCACTGCCCATGATTAAAGCATCATAATATCTAGAGAGTTCTGTATTTAGAGGGTCAATAAGATGGCTGTGTCATGCACCTAACATGGCTAAATCAGCATATAATATCATGTGCAAATATGAATTCTATCAGCATATACCCCACAGTTCAAGGCCCTTAGTTCCATTATTTTCTTATCCAACACATAGGAATGATTCACAAATTCTTAGCATCATATACCCTTTTAGAGTCTAGCAATTAAGGGGTCATTTAAGAGACTTTACAAGTCCCAAAATACATGTATTCAGTAATTTAACATATGCGCACAGTCCACTGTATAGCAGTAAACATATCATAATTAAAATCCCTTAAGTTCTTTCAAAACTTATCCAACTTTGTGTATTTCATCCTCACATATTAAAGTATCAATTAATCCTTAAAGTCCAGCAATAAGGGTTCATGCAGAGGTCGTTACATGCCTAAAAACATACAACATTTGACAACTAACAGCATGCGCATAATATACAATATAACAGAAACATATCACAGTTCAAGGTCTAAATCCCCTCAATTCCTTATGCATTTTTTTGGGCTTCAAATCACAACATCAACCATCATTAATCCATGTTTTAGGGATATCAATCTTGTGGCTAAAACATCCCCAAAAATCCCAATATTCAGCAAGCAAAACATGTATATATAGTTGAATGTCCTCAGTGATCTAACAATCCAAGGCATCCAAATGAATGACTAAAAATCTGATTCCTTTATGGGATCAATTCACCATGTGATCATCCACAACATATGATAAACACTCAAGGTTGTAAGGCTTTAAACCACACATGAAGGCATGCTAATGAATCAATCATGCACAGTGGCTGACTGAAAATTGCAATACAACAGTCCAAAATTCAGCAACCAAAATGTCCCCAAAATCACTTCCAACTCAAATCAAAAGCATGGATTGAAAGGTATTTTATTCACCATTCATCCAGCAATCAAGGCACAAGGATTTATCCTTGGATCATCCCATCATCATGCATAACATGTATTCAAAGGATAAGATCACAAAATCTGAAAATTTGTTGAACTGTAATATGACAACAACTATAACTCTTCCAAATCATCATCCAATCCAAGTCTAAGCCATGGATGAAGGCTAATAGAATGGAGGTAAGATCAGCCACTAAAAAGATTCGAAGGGAGATCTTTAGTTCATCCAAGGATCATGCAAAAATGCATGAAACACGAGAACATAGATCACAGTTCAGCTGTAGGTCCTATATGAACAGCACCCCCAAAATCCCCCAAAACACAATCAAATCCGAGATTTGCACTTGGATTTAAAAGCCAATATGATTAAGAATATAACAGAAACCAATGGCCATCGACAGATCTAAAGAATTTCTCCCAAATCAAGCCAAGAACTCGGATTTCTCAGGCAGAACCAGATCTGGAAACTCCCAAAAATCGATTATCAAAACCACTCCAAATACCAAAACAAAACCCAATAAGAATTACAATCAAATCCTTGATATAGCAGCTCAACACAAGGCTCATAGGGTGGAGAAAATTCTATATTAATGGCAGCAAAGAGGGGTATGATTTGTACCTCAAACAGTGCTCAAGAACAGCAGCAACTCCAGCCCTTCAACTCCAATTTTGATCCAAACTTGGCCTTGGATCCCACATGCAACAGTTGATCCTTGTTCCTCTCTTCCACAGCTTTGATTTGAGCTATTGAGCTTTAAACTTGGTGGAGAAATGAGGTGGGAATCTTAGGAAGAAGGTGGAGGAACATGGAGGTCGGCCATGGATGAGCTCCAAGCTCTCAAGGAGAAGAAGCAAAGAGGAGGGGAAACTTATGGCCGAAATTAAAAGGGCGTGGGAGTATATAGTCTTGGGCAAATTGCAACATAAACCCAAACAAGTCTTCTCATTTGCACATAAGGACCACTTATGAATAGTAATTACATTACTTTAGCCACTTAATCACATCTAGCCACAATTACACAATTAGCCACTAATGTCATCTCAATTTCCCACACTTAATCACAATTAAATTCTCAACTTTCAAAGTCCAATCAAGCTCACTAATAATTCATCATCTTGGACTTAATTGGTCCTTAAAACTTAGGGTTGTTTCATTTATGAACTTGAGATTATTAAAAGATCTCATATCTGGGAATGTAATTCTCAGAGGATGAGACTCTTGAGATCAAGATAAAATGAAGTGAAGGAACTCGTTAAATCATTAGAAGATACTGAGGCTCCTGAAATCAAAAACTAAGTGGGCAATTAAAGATGAAATGCCCATATACCTCTTCAAATGAGTTTGAGGATGAATTCCTTGTGTCAGAGAAATCTGACAATGATCGAACTTCATGTGATGAAGCTTCTGAGTATCATGTAATGGAAAGATGCATGTTAGCAATAAAGTCTAATGTAGAATTCATATACAAGTGTTGTGTATGGACCCTCAAGTATCCACCTATATGGGTAAGACCCATTAAGGTTTAAATGGATCCTTATGAGAAAGAGGGAACCTGATGAGAAGGAAGAGACCTTCATAGCATGGTGTCTGTCGACAAGTTACACACCGAAGAGGAGACATTTCTTGTGGTGAGACTTGCTCTTAAGTGACCTTTCTTAAACTCATTAGATTATTGCTAACTATAGCTACACAACTTTACTTTGACATCTACAAGATGGAAGTAAAGATTTGACTCCTTTATGAATACCTCTCCAAGGAGATTCACATGAAGTAGCCCCAAGGCTTCATTATTGAGGAAAGAAAGGTGTGAAAGCTAAAGGAATTCCATATGTGGACTCAAATAAGCTTCTTTTAGTTGGAACACTAGATTTTATGAAATTATAAATGTCCTCATTTCAGATAGAATCTTGATATACCAGATGAAGCTTAGAGGGAGTGCCATCATGTTCATCATGCTCAATGTATATAATATCTGAATCATTTGTAATGATATAATGATAATAATAAGTGTATTATAGACTGGCTATTCCATACCTTGAGATTTGATCTCAATTATACCTCTTAGATCTTATTTTTGATGTTCTTCAGAAGCAAAGAGAACATGGTATTGGGACTGTCATATTTAGTGATACATCTTGGATATGTTCCATTCTTGGCAAATCCGAGAAAGGCTTCCATCTAATAAGATATGGTACTAACCTATCTTAAGGGATAGCACCTCAAAGAGTTGAGGAAGTGAATGATAAAACCGCTTGCCCTTGTGCATCGGTTATGAGAAGCTGGGTGTATGCTAGATGTGTACAAAAGGCAAATGTCTGCCATGTAGTGGAAGTAGTAAGATATTACTACTCCTACTAAGGAAATAAAACACTTGATTGCAATAGTAACAATATTTTCGAAGACGACAATACTTTAGAGATAGTGATCTCTAATTCTTATCTTCGAGAACTTAAGTCTTTATAGATAATGATCTAAAAGGTCTTAACTGCGGATACCTTAATAGATAGTGATCTATGAGAATAAGGGTATTCAAATAAGGATAATATAAGTTATATACTGGTTATAATAATTATTGAGCAGTAGTGTTAAAAACATTATAACTGCTTTACAAGATTGAATATTGGTTGCATGAGATGCAACATTCGCATTGGATGCGAACATTGTTACTAGAAGATATGCAAGTGTCGTAAAAGGACAATGTGTAGTCTCTAGGGAATAGAGTGACTGATCAGCTTAATTAGTTATTTTTCGAAATAACCTATGATTGTCACATGAGTGTGGGTTTAAATTATCCCATTAATGGCTCTTTGGGCATGTAGGAGATTGTTGGACATGCTAGGCCATGACGAGCCATTATGCAATAAATGTTATTGTGAATATCATTATCTGATCTGAATGAAGAATAATTAAATATAATAATAGGTCCCTTAGTACAATTAGGGCTATGTACCATGGCCATCTTAGTGATCATACAACTGTTGATCCCATTGTTGAATCATGGAGAATGGTGCTTGGATGAATATCCAGAGAGTTAGATTGAGAACTCATCAAGCATTGTCAAATGATTACTAAAAGAGGATCTGCATCATGAAAAGGATATGTGAATCCTTTGTCTAAAGGTTGATATCTAACCGATTCTCTGATGCGGATCCTCTACATAGGAATAGAGATTCGGAGGTCTAAGATGAGTGATGAACCCAACATCTATCGTCTTTATTCTCTTATTTTAGCTTTATTTCCTTAGTCAAATACCTATAAATACCGACTAATTTCATGAAATTACCATTTTGCATGCATTTGTTAAATATACATTTTTTACATTTTTATATTCAAATAAAAGAATAAAGAAGAAAAGAAAAAAAAATTAAAGTACGTATTTATGAACGAGTGAAGGTTAAGACTTGACCTAATCTACCAGGAATAAAGTAGGGGGAGATAGGGTCTTTAATCCAAAAATTCCAAAATAATTTGTAAATATCTTTTCTTGTATATTTGTACAAAAATTACACTATTTTGTTTGTATATAAATCGACCTCAAATTAAATATTTTTCTAAACAAAATTGGTAAATAATAATGTTTTGTAAATAATGAAAATAATTGTAAGGTAAAACCATGTATAATGTAAAAGTATCCACACTCATAAAAAGTTGTAAAGTGACAATAGAAAGATCAACTCCGTCTCCATATGAACTCAAATTGAATAAAACTCACTTCCATTGTCCTCTAAATTTAATTATTTGTAAAATGATTGTGGTTTCTAATTTTGGAGTTACGATTGAAAAGTCAGTTTTCCGGGGTGGTTTCTACAATTTTACCACTTATTTATTATATATGTTTATACATATTTATTTTTATAGATAACTTAAATAATTGTAAATATTTTTATTCATTATTAAAAATAAAAAAATTAAAATTAAATTTTGAAAAAACATTTAAAATAATTTTCTTATTTGTACAAGTATATATTGTACTATATGTATATAATACTTGTATATAACTAATTTTCTTATATAAAATCAATAAAAAAATTAATATCTAACATTAATTAATTAAATTAATATAATTATGAAAAATTGATTTATTTATTAGTTTAATTTATTTATTTGATTTGAAAACCTACCTTGTATATAAAGATTTGATTCTACGCCTTAAATAACCACCATTAAGGTGGGTAATTAATTTTTGTAAATTATGTATTTTATTTATTTTATTTAATTACGAATTTCATTTTTAATTCATTAATTTAATTAATTAATTAACCATTAAACATATTCCTTATTTGTACATATTTTCCTTTTTGTCTTTTCTTCTTCTTTTTATGGAGATCCTCCTCCCTTTTCTTGATCAATCTTTGGTGGAGAAGGAACCTCAATTCCGAAAATTCTGTCGGTCGATAGAGGAGCCCAAGCTTCGAGCCCTCCAAGGACAGTAAGGTGGTCCTCGTCGAGGCCATCACGGTGTGTCTGATCTCAAGGTTAGATCCAATTTATAATCCGCAATTTTTCTAGATTAATCTTACCTTTGAATTCACAATTATTTAGTTGTTAATTTTTTAATCGTATTTATCATAATTTTTGTTCTCAAATTTGGCGTATGATCTGATTTCGACTCCAGATCATTTCCTCAATATCATCGATTCACAATCTATCTTATGCAATCTTCCACCTCTAATAATGCATGGTGACCGAAGATCCAGGTCCAGCTTCAATATTACTGGATCCGAACTCGCTCGCACATCTATTTTATTTATTTTTCGTATTTTGAATAATTGAAAATGAGACATAGTGCTTGCCTCCTCCTGTTTTTATGCATAATAAATAAAATAATAATAAAATACTAAAAAATATAGTTTTCTTTATCTATTTAACATCTGTTTTGCAGTTAAAATTATAATACAAAATAAAAAAATACATTATTAATCTCTGTAGGTCACGACCTCCACCCTAAAGACACCTCTCTCGAACGCCGGCCGCATCGGCCGCACCACCTCCCAGCACCACCCTGCACACCTTAGCCCTCTTTGTGCGTCAACCGTAGAGTTGGCAACCCAGAGGGCATGCGCTACCCTCCTTCTCAACTGTGCCCAACACATCATGCTCCTTCGCCGCTCACTGCTAGACAACTTCTGCTCCACCACATGAAGCTGCACTTGTCGCCCCTCGCATCTGCCTCCGATGCCATCAGGCCCCATGCGTGGCCGTGCCGCCAGCCTCTACGATGGTGCCCCTCCTCCGCCTGAAGGAGAGTGCGTCCCCATCTATCGCGTACCTTCTAAGGTAGCCACCGCGACCAGCCACAGACCTTCACGCGGACTGCCATTTCATCCCCACACCCCGCCATGACACTCCAATGCTCCATCGTCCAGGCCCCAGCCCGACCGCGCTGACCTCCGCGAACTCCTGCCAAACGTCGCGCGACGTGCTCGCGTGTGAAGAGAGAAGGAGTGGGTGTCACCCCTTGATCCCCCTGTGTTTTGCAAGAAAAGGTAGAACAAGAAGTAACCCGAGAGAGGCAATTTTTGGAATAAATAATTAAAAAATTGTAGTTTAGCCCCACTATTTTCAAAATTGCAAAGAGACCCACTAAATGCGACAAACATTCATACTAGGTAATTTGTGCCTCTTACCCTTTATTTAATTTCCCGTTAAGTTTTCATTCAAAAACTATAAATAATTGCATTTTATTCCTTGTGTATCTAGACTTTACTTTGCTTGTATTTTTCATTTAAATAAGTGATTTTGTTATCAATAAATTATTGAAAATTCATGTTATGCTCTCGATGTGTATTTCTTTGTAGCATTATATTTTCATCACATTTTATAGGCATTTGCTATCATTGAAACATATAAATAATGCCATTTTCTTTATCTTAATTTTGAAAAATCCTAAAATTTGAAAATTACTTGAAAAATTCCAAAAAATTAGATTAGTGTATTTTTATATTTTATTTTCTGTCCAAATTTCTTGCATTAAAGATTTTTAAAACTTAAAAAATGAAAAATAACAAAATCTTATAAAACTCATAAAATAATCTTGAAAATCCATAATTTTTTATTTCAATCTATATTTGTAGATATTTATTTATATTTCAATGAAAAATAATCTCTAGGAGTTTTCGGCACTTAATATATTTTTAATTTGCTAATTACCCCAAGTTGTGTACTGTTTACTCTTTTTAGCACTTTCTGATTTTTATAAGTCACAAAGCATCAGAAAAATCTGGAAAAATTACCAAAAATATTTAAATGATTTCAAACACAAAATATTGTCTTTGCAATTTTTTGAGCATTTTTTACAATTTTGAAAAAATATACAAAAAGAGTGTGGTGTGTATATTTTTATATCTTGTACATTTATTTGGAAAAAACATATAAATATTGAAAAATAAAAACTATTAAAAATTCAATATTTTTGAAATAGTACTACCTATTTGTTCAATCATGCTCCTTGTGTTCGACCCTGGTCACTATACCAGGTAAATTAAATAGCGAAGACTGCTTACATTACATTTCTTTGATTTTTTTCTCTTAAAAGGTTTTATTTTTATTTTTCTCATTGACTGCACTATTTGGTTGAGAACAGCGACCTACGATTATTTTTCCATCTTAACCGATCACAATTTCCATGTCATTAGAATGGCGTCATTGCCGGGGACATGACTTAGTAGTCATTTTTCTGCTTTAGTTATCTCTATATATTATATTTGTTTTCTGACCATCGTCTATTTGATTTTTGTGCAAGGAACCGCTTGGAGGATGACTTCGAGTCTTTTTGGAGGACTCGCATAGGAGGAAGAGCAGAGAAGGACAAAAGATAATTATTTTATTTTAGAGAATAATTATCTCTCACTGTAATAAATTAGACTTGGGACTTGTTGGACAATTGGACATTTCGGGGTCTGTTTAACCAAGTATCGGTGCACTTGGTGGACTTCACCGTTGTTTTCTTATTTTATTTTATTTCATCGCCTTACTTTCTATTTGATTTTCATGGATTTTGCTCCCTAGACTTAGGATTTTTATTGTTTGTGACGTAATCAACTAAGGCCCAATACCTAATTACTTCCATGTACGTATAGATCATAATTGGACCTAGCTAAAAATTAATTAAAAAGTTAGCCTAATTGGATTTGAGACTACACGTCGTGAAGAGTCACATACAACGCTAGCATGACCCGTTGTGGCGGGCACCAAGTGACTCCCAAGATCGGACTCCAAATTTGATTCGATTAGCTAGCTATTGTTCTTCGCGATCAATTGAAGTTGATCGTCTAAGGACAATTTCCTTGTGCTTAGTATAGTTAATTTACTTTCAGTGTTTAAATTTTATGCTTGGATTATATTACGTGTAGAGTGCTGGAGACAGGTACGTATTTTCTATCTCTGCATGCATCATTGGATTTCATCGCACATTGGCTTTTCCAATTTCCTCCCTTGATTTCACTCACATAATTCAAACAAGAAATTGGAAAATCGGTTAGACGTGTTATTGAAAAAATCCAAAAAAAGAGAAAATAAAAAAATTACAAAATTTGGGACTACTAATTGGACTTGACTCTTAAAATTAAACGTAACTGATTAATTATTGTTTTGGGAGAGCAACCACCTCATTGTTTGCGCTTTTTATTGCTCGCGTACACACTAAGGAGTAGTGCCCAAATCCCATTAAGCCTCCTAAGTATTTGTACAACTTTTGTCTGATCACCTAAGCCCTAAAAATGACAATATAATTGACCACATCTTTACAATCTTCATGTGTTGAGTAGGTGAATTGGGGGTTTGCATTGTGTTTGTATGTGCTTGGTATGAGTTGGTTATGATAATCTTCTCTAGATCATTAGTAGTCACCCTCTATCTCCCTTCTTACCTTCACCCTGTCTCTACTATCCCACCCTCCCCTTCACTTCTCTCTCTTCATGTTGGGCCATACTCCATTTTAGCCGAATTTTGCAGCTTCTTATCTTCATTCCCATCATCTTAGATCACCTTCTAGAGAGATCGGGGCCTTGATTAATTTATAGTCTCCTTCTCTTTCTTCCACCTCCACATTCCCTCTTTCTACTGGAAATGTTGTGCTTGACACCCGTGGAGATCACATTGACCAGATACGAGACCTAGGCGGTTTCATTAAGAGTGCATTCCATGGGAGATCACATTGAGCAGTTATGCGTTTTAGACGACTTCTATCTTGGGATGATGGATGAGCACCCAGATAAGGAAGTGCAACCCACTTCTACATTAAGTCCCTCCATTTTGGAGTTAGAATTCATTAATCTATTGCCAAAGTTTTTAGGGGGAGTGCATGAGGAGCCATATATATTTATATATCTGAGTTTGAGGATTTTTGTGGATCATGAGCATACCTAGATATCACTCCTGGGGAGAGGATGTTGATGACCTTAGCTTTCTCACTTTAGACTAGAGCTTTGATATGGCACAGAGAGTTGGGGAGGAAGATTGCTACATGAGGCGACCTTTGGATGTAATTTTTGTAGAGATTGTACTCCCATTGTAGAGCAGAGTTGATGTGGTCTTACATTCGTGATTTTTCAATCGACCCCAGGAGCCATTGAGAGACTCATGACTTATGTTTGTTGATCTACTAAGTACATTCATGATCGCCAAGCATATTGCATTAGTCATTACCTTGCGTGGTGGTTCACACCGTAGTCCCAACATGGATTTATTTGAGACCATCTTGAGATCACTTTCAATCATTCCATATTCATTAGATGATTTATTTGAGATAACAAACGAGAGAGAAATGACACCAGTTGATTGTGTGGCACGTCATGCCGATTCAGACAACACACACCAGTCAGAGGATATGGATTCTTATACATGTCAGATGACGGACATGTTGGCCACTACAATGAGTTCCCAGAGCCGGACATTGGTCGAGTTCCAGTTGCCACTACAGCCAGATTTTGAGCCAGTCTCGCACTTTTACGTCGAAGATTCTTGGATTCTAGATCTGTTAGTATCCTAATAAATAGAGGAGGAGCCCACATATCAACCATCCTTTCAATCATTTTAGTGTCCATATCCAACTTATTTAGTGTCCTTTCTTCAGAATATCTTCACAGATTTAGATACAAATTTGGATCCATCTCAACATGGAGAGCTTGACAAGGGACACCATTTTGATTTGACAGACTAGATAGTCCTATCTTTGAAATGTGTGTACTCCCATTTGATTGTTGATACATTTTTGGAGGACCTGGTATTTGGCAGCATAGATCCCCATTTCGATTCCGATTCCTCTATCCTCACCGATGATTTTGCATTACTCTTCGAGGGTTAAATGCGGGAGGATCTCACGTATCCAGTTTACGGTTTCACTTTCTGAGAGTGTATCCAATCTGTAAAATCACGAGACTGAGTCTTTTCATATTTTTGATCATGAGTTTGATCTTTCTCTCCTTGACAACCCTCACTAGGATTAGATGATCTATGATTTATTCGATGATTTTATTGATTTCTCTACATTACATATATCAGATGTCAACCTTTTTAGTGAGTATCCTAATCATGATTTTCCATACCTTCTTGAGATGATGATTAATGTTGAAGATTCCATGAGTGATCATTCCTTATCCATGTTTGATTTCTTTGGCTCCATCCATTCATTCCATTCAGAGCTTGATCTGATGATTTCTTTGTGTTATGGAGTATGATCATACATCGTTTTTTCTTTATCAGGTAGCAACCAATCACCTGATTGTTTACTTGGGGTGTCATAATCTACATTGTTGAGTCCATTATTGTTCTTCCATCAAGATGACAACGACAGTATGGTATTCAACTTACAGATATCGTCCTGAACCTCGATATTGTGTTGTCCTAGCCTTTGCGCCTAGATATGGGCATAAACTCTAGCGCTTGTTAAGAGGCACCTCAACATTGATCATTGCTGTATAGATCCATTTGTCTATATCATACATTCATTTGTCTAACACCCCATCTCCATCTTATGATTATGCTATACTTAGGGTGTACATATGGGGGGGGGTGTCAGGATTGTGATTATCTATTTGATTACATTACCTCTGTTTTGCTACCAATACTTAGGTATATTTCACCCTAAGTATAGGGGAGGTAGTATCTGTACATCCTACTCCTCAGTTTTTCCCTTCTGTACAATCCTCTATACTTAAGATTACATTATCCTAAGTACAGGAGGATCACTGATCTCTATTCATTTTATTATTTTATTTGTTATTGTAGTATGGTTTTCTTTTCACTTCCTAACACTCAACACAAGCCATACATTCCTTTATCACTTTTTGATCACTATGAGAACATAGTGCCAGTTAAGTATAGGGGGTGTCGTATATATTGTATATGTACTATAGCCATATCTTGTACTTTCGTATTTTTAGATATGGCTAAAATATCGTATAAATACTTGTAAAATTCAATAAAACAAACTAATAAAAATATGAAAATATTTCCTCAAATTTCTTTTTTATGTATAGACTAATGAGTTAGGTTAAAATATTTTGAAAAGTATTTTTAAAGTAGTTTGAAAACCTATTTGATATTTATTTTTGAAAACAATTTGAAAAATATTTGAAAAGTATTTTCAACCTTTGTAAAAATATTTTGTCTTGCAAAAAATTTTCTTTTCTTTGTGTGAAATAAAATCATTTTGTAAAACTATTTTCAAATGTTTTGAAAATGGCTGAAAAATATTTAGAAAAAATCTATACATACTATTAAAAAAATGTTTGCAAAATTGTTTTCAAATGTCTGGAATGTTTTGTTAAATTGTTGGAAAAATTACTTTGGACTATAGTTTTCAAAATTAGTTGTAAACTTATTTTCAAATAAGTTTGAGGAATATTTGCATCACAAAAAAAATCTTTACCAACTGTATATACTTGTATAAATTACTTATCTATCTAATTCCTGTAAATAATTAACTCACTCCCATGAAAATATGTGTATCATATCTACACCCTAACCCTTATTAAAAATATAAATTAAAAAAACAAGAACAAAAAAATGAATATACATGTATATAGTACTAACCCTTTTTCATAAAAAATTCACTAAAAAAACTGCAAAACCCAAAAGTCTATAAAAATTTGCATTATTAAAATTAAAAAAATCTTTTTTTACAGTGCACCATTTTTCAAAAATCCATAAAAAAATTCAAAATTATTCACAAAAATATTTTACTTTCTTTGCATTGTAAATATTTCTTGCATTTGCAGGTGCATTTTAAGGATAGTATTGACTTCTAAACTAAGTCTGGAATAGAATTGAAGAATGGAGCTTAGTTGGACCATAACCCATAAGAATTGGAGCTAAGACTTTTCAGGTTCTAGCGACTTAATTCTTTGAGTCCATAACACTATGTTCACATGTCATTTTGATTAGTCTAAGTAGAATATTTAACAACACACGCATGATTCTTTCAGACCACAACTTATCTTGAATAAGCACTCTACACATAGCTCTCTTCATGGAGGAGGTAGTAACGAGGCAGAGTCTTTTGGCTTGGGGTAGCATACGAGGGTAGTACATCTAGGAGGAACCTCTCGTCCTCCTCTAGCGAGGGAAGTGCATCTCAACATGGTTTGGCAATTTTGAGGTCTAAAGAGAGGATGTTGTGGGGATGCAATAATAATTCAAAGGAGGGATAGTCTACTGGCTCAAGAGGAAAAACTCCTTATGTACATGTTGCTCCTCATATATATTTTCAAAAAGAATGCAAAACCTCCAAAAGTGGACATGCTTGATTGAAGTAAAATGTCTGTCGAAGTGTATATACAAGTGAAAAAAAAGAATAATAGCTTCAAAGTCAAATTTTTTTAAGCTTACAACGGATGACTTGGCTACACTGGTCATGCATCCAATGATAGGTTGCTACACTGGCTATCGTTCATTCTCTTATCCATCCTCTCTTCTTGAAATGGTTGTACTTGAACTTAAAAGATCCCCGCTCCTCGAGGAAAGAGTTGCTAGATCAGGGGACTAGGGTTACCTTGTCGAGAGAGGATGTGCCTTTGCTATTTTTGAGATGAGGAGCTATATTTCACTTACACCGTACAAGTAAAGATTCATAGTCATAAGAATTTGTGTATGCTGACTTGTTCTGACCTGACCGTTGAGGAGACTTGAATAGGAATCTTGTGGAACTTAGAGGCTGTTAGGTTTTAAATCCATTTCCCATTAAGGTTCCAACCTGAATAGGGATCTTGTGGATCTTAGAGGTTGTTAGGTTTTAAATACATTTCCCATTAAGGTTCTGCCACACTAATAATCCAAAGGTCCAACATAGCTCTATACTACAATTTTATGAAGATAAGTTTACAAGCTAACATTGTTCTAATTTCTTTCTTTTTTCTTTTATTTTTTTCACTTACTTTCCAAATAAGTGTTTGCTAAGGGACTAGGAAAGGTAAAGTATAGGGGAATGACGAATCAATGATTCATCATCTTTATTATTTTATTTTAGCTTTATTTCCTTAGTCAAATACCTGTAAATACATACTAATTTCATGAAATTATCATTTTGTATGCATTTGTTAAATATACATTTCCAACACTTCTTCTATTCAAATAAAAGAACAAAGAATAGAAGAAAAGGAAAAGAAAAATAAAAGATGTATTTATGAAATAAATGCAGACTGATCCGAACCCCAAGAGAAGGTCAAGACTTGACCCGATCAAGCACGAATAAAGTAGGGGGAGATAGGGTGTTTAGTCCAAAAATAATTTGTAAATATTTTGCCTTGTATATTTGTACAAAACTTACACTATTTTATTTGTATATAAATTAAATATTTTTCTAAATGAAAGTTGTAAATAAAAATGTTTTATAAATAATAAAAATAACTGCAAAGTAAAACCAAGTATAGTGTAAAAGTATCTACACTCAGAAAAATATGTAAAGTGATAATTGAAAGATCAATTCAGGCTCCATAGGAACTCAAATTGAATCAAACTCACTTACATTGTACTCTAAAATTAATTATCTTTAAAATGGCCGTGGTTTTATATTTTTTGAAGTTGCGATTAAAAGTTAGTTTTCAAGGGTGGTTTCTATAATTTCACCACTTATTGTATTATTTATTCATATTTATTTTTTATAAATAATTTAAATAAAAATAAAAAAAAGTTAAAATTAAAAAATATTTAAAAATAATTTCCTTATTTGTACAAGTGTGTTGTACTATATGTATGTAATACTTGTATATAACTAATTTCCTTATATAAAAATCAACAACAAAATTAATATCTAACATTAATTGATTGGATTAATATAATTATGAAAATTTGATTGATTGATTTATTTAATTTATTTAATTGATTAGAAAACCTACCTTGTATTTAAGGATTTGATTTTATGCCTTGTATAACCACCAATAAGGTGGCTAGTTAATTTTTTTAGATAAATTATTTTAACTATTTTATTTAATTAAAATTTGCTTTTAATTAATTAATTAATTAAATTAACCACTAAACACATTCCTTATTTGTACATATTTTAATTTTTTACTTTTCTTCTTCTTTTTTTCGTGCTCCTCCTTTTTTTATCAACCTTTGGTGGAGAGGAGCACGATATCCAAGAGCTTCTTATCACGGAAGAGTGCCCAACCTTTGAACCACCCTATGACAGCGAGTCGGTCCTCGTCGAGGCCATCACAGCGTGTCCGATCCTAAAGTTAGATCTACTTTATTTTTCGTCATTTTTTATATTAATCTTAGATTTGAATTCACAGTCAGTTAGTTGTTAAACTTTTAACTGTAGTTATCATCCTTTTCATTCTCACATTTGACATCTGATACGATTTTGACTCCCTTTAATTTCCTCAGTCCCATCGATTCACATTCTATCTCAAACAATCTTCCACCTCCGATCACGCACGGTGACTGAAGATCTGGGTCCATCTTCTATATTACAAGACTCACTCACACATCTATTTTATTTATTTTTCGTATTTCGAATAATAGGAAACGAGTTGTCGTGCCCGCGTCCTCCTATGTATATGTAGAATAAATAAAATATTAAAATTATATTAATAAATAAATAATATATAGTTTTCTTGATCTATCTGAAATCTGTTTTGCATGAAAAAATAATAAAAAAAATTAAAAAAATAAAAAAAAATACATTTTTAATCTCTGCAGGTTGCAAAAAAATTTAAAAAATAATAAAAAATGTGCACGGCCTGCAGCTGCAACCTCCACCCTAAAGTCGTCGCTCTCGAACGCCAGCATCGTCGACCGCATCACCAACACCTCCTTGTGTATCTTCGCCCTCTCTGCACATCAACCACAGAGCTGCCACCTAGAGGGCATGTGTCGCCCTCCTCCTCAATCGTGCCTGACACATCCTACTCCTCTACTGCTCTGCCATCGAAGCAGCAGCCATCGCGCGCTACCCGCTGCCCTTGGACAACGCGTGCTGACTTCTTCTCCACCACGTGAAGCCACACCCGCTGACCCTCGCATCCTCCTCCATTGACAACACCCCCACGCAAGGCCGCTCCACCTGCCTCCACAACGATCCCCTTCCTCCACCTAGAGCGGAGTGCATCTCCAACCGCTGCGCAACTTCACGCGTAGCCACCGCGACCTGCAACCGAACTTCACGCTGACCACCATGGCATCCCCATGACTCAATGCAGTCCTCCAACGCTCCACCATCCAGTCTCCAGCCCGACCGTGCCGACCTCCACGTGATGCTGCCTAACACCACCCGTCGTGCTCGTGTGTGAGTAAAGAAGGAGAGGGTGGTGCCCCTTGACCCCCTTGTGGTTTGTAAGAAAACGCAGAACAAATAGTAACCCTATGGAGGGGATTTTTGGATTATTATTATTTTTAAAAAAATGCAGTTTATACCCCTCCATTTCCAAATTGCAAAGAGACCCACCAATGTTCAAACACATGCGACACAAGTACATACTTAGTAATTTGTGCCTTTTACCCTCTATTTTATATCCTATAAAGCATTCACTAAAAATCCTATAAATAATTGCATTTCAGTCCCTTTATATCCAGACTTTAAGTTTCTTGTATTTTTCATTGATATAAGTGATTTTATTGCTCAAAAAATTATTGAAATTTCATGTTATGATCCTTACGTGTATTTCTTTCTAGCATGATATTTTCATCGCATTTTAAATTTATTTGATATTAAGAAAATTCAAAAAAAGTGAGATTTTCTCAGTCTGAACTTTGAAAAATCATAAAATTCGAAAATACTTTAACAAAATTCTAAAAAATTAGATTAGGTGGACTTTATCGTCTTTTATTTTCTATCCAAATTTCATGCATTAAAGATTTTTAAAACTCAAAAAAGTGGAAAATACCAAAAATTTTAGAAAAATCATAAAAAATATCTACAAAAATCCAAAAAATTGATTTCGATCTCTATTTGTAGATATTTGTTTATATTTCAACATAAAAATAATCTCGAGGAGTTATATGCATTAATTATCTTTAAGTTGAAAATTAATCCAATTTGTTCACTGTTTACTCTTTTTAGCGCAGTTTATTTTTATAAAATTACTAAAATATCAGAAAAACTTGCAAAATTATCAAAAACATAAGAAAGGATTTATAATACAAAAATAATTTCTTTGCAGTTCTCTAATCATTTTTTACCATTTTGAAAAAACAATAAAAAGAGTGTGGTATATGTATTTTATATCTTTTAAAATAAAAATCCACTAAAACTTCTTTATTTTTGAAATTTGACTACTTAGTTTTTCAATTGTGATCCTTGTATTAGACCCTGGTCGCTATACCAGGCAACTTAAATAGCGAAAGATTGCGTACATTACATTTCATTGATTTTTCTCTCTTATGTTGTTTTATTTATATTTTTTTCGTTGACCGAAATGATTGGTTGAGAAGAACGATCTGTGATTATTTTTCCTTCTTAACCGAGCTAAATTTTCATATCATCAATGGTTAGTTCAAAGAGTTGACTCAACAAGATCGAGATAACCAAAGACCTATGTCATGTGCTGTCATAAAATTGGCACAGATCCTCTGATCATGGATAGTTGTATTACTATATGTCAGAGTGTGCACATTTAGCCGACCATGGGCTGATGACCTAACCAAGGTCTATACATTGGCGCGCTAGTGTGAATGCATGGGCATATAAGTAATATGATCTCTTAAAGGGATCACACAGGTTCATTGCTGAATCAGAAGACATGACCTCACTCGTTAGATATTCAAAAAGATCAAATTCCGTGCATGGTCACCTCACTTTGGAAGCTTGACTGATTTTGAGGTGTGATATATGACTTTGGAAATTACACGATCAATACCTGGGTATGATATATGCTTTTGGAAAGTATATGATCGATACCAAAGTCTAATAGTTAGTAAGAAACTTAATGATAAAACCCTGAAAGTGAAAGTGTAAAATTGATCTAATACCGCGGGTTTAATCTAGGTCTTCTAGTATGCATGATACACAAGTATTAGGATACTTGAGGGTGATGTAATCATAAACGATTGTCTAACCATGGAGCTTCCATTCCTAGGGAGTAATGAAACAGGTTTGGATTTTAGTGACTCCTCTCAATAGTGAAGTGATGTAATGTTGGTCCAAATGTTGGACATTGATCTGAATGTGATTCATATGCAATGATAAGATTAGATTTACGATCTTGATTTAATGAAGCATCTATGAGAGGTCTGTAAGATCTGGATTCGAGATGTGATCTCTATATCCAAGTTACGATATTTATAACAATACAATCGCATTGTCCTTATCTTCAAATATCCACAGAGAAAGTGCATTATCCTTGAAAGAGTTCAAGATAATTTCGTTGTTGATATATGTATCCGAGCATTGAGAAATAATTAAATGTGATTTATTTGTCATGAATAATATGAATTTGATTCAAATTATAAGGAGAGTTATTTTAGATAATTGAGTGTGATTTCATTATCAATGATGTGAATAATGTGAATACGATTCATATTATTTGGGCATGTGAGAATGGAGATCCAAGATTATTAAATGTGATTTAATTATCATGGATATGAATAATGTGGATAGATCTATCCAAATTATTCATATATATTATACATGTAATTTATAAGGTACTAGAGAGAACATATCATGATTTAGATTTGTTGATTGATTATCGATGGGAATTGGATTTGCATTAGATAATTAATTGAAAATGTAAATCACATTTTATTTTCAGTTGTGACCGTGACTAATAATTTTTTAATGGCATGATTGGAATATTCACAAAAATAAGATGACTATTTTTTAGAAAAATTTACAACAAGTATTATTGTAAATATAGGATATTTCCATGAAATAATATAATCTCAAGGGATAACATGGAGATTGCACCTTCCTATTAGGAGGGTCGACAACCACCAAATCCCATTAGGAGAGGGTAGTCGTCCCCCCCTCTTATTGGAAGGAGGCAATTTCCTTCTATGTATCTCCATGCTTGATTAATTTAATTTGGGCTTAATTATATTGATATATATATATATATATAATCTAAATTAAATTAATTGTTGTTGTGTTTTTACAATAAAATATTGGGCATTGAAAGAAGCACAAATCAATCTCATCCATTGATTTTGTATAGTCCATGGATTGCGATACATGGACTCCCAAACCCTGTATAAGAAGAGGCACTCCTTGCTCTTCAAGTTACAACATGAATATACAACATCCATATGCTCTCCCTCTCTTTACATGCCAATCCTCTCTCTCTCTCTCTCATTGTGGCCACCCACCATAGAGCCCTAGAGAGAGTTTCCATCGTCACAGCGTCACCGTTATGTTGCCGGATTGTTTGCTAGTGAATCTCTGTCTCCTTCGGTGCGCTAAGATCATGAAGAAGATGTCTGATCTCATGTGACAAGATCAAGAGATTTATCGCTTGGATCATCAACATGAATTGTGAGATGCACACGTTTCATCAATGTGCTAGCAAGCATCTCCTCCGTTGGATCGAATTTAAGACATGTGGTCTCTTTATTTATAGACTCGATCACAACTACACTCAAGAGGTAACCCTAATACAAGTTTGTGGTTTAGCTGAAATGATCCGAGAAGTGTTCTAGGATCATGTGGTTTCATCACATTGAAAATTGTAAATTTCGTTTCCTCGAGAAAGTAATGTGATTAGTCACTCCCGATTTCATACGATGCGATCCTCATACTTCTGTGATACGCCTAAGAATCTTCTCATATTCTTCAGCAACCTCAAATCTTTAATGTCCAAAACTAGGCGAGGCTCCAAACCATAGTTTAGGAGGGGTTACGGGTTTAGATATGCACCGAATCTTTTGAAGGATATATACTGAAGTCTCTACTACACATATATACATGAAAATAAAAGATAATTATGCTAATATTCGTCAATGGTGAAACCATGTCACACATGATCCAATTGTATCTCCCTAGAGATCTGTTGAGTTTAGGTGTATTGGGAGGAGTCAGATAGGAATGATATTCCTTTCTCCATATGGTATTTCATGAGTTCATCTAATAGGTATTCACTACTAGATTAGATCAAATTCATTTTCATCTTCCTTTAAAATTTGGTACTAAACCAAAATTGCGAAATCTTTGAACATTTCAAAGGTTTCTTAGGTGAACGAGACATATCACACATCACAAAAATCATTGAATGATATCTTATATCATCATTGTTTATTACGATATAGATGATCCACATACATCAATATGTGTGAGATCTGGAAAATGTTGGCATCTTACTTGATCCCAAAGCTGAGTATACTGGAATTATGCAGGATGTACAAGTATTAGGAATACCTGAGGGTGATGTGATCATAAACAATTGTATAACCATGACGCTTCCATTCCTAGGGAGTGATGAAACGGGTCTGGATTTTAGTGACTCTTCTAGGTAGAGAAGTAATCTGATCTTGATCCAAATATTGGACATTGATCTGAATGTGATTCCGATACAATGAGAAGATTAGATTTGAGGTCTTGATTTAATCAAGCATCTATGGGAGGCCCGCGATCTGGATTTGAGATATAATCTCAATATCCAAGTCACTATACGTAGAACAATACAATCACCCTGTCCTAATCTCCAAGTATTCGTGGAGAAAGCACAGTATCCTTGAAAGGGTTTAGGATAATTACATTGTTGATATCATGTATCCAAGCATTGAGAAAATGGATAATTAAATGTGATTTAATTATCATGAATAATATGAATTTCATTCATAATATAAGGAGATTTATCTTAGATAATTGAATGTGATTTAATTATCAAAGATGTAAATAATGTGAATGTGATTCATATTGTTAGGGCACAAGAGAATAGAGATCCAAGATGATTAAATGTGATTTAATTATCATGGACATGAACAATGTGGATAGCAATATCCATATTAGTCATATATATTATAAATGTTATTTATAATATATAAGAGAGAGTTATTTGTAATTTACATTTGTTAATTAAATGTTAATGTGAATTGGATTCACATTGGACACTAAATTGAGAATGTAATTTACATTTTATTTTGGGTTGTGAATGTGATTCACAAATTTCCATTGGCAAGATTACAATATTCACAAAATAATTATGAATTATTTTTGTAGAATAATTTACAACAATTGTTGTTGTAATAAATTGAAGATATATGGAATACATAATCAAGGAAAATTACATTTGGAGATGCCCCTTCCATAGGAGGGACGGTGATGAATCCACGATTCATCATCTCAATATCTTGATCTTAGCAAAATCCACGAGTAAATTCCCTAGTAAATGTATATAAAATCTATAAATTAACAAAATGACTCTTGTAAATAAAATACATTAATTATTGTATATTAGATTGTTTAAAATAAACTAACAATAAAAAGCCACAAAATCAAAGGAGTTTTTCACCTGTAAATAGTCCAAAACTTCATCTATTTTTAATAATTTCATTTAAAATTCTTTTTGTCTAATTCTTTCTCCATTGTGTTCATAGAAATGTATATAAAAATAAAAAAATACAAAACAAATTTTACCTCAAATAAATGCTCCTAGATCCCAAAGAGAAAAAGCCGTAAAGACCAACTTCCAAGCCAAATTCCCGCTCCGTATGAACTCCAAATTCACCAAACTCACTTTTAAAGTTCAAGTTAGAAAATTATCTATCCAACAGAAGTGGTTTCATTAAAATCGGAGCTCATTTGCAAAAGTTGGGTTTTGGGACCTAGATGTACATTGTATACATTGTATATATTCATTCTTTCTTTAATTTTTATTGTATCTTTCATAATTACTAAAAATACAAAAATATCACGATTGTGTTGTATTTTAATTGTATAGGTATGATATATGTTTTTGGAAAGTATATGATCGATACTGACTTCCAATGATCAAATGAGAAACTTAGTAGTAGAACCTTGAAGTAGATAGTGTAAAATTGATCTGGTACTTCAGATTTATTATGGGTCTTCCAGTATATAGGTATTGGGAATACCTGAGGGTGATGTGATCATAAACGATTGTATAATCATGATGCTTCCATTCCTAAAGAGTGATGAAATGGGTTTGGATTTTAGTGACTCCTCTCAGTAGAGAAGTAATATGATCTTGGTTCAGATATTGGACATTGATTTGAATGTGATTCAGATGCAATGAGAAGATTAGATTTACGGTCTTGTTTTAATCAAGCATCTATGGGAGGCCTGAGATCTGGATTTGAGATGTGATATCAATATCCAAGTCATTATACGTGGAAGAATACAATCGCCCTCTCCTTATCTCCAAGTATTAACAGAGAAAGGGCATTATCCTTGAAAGGGTTCGGGATAATTTCATTATTGATATCATGTATCTGAGCATTGAGAAAATTAACAATTCAATGTGATATAATTATCATGAATAATATGAATTTGATTAAGATTATAAAAGGAGTTATCTTAAATAATTAAATGTGATTTAATTATCAAAGATGTGAATAATGTTAATGTGATTCATATTATTTGGGCACATGAAAATAAGAGATCCAAGATGATTTAATGTGATTTAATTATCATGGATATGAATAATATGGATAGAAATATCCATATTAATCATATATATTATAAATTGTATTTATAATATATAAGAGAGAGCTACTTGTAATTTGCATTTATTAAATTAAATGTTGATGTGAATTGGATTCACATTCGATATTGAATTGAAAATGTAATTTACATTTTATTTTGGGTTGTGAATGTGATTCACAACTTTCCAATGACAAGATTGCAGTATTTTACAAAGTAATTATGAATTATTTTTGTAGAATAATTTACAACAAGTTTTGATGTAAATCATGGAGATTTCCATGGACTAATGTAATCTCCTGAGATATCATGAGATTATATGAGATTGCCACCAAATCCCATATTATGGAAGGAGGCAATCTTCATTCCATACTCTCAATGCTTGATTGATTTAATTTGGGATTAAATAATATTGATTTATAAATATATATTTAATATAAATTAAATTAATTGTTGATGGTTTTTTACCAACAAAATCTTGTCCATTAAAAGAAACACAAATCAATGTAAGCCATTGGATTTGTGTTGTCCATGGATTGCGATCCATGGATCCCAAAATATTACAAAAGGAGTGGCATACCTTGCTCTTCTTTGTTACAATAACACAATGAGAAACACAACTCTCTCTCTCTCTCTCAATCTCTCTACACGCCCTCTCTCTCTCATATGGCTATCCACCATGGATGCCCTAGAGAGTCTCTCCATGGCCGTAACATCATCATTTTGTTGCCGGATCATCCACTCATGTATCTCTGTCACCGTCGGTGTGTCTCACTCGTGAAGAAGTTGTCGTATCTCGTTGGTCAAGATCAGGAGATCCATTGCTTGGATCATCAACATGGATTGCGAGGAGCACGTGTAAAGCCTTGAACTTGACATATCTCAGATTCTATATAATTAGATCCGCCTCGTCAAGAGGAAACCAACGAAATTTGTTTCGTGTGAATCATACCTCATTTCGATTTGTTATGAATTTCAGAAGAAAGAGAAGTAGTGAGGGTTAATACATCATTAACCCATAATGACTATCATTAAGACTAATTAAACATGATTAAAGAAACTTATGATGAAATAATCATTAGCAAACACTAATCAATAGTTAGCAAAAGATAAGCGTGAGCCACGAAAGTTAAATCGTGATTAGTGAAAGTTAATCATGATTAGTGTTAATTAAGTGTCATTAACGAATCTAGAATTCTCTAGAATGTTCTAACTTAAGCCCCAAGTTTGGGATAAGTTTTGGCCAAAACCGTGAGCAAAAACTATGGGCCAGCAAACCATGGTTAAGGTATAAAATATGGTTTCCTAACCATGGTAAGTGGTTTTATGGGGCCTATAAACAGACCCCCTACCTATTCATTATCTAAAATTTCCACTACCACCACCACCCCAAGGGCTAGGGTCGAGAGGTTGGGAGGAGGAGTGGAAGGCGAGGGAGGAGCGCTAGCGAAACGCTGTCGGGAGAATGAGGAGGAGAAAGGTATGATCCTCTCTTAGTTTACTTCGTAAGATAGGCTTTCAATTCATCCCCTTGTTCTTCCAAGTTATGTTCTTGATTCAACTTTCTTTTTGATTCGTTTCCTGTTGTGGTTAGAGGAGAAATCTGTGTAACACCCTACTTAGGTGCGGGCGGCTATGCACATCAGTGAACCTTGTGATTCGTCACATGTTCACTCATCTAAGACGCGTGGTGTCTACCGATTCTCCATCGCTTATGTTTCTATTCTTTCAATTATGCTTTTATAGTTATTTTGATGGAGAAATTGGTGTAATACGCTACTTAGGTGCGGGAGGCTATGCACGTCAGTGAACCCTGTGATTCGTCACACATTCACTCATCTAAGACGTGTGATGTCTACCAATTCTACATCGCTTATGTTTCTATTCTTTAAATCATCCTTTTATAGTTATTTGATGGAGAAATCTGTGTAATATCCTACTTAGGTGTGGCCGGCTATGCACGTTAGTGAACCCTGTGATTCGTCACACCTTCACTCACCTAAGATGCATAGTGTCTACCGATTCTTCATCTCTTGTTGTTTGAGTCTATTCTTTCAGTTTTGTTAATTTCCTCTCGATTGATTTATAGAGGAAACTATTTTCATTTTTATTTTGAAATATGTTCTGATATAAGGGGAAACTCTTCCGAAATTTTCTGAGAAATATGTCTCAATATAAGGGGAAACTCCACCGAAACTTTCCGAGAAATATTTCCCGATATAAGGGGAAACTCTGCCGAAATTTTCCTAGAAATATCGTCCCGTATAAGGGGAAGCTCTGCTGAAATTTCAAGAGAAAATATGTTCTTAACGTTATTTGTGTTCTTCGTGTTCTTCGCGTTCTTTGTGTTCTTCGTTCGTTTTTCACGTTCTTATCGTTTTTGAAACGAAAATGAAATTCGATCTTTTCAGGAGCCTTAAAACATCCTCTCTGAAAATAAAATATGATAAAGCCTTGCATATGCGAGAGAGAACTCGATTAGGTAACGAAATCATTCCTTTTGTTGTTGGGTTTTCAAACGAGATTATTGAAATTCTTAATTTTATGTTCTGTGTTATAAAGAACCCTAATTTTGACTATTTTTGAAAAGTCTGAACAATTGCTTTGTGATTCCCAATAAATAAGGTTTAAGCATCAAATCAATGTGGTGGCTTTGAAAGTAAGGTTTTGAGAGTTAAAATAGGCATAAAAATGAGTATATATGCATATGAATGATATATATGTGAGTCTATACAAAGTATTGCTGATTATGCAAATTGAAGACTTACCGAAAGAATTACATAATGGGAATTGTTGTAATTTAAGTTGATCAAGAAAAAGGATCGTGTGTCACATTAAGGATGATTGGGAGTAGAACTACAGGTCGGGCATTCAACCTATAGGTTTGTCGGAAGGAACCCGTATTGGCGTTACCCTAACTAGGTGGTACACGGTTGCCCTATTATGATAAGTGCGCGCAAAATGAATGATTTGCAACGCGTGGTATCGGGAGCCAATATCTTTGGGTTGAACGACGGAAGATGTGGTCGTGCCATGTGGAGGCACGGGTGGTTTAATAGCGGTTGGGTCACGATAATATGTATTTAGTGCTGCAAGGTTATATGATTAAATGTTAGCCTGAGGATTTAACCAACCGAGTCCTCGAGGATGGTGTGCTCATTAGTTTTACAGGCCGAGGGTTTGAGACCCTGTTTAACAAAAGAAAAGAAAATTTGTCAGGGTAGTACTGGAAGATTGGTTGAGGTGAGGTGCAGCGTCATAAGCTTACCAAAATCAACACAATCTCCAATCCTGAAGTGTCCACAGCTTCGGAGTCCTTATAGTGGTGAGGTAATTCCCCTAGACTAATCCCTGACGTGGAATAGAAAGGAATAGGACTTAAATTAATAAGAAGGAATGAAACCTTTAATGATAACAAGTTTTGCAATATTACACAATTTGTTTGCTTTTCTCTTCTTCGTTACTTTACATTCGCTAATTTTATCCTATGATTTATGGAAAACCCAACAGGTGTCAGGGAGCCATCGCAAGGACTTCAAGAATCCATTCAGCTTACATACTAGACATCCAACCAGCCACAGTAGCTTTACTTTGTGAGGTAGTTAGTAATCTTTTGTGTATTTTCCTTTCAAGATGATGTACATGTAAATGATTAGAGTGGGACAATGTATCATCTGAACTTTATTTTGTGAATGGCAAAGTATTGAAATACTTGCTTCTGAGTATTTTTATTTGCAGTCTGTTGTTGAATGTTAGTTGTGATTGCTAAATGAATTATTGCCGAGTATGAGAGGATCCGGCGATTGACAGATTGGTATTAGAGCATGGTTACTCCAGTAATTTATTTAGTAATTGACAACTGTGAGTGGTATTCAGAAACTAAGATTGCTTTCATTTTAATAACTGGCTGCAGTACCATTCACAAGTCATTGTCCCTTATGTACATCATGCTAAGACATATATGATCTGACCTTTAACCTTGATTCATCCCAGGATCATGGCAGACCAAGATGTGTCTAGGAAATTAGCGTCTGTGATTGCAATGCTCCAAGACATGGGGCAAAGGTAGAAAGAATTGGAGGAGAGGTTCAATGCACAAGCTAAGAGATCCGAGGCATCTAAGCCTGCGGATGCTAGGATTGAAGGTTCTGTCCATCTTTTTTGAGGAAGAATCTAGTTACCATCCTTCAACTGAGTCTGCTCCTACTCCAGCTGAAGGAGCAATGGAGAAGTCCCCTCTTAGACACCAAACATTACTAGATAATTACCGAAAGGGAAAAATTCCTCGATTTAAAGGTTTAGAGACACCTACCAAGGCTGAATTATGGCTCGATGATGTTACTAGGATGTTGAGGATAATCCATGCACCAGTTGTCACCTAGGTGCACTTTGGTGATTACTCCCTAGCAGATTACACATGACGATGGTGGAGGGCAATTAGCAAGAAATTAGTAGATCCTGTTCCATGGGATATCTTTGAAGAGAGGTTCCGAGCTCACTTCTGTCCCTCTCATAGGGATGAATTAAATATGAGAGAGTTGGCTTCTCTGAATCAGGGTTCTAAGACCGTACGAGATTATCATATCCACTTTACTGTGCTACTACGTTACTCACCAGCTCTAGAAGCTTCACCACAAGAGTGTCTTGTTAGCGATCTTCAGGGAGATCTGCGAGAAAAGCTTGCTGGTTTTAGAGCTACAACCATAGATGAAGCAATGGACATTGCCTCTCGTATTGAGATCGAGAGGGATGAAAACCGCCAAAGAAAAAGCTTCCACTTTAATGGTGGACCATCCAAACACAAGGCACATTATAACCATAGAGATCGTCGCTATCATCCAGCTGATTACAATATAAGCTCGCCACAGACCTTGGGTCAGGAATTATTAGGAAGAGGGGGTTTCTCTAGACCTCCATTATATCCCCATAACTCTGCACCAGGAACTAGTACCTCTGTAGTTGGGTCTTCAGCTCAGACATGAACGCGTGCATGTTATTACTGTCATCAAGATGGTCACATTAGGAAGGATTGTCCGCAGTTGAGAGGTTCAAGGTTTAAACCAACCCCAATTAACAGTATAACATCCAAGGTAGAGGTTGTGGCTCACAAGGAGCGCCTCCTACACAGCAACCACCGCAAAGTGTTGCAGGTTCTATATTGCCTATTCCTAATGGTCATCTCAATGCAATCACTAAAGAACGAGCCTACAATTCAGGTACAGTCGTACGAGGCACTGTTACTATTCATGGCTTTTCAGTACATGCTTTATTTGATTCTGCTGCTTCACATTCATTTATTGCTCGATGGTTAGTATCCACTTTGGTTAAGATACCAGTAGAAGTACAACAGTCCTATCTGATCAAGGGACCAGGAGGACAAGTATTCATAATCCGAGAAATCCTAGATAATTGTATAATAATGATAGCGGGACATCGGTTACCTGTTTCACTACTACTGATAGAAATGGAGGACTTTGATCTTATCCTAGGGATGGATTTGCTAGAAAGGCATCATGCATGTCTTGATTGTTTTCAGAATATAGTAACATTTCACCTTCCTAACTCGATAGAGTTCCAGTTCATTGGAAAGACATCCAATGATAATGTCGAATATATCCCTACTTTGAAGGCACAACAATTATTAGAGAAAGGGTGCCAAGGCTATTTAGTTTATGTAGCCACTACATCAGGGTCAGAAAGAATAACAGAATATGTGCCTATATTGTGCGTGTTTCCTGATATATTTCTCGAGGAACTACCTGGATTACCACCTGAGCGAGAGATTGAATTTGAAATCTCTCTTATACCTGATACTCAACCTATCTCTATCCCTCCATATAGGATGGCACCAGCTAAGTTACGAGAGTTAAAGGCACAATTGCAAGAACTTTTAGATAAAGGATTCATTCATCCTAGTACTTCACCATGGGGAGCACCTATCTTATTTTTCAAGAAAAAAGATGGGTCGATGCGATTGTGCATTGACTATAGACAACTAAACAAGAGGACAATAAAGAATAAGTATCTACTGCCAATAATAGATTATCCCTTGATCAGTTACAGGGTTCAACTGTGTATTCCAAGATTGATTTATGATCTGGATACCATCAGTTAAAAATTAAAGATACTAATATTCCCAAGACAACTTTCGAAATAGATACGAGCATCATGAATTCTTAGTTATGCCTTTTGGAATAACAAATGCCCCAGCAGCTTTCATGGATCTCATGAATAGAGTATTCAAGGAGTTCTTATATCACTTTGTAGTAGTCTTTATTAATGATGTGCTTATTTGCTCCAAGGATAAATATCTGCATGAACACCATCTAAGGAGGTACTTGAAACTCTAAGGAAGAATAAACATTATGCTAAATATAGCAAATGTGACTTCTGGCTATCTGAAGTATCTTTCTTAGGCATTGTTAATTATGGGGAAGGTATATCAGTTGATCCTATAAATATTAGTGAGGTGATGAGTTGGGAACGCCCGAAGACTGTAGCAAAAATACAATATTTTCTGAGTTTAGCTAGATATTATAGAAGATTTGAAGAACTTTTCACGAATAGCATTGCCAATGACGAGACTAACTCAGAAGGAGGTCCCATTCTTATGGTCTGATACATGTGAAGCTAGTTTTCAGACATTGAAAGAATGCCTAACATCTGCACCAATACTTACTCTACCCTCTGGGAGTGAAGGGTTTACAGTGTACACTGATGCGTCTAAGGAAGGACTTGGGGCAATCCTTATGCAACATGGTAAGGTTGTTGCGTATGCATCATGATAGCTCAGGACACATGAAAAGAACTACCCAACACATGACCTTGAATTAGCTGTTGTAGTTTTTGCTTTAAAGATATGGAGACATTACCTCTATGGTATTACTTTTGAAATCTTCACTGATCATAAAAGCTTGAAATATCTATTTGATAAGAAGGAACTCAATATGAGACAGAGATGGTGGCTAGAGTTGTTGAAAGACTGTGATTGCACTATCTCCTACCATCCTGGTAAGGGGACGTCGTAGCAGATGCCCTTAGCAGAAGAACTTATTCACCTGGGTTGGTGAGTGCTATCCACTTCTGGGGTTTACTATAAACGATAAGTGAATGGAAATCATTCGATACTAGTGCTGAAACTATAACTATTCCTCACCAATACAAACCAGAGATCTGGGATAGAATAAAGAAAGGACAGGAGGATGATCCATTCCTTAAAGACCTGAGACAACAACTTGAGAAGAATGAGATAGAGGGATTCCAGATACAAGATGGGTTATTGTATAACCATCACAGAGTTTGTGTACCAAACACACTTGAACTAAGGAAAGACATCTTACGAGAAGCGCATTGCTCAAGATTATCTATTCATACAGGAATTACATAGATGTATAAGAATCTTCATTCATACTTTTGGTGGCCAGGAATGATGAAAGATATTGCTGAGTTTGTGAATTAATGTTTTACTTGCCAACAGGTAAAGGCTTCTCACCAAAAGCGACCAGTATTATTGTAACCCCTCCCTATACCTAAATGGAAATGGGAAAGCATTTCCATGGACTTCGTTACTGGCTTACCTTAGACGACTGGCAGTAAAGATAGTATATGGGTTATAATAGATCGTCTGACAAAGGTAGCACACTTTATTCCGATAATCTTATCTTTGACTCCAGACCAGCTTGTTGAAGTATATATTACACATGTGATTCGCCTCCATGGTATCCCAAATGAAGTAGTTTCTTATCGAGATTCACGATTCACCTCACACTATTGGGGGAACTTCAAAAAAGCCTTAGGTACACAACTATGCTTGAGTAGAACATATCATCCACAACAGTGTGTCAGTCAGAACGTACGATTCAGACACTAGAGGATATGCTACGAGCGTGTGCCTTAGAATGGAAGGGATCATGGATTAAACATTTACCTATTGCAGAATTCACATACAATAACAATTACCATACAAGCATTGGCATGGCACCATTTGAAGCACTTTTTGGACGTATGTATACTACTCCTTTGTGTTGGCAAGAGGTCGGGATAAAGAACCTTTATGATTCACATACACTACAATAGACACGGGAAGCTGTAGAGCTTGCTCGAAAAAGACTATTGACTGCTCAAAGATGCCAGAAAAGCTATAGTTATACTAGACAAAGAGATCTTTAGTTTAATGTAGGTGACTTTGTATTTCTCAAAGTATCACCTATGAAGGGAATTCAGAGGTTTGGTGTGCATGGGAAGTTAGCATCCAGGTTCATGGGTCCCTTTGAAATTATTCAGCGCATTGGACAAGTAGCATATAGACTTGCATTCCTCCACATATTTCGTTAGTACATGATGTTTTTCACGTATAAAATCTAAGAAAGTACGTTATGGATACAGAGCATAAGATAAGTTATGATGATTTAAATGTTGAGCCAGACTTGACATACCAAGAGATACCTATGCAAATACTTGACAGAGATATCAAGAAGTTGAGAAACAAAGAGGTGCCTCTAGTTAAAGTATTGTGGCAGAACCAAGAGTTTGAAGAAGACACATGGTAAACTAAGGCGGAAATGAGAGAGAAATACCCCTACTTGTTTGAGTAATAACACTATGTGCTGTATATCTTCTTTATAAATGAAATGACATTCTTTCTCTTTAAGGTTGTTATGCCTATATTTCTAGTCTCGAGGACGAGACATCCTTTAAGGTGGTTATAAATATAAATCCTACGGAATTTGTTTTGTGTCAATCGAATTTCATTTCGATTTGTTATGAATTTCGGAAGAAAGAGAAGTAAGGAGGGTTAAGACATCATTAACCCATAATGACCATCATTAAGACCACTTAAACATGATTAAAGAAACTAATGACGGATTGAAAACCGCTAATGATCATTAGCAAACACTAATCAATATTTAGCAAAAGATAAGCGTAAGCCGCAAAAGTTAAATCACGATTAGTGAAAGTTAATCATTATTAGTGTTAATTAAGCGTCATTAATGAATCTAGACTCCTTTAGAATGTTCTAACTTAAGCCATAAATTTGGTATAAGTTTTGGCCAAAACCATGGGCCAAAACTATGGGCCACCAAACCATGGTTAAGGTATAAACCATGGTTTCCTAACCATGGTAAGTGGTTTTCTGGGGCCAATAAATAGACCTCCCCTAACCATTCGTTCTCTACGATTTCCACTACCACCACCACTCCAAGGGCTAGGGTCGAGAGGTTGGGAGGAGGAGTGGGAGGTGAGGGAGGAGCGCTAGCGAAGCGCTGCCAGGAGAACAAGGAGGAGAAAGGTATGATCCTCTCTTAGTATACTTCGTAAGCTAGGCTTTCAATTCATACTCTTGTTCTTCCAAGTTTTGTTCTTGATTCATCTTTCTTTCCGATTCGTTTCATGTTGTGGTTAAAGGAGAAATCTATGTAACACCCTACTTAGGTGCAGACGGCTATGCATGTCAGTGAACTCTGTGATTCGTCACATGTTTACTCATCTAAGACATGTGGTGTCTACCGATTATCCATCGCATATGTTTCTATTCTTTCAATTATGCTTTTATAGTTATTTTTATGGAGAAATACGTGTAATACCCTACTTAGGTGCGGGCGGCTATGCACGTCAGTGAACCTTGTGATTCGTTACACATTCAGTCATCTAAGATGTGTGGTGTCTACCGATTCTCTATCACTTATGTTTATATTCTATCAATTATGCTTTTATAGTTATTTGATGGAAAAATCTGTGTAATACCCTACTTAGGTGTGGGCGGCTATGCACGTCAGTGAACCCTATGATTCGTCACACGTTCACTCACCTAAGATGCGTGGTGTCTACCGATTCTTCATCTATTATTGTTTGAGTTTATTCTTTCAATTTCGTTGATTTCCTCTTGATTGATTTTACAAAGGAAACTCTTTTCATTTTTATTTTGAAATATGTCCCGATATAAGGGGAAACTCTGCCAAAATTTTCCGATAAATATGTCCCGATATAAGGGGAAACTCTCCGAAATTTTCCAAGAAATTTGTCCCGATATAAGGGGAAACTCTGCCGAAATTTTCCTAGAAATATCACCCCGTATATGTTCTTGATGTTCTTCGTGTTCGTCGTGTTCTTCGCATTCTTTGTGTTCTCGTTCGTTCTTCGCGTTGTTGACATGTTCTTATCATTTTTGAAACGAAAAAGAAATTCGATCTTTTCAGGATCCTTAAAACATCCTTTCTGAAAACAAAACACGATAAAGCCTTGCATACGCGAGAGAGAGCTCTATTAGGTAACGAAATCCTTCCTTTTGCCGTTGGGTTTTCAAACGAGATTATTGAAATTCTTGATTTTATGTTCTGTGCTATAAAGAACCCTAGTTTTGACTATTTTTGAAAAAGTAAGAACAATTGCTTTGTGATTACCAATAAATAAGGTTTAAGCATCAAATCGATGTGGTGGCTTTGAATGTTAGGGTTTAGGAGTTAAAATAGGCATAAAAATGAGTATATATGCATATGAATAATATGTATGTGAGTCTAAACTAAGTATTGCTGATTATGCAAATCGTAGACTTAACGAAAGAAATACATCATGGGAATTGATGTGGTTTAAGTTGGATCCTGAAAAAGGATCGTGAGTCGCGTTAAGGATGACCGGGAGTAGAACTACAGGTCAGGCATGCAACTTGTAGGTTTGTCGGAAGGAACTCGTATTGGCGTTTACCTATCTAGGTGGTACACGGTTGCCCTGTTATGATAAGTGCGCACGAAATGAATGATTTGCAATGCGTGGTACCGGGAGCCAATATCTTCGGGTTGAAAGACGGAATATGTGGTCGTGCCATGTGGAGGCACATGTGGTTCAATAGCGACTAGGTCACGGTAATATGTATTTAAAGATGCTAGGTTGTATGATTAAATGTTAGCCTGAGGTTTTAAGCAACCGAGTCCTCGAGGACGGTGTGCTCATTTATTTTACAGGCCGAGGGTTTGAGATCCTGTTTAATAAAATAAAAGAAAAATTGTCATAGTAGTATTGGAGGATTGGTTGAGACGACGTGGGGTGGCATAAGCTTACCAAGATCAACACAATCTCCAATCCCGAAGTGTCCACAGCTTCAGAGTCCCTATAGTGGTGAGGTAATTTCCCTGGACTAATCCCTGATGTGGAATAGAAAGAAATAGGACTTAAATTAACAAGAAGGAATGAAACCTTTAATGATAACAAGTTTTGCAATATTACACAATTTGTTTGCTTTTCTCTTCTTCGTTACTAAGCATTCACTAATTTTTATCCTATAATTTATGGAAAACCCAACAGGTGTCAGTGAACCATCGCAAGGACTTTAAAATCCATTCAGCTTACATACTAGACATCCAGCCAGCCACAATAGCTTTACTTTGTAAGGTAGTTAGTAATCTTTTGTGTATTTTCCTTTCAAGCCGATGTACATGTAAATGATTAGAGTGGGATAATGTATCATATGAACTTTATTTTGTGAAAGGCAAAGTGTTGAAATACTTCCTTTTGTGTATTTTTATTTGCAGTCTATTGCTGATTGTTAGTTGTGATTGCTGAATGAATTATTCTCGAGTAACCAGATCCAGTTTTGGGACGATCTGACGGCTCGGAATTGAGGTTGTTACAGCACGTCTCCTCCGTCGGATCAGAACTGAGACAGGTGGACTCTTCGTTTTAGAGACTCGATCGCAACCACACTTCAAGAGGTAATCCTTTGGTTTAGACGAAAGACCCGAGATGTGTTCTTGATCATATGGTTTTGTCACATGAATTTTTTTTAATTTTTGTATTCATCGAGCAACTAGTGTGACTAGTTGCTCATGATCGCATACGATGTGATCCTCATGATTCCATGATGCGCTCAAGGATCATGCCATATCCTTCACAATGTATGTACCATAATGCCCAAGGGGGCTTAGATGAGTTCGAACAGTGGAGGTGAACTTGAGGGCTCCTCCCTAGTTCAATACCCTCTGGAGAGAAGGCTTTACTCTGTGTAGCATGCAGGGAGAGATGCGCGACAAAAACACGAAGCTCCGAAGAGCTTAGATGGTCGAAATGAACAGGAAATGTGTCGACATAAGTTCCTCCGCGAGTGGCGGAGTGGGAGGAACTAATTCTTTGATCTATGCAGGATCGAGAGGTATGGATGTGTGGGCGAGAAGCATATGAAAGGGAAGAAAATGGAGGTGGTCGCGGGTTGAAATGAGGTCGGGGCACGGCGGAAATAAGAGGTAGAGTTGGAGCCCCGTTGTATGAAGGATTTTGATTTTACATAAAATGTCAGGAAATCAAGTGAAATAACATCCTAACCTAGGTTATTCTTATCCTAAGGAATAAAAACTCTAAGAAAGAGGATATAATTTCACCTGAACCAGTGAGAATCGAAGCTCGCGGCAAAGGTGGAGGAGAGACTCGGATCGACTTCGACTCAACACGAAATGGCACGATAAGACCTCATAGGTTTCACCTTTATCACCAGGACTCTCTAGATGCTAGAGGTTTAGTTCTTAAATGGAAAAAGATGGTTTTGAAGGTTGTGTGGAGGATATGTTATATACAGGTGGTGGAACAACGACAAAGAATGAGGTAGAGATGATTATTTAGACATCCAATCCCTTAGAAATCTAGTACGCGTGATAGTGCATAGATCGAGGACAAAAGTCTAAGAAGGAATCATCCCAAATTAGTCTATGTATCGGGCAACAAAATTTGACAAAAATCAGTGACAAACAAGGTGTGTCATGTATAGCAGGTTTGTCAGAGGAGTTGACCACTAGTCAACTCAAGAGGCAACCTGGTTGGTCCACGTGCACCAACTAGGAAAAACCTAACCCTGAAATTATTATAAATTGATTAATAGATAACAAAATATTTAATTAAAATAAAGTTATAAAAAGAAAATTGTTTAATATTTTCTAAGGTATTTCAATATGAATTTTATTTATTTCATAGCTTATTAATTATAAGTTAATTTTTATGGTTTTATTTATAGGTGTATTTGCTATAGGTTAATTATTTTTTTATTTTATTATTTTATTTTCATAAATATATATTTATTACTTATTTCATATACATAAATATATTTTCTATTTTATTTTTATGACGTAATCCACACTTAAATAAATAATGGAATAATATATAGGTATAAATATAGATCTATGTATTTTATATACATATTTTATTTTAATATTTCATTTATGGTTTTATTCTAGTTTTACTATGTACATATGTGATAATAAATATTTAAAAATACTATAAAATTATAAAAATACAAAAATAAAGAGTAAATAAAATGATTATTTTATTCAAGTATATAATACAATAGGTGTCCAAAACCTAACTTTCATATACTAACTTTAAATTAAATGAAACCACCTTCATTGAAAACCATATTAAAAGTTATACAGTTAATGATGATTTCGATAAATTTCTAATTTTTATTTGAGAGATATGGACCTGAGAATTTGAGATTTTGGATTTGTATTTAGAGTATAAAATGTGCACAGTGTATTTTTTATGAAATTAAATTTTTATTTTACTTAATTTATTATATACAACTTTAATGTACAAAGTTTCTTTATTTGAGGTATAAAAAGTATAAAAAAAATAGGTCCCATAAAGGAACAAATGATGAATGAATAAGTGAGAATTTTATTGTATTATTGGCCCTTATCCCCCCCACTAACTTTATTCCTTGCCGACCAAATCAATTCTTCTCTTGGTCTCGGGATTTAGGGTCATAAAATACCTTTGGTATTTTATTCTTTTTTTTATTTATTTTATAATTTTGGCATTAGAAGTAGTATTTTATACATTAAAAAGATAAAAACATACATATTAGAAAAGTAAAAAAATGTGTACATGTTGTTTGTCTTCCCTTGTAAATTCTCCAGTATTTATTTTCTTCTTTTTTTATTCTATTGTAATTAAAGTAGTCAACTTTATTTCATTTATTTATTTATTTTACATTCTCTACAATAACCACCATTCAACTCATCCTACCACCAACCTCCATTCAACCCCACCATTTTTTAAACTTCCCATTCAACTCCATTAATAAAATAACCTCCCACCATTTTAATAACCTCGCATTTCATCATCTATATATACATCCCATCCTCCTCAATTTGCCTTTGATCCATCTTTATTTGAGGAGAGCCAAGTTCCCAGAGTTGAATCGGTGACAGCGACGCAACCGCGGTTGAGCGACGACGACCCTCTCTCCGGTGGGATCCGTTGGCTTTTTGGCCAACATCGCAGCCGCAACTCCGCGCTGCTCGAGCTCATCGCACGCGGGTGATTTGAGCGAAGACCGTGCTTACGAGAGCACTTCATAGACGAGCATATCATCGTAGGTAAATTTTCCCTTCATTTTAGTTCATTTGGTCTTTTTGCAATTTTTTTAGTACACCACATATCATCCTTTCCACCACCACCATCACACCATTTTTTCCCATTTGTTTAATTTATCATCATCACCATCATCATATTTTTTCCATCATGTTCATTCCCTATTTAAACAAAACATAAAAAAAATATAAAAAAAATTAAAAACAAAAAAACCTTTTTATTACAGGAGAAAAAAAGAAAATAAAAAAAAATAAAAACAAAAAAAATAGCCGCAGCAGCGGTGGGGGAGCACCCACCGCCGCCGCCCCTTCTCATCAACGGCGGCTCCTCCATCAACCACTCCTGCCGGCCGCCGCCCCCTTCTCCCTCCGGCCACGACTCCGCCGCCACCAGCAGCGGTGTGCCCCGCCTCCACTGCCACACAACCGCCAACCCTCCAGCCCCTCCACGCCACGAGCGGCAGCACCGCTGCTTCCTCTGCCTCTCCGCCTTGCAGCCGTCGACGACCACTCCTCTGCCTCCCCGCGCTCGTCGCGCCGCCCGTCTCGCGGCCGCGCGAGGCCGTCCACCACCACCGTCCCCGTCGTTGTTGGGTTTCATCCCGTAGTTGTTGGGTTTCATCTACCATCGGCTCCAGGAGAAGAAAGGGTATCTTGTTGCTTTATTTTTTTTATTGTAAGTATTACATGTTTATCCTCTTAAGTTTCCGTAATTTCAATTTAGTGCCTGTACATACTTTTGTTTTATGTATTGTTTTTTTCTAAATTTGCACAGAGATACCTATGTTTGTCTTTTAATTTGGACATCGATATTACATCTTTTTATTCAATGAAAAGTGGCATTGTGTTGAGAAACTAATTGTCTACCATCAGAATATTTACTTATATTTTTGTGGTCCTTGGGTAATTAAATTAAATTGTTCCACTGAAATATTACATATTTTACCCAATCAGTGATATTAAATTTATATCTCGCACACCATTGATCTAAAAATTCCACAAAATATAGGAAAGATGCCTTGATATGTGATGAACTTACTACCCAAATTTCATCTAAAATGGAGATGTCTTGTGCCTGGAATAATTTGTAGAGTGTTTTTAGTATTTGATTTTTAATTAAATCCACGTATATCCTTTTTAAGAATATTCAAATCTCTGAATTCTACATCTAAATATCTTTCTGAGATAATTTTCTCTCTGACTAATTTGATAACGTGGATTTAATAGAAATTAATTACTCATTACCACTCTGTTTTCACTAAAAAATCCACAAAAAAATCAAATATTGTCAAAAAAATTCAAAATATCACTGTAGCTTCCTTGCATGATGTTTTCATTCGAGTAATTTTTTCATAATTTTTGCTTACTGTTTGTGTGAAAAATTGCGAAAAAACCCATAAAAAGTGTACATTTTTATTTATTGCATTGTAACCCATAAAATTCCAAAAAAAGTACCTTGCATTCATCTCTGGATTAGGACTCTAAGAAAAATATAATTTGGCTAAATTAGATTAATTTAACATTAAAATTAATTTGGCTAAGTTGTGTGATTTCTTAGTACTTAATTCACCCGCATTTTGCATTTGCATTCTTTTTGCATAAAAAATCTAAAAAATACCGCATTGGAAATCTAAAACTTAATTTTCAAATTAAACCCAAGTTGTTCCTTTGCCTCCCTGTGTTCGACCCCGGACTTGCCCGGGATATAAATTAAACCCGAGACACTCTTCACGGAGATCCTTCTCTTGGTTCTGACTAAATCGCTAAGTACACGTGCTACAACGTGACCAAATTAATCATCGTATCTAGCGACTCGTCAGACGGCCACCTATTCCTATTAGGAAAGGGAGGCTGTCCACTCCATGTATATGGAAGGAGGCATTCTCTTTCCCATTATTACCATATTTATTGATTTAATTTTGTTATTAAATTTTGTTAATTTATCAACATATATTTAATCTAAATTAAATTAATTGTTGTTGGTTTTACCAACACAAATCTTAGCCATTAAAAGAAACACAATCAATGAGAGCCATTGGATTTGTGTTGTCCCTTGAATTGAGATATATGGATCCCAAGATGTTATAAAATGAGAGGCACCCCCTTGCTATTCTTTACACTTAAGAGAACATAAGTCTCTCTCTCTCTGTCTCTCTCTCTCTACACGCCCTCTCTCTTCTTCTCTGATGGCCGTCCACCATGGATGCCCTAGAGAAAGTCTCCATCATCGCTGCATCGTCATTATGCTGCCCGATAGTTTGCTCGTAGATCTCCGTCTTCTTCGGTGCACCTCACTCGTGAAGAAGACATGGATCTCGTGTGTCGAGATCAGGAGATCATCGCCTCGATCATCAACATGGATTGCGAGACGCACGCGGTTCATCCCTGTGCTCGCAAGCATCTCCTCCGTCAGATCGGACTTGAGACACGAGGTCTTTTCGATTAGAGACTCGATCGCAACCACGTTTCAAGAGGTAATACTATTACCTATTTGTGGTTTAGAAGAAAAGATCCGAGAAGTGTTCTTGGATCATGTGATTTCATTGCATGAAAAATTTTAATTTCCGCTGCATAGAACAACTAGTCCGACTAGTCGTTCTTCGTTGTACTCGATATGACGCTCACGCTTCCGTGATGCGCTTAAGGATCTAACCATATCCTTCAAGTGGTATCAGATCCGTAGGTCGGTGTTTTTTGGATACGATCCATAAACCGAGAACGACTTGGGTTCGTTAGGGTTTGCGAAAGTTTTCTTGCATTTCATTTTCGCAACTCTATTTTGAGATTATTTTCTGCCATGTTTAAATTATTTAAATACAAAAAGAAAAATTGTATTTTGTTACCCACTAAATAAGGAAACTGTAGGATCTGAGTTTACGTGAATTCGATTCCGTTTGCTCAAGTTATGCTCATTTTAGTGAACATGTATCCACAGTTTCGGGGACTGCGAATATCAACATAATTAAGAAGTTAATTGCGGTTTTGAGACGCTTTGAAATACGTGCAAATCAATTAGATTCTATTGTAAATCAAATTAGCAAACTTTAAGAACTTATCTTGCTTAATTTGGATTTAAATTGATTGAGATATGATATTTTTAGTAAGTGAGGGTTACTGCTGGAAATACTTTCCTAATCAAGAACCTAGTGATTGTCATTTAATCAATTAATGAAATTAAATTTTTTAATTTCCTGGAATAATTGTGTATAAATATTTGTGAAACATTTGATGATAATTATTTACTTAAATGACATTGTCTTAACAAATATTTGATTAGATGTGATCTAGATCACTAATTGGTTACATGATCTACATTCCAACAAACATGTTGCTTGAATATGATTTGGGATTAGTTTAGAAAATCTCATTATAATGTTAATCAAAATTGTTTTGATTATTATTATTATATGGTATAATTTTGTTGAAGAACCGATGATAATCTCAAGTACAAAGTGATCTATTTTGCATTATCCTTTCTCAAGGTGGATATGGTGTCTAGTTGGAGAGCATTCGGGTAGCGGGTTGCAACGTATGTGGTCCGTCCCACTCTCATCGGTACTGGCCATGACAGCAGGTAGGGTTAGTATAATGCTTAAGAAATCATGATGTATTTCTAATTATTAAATTTTGAAATAATACGTATTTGAGATAATACCATAATTCAAGTAACAATTAAAAAATGTTTGTTGGATATTAATTGGATCATTAATTTAATATGATTAGATTAATTGAATCCAATTAAAATTAAAACACTCTATTATGAATAGAGATGTTATTTACCTTGGAAGAATTAATCATAATGAATATGATTTATAATGATTAATTAGGATTTGAATATGATATGGAGGATCATATAAGTGTCATCCATGGTCTCCCGTCAAGGTGGAGTGTTCTGTCGCCATGGATTGTATGCAGGAAACGTCTGTCCGAAGTGACAGCTCCTGTATGCAAGCACATCTGGATCGGGCTCTTCGCTTCTCGAAATAGTAAGGACGTATGCATATTGACCCCAATATCGATTCCTCATATTATTGGGGCGATATTGGATTGCGCATAGCGAGTTGTATTCCTGTTGATGGTTGGTTCAATTAATGACGGGTCAACATCGCCTTAGATGTGGTGGGCTCGGGTGTTAAAGACCGAATTGGGAGATGCAAGTTGGACTTGCAAGTTGGAATGTGTTCGCACTTCTTTTTATCCGAGTTATAGGTTCTCATATTATTGGGATGCAACAAAGATAAGGAAGGAGATCCCAGATCTTGCCTTATATATAATTGTAAATATATCTCTTACATTGAGAGTGATTAAGGGAATGAACTTTCAGTGCTGACAAAGCAAGACAACTTTGATATAAAAATTCCTAAATCAAAATAAAATATGTATATATATATAAATATATACACTTATGCAAATTTCTTATTTCAGATAATCCTTCATTAAACCCACTCAATGTTATACTCAATAATAACCAGTAAAATATCATGGATTGGGCTCGTGATCCAGATATTGTACTTGCAGTTGGACACATAATGTATGTGGTTGCAATATGCAAGTCTCCTTATACTAATGAGGAATGTCGATTAAATAGATAATAGGACTACAATCCTAGGGTTTGTATGTCTCTATAGTCTTGATCTCTCATCGAATGTACTTTGGAAGTGACATGTCGATGATGATCGCAATTGTCAAATAATCCTTACAAAATCAATAAAGATATCCTGGCATACATATGTGCTCTTGACATTTAATCATGAGTGACATGGTTCTCTGCACCGTGTAGAATGGTAGCTCTATAAGAGATGATATATTGAAATTGTTTGAGTACCTACCTGAACCTATGTTTTATGAGTTTATATGGATGTAGATGATGAGGGTCGTCATTCTACTACTTATGCTCTAGTCGTTCATGATGCTTCATATTTAATGAAGCATGTATAAATGTTGAAATGCTCTTACATTGAATTATTTTGAATTTAACGTAAGAGATCCTTAGTCTTAAGCAATGGTTGTTTATAGATGAAGGGAGCGCAGTGTAAGCATGAGTCGTACCCGAGTAAGAAGGAAAGTCAAAGGGTTGACCTATTTTTGTGACTTCCATATGGCATCCAAAGAGTTGGATGAATGCCAATACTGCAATAAGTTGATGTATTGATAGTATGCCTGTCAAATCTATCTAGAATCCTTAGAGAAGGACTCGGATAATGCATCAGAATAATCTACATATAATCATTGAAAATACTTTCTTATTTGATAAGATAAAGTCTAATAATTGTATCTCAATCTTATAACAACACCTGCAATATGTTGCATATGTTCTAGAATATTGGAAAATTTGATCTTAACGTTTATAGTTATCCACATAGATATTGATGCAATTGTTGCAACAATCTCTGTGGATTGATAGACTTGTTAATTTCAGTGTTAGAGCCTTTAGTCTTAGAGAATGTCTCTATGACCTAGATATAAGAATACACTCATTGTTTGTTTTGGAAATAAACATGAATTATGAGATAGAGCTATCATAAAGAGTTATGATGGATATATATCATATAGTAATCTAACATCTAGTGGATTCCACAAAGTTAAAAAATTAATGAATGGTTCATTAACATTTCTAATACTGAAATTAAACCTTAAAAGATCAGTAGGAGGATGAAGATCATTTGACAATGATTTAGCTTCGAGCCTTGGACATTTGTCTATTGATTTGATCAATAGACTAGTAAGAGATGAAACTTTAGAATGTCTAAAATTTCAAAACTTACATACTTATGAATATTGTATTCAAGGTAAAAATGTCCAATACACTCTTCCTTGGGAAAGGTGTAATATGTCAAGGTATTCAGGATCTCATACACATTGATGTGTGCGGATCATCTAAATCATAGTACACATTATGGATATGTGACATCTGTTGATGATTATGTATGGTATGAGATTTCTTCTCTTCACCTATGAAACCTTTGAAATGTTCAAAGATTTCATTAATTTTGGTTTAAAATCAAAGTTTTAAGGAAGATAAATTGAATTTGATCTAATCTAGGTAGCAAGTACCTGCTAGATAAATTCAAAGAATACCTTATGGAGATATGAATGTCATTTCTATCTCATTCCTCCTAATACTCCTTGACTCAATAGAGTTATAGTGAGATACAATTGGACCATGTGTGACATGATTTGATCAATGATCAATTTTAGCATAATTTCCTCTTAGTTTCCTGATATATATAGTAGAGACTACATTATATATCCTTCATAAGATTCCATGCAAGTAAGCTGGAATTGAGCACTAGAGAGTGCAACTTCATTAGGAAAATAAAGGATGGTATTGGATACGTACTTTATGACCTTGAGAATTCTTAAAAGATATCATCTCTGAGAATGTGATTCTTAGAGGATGACTCTCTTAAGAATCAAGAAGAAAATGATGTGTAGGAACTCATTTAATCTTGAGAAGATACTGAGACTCCTGAAATCGGGAACTAAAAGGACAATTAAAGATGAAAAACTTATACTTCTTCAAATGAGTTTGAGGATGTATTCCACGTGTCAGTGATCGAATTTCATGTGATGAAAATCCCGAGGATCATAACATGGAAAGATGGATGTTAGCAATAAAGTCTAAAGTAGACTTCATATACAAGTGTTGTATATGGACCCTTGAGGATCCACCTATGTGGGAAAGACCCATAAAGGTGTAAATGGTTCTTCAAGGGATGTAAGTCAAGATTGCATTCGTCTATGAATACCTCTCTGAGGATATTTACATGAAGTAGCCCCAGGGCTTCATGGTTGAGGAAAGCAAGGTGTGCAAGCTAAAGGATCCATCTATGGACTCAAATAAGCTTCTTGAAGTTGGACCATAAGATTTGATGAAATTATAAATGTTATGATTTCAGATAAAATCTTGATGAGCCATGTGAAGCTTAGTGGGAGTTCCTTTGTGTTCATAGTGGTAAATGTAGATGATATCCTAATCATTTAAATGATATAAGGATAATAATAAGTGTTTTATAATATGGTTGTTCCATATCATGAAATATGATTTCAAAGATACCTCTTAGATCTTAGTTTTGAAGTTGTTCAGAAGCAAAGAGTAGAGGATATTGGGACTGTCACATTTGTAGTACACCTTAGACATATTCTATTCTTATAAATTCCAAGAAAGGCTTCCATCCCTTAATATATGGTATTGACCTATCTAAAGGGATAACACCTCAAAAAGTTGAGGAAGTAAATGCTAGAACTACTTGCACTTGTGCATTAGCTACGAGAAGCCGAGTGTATGCTAGATGTGTACAAAAGCCAGATATCTGCCTTGCAGTGGGAGTAGTAAAGTGATGCTAACCCTACTATGGAGAGAAAACACTTGATTGCAGTAATAACAAAATCTTCATAGATGACAAGTTTTTTGAGATAGTGATCTCAAAGTCTTATCTTCAAAAACTCAAGACTTTATAGATAGTGATCTAAAAGGTCCTAACTTTGGAGAACTTTGGAGATAGAGATCTCCAGGAATAAGGGTATTCTGATAAGGATTATGAAAATGCTGGTTATGATAATTGTTAAGATGTAGTGTCAAGGATACTGGAACTAACAAAATTGAGTATTGGTTGCATAAGATACAACAATCGCATTAGATGCGAGCACTGTTATTAGGGATATGCAAGTGTCGTAAAAGGACTTGGCGTAGTCTCATGGGGACAGAGTGACTGATCAGCTTACCTAGCCATTTTCTAAATAGCCTATGAATGTCACATGAGTGTGGGTTTAAATGATTTTCCCATTAATGGCTCTTTGGGCTAGTGGGAGATTGTTGGACATGTGAGCCCACAGTGATCCATTATGCAATAAATATTATTGCAAATATCATTCATTGATCTGAAATGAAGAATGAATAATTTGCATAATTGGTCCCTTAGTACAATTGGTGTTATGTACCATGGCCATCTTAATGATCATACAGCTGTTGATTCAACTATTGAATCATAGAGGCTGGTGCTTGGATGAATATCTAAAGGGTTAGATTGAGGACTCATTAAGCACCGTCAAATGATTGTCAAGAGATGATCTCCAGCCTGAGTAGGAGATGGCAATCCTTTCTCAATTAGGATGATATCTAGCCGACCTCTTGATGCAGGTCCTCTGCATAAGAATAGAGATTCGGAGGTGTCAGATTAGTTAGGTCAAAGAGTTGACTTAGTGAGATCGAGATAACTAAAGTCATATATCATATGCTGTCACGATACAGGCATGCATCCTCTGACCGGAGACAGATGTGTTGCTATATGTTTGAGTATGTAGATTTGGCAGACCAATAGGTTGATGACCTAACCAAGGTCTCTACACCGGCGCGCTGGTATGCATATAAGGGAATATGAGTAATATGATCTCTCAAAGGAATTGTACAGGTTCATTTATTGAACCGGAAGGCATGAGCTCCCTCATGAGATATTGGGAAGAATCAAATTCTGTGTGCATGGTCGTCTCCCTGTGGAAGCTTGACTGAATTTGTAGGCTTGATGTATAGTTTTGGAAAGTATATGGTCAATACCTAGGTATGATATACGCTTTTGGAAAGTGTATGATCGATACCAACTCCCAATGATCGAATAAGAAACTTACTGATAGAACCCTGAAGTAGACAATATAAAGTTGATCTAATACTTCGTGTTTAATCTGAGTCTTCCAGTATGCAGGATGTAGAGGTATTAGGAATACCTGAGGGTGATGTGATCATAAACGATTGTATAACCATGATGCTTCCATTCTAGGAAGTGATGAAACGGGTCTGGATTTTAGTGACTCCTCTCGGTAGAGAAGTAATCTGATCTTGGTCCAAATATTGGACATTGATCTGAATGTGATTCAGTTACAATGAGAAGATTAGATTTGCGGTCTTGATTTAATAAAGCATCTATGGGAGGCCCGCGGTCTGGATTTGAGATATGATCTCAACATCCAAGTCAATAAACGTGGAACAATACAATCGCCATGTCCTTATCTCTAAGTATTCGCGGAGAAAGCGCATTATCCTTGAAAGGGTTCAGGATAATTTCATTGTTGATATTATGTATACAAGCATTGAGAAAATGGATAATTGAATGTTATTTAATTATCATGAATAATATGAATTTACTTCATATTATAAGAAGATTTATCTTAGATAATTGAATGCGATTTAATTATCAAAGATGTAAATAATGTGAATGTGATTCATATTATTTGGGCACAAGAGAATAGAGATCAAAGATGATTGAATGTGGTTTAATTATCATGGATTTGAATAATGTGGATAGCAATATCCATATTAATCATATATATTATAAATGTGATTTATAATATATAAGAGAGAGTTATTTGTAATTTACATTTGTTAATTTAATGTGAATGTGAATTGGATTCACATTGGACATTAAATTGAAAATGTTATTTACATTTTTTTTAGGTTGTGACTGTGATTCACAAATTTCCAATGGCAAGATTGCAATATTCACAAGATAATTATGAATTATTTTTGCAGAATAATTTACAACAATTCTTGTTGTAATAAATTGGATATATATGGAATTCGTAACCAAGGGAGATTACATTTGGAGATGCCCCTTCCATAGAAGGGACGACCACCTATTTCTATTAGGAAAGGGAGGCCGTCCACTCCATGTATATGGACGGAGGCATTCTCTCTTTCCCGTTATCTCCATATTTGTTGATTTAATTTTGTGATTAAATTGTGTTGATTTATCAACATATATTTAATCTAAATTAAATTAATTGTTGTTGGTTTTACCAACACAAATCTTAGCCATTAAAAGAAACAAAATCAATGAGAGCCATTGGATTTGTGTTGTCCCATGGATTGAGATCCATGGATCCCAAAATGATAAAAGGAGAGGCACCCCTTTGCTCTTCTTTACACTTAAGAGAACATAAGTCTCACTCTCTCTTTCTCTCTACAAGCCCTCTCTCTTCTTCTCTCATGGCCGTCTACCACGGATGCCGTAGAAAAAGTCTCCATCGCCGCAGCGTCGTCGTTATGCTGCCCGATCGTTTGCTCGTGGATCTCCGTTTTCTTCGGTGTGCCTCGCTCGTGAAGAAGATGATGGATCTCGTGTGTCGAGATCAGGAGATCACCTCTTGGATCATCAACATGGATTGCGAGAATCACGCAGTTCATCCCCGTGCTCACAAGCGTCTCCTCCGTCGGATCGGACTTGAGACAGGAGGTCTCTTCGTTTAGAGACTCGATCGGAACCACGCTTCAAGAGGTAATCCTATTACTTATTTGTAGTTTAGACGAAATGATCCGAGAAGTGATCTCGGATCATGTGATTTTCTCGCATGAGAAATTTTAATTTCCGCTGCATAGAACAACTAGTCTGACTAGTTGTTCTTCGTCGTATTCGATACGACGCTCACGCTTCCGTGATGCACTTAAGGATCTAACCATATCCTTCAGCCCTTGTATGCACACGAGCACGCCAATGTGTAGACCTTGATTAGGTCATCAACCTATAGGTATGCCAAATGTACATACTCAGACATATAGTAACATGTCTGTCTCCGGTCAGAGGATACGTGTGTGTATCGTGACAAGATACGATATAGGTCTTCGGTTATATCGATCTCATTAAGTCAACACTTTGACCTAACTTATCTAACCCCTTTGAATCTCTATTCCTATGTAGAGATCATGTATCAAGAGGTCGGTTAGATAATACACTTTAGAGAAAGGATTGTCATCTCCTTCTCAGGCTGGAGATCATCTCTTAATAATCATTTGACGGTGCTCTATGAGTCCTCAATCTAACTCTTTAGATGTTCATCCAAGCACCAGCCTCTATGATTCAATAATTGAATCAACAACTGTACGATCATTAAGATGGCCATGGTACATAACCCTAATTGTACTACATGACCTATTATGCAAATTAGTTATTCTTCATTTCAGATCAGGGAATGATATTTGCAATAACATTTATTACATAATGGCTTGCTGTGGGATCGCATGTCCAACACATTACATGTGGGAGGTCCTTGGGATTCTTGTGGAACCATCAGAAATAAAGAAGGAGCTTTGGGTGTGAAGATTTTGAAGATCATAGGTCAATTCGACCGTGTTCTTTGGCAGTTTTTCCTGCACTCCCATCGCTGTTGGATCTTTAGCCTACTCTAGATCATCAAAGAGATGTACGATTCGCCACAACACATCCATCAGATTAGGAGCTGGGATATAATCGAAGCCATCCAATGCGAAGTGTAATCGACACACGAGGAGGCACCATATGTCTTAGTGCGTGTATCACGCCCGTTTGATCATGACTTATTTTAGGCATTTTGCACTTTCTACCTAGCTCAGTTTTTTATTTAATATCTAGCGCATGAAATTTCTTTTTCTATTATATACTTTTTGTAGTATTTTTAAACAAGCTTGTGAACTATTATTATTTGTATCTGAGTCCAACGCACATCACCTCACGTGTCGTCCTATGTGATTTGAGTTTTTAGTTATATTGCACCTATGCCCATGTGGTTTTTTGTTTTTCATATTTGGACCACAACAATTTTATTCTAGTTATAAATTTTTATGAAAATTATAAAAAGGCCCTAGATTTTTTCTTACCCCTCCTAGTTCATGAATTTTTAGGGTTTTATTTATTTTATATATATGGTTTTCGTGCTTCAAAAAATGCCAAAAAATAGGCATAGCATCCTGACTGTACACACTTTCACACTGTAACTTCTTTTGCAATTTAGGGTTTTTAATATCATAAAAAACCAAAAAGAGCAAATTAATTCCTTGTTTAGTTTGTAAAATACCAAAAAAAATAAAATGTTTTTCAAAAATTCCAAAAATTTTATTTTATGTTTTTCTCTTTGTTTTCTAACTAAAAAATAAAAAAACCCTAAAAAAGCTAATCCATAAAAAAGATCCAAAATCTAGTTTAAAAATATTAAAAATCCTAAAAAATACAAACAATGTACTTTCTATCTATGTAATTTAATAACATTTTATACCTATTAAAATTGGTTTTAAGAATTTTAGAATTATTTTCCTTATTTTATTCTTCATTTCATTTTCATGTCTTTGTTAAATTCTCTATTTCAGATATTTTTTGACTTTAAAAATAAATAAAAATTAGCAAAACTCACTAGAAAATAACAAAAACATTAGAAAAGTATTTAAAACCCTAAAAGATTTTGGTTTTTGTATTTTGAGTATTTTTAATTGTATTGATAATTATATTACTCTGTTTTGTATTTATAGTCTTATATACCTATATTACCTATTTAAAAGACAAAGGAATACATATATATACACACACAATGAAAATAAAAAAAATAAAGTAAAAAATAAAATATAAAAATATATAAAATATTAAGAATGGATATATATAAGGGAAAAATGAGGCTGGTCCCTTAGGGGGAGCTAACTTGACTCCCCCCGCCCCATTTTCACCATTGTTTTATTATTTTTTTGAAAATTTCTTCCATGAATATTCATCTTTATATCCCTATATTATTCTATTAAAATTTCGTGCGAAACAGAGACTCCTACGGCCTCCATCTAGACAGTCATTTTTTAACGGTAATAAGATTTTTTAAATCGACCCTGTTTGGATGGAGGTCGTAGGAGTCTCTCTTTCGTATGAAATTTGAATGACATAATATAGGGATTTAATAATGAATTTACACAGTTTTAGATTTAAAAAAAATAAAAAAATTATGTGAAAAAGGGGGGGGGAGCTAAGTTAGCTCCCCATGGGGGCGTACACATTTTTCCCTATATATAAACCCATAAAAACATAATTTGGTTAAGTGCTTCAAAAGACAAATTCTTGAGATTGATTGTTGTACCTTATCTTGCTTAACACCCTTGATTCCTATGTTCGACCCCTACTTGTTTGTGACTATACATCTTTAGTAGGGTATAATAAATTTTGATTCATAGTATCTTGCTTGATTTATTCATTATGTTGGTTGATTGTTGATTAAACACAATCTTTCAGTAGTTGTCACAGTGACTATGCTCTCTCCTTTTAAGGTCCATTTAGCACCTCGATTTCTGCTTCATCAGGAGACCGAGAATCTTGATGAAGGAGAGGTAGTCATCCAGATGGGATCTGATGCAACTATTGCGACATTCATCATTGGGTCATGTAGACTATCATTATCTCATGGGAGAGTCATATTACTTAGAGAATATCTATGTTCCAAATGTTAGAAGGAACATTATATCTTTATCTAAGTTAGTTTGAAATGGAATACTCGTTCATGTTATGTGAGAAGATTGTGATAAGCCGTTATCTTGAACATGTTGCATATGATGTTCTAACTTCTAGTTGGCTCTATGAATTGTCCATTGACGAATCTGTCACGAATGTAACATGCACTAATAAAAATTCTAAGGTGACTACAGAGGAGGAAAATCATTCTCATGTGATCTGGCATCAAGACTTAGTTATTTATCTATTAATAGAATAAATATATTGATAGAGGAATGGCTATTAGATTTCCTACTTGTCCATGCTTTACTTACCTGTAAACATTGTAATCAAGGTAAAATGACCAAAGCACCCTTTTGTAATAAGGTTACATGATGCGGTGAATATTGACTTAGTACATACCGATGTATGTGTTCCCTTCAGCACCAAGACCCAAAATGGATATTTATATTACTTAGTGCGTATTGATGAATATCCAGGATACATTTTTATCTTCCTTTTATGTCATAAGACTGAAACCTGTAAAAAGTTCAAAGAATTCATTGCTTTGGTTGAGAACCAAAGCAGCAAAAAGATTAAATGGATTCGATCTGACCAAGGTGGCAAATACTTCTCAAATGAATTTGAGGAATACCTCAAAGAGAGAGAGAGAGAGAGAGAGGAATTGTCTCCAATCTCACTCCTAGAACTCCCCAACTTAATGTTGTTGCTGACAATAATATCATCATGGATATAGTCCGTTCACTGATGAGTATAACACATTTACCACATTTAATGGAGATATGAAGTAAAGACAACAATATACATCTTAAACAATATTTCTTAGCAAATCTCTACCCCAAAACTCTCCCGAGTTTTGGTTTGGAACCAATACTAATGTTAAACACTTAAAAGTTTTGGCATTTCTCGGTCCATACAAAGAGCATGAACATGATTAAGCTAGAATCTCGCATTAGAGAGGGATACTTCATTCAGTAGGTAAAGGACGGTATTAGATACCGAATTTACAACCCTGAGACTCATAAGGTCTTCATCTATAGAGATGTAAAATTTATGGAGTATGAATTCCTTAAGAGTCAAGAAAAAATGAAGTAATGAAACTCATTGTATCCCCAAAGAATATTAAGCTTCCTGAACCTGAAACTGAAAATGTAAATGAATATGAAACACACGTACCTCTTCGAAGCCGTTCAAGATTGATTGTACCACCTGAAAGGTACATATTCAATGTGTCAAGTGAAACTGGCAATTATCTAACGTCATTTGATGAAACACTCATGGATCATGACATGGATAGATGGATGCTAGAAATGAAGTATAAAATAGACTCCATGTACAAGAACGGTGTATGGGCCCTAGAGGATCCACCTAGAGGAGTAAAACCCATTGGGTGTAAATAGATCTTCAAGAGAAAAAAAGAGACCTGATGGGAAGATAGAGACCTACAAGGAACAACTCATAGACAAGGGGTACACATGGGAAGAAGTCATCGACTACAATGAGATATTCTCTCATGTGTCCATGATTAAATCTATTAGCGCGCTGCTAGCTATAGCTATATATCTTGACTACGACATATGGCAGATGGACATCAAGAAAACATTCCTCGATGGATACCTCAATGAGGATATCTATATGGAGCAGCCCTAAACCATCATAATCGAGGAAGGAAAAGTATGCAAGCCAATGATAAGAATATCCATAAGGACCTATAATTTCGTTCATAATCCTGATGAATCATGTGTATACAAGAAGCTTAGTGGGAGTGCCATTGTGTTTATCATGCTTTGTGTAGATGCCATCCTTATTATTGAGAATGATATTAAGATGACGACTAGTGTTAAGATTTGGTTGTCTCATACCTTCAAGATGAAAGATCTTGGAGAATCCTCTATATCTCATGTCTAAAGTTGTTCAGAATCAAAGAAAAGAGAGTTTTGGGATTTGTCACAATAAAGATGCATTATGATCTTGGAACGTTTCCTTATGGATAATTCCAATAAAGGCTTTCTTCTCTTAAGACATGCCATAAACCTTTCTAAAGGGATGGCACCTCAAAGTGTTTAGGATAAAAATCCATGGTTAGATTCCCTTACACACATGCTTAAGGAATCCTAATGTATGCCATGATGTAGAGAAGGACAAATATTTACCTTGTAATGGGAATGCCATGCTATTAACAATTCTACCATGGAGAATAATATTAGAATGTAGTGAAGAGGATTTATAAGTATCTAAGATGGACTCACGATTATATCTTGGTCTATAGATATGGAGATCTCTGAGTCTTGGGATACACATATTCAAACTTCCAACCTGATATAAATGACCATAAGTCAACTTCAGGGTTTGTATACTTGTTGAACGGTGGTGATGTGAGATGGGGAAGCAAGAAGCAAGACACTTTGGCCGATTCATCTACAGGAGCTGAATACCTATCCGCATCAAATGTTGCAAAAAGAGGTGGTGTGGTTTGACGAGACGCTAAATACGATTATTAATTTGTGTTCGTTGTGGTACATGTACTTAGCGATTCAGTCAGAACCGAGAGATCTCTGTGAAGAGTGTCTCGGCTTTAATTTATATCCCGGGCATGTTCGGGGTCGAACACAGGGAGGCAAAGGAACAACTTTGGATTAATTTGAAAATTTAGTTTTAAATTTCCAAACGGTATTTTTTTTAGATTTTTTAATGCAAAAACAAATGGTAATGCAAAATGCGAGTGAATTAAGACACTAAGAAAACACACAACAAGGCCAAATTAATTTTAAAGTCAAATTAGTCCAATTCAGCCAAATTATATTTTTCCTAGCATCCTAATCAAGTGATGAATGCAAGACACATTTTTTTGTATTTTTAGGAACAAAAATGTAACAAATAAAAATGCACACTTTTTATGGGTTTTTTCGCAATTTTTCACACAATCAGGATGCAAATATTATGAAAAATTTAGTGGAGTATAAACATCATGCAAGGAAGCTACAGTAATATTTTTGGAATTTTTTGACAAATTATAATTTTTTTGGATTTTTGGTGAAAACAGAGCAACAATGAGTAAATAATTCCTAATTAATCTACGTTATCAATTTAATCAGAGCGCAAATTATCTCAAGTAGATATTTTCATGTGGCATACATGAGACTTGAAATTTCGCAAAAATGATATACGTGGATTTAATTAAAAAATAAATACTAAAATCACTCAACAATTTATTGTAGACAGAAGACAACCTCACTTTGGATGAAATTAGGATAATAAGTTTAGCACTCTTCAAAGCATCATCTGTAATTTTTGTGGAATTTTTAGAGTAATTGTGCATGAGACATGAATTTAATATCACAAAATGGGTAAAATATGCAATATTTTAGTTGAACAATTTTAGTTAATTCATAATATCTCACAAAAATACAAATAAATATTCAGAACATAGACAATTAGTTGCTCAACATAATGGAATTTTTCATTGAATAAAAAGATGCAATAGTGACGTCCAAATCAAAGCATAAACACAGGGTTGTCTTTGCAAATACAGAAAGCAAAATAAACAAACAACTTAAACAAGGACCTATTTGTGATTACAGAAACTATAAATAAAATATTTACAATTTTTACAATAAAAAAATAATTCACCTTCTTCTTCTTCCTTGTGAACACGATGGAACGCAAATGAGAAGGCGGTGGCGGCGGCCTCGCGCACGACCGCGAGGACAACGAGGAGGGCGGCGGGGCTGCCTTGGCTGGTCGGCGGCAACGGAAAGGCGCGTAGGGGCGGATGGTTGGAGCTCCTCGACGGAGGGCTGGAGAGGGGAGGACGACTGGAGCTCCTCGGCGGAGGACTGGACATGCGCTGACGTGGCGGTGCAGAAGGCGGCCCGCGACGGCGGCGGCGCCGCGAGTGGCCGCGGCTGCTCTGAAGTGGGATTGGGGGTGGCCGACGGCCGCTGGGAGGGTCGACCACCTCTGCTGCGTATTCTTTTTTTTGTTTTTTAATTTTTTTTGAATTTCTTTTTCTGTTGTAATAAAAACCTTTTTTTGTTTTATTTTTTTTTAAATTTTCTTTAAACAGGATATCATATGTACACAAAAAAAGTGGGGAACAAAATGATAGTACGAAAATGATAGGAACTAAACAAAGGGGCATATGAATGGTGATATGATGTGCTAAAAGATGCGAAAATGACAAGATGATAAAATGAAGGGAAAAAATACTTACAATAGAGACGATCGCCTATGATGTGCTCACGAGAGCACGATCTTCGCTCAAATCGTCGGCGAGCGATGAGCTCGAGCAACTTACGAATGTGGTCGCGATGTTGGCCAGAAAAAAAACCAATGGATCTCACCGGAGAGAGGGTTGTCGTCGCTCGACCGCGGTTGTGTCGCTGTCACCGATTCAACTCTGGGAACTAAGCTCTCCTCACATAAAGATGGATCAAGTGCAAATTGAGGAGGATGGGATGTATATATAGATGATGAAATAATAGGTTATTTATATGGTGGGAGGTTATTTAATTAATGGAGTTGAATGGGAGGTTTAAAAAATGGTGGGGTTGAATGGAGGTTGGTGGTAGAATGAGTTGAATGGTGGTTATTGTAGAGAATATAAAATAAATAAATAAATAAAATGAAATAAAGTAGGCTACTTTAAATACAACAAAATATATAAAGAAGGAAAAAGAGTGGAGAATTTACAAGGGAATACATATAACATGTACATTTTTTATTTGCTTTTCTAATATGTATTTTTTGTCTTTTTAAGAGGAGATATTTACAACAGAAAAATACAATAAACTACTACAATCAAAATACAACACAGTCATGATATTTTTGTATTTTTGGTAATTAGAAAAGATAAAATAAAAAAATTAAGAAGGAATGAATATATACATAATATACAATGTACATCTAGGTCCCAAAACCCAACTTTTGCAAATGAGCACCGATTTTAATGAAACCACTTCCGTTGGATAGATAATTTTCTAACTTGAACTTTAAAAGTGAGTTTGGTGAATTTGGAGTTCATACGGAGCGGGAATTTGGCTTGGAAGTTGGTCTTTACGGCTTTTTCCCTTTGGGATCTAGGAGCATTTATTTGAGGCAAAATTTGTTTTGTATTTTTGTATTTTTATATACACTGTTATGAACATGTTGAGAAAGAATTAGCCAAAAAGGAGTTGAAATGAATTTATTAAAAATACATGAAGTTTTGGGCTATTTACATGTATAAAACTCATTTATTTTTGCGGCATTTTATGTGTAATTTATTTTGTACAATCTAATATACATTAATTAGTGTGTTATATTTACAAGAGTCATTTTGTTAATTTATTGATTTTATGGACATTTTTATGGGATTTTACTCGGGGATTTTGCTAAGATCAAGATATTGAGATGATAAATCGTGGATTCATCACCACCCTATACTTAAACTTTGCTAGTCCTCAAGCAAATAAATAATGAATAAGTTGGATTAACCCCTGACTGTGCATGTGAATACAAGACTTGATCCGTTCAAGAACTCTCGGTTTTAGAGATCCTAAAATTCTTAGCTGAACCAAGCTCTAGTCAAAAGGTATCCAATTTCCCTAATCATCAGACTCTCTTTCTATACATATATAGTAGGGATATGACTTTAAGTGATGACCGTAGTTACAAGAGTAGAGTCACAACATCACCCAAGGTTCCAATTCAAGAGACTCTCCTAAGGACCCGATCCTCAACACTAGGGAATAAATCATTTCTTGCATCCAATCTACCGTCTCTTTATTTGTCAGACTTGAAAGTGTAGATGGAAGGCCAGTTGATGGAGGGCATAGGATTGTGTCATTTCTTCTCTCCCTCTCATTGGAACAAGGATCCTCTCGAGTGCCTTATTACTCAACGCATTTTTTGGTGTTGATCAGTGCATTCGTCAAGAGAAGTTGGACCCGTCTGCACTTGTTTTCCTGGGAGTACACCGGGGTGTGTCTTTTTTTGAGTATCTATTATATCTTCTACACCCAGACTTGTAGCATTTACGATGTAGAGCCCTTTTTTGGTGCAAGCCCGACTCCTGGTCCTAATAGCGGTGGTCCAAGTGGACACTTTGAAATGGTTGGGAGCGCTCGCCTTTGGTGGAAGCTCTTTTGATAATTGACTTTGTGGAATGAGAGTTTTTCTTTGACATTTCATTGCTTTGTAATATTTTTGGCTAGCTCCACTGCTTTTACCAAGAGTTGGCGCACACTGATCAATATTTTTTTATTTTATCACACCCAGGCACATAGGTAGATGTCAAGAGATAGTACAAGAACCATGTTCTCATATTGGATAAAGATGCTGACACTCAGGTTTCATGAAGCCTTCATTTATTTTATCCCATCCTCGAGCATCATCAAATCAAGTTCAAACTCAAATCCCTCATCCCAGATCCTCAAGTGAAATTTCAACTCATCTCATCATAACTGCAGTCGTGTATGTGAGGTGCTGATCATATTCTTAAGGTAGAGACTAAGCATGCAATATAGCACACAAATCTTTCAAACTAAGGAAATGTGAATAATTAAGTCCAAAACCCTAATGATTAAGGCTGGTTAACTCAAAATCTCAAGTCCTCATAAACCAAGTGTTCTTGAACATCACTAGTCTTGTGTGAAAGTGAATTGTGTCAGGGATTAAACCAACTTAATAGTTAGTTTTTTGTGTGTGTTTTTTTAAAGTTTTAGAAAAGTTTTTTTTCGAATTTTTTTTACAAACAAAAGCAAAGAAGAGTTTTTTTTTCAAAAGTTTTGTTTTTTTTCAAGAGTTTTTTTTGAAAAGTTTTGCTCTCTTTTTTTAAAGTTTTTTTCTGAAAAAGATAAGTAAATAAGAAAGGACTTTTTTTGAAAAAAGTTTTTTTTAAAAGCAAATAAAGGAAAGAGAACAAAAAACACACAATTTTTTAAAGTTTTTTTATGGTTTTTATTTTACCCACCCCCTAATTATTATATAATATATACAAAAATACGTGAAAGTACGAGCTATGGGTAAGGTATATATGTAATATATACATGCCCCCCTATACTTAGCATGTGATATGTCCTCATGGCACAGGAAGCGAGAAAAAGACATAGCTCGTGCTAAGCGTAGGATGACTAAAATAATAAAAAGTATAGAAGTCGATTCGCCCCCCTATACTTAGGCTTTGGACATCCTAATAAGTGTAGAAGAAGAGCAAAAATGGGGCGGACGAGGTCAAGAGGAGAAATGGATGAGTATGTACACACGACGGGCATCGACTCCCCCTATACTTAGGCTCTTGGTAATCCTAAGTATAGGACAAGAGTAAGTGTGAGAACCGATGTGATCTGGAGAATATACAAAGAAGGGAGAATGTACAAGAGTGATTGAATCTTCTAAGATGTTGAATCTTTATGCTGCATCTTCATGACGAGTAATAAGATGTATCTGCTCTGTGCTCAATCTGTATGAAGTTGATGACCTCGACTTGGACTAACTGCTCTTTCGAATCAACAAAATGCTTCAACAATTGTCCATTCACCACATGAGATTGTGCACCATCTGTGAGATCAGCTATCTCTACACTTCCATTCTCGTGCACTTTCATAACAACAAAGGGACCCGTCCATTTAGATTTGAGCTTCCCATGGAACATCTTCAACCTGGCATTGAACAACCATACCTTTTGTCCAGGGACAAAGTCTTTGCACCTAATGTGCTGATCATGCCATCTCTTTACTTTGTCCTTATAAATCAAACTGTTGTCATATGCCTTGTTTCGGATTTCCGCGAGCTCGTTCAAGTTCAAGTCTCGACAAAGCTTCCCTAGGTTACAACTCTAGTTAATCTTCTTAATTGCCCATTCGGATTTATGAATCAATTCAGCGGGCAAATGGCATGGCTTGCCATAGATCATTCTAAATGGTGAAGTACCCAATGGTGTCTTGTAGGCTGTCCTATAGGCCCACAGAACTTGGTCCAAGAGCTGAGACCAGTTCTTCCTATCGGGACGAACCAATTTCTGCAAAATACTCTTCACCTCTCTATTCGGAACCTCTACCATGCCGTTGGACTGTTGGTGGTAAGGACTAGTAACCCTATGCTCACATCCATAATCCTTAGCTAAAGATCTCATATCTCAGTTCACAAAATGGCTACCCCCATCAGATATCAAAATTTTTGGCACCCCAAACCTAGCAATAATATGGTCTCTCACAAACTTACAGACAATCTTGCTATCTACGGTTCGAGTTGGGATAGCCTCCACCCACCAGGATAAATAGTCAATCGCCAATAATATGTACTCATGTCCTTGGCTGTTGGGAAAGGGACCCATAAAATCTATAACCCCATGCATCAAAAACATCACAAATAATCATCGGTTGCATGGGCATCTCATCTCTCTGTCCAACTGTCCCTCCCATCCTTTGACAGATAGGGCACGACCGTACAAAATCAATAGCATCTCTAAAGAAGGTCGGCCAATACAATCCACATTGAAGTACTTTGTGAGCGGTTCTCTTTCCCGAATAGTGTCCTCCAGCCTCAAGTGAATGACAATATGTGAGGACACTCTGGTATTCCTTCTGAGGAATACACATTCTCCAAACACAATCCAGTCCTTCGAAGAAAAGGAAAGGATCATCCCAGTGGTATCTCCTCGAATCTAACTTCAGTCGATCAATGTTTCTCCTAGTCCAACCATGGGGAACCTGCTTGGAGACAAGATAGTTCACCATGTTGGCATACCACATGAGTGAGTCAATAACACAAATTGACTCATCTAGGAAGGTCTCTCTAATCCTCTCATAATCAGGAGAATCCATAAGTTCAATCCGAGAAAGGTGATCAGCCACAAAATTCTTCACTCCAGCTTTATCTTTTATCTCCAAATCAAATTCCTGGAGGAGTAAAATCCACCTAAGAAGACGCACCTTCGGATCCTTCTTTCCATTAAATATCGAATGGTTGTGTGATCAGTATATATTGTCACCTTAGAGCCCAAAATATATGATATAAACTTCTCGAGGGCCCATACTACCGCGAGCATTTCCTTTTCAGTCAGAGTATAATTTTTCTGTGTAGGATCTAAAACTTTGCTCGCATAATGAATCGCAAACGGAATCCCTTCTCGTCATTGTCCTAACACAGCTCCTATTGCGAAATCTGAAGCGTCAGTCATGATCTCAAAGGGGAGAGACCAGTCAGGAGCTTGTAGGATAGGCGAGGCACAAACCTTTCTCTTCAAGAGCTCAAAGGCCTCCAGAAACCTGTGATCTACAATGAACTTTGTGTCTTTCCCTAAGAGCTCAGTCAGTGGGCGGGCGATCTTTGAAAAGTCCTGAATGAATCTTCTATAGAATCCAACATGCCCTAAGAATGACCACACTGACTTCACATTGGTAGGTGGATCGGGTTTCTGGATCACCTCCACCTTGGCAGGGTCAACCTCCATTCCCCTTTTGGAGATGACATGCCCCAACACGATACCCTCCGTCACCATAAAGTGACTCTTCTCCCAGGAGAGTACTAGATTCACCTCTCTACACCTCGTGAGGACTCGGTCTAAGTGCACCAAACATGTATCAAAAGAATCACCATGGACCGAGAAGTCATCCATGAATACTTCCAAGAAATCTCCCACCATCTCGGCAAATATAGCTATCATGCACCACTGAAATGTGCCCGGGGCATTGCAAAGCCCGAATGGCATGCGCATGAAAGCATAAGTACCGAATGGACATGTGAATGTGGTCATTTCCTGGTCCTCAGGGGCTATGGCCATTTGGTTGTAGCCTGAGTACTCATCAAGAAAACAGAAGAACTCTTTCCCTGCGAGTCTCTCCAAGATCTGATCAATAAAAGGCAAGGGAAAGTGATCTTTCTTGGTCGCGGCATTCAAGCGCCTGTAGTCAATACATACACGCCATGACGTAGGTACTCGTATCGCGATCTCTACCCCCTCCTCGTTGGTGACCATCTGAATTCCTGACTTCTTCGGGACAACATGAAGCGGGGCCACCCACTTAGAGTCAGAAATAGGGTATAGAAACCCTGCTTTGCACCATTTCTCAATCTCTTTCTTCACCACTTCCCGTATATTGGGGTTAATTCTCCTTTGAAACTCACGAGAAGGTCTCACATTATCCTCAGTAAAAATGTGGTGCGAGCAGAGAGCGGGATTGATGCACACGAGATCCGATAGTGTCCAGCCTATTTCTTTGCGGTTCCTCTCTAAGACCTCTAACAACCTAGACTCCTGTTCTAAAGTCAAGTCTGAGCTAATGATGACAGGATATCTCTCTTTGGGTCCCACAAGAAAGGCATACTTGAGTGTAGGAGGTAGTGATTTCAGTTCGGGCAATGTGGTATCATCAAGCAAATCTGGCTGAACTGAATCTGAATCTGGTTCCGTGTTGCATGAAGGCGGGCTAAGCTGGGTAGTACTCGCCAGCAAATCAGAAGTATCGGGAGTCGGATCGTCAAAAATATCCAAACAATCGGCAAAAGCCACGCCCGACTCATCATCTATGTCCCACGATTGTTCCGAAGAGGATGGAACTGACAGATCCGGATGGATCTCTATGTCATCATGAGAATAGATTGATGCATCTCCCACAAGATCAGACAACACCTGGCAAACTACATCATCCACTATGCCCTTTCCAGATGAAAGGGACTCGCTCTGTCTTGATGGAATCTGTCTCCAAATACCAACTGTGCTAATCATATGCAATCTGCCTCTGAAGATGAGTACTCTGTACTACTCTCTGAATCGGGTCGCTGACACTTTGTTTGCTTCATCTCAAGGTTCACCTCTCCGCCTGGAGAATGGAACTTCATCATTCCTATACCATAATCAAAATTTGCGCTTGCGGTCCTAAGGAAGGGCCGTCCAAGAATGATCTGAGATTCTCTCCAATGATTGGGGGTCTCCACGTCCAAGACTGTGAAGTCAACCTGATAGTTCTGCCCCTCAATCGAGATAACTACGTTCTTCACTTCTCCATTAGGTCTCTTCACTAAACGATCTGCAAATTGGAGTAATGCTCTAGATTTGCGAAGTGGTCCTAACTCCAATTTCTGATATAATGCGAAGGAAAGTAAGTTAATCGAAGAACCGTTATCTAAGAGTGTGCGTGCAAACGCAATGTCGTCAATACGACTCTCCACATAGTGAGCACCCATGTCTCCCTTTTTCCTTGGCAAAGTCTGATTCTTGAGACAATAGGTTGTGGCTATCGATAAGACATGTGTCTTTATATTTCGGTTATCTTTCTTCCTGCTAACCCTTGTAGGTGTGCATCTCACCTTAAGGTATTTTTGGAAGGCAGGATGGTTAGCCACATATTCATCAAACGACACCTTAACTATGATATTTTCTTTACAAAATCGTGCCATATCGGGGTCATCTTTCTGAATCTTTTTGATGCGCTTTCCTGTCGTAAAAGCACGGGGGAAAGGGATGGAAGCTAGAGAAACAGAAGATGAAGAGTCTGAATCATGAACTGAAAAATCATTCTTGGCATTAACAGAAACAGTGTTCTTCATACATGAATCTTTTTGATGCAATATGGGATCGAAATCAAAACTATCTACTACAGGTTGTGGAATAGAAGCTGTAGTGGTATCAGCCACAACCGGAGATGCAAGGTCCTCCGTAGACTCAGAAGTGTATCCGTGCTGCTGATGCTGCATACGTGCTCTCCTTCTCCTCTCGGCTCCATGAGTAGAAATCCTCGAATGATGTTGATGGGGCTCCGAAATATGATGCCTCTCCTCCTCGTCCTCTGAAGACTCCTCAGGTAGAGCTTCAGAGATGCCCCTCCTCATATCCCTCGCCCGGTCAAGTACGGTCACGGTCCTTCCGCTCCTGAGTGACACGTGGTTAGCCTCGTCACACGAAAGAATCTCATGTTCAGATCTAGGAGATGCTGAATAGTATACCTGACCATAGTGCTGCTGAGAACTAGATCTATTCAGGCTATTGGGGTTAGCCTGAACTTGGGCTGGGATAGAGGTAGAGGGTGCAGTCTGCTCGTCTCACCATCTGGACAGGCGGTTGACATCCACCGTAAGTCATGAATCTCATTCCTATAGGAACGTAGCTCGTCGAGTATCTGTTGCTGGATATCTACGGGACTAGACGAAGAAAGAAGTGGATAAGACTGGGAAGAAGAATGGGAAGACTGGTCCTGCTGGCCAGAGTACTGCCTCTGTTGCTGCTGCTGGGGTTGCGGGCCCTGTTGGCCTGTCTGGTAATGGCCCTGTTGACCATACTGCTGGTATTGCTGCTGCTGCTGCTGGGGTGGTTGAAATCCAGGGCTCTACTGTGAAGGAGGTGGTGCGGAGGTGAATGCGGTGTTGTGAAAGGTCGGGGGATGCTGGTAGGTTTGTCGGTCTCCCGAACTTTCCTGCCTGGCAGGGTCTTGAGTATACTATACTCCATTCACCTCCCAAACCGGTGGAGGCGCCTCCTGAACTGTCTCTGCTAATGGAGGTGGCTGTTGGAAAGAATGGGTGTAGGATTGGTCCTGCTCCCACGGCTGGGGTTACCCTGACACCAACTGCTCCTGAACATGGTGAACTCGGTATACGGGAGCAGAGGGTGCAGTCACGACAGGTTTCTTTATCATAGATACCCTATCAGTCAACTACTCCATTTGTTTTGGAATCTTGGAGACACTCCAGTCTAACTCATCAATCCTCCTGTCGATCCTCTCGACTACAGTGAGCTTGTCAGCAAGGAGTCCCATACTAGGGATCACGTCCTGAGAGAGATCGACTACAGCTGATTTTCCCCCTGAGAGTGAACTGGGGGATGGTGTATAGGCCTTGGTGGTCATCTGTGAGGGGCTAGTTTCAGCCATCTGTTCGAATACCCTCCAGACGGTATCCGCTCCTCATGATGTATAGCTGCCTCCACAGGCAACGCTTACTAAACCCTGCATCTCAGGGTTGAGACCAGTGAAAAATGATTGGACCAAGATGTTATCATCTAGTCCATGAAAGGGACACTTCTGCATGTTGTCCTTGAATCTTTCCCAAGTATCACAAAAGGCTCCATGGGGTAATTGGGAAAAATTCGTAATGCGCGTCCTCGTCATGTTAGTTCTACTCAATCGCTAGAACTTCTTTAGAAACAGGTCCTTGAACTTGGCATAAGTGGTAACGGTAATCCCAAGATTTTTCACCCAGTAGTCGGCTTTTCCACCCAAGGCAAATGGAAGGGCTTTGAGCCTAATATAATCCTGGCTAACATTTTGATGTTTGAGGTTAGCGCAGATGAGCTCAAAGTCCCTTAGGAATGCATGTGGCTCCTCAGAAGCATTCCCATCGAAGTGTGGCAGTAGGTTCAGAAAATGCGGCTTCAACTCAAAATCCACAGGTGGTTCGACCGGACTCAAGTAATTCCAAATTTGATATTGTTTAGGGTTATACGCCACATCCATTGGTGGTTCGATCCCAACATTTAGTTGTCCTAACTGAGCTCTCAGTAATGCGTGTTGTTGCTCAGATGCAGCTAATCTGGCAAGTATAATTCTCATTGGGTCTTCTTGGTTCTCTTCGTCATCTTTTTTCTTCTTTGGAGGCTTTTTTCTTGTGTCTTCTTTAGGTCCTGAATCAACAAGGTGTTCTTGATTAGAAGAGGATGTATGAATCATGATATCCTCATCGAGGCGAAGGTCTTCCTCGGTGAGGTGGGAAGAGAGAAAGGGAATGGTTTGAGAGTAACCATCCCGAGAGTGGGTGATCTTGGGCTCAAGAGGGTCATGAGTCCAAGTTGGTCCATGTCGCGCATGGACCTGTGAAGACAGACTTATTGGAGGGTTCAATGGGAGATTCACAAAGTCCGAATAAATATACCCCCAATCAGTCATCTTCGATGTCAAAAGAACCGATTTAGAACACGATATTTCAATGAGGCACTAGTTCTACGGTGCACGTAAATGTGCGGACTAAACTCACACAATACAAACACAATCCAAACCCTCAGTTTCACCAACTCAACACGTGATGGCCGTAAGAGTTAGGCCGAATTATCTTGTCAATTTTAGTTGGTGAGAATACAATCTTTGAAAGATTAACGAGCTGTTAGGTGCCTGTATTTTCCTACAGACTGACCCGGTTCTTACGACTAGTTTGGCCTACTTTCAGCCAATATAGAAGTAAGTACAAGCCGAAGCCCATTCCTTGAGGACTAAAGCGCCCTCTAAACCTCCCACTCTGCTAATGAAGTCCGAACCATATAAATACGGCTACCCATATTCCTCCTCACTGAAAAGTAGCTAATCGCCTAAAAATAAAGAACGTGTAGTAAGTAAGAAATCCAGACTTGGATCTATCCTAAGGTCGTCTCTCTCTCTCACTTGCAAGTAAAACAAACAATGAGGGCTTTATGCACCCAAGAACAGGGGTTCTTTTTATTCCAATTATTTAATCGACCTGCTCAATTCAGTCCCAATTTTAGAGTTTGGTTATCACTTGAAAGTTATATGAACACACAAGCACATCTACCGTTCAGTCCCAATTTCCTTTTGACCTTATGTTGTAAAACAAGAGGGGAATTGGAAATCGGAATGCAAACGAGAAACTATGATGCATGTTCAGAAGAAGGTATAGTTACAGTGAATCCCAGCACTCTCCATGAATTATGCAGAATAGAATTTTTAAATATTACACTAAATGCATGCATCGAGAAAACCGCACCTAAACAGTATACTATTAGCGGGGAAGAATTGATTTGATTTTGAGCTAAGTCGTACGTGTCTATGTGTGTCTCATTATGAATCTTATAAGATAAGTGAATCTTCTAAGATATGTGTGGCCTAAATTATGATGGGCACAAACAAATTTGATTCTATACTACCGTGTGCCTAATCCTTAAGTTCGCCACTCAAGTCGAGCCCCACTCTCACCGGAAAGTGAAACAGGTCTCGACACACCACAAATAATGTCCAAGTCTCTTTACACACGCGAGCTCTCAAACAAGAGCCGCTATAAAGAAGCAAGCTACCTAAATAATTACAAGAATTTACAAAATTTCTCTAGAAGATAAATTAACTCTCTTTCTCTTCAGCAGTCGACGCACGTCGCGTCCGTCGACCTCCGATGCACTCCAAGTCCACCGGGCCCTCGCAAGGAAAATAAGATTTATAATAGAGAGATAAAAACAACAAAATGTATACAAGAATATGAAGAAAAATGATTGAAAGGAAAATGGAATAATTACAAGTGGCTCGTGGGTTAGACTACCCGAGTAAATGAAATCTAAATCCAAATTTTTAAATTAGTCCCTAAGACATTTGTCTCCCCGGCTACGACACCATCTGAAGAGATGCTAAATACAATAAATAATTTGTGTTCGTTGTGGTACGTGTACTTAGCGATTCAGTCCGAACCGAGAGAAGATCTCTGTGAAGAGTGTCTCGACTTTAATTTATATCCCAGGCAAGTCTGTGGTCGAACACAAGGAGGCAAAGGAACAACTTCGGATTAATTTGAAAATTTAGTTTTAGATTTCCAAACAGTATTTTTTAGATTTTCTAATGCAAAAACAAATGGTAATGCAAAATGCGAGTGAATTAAGACACTAAGAAAACACACAACAAGGCCAAATTAATTTTAAAGTCAAGTTAGTCCAATTCAGCCAAATTATATTTTTCCTAGAATTCTAATCCAGTGATGAATGCAAGACACATTTTTTTGTATTTTTAGGAATTAAAATGTAACAAATAAGGAAGCACACTTTTTATGGGTTTTTTCGTAATTTTTCACACAAACAGGAAGCAAAAATTATGAAACTTTTACTGGAGTATAAACATCATGCAAGGAAGCTACAGTAATATTATCCGAATTTTTTGACAAATTATAAATTTTTATGGATTTTTTGGTGAAAACAGAGCGACAATGAGTAAATAATTCCTAATTAATCCACGTTATCAAATTAATCAGAGCGCAAATTATCTGAAGTAGATATTTTGATGTGGCATACAAGAGACTTGAAATTTCGCAAAAATGACATAGTGGATTTAATTAAAAAACAAATACTAAAATCACTCAACTATTTGTTGTAGACACAAGACAACTCCACTTTGGATGAAATTTGGATAGTAAGTTTAGCACTCTTCAAAGCATCATCTGTAATTTTTGTGGAATTTTTAGAGTAACCGTGCGTAAGACATGAATTTAATATCACAGAATGGGTAAAATATGCAATATTTCAGTTGAACAATTTTAGTTAATTCAGAATATCTCACAAAAATCAAAAATACAAATAAATATTCAGAACGTAGACAATTAGTTGCTCAATATAATGGAATTTTTCATTGAACAAAAAGATGCAATAATGATGTCCAAATCAAAGCATAAACTCAGGGTTGTCTTTGCAAATATAGAAAGAAAAATAAACAAACAACTATAACAAGGACCTATTTGTGATTACAGAAACTATAAATAAAATATTTACAATTTTTACAATAAAAATTAATTCACCTTCTTCTTCCCTGTGAATACGATGGAACCCAAATGAGGAGGCGGTGGTGGCAGCCGCGCGTGCGGCCGCGAGGACAGCGAGGAGGGCGGCGGGGCTGCCTTGGTGGTCGGCGGCAGTGGAAAGGCACGGAGGGGCGGACCGCTGGAGCTCCTCGGTGGAGGGATGGAGAGGGGAGGATGGCTGGAGCTCCTCGGCGGAGGACTGGACCTGCGCTGACGTGGCGGTGGAGAGGGCGGCCCGCGACGGCGGCAGCGCTGCGAGTGGCCGCGGCTGCTCTGAAGTGGCGGTGGGGGTGGCCGGCAGCTGCTGGGAGGGTCGACCACCTCTGCTGCGTATTCTATTTTTGTTTTTTTATTTTTTTTAATTTCTTTTTCTGCTATAATAAAATCCTTTTTTCTTTTAAATTTTTTATTTTTTTAGATTTTCTTTAAACAGGAGATTATATGAACATAAAAAGGTGTGGAACAAAATGATAGTACGAAGATGATAGGAACTAAACAAAGGGGCATGTGAATGGTGATATGATGTGCTAAAAGATGCGAAAATGACAAGATGATAAAATGAAGGGAAAAATACTTATAATGTAGACGGTCGCCTATGATGTGCTCACGAGAGCACAGTCTTCGCTCAAATCACCGGCGAACGATGAGCTCGAGCAACTCACGAATGTGGCCGCGATGTTGGCCGAGAAAAAACCGAGGGATCTCACCGGAGAGAGGGCTGTCATCGCTCGACCGCGGTTGTGTCGTTGTCACTGATTCAACTCTGGGAACTAAGCTCTCCTCACATAAAGATGGATCAAGTGCAAATTGAGGAGGATGGGATGTATATATAGATGATGAAATGAGATGTTATTAACATGGTGGGAGGTTATTTTATTAATGGAGTTGAATGGGAGGTTTAAAAAATGATGGGTTTGAATGGAGGTTGGTGGTAGAATGAGTTGAATGGTGGTTATTGTAGAGAATGTAAAATAAATAAATAAATAAAATGAAATAAAGTAGGCTACTTAAGTACAACAAAATATATAAAGAAGGAAAAAGAGTGGAGAATTTACAAGGGAATACATATAACATGTACATTTTTTTGTTTGCTTTTCTAATATGTATTTTTTTGTCTTCTTAATAAGAGATATTTACAACAGAAAAATACAATAAGCTACTACAATCAAAATACAACATAGTCATGTTATTTTTGTATTTTTAGTAATTAGAAAAGATAAAATAAAAAATAAAGAAGGAATGAATATATACATAATATACAATGTACATCTAGGTCTCAAAACCCAACTTTTATAAATGAGCTCCGATTTTAATGAAACCACTTCCGTTGGATGGATAATTTTCTAACTTGAACTTTAAAAGTGAGTTTCGTGAATTTGGAGTTCATACGGAGTGAGAATTTGGCTTGGAAGTTGGTCTTTACGGCTTTTTCCCTTTGGGATCTTGGAGCACTTATTTGAGGCAAAAATTGTTTTGTATTTTTGTATTTTTATATATATTGTGATGAACAAGTTGGAGAAAGAATTAGCCAAAAAGGATTTGAAATGAATTTATTAAAAATTCATGAAATTTTGGGCTATTTACATGTATAAAACTCCTTTATTTTTGCGGCTTTTTATGTGTAATTTATTTTGTACAATCTAATATACATTAGTTAGTGTGTTTTATTTACAAGAGTCATTTTGTTAATTTATTGATTTTATGGACATTTTTATGGGATTTTACTCAGGGATTTTGCTAAGATCAAGATATTGAGATGATGAATCGTGGATTCATTATGGTTGCACAAATTCATCCTGGAAGTTGGTCTAGTTTCCTATGATACTTCAATTCTACTACTCTACGATAACATGGGAACCATATCTCAGGCGAAGGAATCCATGTGGCATCAAAGGAGCAAACACATGAAAAGTAAACACCACATCATTCGAGAGATTCAAAAGCATGGTGATATCATCATCACGAAAGCGGCCTCTATCAACAACGTTGTTGATCCCCTTACCAAACCTCTCCTCCAGAAGGTTTCCGACCATCATGTAATTAACATGGGTTTAAAGATTGTACCTGAATGGTTTTGAAAGCTAGTGGGGGATGTTTAGCCATGTGAGCTCAGGGCAAACCATTTATACAATAAAATATTAATGTATTCCTATATATATCAATAGAGCTCATTGGTTTATTTAACTCATTATATAAGATTAAATGCGTAAATGCTCTTAATGATCTTAATTATTAATTAAAATGTTGAAACAAAGACGGTAGTTATTGATGTCATCCAAAGAGGCCTCATTAAGTACTATTAAATGATTATTAGGAAAGGATCTCAAGCTGTAGAAGATGATGGAAGATCTTCTCTTAAGGATGATATCTAACCAACCTATTGGTATAGGTCCACACATAGGATTAGAGACTCTTAGTTCCGTCAACTTCGCCATTCTTCTCTACCTCGTATATGTCCACAACACCGCTATCTGTTGCAGCCACCCATGTGTCCTCTTCAACTGTAGTCGCGCCACCCCACCATCCTCACCAATGCCTCGCAATAAAGTAGTAACTCCCAGCACCGTCGAGCCCCTCTGCCCACTTAGTCGCACTTGGAGTCTCTATCACTTCCAAAGCATATCAAGCCAATCCCTCTCCTATCTCCACCTCTACAATTGGGTGGTGACCCGAGACCCTCCCCATATGAGGAGCACGTGCTAGGAGGGGTCATTTTGCAAGACACCCCTAGACCTAGGCCAATGCACGAGAAGCCCTTGCAACCAAGGGCACATGTTGCACATGTGCCCCTTGGGAATTTTGTGAAAGGACGTTTCAGGGTCTAGGTAACCTCATATGTACCCCTTGCATTCATTATTTTTATTTATTCTGTTTTGCATCTAAACCCCTACCTTTGATCTATAATTTAATGCTCGATGTTGCAATTTTTATTATTTAAAAACAACACTTTTGCACTACTATTAATTCTCTACATTGTGATATGGTTGTTAGATTATTATGCTCTATGGTTAATTATTAAATAAAATTTATGTGAATAATTGCATATTTTACTCGATATTTGCTTAGAAATTCATCAGTAATTAACCATTTGCTCGAAAAATTGCCGAAAATTCTCTGAATGTAAAATTAAGTGTGATTTACATTGTGCCAATAAAGAATTGCACTTGCAGCATATTTTTCTCTATAAAACTAATTTTGACATATTTTAGTAATTAATATTTTTAGGAGGTTTAAGTCCTCCAATTATATGGTTTAGGAATTTTTTGAGAAAGATCACGTAGTGATATATCTTAGATAATGCTATTTCTAGAAAAAAAGTAGATTTAATATTTATTATAATTAATTGTTGAAAATTTTTCTTGCATCAGAAAAGTCCAAAAAAAACCATGCATCTATTTCATTATTATTTACATCTCGACCAAGTTTCATAATTTTTGGACTCCGTTTAATTGAAAATTGCATTTTAGTCCTTAAAATTGGTCGCATTTTCCTTTCCATTGAAAAAAAATGTCATTATAAATACCAAAAATATTTTGTCGTGAAAACCGTGCGCGAAATTTGATTAACATTAGTCTAGGTTGTTCCTTTACCGCCTCGAGTTTGACCTTGGGAGTTGTCCAAGTGAAACAAACATAAAACCACTCGTATTAATTGAATTAAATATTAAAGTGATTATTTATTGGTTGATTCCGATTACCCACCTACGAGAACCATATATTCATTTTTTTGCACGATAATTCCCAGAAATTTACTAATGGTTTCTTGGATTTGTTAGATTGCTACAACTATCTTCGACCTCCACCAGACATCTCACTCCCTTACTTGTCCATTTCTCCATCGCCAATCGCACCTAATGACCCTCGATTACTATAAATTGTGGAGTCGAGGTCCTACCACCACCTTGCTACCAGAACTCGCAGCCTAAGGCCCTATTCACACCATCTTTTACTTATTTCATGCTCAATCAGAAAGAGTCATTTTGACTGTGACTAGGGAGTTTATTTATGCATGAACCACACTTGAAGGACCCATCTATGATGGCTTTGAGGTTCATGGATCCTTCTAGGAACAAATGACCTCCAGGGCTCAATCAATGAGCCCCAGACCTTTTTGCCACCACCAATCACCGCGGAACACCATCAGCAAGCCCTCGAGCACTTCAGAAGTGCGATTGGAGATCAGAGGCGTCATTTAGGGTCGATCGAATGAGCTCCAGGGAAGCTCTCTTCCGAGTTCTTCCAAATGCATTCAGAGTCGTTTGATCACGCCCTATTCTTTACAAGCAATTGGGGATGTTGTATCTAGCGGAGCCACTGCCGTTGGATCACATCATGCGATATAATCCGAGACGCTCATCTGCGAATGGACATCGTGCAACGAGATGGTGATACATGTATAAGTGGCGCGCATCTTGTCGTCCATCTCTGTGTATTGTGGGGGTAAATTTCATATCTCACCATACAAATTTTTGTTTTCTTTATTGACTCTATAAATAAAAAATAGCATAAATACATGTGGACATTTTGCTCAAAGTGCCTTGGTGTTTATTGATATTACACATATGTCCAGTCCATCTCAGTTCACGTATCGTCCCTCTTGAGCTGGGAAAATTTGCATGTATAACCCTAATAGTTTTTGTTTTATATTTAGTCCAATAAAATTTAATATGCATTGTATATTTCCAGATAAAGTGCATGTATCCTCTGATGTTTATTTTATTTGCCAAAATGTCCTTCTCAGTATGTGTATTTTTAGTACTTGAATTTCATTTATTAAAAATAACACAAATGCTCTAAAAATTATGAAAAAGTAGGGTCAGATGCCTCCAAAAATATGCTTTCGCGCTTTCTTTTTATTTTGACAATTTTGGCATTTTAATTATTTATTTAAATTCAAATGAACACGTTTTCGTTCCTTCGTAATTTAGAACAGAAAATGTTTTGAAAAATAAGAAATAGATGTTGTCTATTTTTGTATCCTTCATTGTAGACAAAAAATTCCTAAAAATGAAAAAGAAAATGTAGAGAAATTAAAAAGCTAGAAAATCCAACAAAAAATGTTAAAAATCATCGAAAATCCTAAATATATTTATTTTTGTCTTTGAAGTTTTTATCTATCTATTAAAACTGACTTTCATAATTTTGGATTTTATTTCCTTTTTTTAATCTTCAATTCAATTCATCATATTTCTTATTTCGATGACCAGAGATATTTTTTACTTTGAAAATTCATACAAATTAGGAAAAAAAATCCTACAAAATCACAAACTCATTAGAAAAATATATAAAATCCAAAAAAACAATTTTTATTTATTTATATTAGTATTTATACATATACTGGCTTATATTGTATATATAACTTTTTGTTTTTCTTATATAACTTATATTTTTAACTAAGAAATAAAAAATTAATAAAATATAATAGAAAATAAAGATTATGAACTTAAAAAATAAAAAAATTAAAATAAAAAAAACTAAATTAAAAACCCACAAAACAATAAATGGACAGGAAAAAAGAAATATTATTGAACATCAGTTTACCGCATCTACCATTTGCTCCATGTGTTCAACCTCTAGACCTGCTTACACCTATATACATACATTGTAGAGTTATAATAAATTTTAATTCCACATATCTTGCTTTTCTTGTTTTATACATATTGTGGGTTAATTGTTGATTGATGTGGGTTTTCTGAGAAGCTAATGCATTGACTACAGTCTCGCCTTGTGACATCGTGCGACTCTCTTTGAACCCTCTTCATCACATATATCATATACTATCGATATATGCACACATCCTCTGATCGGAAACATATGTGTTACTGTATTTCTAAGTATGGACATTTGAAAGATCGATATGGTAATGACTTAGAGAAGGTCTATACACCGACGAGCTCGTGTGCAAACAAGGAAAAATGAGTAATATTATCTTTCAAAGGAATCATACATGTTTATTATTTAATCGGAAGATATGATCTCATGTATGACATATGGGATAAAATTTCGTGCATGGTCATCTTGCATTGGAAGTTTAAGGAATTTATATGTATGACATATACTTTTGGAATTTATATGATCGATACCAACTCAGGGAATTTATACTTGGGTAGGGCTGGGTTGGGCTGGGTGAATAGTAATCTGTGAGGAGGAAGTACCCTTGTGAATAGTAATTAGGTTTGGGCCAACCCTGCCCAACCCTGCATCCAAACAGGCCTATAATGATCAAATGATAACCTTAATAATAAAACCGTGAAGAAGATAGTTCAAATATGATACAATACTCTGGTTTAATAAAGGTTTTCCACTATACAGGATGAACATGCATTGATTGTAAATAATTATATAACCATTTCACTTCCATTTTAAGGGAATGATGAAACATGTTTGCATTTTAGTGACTCCTCTCAGTATAATAGTAATCTGATTTAAGTCCAAATGCTGAATATTGATCTCAATATGATTCATATGCAAAAATAAGATTTGATTCGTAGTTTAATTTAATCAAATAACTTTGAGAAGTTCCTAAGATCTGGATTTGAGATATAACCTCAATATCCAAGTCTCTGTACATGAAATGTACAATCATCCTTTCCTTATCTCCATGTATCCCTAGAGAAATCACGTTGTTCTTGAAAGAGTTCAAAAATAACTCAATTGTTAATAATGTATATGAGCAGTAGGAAATGGATAATTACATGTGATATAATTTACATGAATAATACGAATATGATTCAATGAAAATTGACATCAAAGATAACTACATATGATTTGGTTATCAAAGATATGATTAATGTGGATGACAATATCCCCAATAACCATAAATATTATAAATGTGATTTACAGTGTGTTGAAGAGAACTAATTATAGATCGATTTTACGAATTAAATGTTGATGTGAATTGCAATCACATTGGACAATTATTTGTAAATACATTTTACATTTTATATTTGTTGGTAAATGTTATTCATAATGGTAATACTATGATTGAAATTATCCCGAAATAATTTGGTCTTATTTTGGTGAATAATTATGAAATAATAGTTGTTTCACATGTGGAATATTATAAGATATATGAGATTTCTCAACTAATGAAGAAGAGAGCCACCTTCCACTTAATGTGGGTGGACGACCATGGAGTCCTACTTCTTGTATGGCCTTCCACTCTATTAAGGAAAGGGGGCTTCTCCTCTTTCCCTTATTTCCTTATGAAAGTGATTTGAATTAAATTAATACGTTGAAGACTATTTTAAATAAATGATTAAATAAATATGTATTTTTTAAATAAATAGTCATTATTCAAAAAAGTCTTAACCATTCATTTGAATTAGGAGTGCATCTACACCATCCAATAGAGTATAAAGGAAGAGTAGCCCTTTCTTTTTCTATTGCAAAATTACAAGAGCAAGAGATCTCTCTCTATTCTCTACCACATGTCCAAGGTCTCTCCTCTTATATTGTGGTTATTCATATTTTGTTAAGAGAAACCCCACCATTATCGCAACACTGTTATGCTACAGGATCGACTGCTCGTGAGTTTCCATCTTCTTTAATGCTCCATGCTCTTAAAGAAGGATCTGTATTTTGTGAGACAAAATCAGGAGATTTCAATCTCAGAACATCAACTCAAAATGTAGGAGTTTTACGTGTCATCTATGTGCCCACAAGTGCTTGTACATTATATCGTACTTGAAACAAGATAATCTCTTACTTTAAAGATTAGCAATCACAAACATACTCCGGGACGTAATACAAATTACTCATTTGTGATATCGATGAAACAATTTGAGAAGTGTTCTTGACTCTTGTGATTTCATCCATTTAAACTTTTTAAATTCTGTTGTCCCATGCAACTAGTGTGACTAGTTGACTTAGATCGTATTTGATGCGATCTACATGCTTCTATGATACGCTAATGCATAAGCCATAGCATTCACTTCCAATTGATGACAGAACCCCCTAAAGAGAAAATATAGCATGCCATTAATTTGCTCTCTTCAACATCTATAGTATAGTCTGAATCTAATTATCCAGTAACCAAAGACTCTGAATCACTTATGTAGATGAGGCTAATGTTTGATGTTCCTCTCATATAGTGTAAAATATGATTCACTACTTACAAATGATCCTTACTTTGGTTGCACACAAATCTTCTAACAATGCTCACAACATTAGTGATATTAGGTCTTATTTATGCTATGACTTACATAAGATACCCAACTATGCTGGTACAAGGAATACGTGAAATGCATTCATTCTTTACGTCTGACTGCCGTGCGAATGAAACTAAGAGAAGAATATTCGCAATGGATAAAGCACCCAAAGGCTTGGATTTAGACATCCCAAATCTCATTAGAAGTTTTTCAATGTACTTCTTCCGAGACAAGAAAAGACTCCATTAGATACGATGCGTAATGATATCCATCCTCAAAATCTTCTTCATTGTACCAATGTCCTTCATGTTAAATGCTAAACTAAGGAGCTTCTTGAGATCATCTATCGTATTCTTCTTCGTAGTAATGATGAGCATGCCAATGACATACTATAATAGATAGATGAGGGGTCCATACTCCACCTTGTTATGGTAAATACAACAATCCTATGGACTCCTGTTGAGCCCATGATCAATCTTGAAGCTATCAAACTTTTTCTACCACTACCATGGAAGATTGTTTGAGGCCATATAAAGACTTCTTCAATCTACACGCATGTTCTTACTTTACCTAAAAAGTGAATACCTCTGGTTGGCTCAGAAGAGTGCCTTAACCAAGTTCACCGTGTAAGAAAGTGGTCATCACATCTAACCGTTCCAGCTCCAAGTCTCGATGTCTTACAAAATCTAGTAGCAACCTGATGTATGCATATTTTAAGATGGGAGAATATATTGTTATAATACAAGCCTTTACTTTTATTGTAATCCTTCGCAACTAGGAATACCTTGTATTTGATGCCTTGACTACTTTAGATTCTTGTCTTTTTCTTGAAGACCCATTTGCATCCAATGATGTTTCTCCTCTTTGGAAACTTGAAAATCTCTTACATTTGATTCTTGTGAAGGGACTCCATTCCCTCACCCATACAAGTAATCCACTGCCAAGATTTTACCCATGTCCTAGTCTCCCAACAATTGTAGAGCTCTTGAGACTACCTCCTCCACAACTTATAGTGCAAATGCAACCATGTCTTTAATATGCATCTCTATGATAGATGTATCTCTTTATAAGGTTGATCAATAGAAACAAATGGATGCCTCTCCTTTGGTTGCTCAACTTTAGGTTGTTCAACCTCAGCCTAATCAGGAGTGGTGCAACAAACCACGTGATTACTACTTGGTGTCGGTTCGTAATCCACCTGTTCGTGCACATCATCGCATGTCTATGCATCAACAAACTCATTACTCTAGTCAAGAAAGGAATTATCATCAAATGTAACATTCGTGCTAAAAATAATTCTATTATAAGAAGGGGACCAAGTTTTGTATCCCTTAGCTCATGCACCCTATCATTTAAAACCCTCTTTCTTGTCCATTGTTTCTAATTTTCCATCACTAATATGATACTATGTAACATAACCAAAGTTTGTAACACAAAATAATAAACATCATTACCTGACCATACCTCCATGGTGTCTTGTTTTTAGTAGCGGAGGGGGGAATCCATTCACTAACTAGCAAGTTGTATTCCCAGCTTCTGCCTAGAATGATCTACCCAGTCCAACATTTGCCTTTCTATCTCCAAGCGTGTCATGTTCATTCGTTTTGCAACTTCATTCTATTGTGGCATATCTTTTATGATGTGGTGTCTCGTTACGCACCCTACTTGCAGAACTCATTGAAACCAGACAGTAGAACTCCAACCCGTTATCCCTATGAAGAAGTTTCACCTTCTTAGAAGTGTGGTTCTCCAATAATACCTTCCACTACCTAAAGATCTAAAATTATTTTCTCTTGTGATTTATCATGTATACCCAAGTCATCAGGGTATAATCATCAATATTATATAGAAAATACATGGCATCTTTTAAAAATGGGACCCATGAAGGGTTGTAGCAATCGACATGGATGTAGTTAAGCATCTTCTTCATCTTGTGAATATTTTTACGAAACTATTTTCTATGTTGTTTCCTAAACATGAAATACTCATAGATCTCAAACTTGGATACCTCAAGATCCCCGATGAGAGTCTTTTGAGTGATTATATTCATCCCCATCTGACTCATATACCCTGGTCACATATGCCACAATTTTGAATCTAATATCACATTGTGGTCCGCTACTACAACGAACCTCATAATTATAGACCCATGCATGAAGAATAAGGTCTTATGCTCATTTCCCTTGATGAAACCTAACCCTACATGATGCCACCATCTACTATATACCTATATCATTTGATGTCCAATACTTCAAGATGTATAAAGTTCTTTCTCAAATTAGGAACATGGTGAATGTGTGCTACAGTCCTCACGGCTCCATCATTCATCTTGATCTTCACAGATCTGATCCCTAAAATTTCAATGTTGTTAATAGTTTGGTCCTAATAGATTCTAAAGATGACATACACATAAGATCGTAGTCTCTCACAATTTATTTATGATCATGAGACTAAGCATGGATCTAAGCTCGACAAGACTATGTTAAGTCGTGTCTCCAAAGAAGATGCAGATACTTAACTTTGTTGATTCTTATTCAAAAATCTTGTAATAAATTTATCTATATCAGATTTGCAAGGTTTTAACTCCAATAAGTTTCAACCAAAAGTTTCCTTTTCTGGAATATTGAATTAATGATGAACCTATCATTATATTTTTCACAATGATCGATCATCCCTTGTCAAGCATGTGTTTCCATGGATCGATCACAAATTGAAGATGATGCATAATGAAATTATCATTCATTACTTGAAAACCATGCAAATGACCATGGACTGATTGATTAAATCTATTTAGCTTATCGATCATTTACAGTTGATCGATCATACTTTTTAATATGATTGATCATATCAAAAAATCACATTGATTTCATACCATTTTTGTTTCCATGGCTACTTTTCTTGAGGTCATATATAAAATATCACATACCCATTGTTGGAACACACCATTCAACTAATCACTCTTACATTCACTAGAAAAGTAAGAAGCATTGTAAGTGATTTCCTTGCTATTCTTTCTCCCATTCTTCGTCTCATTTGATATTACAAGAAGAATACTCATGGTTTATAAGATATGAAGTAAATTGTTTAGTTCATCAATATTCAATTTTCTAGTCTCTCTATAAGTTCTACATCAGTCACAGTACTTTGAATAGACTCATCTCAACGCTTCGATATTTATTATCTTGCTTGATATTGTTTCTCAACCTTTTGTATCTATGATATAATTACTTGTATTATTCTTTGAAAATAATCCGTGTAATTATATTCTTGTTACTTATCTTAAGATATAATCTATTATTAATTAGAGAATTATATTCTTCATATATGTGGAGATAACCTTAATCTAGATACCATCATCGTTATTATATGTATATATATTTTTTCCTGTTAACCTCTTTTTGTAGGATCTTAGATATGTCATCCTAATTGTGCAGAGAAGCTCTTGGACATGAGACCTCCAAGGAAGCATGAAGAAAGTTGAAAGCTCACATGTTCTTCTACTTGCTCTATAGTATTTGATTTGTATTATTTATCTTGGTATTCAATCCATGATTGTGAAGCAAAAAACTTTGTAATAGTTGAGATATCTGTGTAAATATCTCAGGATTTAGTAAAGCCGTCGTAGATCAGCTAATCAGAAAACCCCAAGTCAGGAACACTCAGGTCGTGGTTTTTACCTATATGGGTTTCCACATAAACATAAGGTGCGAGTGTGCTGATTTATCTATTTGATTCTTATTTATGTGTTTACTGATTTTTTATCAAATATTTTCAAAGCTACCTCAAACCACTATGCACCCCTAGTGGTGTCGCGATCACATAAATCACAGTTGGTATCTGAGCATAGATCAGTAACTCGATGTAACTACTCGAAGATACATATAACATCAATAGCATGCAAGGACTTTGAAAGCTGATCAACGATTAGGTCATCATACTTCAATGGAACTAATTACAACAATTGGAAGGTACACATGTAGATCTTCTTACAATGTTCAGATATTTATGTGTAGAATATCATAGAGACTAATTACACAATACCAATCACAGGAACTGTTTTTCTTGACACTTATATGTAAAAGGCCATCTACAACTCGAAGCTAATGAATGTTATCTTTTGTGTCATCACAACAGGCGAGTTCATCCAGGTTTCTATGTGTGATAGAGATTATTGGACTAAGCTCATTGCCATGTACGAAGGTACAACTAAGCTATAAGAATCTCATATTAGTTTGCTGCAACAAGCATATGAGCTCTTCAAGATGAAAATCAGAGAATCCATTAGTGATATTTACACAAGATTCTGAACTATCATCAAAAATAAGAATCTCATAGTGGAGATTACCGATGAGGAGTAGGTAAAGAAATTGCTCAGACCCCTCTCACCGATCTAGAACATGACACTAACTATCATCAAAGAATCCAGCAACGTCAACACTCTCCCAGTTAATTAGCTGATAGGAAAAATCCTAGCCTATGAAGTACATAAAATTAAGATAATCGAAGTAGATGTTGAAGTTTAGGAAGAAGAAAAGGATTGCACTTCAGGTAATAGAGTCAACCTCATAAGACAACTCAAAGGATTATCTATCCATGTTCATTATGAAGTTCAAAAAGTTCTTCAAAAGAAATGATGCAAAGAAAGGAAGAGATCAAGAATGCTTTAACTTCAAGGGGAACGAACACTTTAAGAAAGATTGCTCTCTCCTCAAAATAAGTAGTACACAAGAACCTTTAAGTGACAATTCTAGCAAAGGAAAGAAGATATTGAAAGATGAGAGGAGAAAATATCACAAACACCACTATAAGTATCAAAAGAGGAAAGCCTTTAAAGCTACATGGGATTCTTTTGACTTCGACTCCGGCACTTCAACATCTTCTGCAAGTGAGTAAGATGATTCAAGTAAAGAAGAAGCCTTGCTCAGATTCATGGATCTATAAGGATAGGTAATATTTGAAGTACCATCTCTAGATGAATTACAATATGCTTTTTATGAGTTAAATATACTAGTGGTGAAATTGAAAAAGGAAAATAAGTTTCTAAAATTAAGTGCACACTCCAAGAATTAAAGCTAAAAAGGTAATGGAACCAAGGATTAATCATAGGAACCATACTAACACTCCAAGGACCGACAAGAAATGGATAGCAAACAACCCTAAAATTATTTTATAGAAACAGTGGTTAATCAAAGGAGATGATTTGAATGATCATCCATGACCAGATCATATTTTGAAGAACAGAAAGTGAGACCATTATGGCAAGTGGATCATGGACAACAGATGTTCATGACAAGTGACTCGAGACAATGGTTTCTTCCATAACATCAAGGCACAAGTTAGTTGGATTGTTACTTTTGACAACAACCACACACGTATGATAATTATAGAAGGCACAATCAGGAACCCTTCAACTTATATTAGTAGTGTTATCCTCGTTGGCAGTCTGAAACACAATTTTTTATGTGTGTCTCAGATCTAAGATAAAGGTTTTAAAGTAGTGTTTTTTTCTTCTGGTTTTGAAGTTCTTATGTAAGATGTACTATATTTGTTACTTAAGGGAGATTGGTACAAAAGTATATACACACTTAGATTCCACGAATGTTCATCAGTAGATTGCCATCTAGAAACACAAGAAGAACCTTTACTTTGGCATAAAAAATTAGATCATATTCGTTTTAACTTAATCCATACAATTAACAAAAATGATCCAGTTAAAGACCTTTCTAAGCTATACTATAAGAAAGTAAGCATGTGCTTAGCATGTGAATTAGGAAATCTCCATAGAAATCCCATGAATTCCAAGAAGCATATTAGCATAGACAGACCATTAGAGCTTTTACACTTATATTTATTTGACCTACAAAATCTAAAAGTTAAAGTGGTTTCTGCTAATGTTATGTCATAGTAGATGACTATTCACGTATTATACTTGGGTTTTGTTCATTTATTCCAAGGACTTGGCTCTTTCTGAATTTGAGAACTAGCCAAATGGATTCAGAACGAACAAAGATCTACTATTACTAAGTTAAGGACTTATCATGGTGGGGAGTTAGAGAAAGGATATTTCTGACTACTATGCTAAGGCTGGGATCAAGCATGAATTTTCCATACCAATAATAGCATCTCAAAATGATGTAGTTAAATGGAAAAAATGTACTCTTCAGGAATGCACATGTATAATGTTATGCAAATCCGATCTTCCAAGGTATATCTGGGTAGAAGCTGTACACACACCCTGATATGTCTTAACTAGGATTTTCATTCGGTCATGTTTAAAAAAGACTCCTTTTGATCTCTTTTTCATATGCTCACCAATAATATTCTATTTTTTATTTTTAGAAGTAATACTTTATTCTTAACACTAAGGAAAAACTTGATAAGTTTGATCCTAAAAGTGAAAAGGGAATCTTCTTAGGTTACTCTTTAAGAATCAAAGATTATTAGATATTTAATAAGAAAACATTATCTATTGTAGAAGAAGTCAACATTTCAATTGACGAAAACCTTGGCAAGACTCCTCAGCTATCAGATTAAAATTTGAGTAAGATGCTCAACTAGATCCTTCGGTATCCCTGAGAATAGTGATTCTCATTGGTTACCCATGGATTTTAGCTCTATCAAAGATTACCCAAAAGAATGTGTGATTTTTATCCTTTTCTATTTTTCTAATTTTTATGTGGGTTTTTAATTATATTTTATTGTTATGGATTTGTAATTACTTTTCATGTTTTGAATTTTTACTTATATTTATCATTTTTAGTTATGTAAAATTTTAATTTCTTTTAGATTTTAAAAATAATATGTATATTAATGAAAATAATATTGATATTATAGTTTATAAAAGTAATATAATATATATCTAATATATCTGTTTATATTTTTAAATAATCAAAATATAGCATAATTTTAAAAAAATGTTTTGATATTTTTTATATAATTTTTATTTTTAGTAATTATCTTTACAATTGTTCTTATTTTTATGGATTTTCATATTTATGAGATTTTATGGGTTTTGTGATTTTTATGTTTTATATTATGTAATTATTTGTGATTTTTAGCTATGTGGTAGATGATATAATATAGATAATATAAATTTCTTTTGATATTATGGATGAAGTTATGTAATTTTTTGTGGTTTTTTATATCAAGAAATGAAATAAAATCATGCTTTTGGTTTTTTAGAAAATTACAAACTGAGTAAAATGCCTAAATCAAAGTTGTCGATGTTAAATATAGTATCAAGCAATTAATGTAGTTTTCTTAAGATTTTTAAGAAATAAAAATTTTTAAAATGGAAAATATTGACGAAATAAAAATGTTACAGTTACAAGGACTTGTTTGTACCTAAAATAAACTGAATGTACTTTTAATCACAAGTCTAATAATTACAGCGGTACCTAAGGAACATTTACAATGCCTCAGGTGGCGCTATAAGTGAGGTGGAAGGACTAAAGTTCAAATACGGTAAAGAATGAGGTACAGATTGCAATATGTTGCAAATATTTCACATGTACTAGTTATTTTACAATACTAAATCAAAATACAAAAAGGGTGCGGGGTTAAGTACACTATACACAAGGTTTGGTGTGTGAGGCATGATCAGGTGGCCTTGGATTCACCTTATGGAATTCACGTAAACCTAATGGACATAGGAGAGTGTCGTTTCATTCAAAATGGAGGGCCTAGATTAGATATGGACATCCCTCTCAATTGGACGACTCTAGGGCAACATGGATGAATAGATTGCATGTTCTCCTTTGATCTTCATTTTCTAGTGTCTCTAATGCTCTTCACCTTCTCGGAGCTTTACCGCGACTACTGGTGGCTCACAGTGGGTTCCAGGTCTCTTGGAGAGAGACTTGCGTTTTCTCAAAACTTAGACCACTGAAGATGGGTCTAGGACTTCAATCAACTCTAGATGGATCTCTTCCATACTCTATACCTGTCCAAAATGACACTGGGCTCAAGGATTACTCCCTCGACCCACAAAATACCAGAAAACGAGGCAAAATTAAAAAAGAAGGTGACTAGGAGTGGGCATCTATCATATGTGGTCGATTAAAACTATTTTTCCTGATCTTTATGAGATCATATGTGGATCTGATGAAGGGTAAGATGTAGAATGTGAGGGGATAGATACTAGGGTGGATGGAGGTTAGATACAATGTGACTCACAATGAGAAGAATGTCTGGAGTACTATCCCTATATAACTTCAAATTTCTAAATTAAGCTAAAACTAAACTAAATTAACAAGAAATAAAAGCATGATAACAGTAAGAACTAAAACGCAAACATAAAAACACAAATCTAGTAGCTCATACTTATTTTATGACATCTCCAGCATAGGGAAATTGTAGTATTAATAGGTAATCTTCTAGCTACTACCATATTCAGTCACTCAAAATATCGATGTAACCTAAAATAAAACATAAATATAGTCAAACACAACCTCACCGTTCGGGCACTCATAATATGACGACCATAAAATAAACTGAATGAAAATCAAGGGTCAAAGGAACTTCTTGAAGCCTAAAGTATGGGGAGCTATCTGTGTACCCCTAACTTGTGATAGAGGAATGACATTTATCTACAAGTTCTTATGTTTGTCCTTTCAGAATGGATTAGAATGTAATAAACTTTGATAAATATGACTGGAGATTCGAGCCTATTTTACAACATTTTTTTAAAGTTTTATTTTCACAAACTTTTATATTATACATATTTTACAAACGATATATAGTATACACATTATACAAGTATTTTACATATTTTACAATCATATACCTTTTTTACTTTTAAACCATTTTGCCCATTTAATATTTATTTAATATTATGCGAAAGTACAAGATATGGGTAAAGTATATATGTAATATATACACACACCTCTATACTTAGTGTCTCTATGTCCTTAGAGAAAAAACAAATGAGGAAGAGACATAGCTTGTGCTAAGCGTAAGAGAGTGAAAAGAATATTAATATAGAAGTTGACCCACCCCCTATATTTAGGCTCTATATAGCCTAAATGTAGATAAAGAGAAAGAAATGGGGTGATCGAGGTCAAGAAGAGAATGAATGTATGAATGGATATGCATAATGGGCATCTTTCCCCATTATAATTAGGTTTTGGTCAGACTAAGCATGAAAGTAGAAGTGTGAGAAACAATGGAGCTGGGGAATGTACAGAGGAAATGAGTAAAAAGGAAGAATCAACTCGGGCCACTCATCCTATGTATAGCCATAAATGAAAACAATACAGAACAGAGGCAATTAATGCAAATCAAAAGAGAAGGGGGGAAATATACAATATGGAGTAAGAATGTACAGGTCTCAAGAAGGTTTGTAACGAACCTTCTTGCGTGAATGAGAAGGTAGATAATATATTGAAGGATATGGTTAGAACCTTAAGCGCATCACGGATGCGTGAGGATTGCATCGTATGCGATCGGGAGCGTCTAATCGTTCTAGTTGCTCGATGCAACGGAAATTAAAAATTTTTCATGCGATGAAACCACATGGTCCAAGAACACTTCTCAGATCGTTTCATCAAAACCACAAACAAGTATTAAGGTTACCTCTTGAAGCGTGGTTGTGATCAAGTCTCTAAACAAAGAGACCTCCTGTCTCAAGTCTGATCCGACGGATTAGACGCTTGCGAGCGTGTTGATGAAACACGTGCTTCTCGCAATCCATGTTGATGATCCAAGTGACAGATCTCCTGGTCTCGACACACGAGATCCGACATCATCTTCACGAGCGAGATGCACCTAAGGAAACAAAGATCCACGAGCAAATGATCGGGAAGCATAAGGATGACGCTGCGGTGATGGAGAACCGATCAAGGGCATCCATGGTGGACGACCACATGAGAGAGAGAGAGAGAGTGGGCGTGTAGAGAGAGAAAGTGAAAGAGAAAGAGAGACTTATGTTATCTTATGTGTAAAGAAAAGCAAAGGGGTGCCTCTCCTTTTATAATATTCTGGGATCCACGGATGTCAATCCATGGGTAATTCAAATCCTATGGCTCTCATTGATTTGTGCTTCTTTTAATGGCCAAGATTTTGTTGGTAAAAAAACCAACAATAATTAATCTACTTTATATTAAATATATATTGATAAATCAATATCATTTAATCCTCAAATTAAATCAATCAAAGCATGGAGATTTATGGAATGAAGATTACCTCCTTCCATAATATGGGATTTAGTGGCAATCTTATGTAATCTCATGAGATCTCATAAGATTACATTACTCCATAGAAATCTCCAGGATTGACAATTACACTTGTTCTAAACTATTCTACAAAAATAATTCATAATTATTTTTTGAATATTCCAATCTTGCCATAGAAAATTGTGAATCACATTCACAACCCAAAATAAATTGTGAATTACATTTTCAATTAATTGTCCAATGTGAATCCAATTCACATCAACATTTGATTAACAAATGTAAATTACAAATATCTCTCTCTTATATTATATAAATCGCATTTATAATATATGTGACTAATATGGATATTGTTATCCACATTATTCGTATCAATGATAATTAAATCACATTTAATCGTCTTAGATCTCTATTCTCTTGCTCTTAAATAATATGAATCACATCTATATTATTCACATCTTTGATAATTAAATAACATTTAATTATCTTAGATAACTCTATTTACAATATGAATCAAATTCATATTTTTCATGATAATTAAATCACATTTAATTATCCATTTTCTCAATGCTTGGATACATAATATCAACAATGAAATTATCCTGAACCCATTCAAGGATAATGAGCTTTCTCCTTAGAAAGTTGGAGATAAGGACATGGCAATTGTATTGTTCCATGTATAGTGACTTGGATATTGAGATCATATCTCAAATCCAGATCACGGGCCTCCCATATATGCTTGATTAAATCGAGACTGCAAATCTAATCTTCTCATTGCATCAGAATCACATTCAGATCAATGTCCAACATTTGGACCAAGATAAGATTACGTATTTACTGGGAGGAGTCACTAAAATCCAGACCCGTTTCATCACTCCCTGGGAATGGAAGCGTCATGGTTTTACAATCATTTATGATCACACTACCCTCTGATATTCCCAATACCTGTACATCCTGCATACTGGAGGACCCATAATAAACTTGAAGTGCAAATTCCTTCAGGCTGTGCACATTTTCTTATTTTCTCATTGTTTGATTTTTAGAAAAAATACAAAAACATCTGAAAATTCCACAAAAATTCTCAAAAATATTTCAAAACTTTTAAAACCCAAAAATATTTTCTTAGTATTTTTTTGAGTTTTTTTACTAATTGAAAAATTGCAAAAAGAGTTGGTGTGCATATTTTTGTCCCTGTTCATATTGTTCGTTATTTTTGAAAAATAAAATTGCAAAATCAAAATCACTAAAAATTTAAAAATCAGAAAATACAAAAAAAGTTATAAAAAAACAAAAAACCAAAGATTCAAAAAATCACAAAAACCAAGGACAGTTGTCCTTTGAGATTCCTATTTTCTTTTAATTAGCTTCTGATTAATTGAATAACCCTCGGGAATTGTAGCCTCCCTGAGTTCGACCCTATCAACTATACAGGTTAAAAAGTAGCAAAAAAAATTAATTTTTGTTTGGCACGGGATTTTGGGGTGAACAACGACCTTTTTACCATTAACTTTCCAACCCTAGAAAAAACATGCTCAACAAAATGGCGCTGTTGTCGGGGAGGCACGACGAGGGTAGTTAGGTTTCTCTTTTGACCAGCTATTCTTGGTTGTAAATATCTGTTTGCCACTTTATTCCATTGTTCATATCCATTGCATTCATTTCATCATTTTCTCATATTTGAAAATTGTATTTCTTATACATTCTCTTTTCTTTTTCTTGCGAGGGCCCACGGAGCGAAGGAGGCGATCCTAGGAGTGCCGAAGCACCCAAGCGACGTGGAGGCAGCTTGATTCTTCACTAAGCCGCAGGATAGCGTGAGAAGAGGAAAAGAATTGAAAGAGACGAAAAAAAGGAGAAAAAGAAAAAAAGAGTCTTTCTTTTCTAGCATTTGAACTTTTGTAAACGGACATTCATTTGTTGCGGGGTTTGTTTCGCCAAGTGCCAGTGCACTTGGGGGACCTCACCGGTTTTGTTTTCATCACCTTTATTTTTCTTTGTTTTTCGTGGATTTCGATAGACACCTATTGATTGCTTTAATAAATTTGCTTGAGCCAGGTAATTAATTAGGTCCAAACATTTTAAACAAGAACTTCTGTACCTATAGAGTAGAGCGTAATTTGGACTTAGTCAAATTAACTTGTTCTTGCCCATTAATAGAAGTTATCATCTAGGATGGTTCACTTGCATCATATAGGATAGTTTATTTTTCTGTATTTAAATTCGATGCGGATCACTTGCATGTAGAGTGCTGGCGACAAGGTACGCATCTCTGAACCCTGCATGCATCATCATTTTTAATCACGCATTGGCATTTCCGATCTCCTTCCTTGTTTTCACTCACAAAAGTTAAAAAGGAAATTGGACACTCGGTAGGTGATTCTTTGAAAATATTTTAACCAAGTGACAACTGCCTAAAAATTTGGGACTGCTAAAGAAAACTCGACCCTAAAAAAATACAAGGAAAAATCATTGTTTTGGGGAGAGTAACCCCCTCATTGTATCCGTTTTAACTTGCTTGCGTACACACTAAGGTTAGTGCCCAAATCCCATATTTCAACCTAAGTGTTTGTACAACTTTGTGATTATCACCTAACTCTAAAACCGACAAGATTAAGAGACCGAACCTTCACGGTCTTCACATTGTGTTGAGTTGGTGAATTGGGGGTTTGTATTGTTTTTGATTGCTTGTGTGCATACCGGATCCTTCTGTGCATTTGTGCTTTTTTCTCCATATCTTTTGGCTTGACCCTCGTGCTCTCCCATCTTTTGTTTCGAAGATGGCCGACTGGAGTTATTTTAATCCGATCTTCGCAGATTCCTCGTACTCTCCAGACGATCCACCTTCCCTTTTTCAGGAGGATCTTCCTCCAGATGTTTGTGCATATCCGCCTAACACATTATTTCAGGAGTCGGAGGACTTTGATTTTCACCCACCCTCATTCAACCCACCGATCCTGGGATTTTGGAGTCACCTTTAATGATTTCCACATTTAAGACATTGAATCAAATGCTGGAGCATATGAATTCGAGGATTTCCAATCTATTTAGTATAAATGAGAGCCATAATGCTGCTCCAATATTTGAAGACATTGATTCATTTGACAATAATCATGAGAGCTTGAAATCACCCAAAATACAAAAAGATGAGAAAATTTTGAAAATACAAAAAGATTCTGGGAGACATATTATTGATTCATTTTGTGAGAAAAGAACCCAAATGCCCAATCATTTACCCACACAACCATGTCCCAACCTTGACCCCGAGGATGTCACTGTACAGACTGCTCTTAGCAACCCTCGTCTAAATGCTGATTCTGACCTCCTCCCTTGTATGGATGAGGTCCAAAAATTCAAAAAAAATGTTGACCAAATCCGAGGTGGTGGCCACCCTTCATGAGATTATTAAAGCCCCACTTCAACAGGCCATGACAGATTTATCTACTCCTTAACACAAGAAAAGAAAGTGAAGGAGAAGATCTGAGCGTCATATCTTGACCATGGCCACTGCCTACGCCATCTCTCACCGTCCATATTTTAAGAAAGGGAACACGACCACACCTCTTGTGAGTTGCTCCATATCTGACTATTCTTGTGATAACACTCTCCTTGACGGCGGTTCATCAATCAATATAATACCCTTCTCTATGGTACAGTCTCTTCATCTTGGGCCTCTCAAGAAAACAAGGATGATAGTTCAATTTGCTGATGGATCTATCAAGAGGCCGAAGGGTATTTTAGAAAACGCTGTCATTCTTATTCAGGGCATGAATTTCACTTTGGATTTTGTTGTAATGCCCATGGAGACCTCCAAGCACCCTCTAATCATCCTGGGACGGCCTTTCCTCGCCTCTGCGGGAGCCGTTATTGATTATGTGGTTCAGGAGAGATTCGCTTCCGTTTTGATGTAGGGAGCGATGTATTAATCACTACACCCACTACCGTCAAGAAACCCGCATCCCAGGAGAGCCCGCCCGTGTTAAACAACCCCAAGGACTTTGATCATGATGATACTACCAGAGATTTTTGCTATATGATGGATGATACTCAACCCGAGAATTCCTCTTCAACGATGAGGACTCAGAAAGCATAGACCTTGGAGTTCCCTCTTCTGGTACATGGCGATGCATTGATGACATCCGCGGAATTTACACGATAGACACCCTAGAGGGGAAGGCAGACCCTGGGACTAGACAGGATGGACATGATTCGACTACTTTCACTGATGAGTCTGTTCCTATTCACCTTGATTCAGATGAGACCGATCAGACCAAATTTGATTTGATTGCTTTTATAAAGGAATTTGGGCCTTTTGATTAAGATGATGATCCGGTAAAGGCTCGCCAGGCTGAAACCTACTTTTTCTGATAATGATTACGGGCCATTTTATTTTGAGGTTTGCAAGACTTCCCAAGCAGGACATGACCACACTACTTCCAATAACCGGTTTAGGCCTGCACAATCTGAAACCGCTGAGGATATAATTTTGGTCGATCCTACTTAGTTATGTCTAATGATGATCCCAATATCGACCTACACCTTGTCAAATCCATACCTCAGCGGTCCCGCAAGAAGGTTCATTTTCAACCTTCTTAACCTTTGTACATCCACTCCTCTTGTATATCCTTTCATTTCCCTCTTTCTTCTCCCGTTTTATTTCACCCCTTTTCTATGTGTGTATATATGTATACTTAGAATGTGCTTTATCCTAAGTATAGGGGGGTGAAGGATTTGTGTTTTTCATATTTGTTATGTTTATCACCCTCGTTGTTGTTTGCCTATACTTAGGGATACTCTACCCTAAGTATAGGGGGTGATGTTGTTCATATCGTGTCTTTGTGAGTCTGTACATTCTCTTCATCGATTTTCCCCTTTGTACATTCTACTATACTTAGGATTACTTGATCCTAAGTATAGGGGGGGATCACCAACTTCTCGTCTTTTTATCTTTTCTTTGAGTCGTTGTAGCATAGGAGTCTTTTCACCTCTCTTTTCTTAGCACGAGTTATGTCTTCCTTTGTCGCTCTCTGATCACTATGAGGACATAGTTCAAGCTAAGTATAGGGGGGTGCCGTATATATTGTATATATACTTTAGACATAACTCGTACTTTTAAATACATTTATTTAGGGGGTTATGTGTATATTTTGTAAAATCCACATAAAAAAAGCAAAAAAAACAAAAACAAACAAACAAACAAAAAAACAAACAAAAAAACAAAACAAACAAAAAAAAGAAAACAAAACAAAAAAACCAACAAAAAAAACAACCAAACAAAAAAAACAAAAAAAAAACAAAAAATAATAAAGCAAAACAAAAAACAACAAAAAAATATAAAAACAAAAACAAAAAAAACAAAAAAACAAAATAAAAACAAAAAAAGGGGAAGAGAGAGAGAGAGAGAGAAAAACAAAACAAAAAAAAACAAAAAAACACAAAAAAAACAACAAAAAAATCTCTTGTATATACTTGTATATATTACTAACCCTTTCTCCTTATAAAAACTACAAAACCAAAAATCATAAAAATTTGCATAATTAAAAAAACTTTCTTTCACATCTGCATTTTTCCTCCAAAAAAACCATAAAAAGTTCAAAATTAGAAAATTGCTTTAAAAATGTTCCTTTCACATGTGCATCATTCCTCTTCATAAAAAAAACTCTATGTATTGTTCATATGTTGCATTTGCATGTGCATTTTTCAGGATAGCATTGATATTTAAACTATGTCTGGAATAAAATTGAAGAATGGAGTTTAGTTGGACCTTAATCCACCTAATTCTCAGAGGAACTTCACCGAGAAATAGGATTTTAGAAGCTTCAGGTCTTTGACTTAATTCTTTGAGTTCTACATGACAATGTGCAGCATTTGACTCATAGTGTCTAACCTGGTCTCTTTATTCTGGGTACAACTCTGGAATAGCCAATTAATTTGTACTCCTGCACTATGCACTTAGCTCCACTCAGACGGGATGTTGGAAGACTGTGTGAGTTTCTTTCGGGTAGCGTGGAAATCTAAAGACCGGAGTACGGGTTGAAATAAAGCTTCGAAAAAGGAATGGACGACTGGGCACAATTTTTTTCTAAGACCCCAAAATATGTACGGAAAAAAGATTCTATATCCGTAGGGGCACAACAAGATCCAAGCAGAACCACCAAAAAATCCAAATACAAAGAAGCTACTACCAAATAAATATTTGACCAAAAAGGTCCAAGCTTCAAGAAAACCTGCAGATCTTGGTGGAGACTCGGCTACACTAGCCAGCTTCACAAGGAGAGGTGACTACACTGGCCATCCTCCAGTTCTTTTCTCATTCTTCTAACTTCTCCCCCAATTCGATTGTGAACACAACATGACAGACCTTAGAAGGAAATACCTTACTCCCTGAGGACGAGTTATTGGAGAGGAGATTTGCATGGTAATCCGGCATTCTGGATGGGAAGAGCTAAAATTTTCACACACATGAGTTGATTGTTTATTGTTCATAGGGTATGCTTTGGGAAGAGGATCGATCTAAGATGACATCTGGGTCAAAACTGTGACAATAATGTGTAGAACTTGAAGGTTGTTGGTTTTAAAATTTCTAAGTCTCACAGAAGTTCCGACACACTAATAACCTAAAGATCCGACAGAGCTCCAAACTACAATTTTATGAAGATAAGTTTAATACTCAATATTGTCCTACTTTCTTTATTTTTTCTTTCTTTTTCTTCTTCACTTATTCTTTCAAATAAGTGTTTGTTAAGGGACTAGCAAAGGTAAAGCATAGGGGGATGATGAATATGCGATTCGTCATCTTTATTCATTTATTTTAGCTTAAAATCCCTTATAAAACACCTGCATATAACGCTAACTCTATATTCTTACTAACTTGCATTTGCATGTAAATATTGTACATTTCTTACTAATTTTAACCTAAACTAAATAAAGAAAGAAAGAAAGGAAAAATAAAGAAAAGAAAATAAAAAAGGAAGATTGTGTACATGCTGACCCAAACCCGAGAGAAGGTCAAGACTTGACCTGATCGATCAGGAATAAAGCAGGGGGAGATAGGGTCCTCAACCAGAAAAATCCCAAAAAAAATGATGTGTGTTTCTCACTTATTTTGTGTATATCTGTATAAAACTGACACAAATTTATTTATGCCTTAATTAACCCCAAATCAAATTTTCAAAACCAAAGTTGTAAATAAAAATGTGTCCTAATTAATAAAAATGATTGCACAATTAAATCATGTACAGAATAAAAGTAGCTACACATGGAAAAAGCCACTAAGCACTAATTGAAAGATCAATTCCGGCTCCATATTATATCAAATTGAACCAATATCACTTCCATTGAATTTCAAATTAAATTATCTTCAAAATGGCTATGATTTCATAATCTTTGGAGTTTACGGTTGAAATGTCGGTTTTCTAGGGTGGTTTGTGCAATTTTCCCTTGTATTTTGTGAATATTGTATTTGTATATATTTGTAAATATTTTTACTAATTATTTAGAACAAAAATAAAAATATAATAACATTCTTAAAACAAAAAAACTAATTTCCTCATTTACCCTTGTATATAATACCATATATGTTTATAGTATATGTATATAGTTGTTATTTTTAACCAACCATCATAAAAAATAAAAAAATAAGATTTTTAAATTCTAATAAATAAAGTGACAAAAATTCAAAAAAATAGTTAATAATTTTATCTCTCTTCTATTTTATCTCATCTCTCACTATATCTCATGTTATCTCTTCCACCAAAAAAAAATTCAAAAATCCATTTCGATTTTCATCTCTCTTATCTTGTTATCCAAAAAATTCAAAAAATTCAAATGTCATCTCTTTTCTATTTATATAGATCCTTCTCCCTCATTCTAAATTGATCAATCTTTAGAGAGAGGAGCCCAATCTCCGAGAGAAATTTCATTGAGAAAGTTGCCTAGACTCCAAGCCGTTCGGTGACAGCGAGTCGGCCTTGTTGAGGCGATCACGGTCCATTTTCCGCTCTTAAGGTGAGATCCATCTTTTTCTTCGCATTTTTATCTTAGTTCAATCGTAGTTTTATTTTTGTCTCATTTTTTATCATCATTTTGTTCTTCTAGATCTTAAGAAAATCCATCACGATTTATTCCACCACCGACTCGATTTTTCATCTCACTTTCTCGATCTCTCCGCCTTCGATTTCTATCTTCCACGATCTATCAACTCTAACGTTTGTTTTGCAGGATAAATAAAAAAAATAAAAAATTTTCATTTATCTCTAATGTTTGTTTTGTTGGACCATTATACAAATAAAAAAATAAAAAAAATCGTTATTCTTTCTTTTCTTATTTTCGTATTTACAAAAAAAATTAAAAAAATTCTTATTTATTTATTCACTGTTTACAATAAAAGAAAAAATAAAAAAGTCTTTTTACTTCTACTGTTTCTACATAAGAAAAAAAATAAAAAAAAAATCGCAGCAGGCGGCAGGTCGTCACCCCCCGCCGCCCTCCTCTACCGCAGGTCCCGCGGCCCCCCTCCATCGAGCCACCTGCAGCCGCCCCGCCGCCTTGCTCTCTCCAGAGCGCGGGCCCCGGCTACATCTCTTCATCTGCGCTTGAGCCGCTCCAGCGACGCCGCTTGCAGCCTTTCAACGCCTCCTCACCGCAATCGCCTCCGCCCACAGGCGGTCTGTGCGTCGCCCCACCAGCGGGCTGCTCGACGCCGCCCGCACCTCCTGCCTTCGCCCTCCGCCTCCATTCCGCGCACCCACCGCGCGACCACAGCCCCTGCGGTTGACGCCGCCCTCGATCTGCCTGCGCACGGCCTTCCATCAGCCGCACCACCTCGCTGCCCTCCGTCGAAGTCGGCCGAAGCCCGCCGAAGCCCGCGCACCTCCTTATCGAAGAAGACAACGGCGACCGACCCCTCTGGTTGCCCATCCTTTGTGATTGAACGAAATAATCCCTAGGGCTTTGGAAGTTTAAAAAAAGATATTGGAGAAACTGCGTTCACGCCCCCAGATGTTCACAAAATTGCAAAGAAGTCCTATCAGCTCAGCAAGTCACATGCTCTGCATGCCACCACTGGGTAATTTACATGCTCTTTTCGCATACTTATTATTTTTATAATTTAAGATAGAAACATTAATTATTTACGTTTTAGTCCCTGTTCCAGACAACAAACTTGCTTGCTTTCTTTTGAATGAAATAAATGTTATTCATGATACAAAAATTTTGCAAAAATTATGCTATACTCCTGAATTGATTATTTTCTTAGCATAAATTTTTCATTTCATTTTCCCTACATTTATCATTATTTAAAAATAAAAAACAATGTCTTTTTGTCTTATTGAAATTCCAAAATTCACAAAAATTTGAAAAAGTGCTTAAAAATTACAAAAAAATTAAAGTAGTTGTATTTCATTGTATTTTATTTTCTGACCAATTTTTTAATTATAAGACCCAAAAAATTGAAAAACATCACAAATCTTATAAAAATCAAATAAAATTCTACAAAATCCAAAAAATAGTGATTTCAGTTCCTGTTTGTAGATAATTGCTTCTAGTTTGTCTTAAAAATAATTGCTAGGAGTTTTGGGTACTTAAAAGATTTTTAAATTGCAAATTCCTTCAGGCCGTGCACATTTTCTTATTTTCTCATTGTTTGATTTTTAGAAAAAATACAAAAACATCTGAAAATTCCATAAAAATTCTCAAAAATATTTCAAAACTTTTAAAACCCAAAAATATTTTCTTTGTATTTTTCTGAGTATTTTTTTACTAAATGAAAAATTGCAAAAAGAGTTGGTGTGCATATTTTTGTCCTTGTTCATATTGTTCGTTATTTTTGAAAAATAAAATTGCAAAATAAAAATCACTAAAAAATTTTAAATCAGAAAATAAAAAAAATTCTAAATAAAAAAACAAAAAAAAACAAAAGATTCAAAAAATCACAAAAAGCAAGGATAGTTGTCCTTTGAGATTCCTGTTTTCTTTTAATTAGCTTCTGATTAATTGAATAACCCTCGGGAATTGTAGCCTCCATGAGTTCGACCCTGTCCTCTATACATGTTAAAAAGTAGCAAAAATAAAAAAAAAAAAATTTTTTGTTGGCACGGGATTTTGGGGAGAACAACGACCTTTTTACCATTAACTTTCCAACCCTAGAAAAAACGTGCTCAACACCTAACTCTTCCTCAGGCCACTCATCATCACCACCCTTCAAGCGCATCAGTGCCTGATCCACCAATCCCGCTTGCCGCTCTTATCGCTTTCTTGTTCCTTTATCTTCCACAGTGCCTCGGCTACATGGAGTCACACCACTAGCTCGATCGCTTCGGCCAACCACCTTGAACTTGGTGACCAGAAGCCACATCGAAGCATGCCTCATCAGCACATCGAACTCAACTGCCTCAGTCTTCGCACCTCGAACAACAGCTATGCCCCGCCATGCTTCTTCTTCACTCCCCACAACTCTGCTTCACCTAGAACCATTCACTTCATCATTGTACAATCATGTCACCTCTACAATCAAGTATGTCACTCTTGAGGTCGGAACTTCACCATTGGCCGTCAGAGCCGACCTATGAGCTTTCCCCTCAGCCTCGGTGATGAATCCGCGATTCATCATCTCAATATATTGATCTTAGCAAAATCCATGAGTAAAGTCTCAAATAAATGTACATAAAATCAATAAATTAACAAAATGACTCTTGTAAACAAAACACACCAATTATTGTATATTAGATTGTACAAATAAAAAGCCGCAAAAATTAAAGGAGTTTTTTACATGTAAATAGCCCAAAACTTCATGTATTTTTAATAATTTCATTTCGACTCCTTTTTGGCTAATTCTTTATCTAACTTGTCCATAAAATAAATATAAAAATATAAAAATATAAAACAAATTTTAACTCAAATAAATGCTCCTAGATCCCAAAGAAGAAAAAGCCGTAAAGTCCAACTTCCAAGCCAAATTCCCGCTCCGTATGAAACCAAATTCATGAAACTCACTTTTAAAAGTTCAAGTTAGAAAATTATCTATCCATGGAAGTGGTTTCATTAAAATCAGAGCTCATTTGCAAAAGTTGGGTTTTGGGACCCAGATGTACATTGTATATTATGTATATATTCATTCTTTCTTCATTTTTATTTTATCTTTTCTAATTACTAAAAATACAAAAAAATATGGTTGTATTGTATTTTGATTATAGTATTTTATTGTATTTTTTTCGTTGTAAATATCTCTTATGAAAAAGACAAAAAAAATACATATTAGAAAAGCAAACAAAAAATGTACATGTTGTATGTATTCATTTGTAAATTCACCACTATTTTTCCTTCTTTCTATTTTTGTTGTATTGAAAGTAGCCTACTTTATATCATTATTTATTTTATTATTTATTTTACATTCTCAACAATAATCACCATTCAACTCCATTCTACCATCAACCTCCATTCATCCCCACCATTTTTTAAACCTCCCATTCAACTCCATTAATAATATAACCTCCCACCATTTTAATAACCTCTCAATTCATCCTCCTTATATACATCCCATCCTCCTCAATCGTACTTGATCCATCTTTATGTTAGGAGAGCCTAGTTCCCATAATTGAATCAGTGACAGTGATGCAACCGCGGTCGAGTGACAACAACCCTCTCTCCAGTGAGATTCGTTGGCTTTTTGGCCAACATCGCAGCTGCCTCTGCGTGCTGCTCGAGCTCATCGCTCGCCGATGATTCGAGCGAAGACCGTGCTCTCGTGAGCAAAACATAGGCGACCATCTCCATTGTAGGTAATTTTTCTTCTCATTATCATCTTGTTATTTGTGCATTTTTTCACATCATATCACAACCCATCATCCTTCATTTGTTCTATTTCATCATAGTACCACCCTCATCTACAATTTTTCCCTTTTTGTACATATTGCTTCCTATTTAAAAAATCAAAAAAAATATATAAAGTAAAAAAATTATCACAGCAGAAGAAAGAAAAAAATAAAAAAATAAAAAAATCGAAAGGAGCAGTAGGCTAAGGTGCCGCCCGCCGCCCCTCCCACCTTTCCAGCCGTCAGCCACCGCCCGCGGCTTGCACCGCCCGCACCCGCGCACACTGCCGCTGTGGCCGCGCGTGGCGTAGCCGCCTGCACCGCAACGGAGCTCTACCCCGGGTGCGCGACCCCGTGCCGCCGCCTCTAAAGGTCATCTTCGTCGAGCCACCGCTGCTCCTCCCCACACCTCACTGTGTCGCCCCGTCCACCACCGACCACTGCGACCGCTCCCCCGTGCCTCACCGCCCCCTCCTCGTGGTCGTGCGCGGCCGCGCCGTCGACACACCCATCGTTGTGGTGTGTTCTCCACCTTTGTGCCCTTCCTGAGGAAGAAGAAGGTCCACCCTTTTTTCTATTATTTTATGTAAAAGTTGTATATCTTTGAGATTAATTTTCTAATATTACAAACAAGTCCCAATACATAATTTGCATTATAATTTTAGTTTCTATATTTGCAAAGACACCCCCGTGTTCGCATCTTAATTTGAATACATGTATTGCAACTTTTTATACAATGAAAAATGTCTTTATGTTGAGCAACTCATTCTCTACAATTTGGATATTTATTTATATTTTTATGGTCTTTGGGTAATTACTTAAAATTATTTAACTGAAATTGTGCATATTTTACCCATTTCATACTCTTAAATAAATATCTGACACATAGTTGCTTTATAAATTCTTAAAAAATTAGACATGATGCCTTGAAATGTGATTGAGATATTATCCAGATTTCATCCAATGTAGAGTTGTCTTGTACCTGAAATAAAAAATTGATGATTTTCGTATTTGATTTTTAATTAAATCCACATACATCCTTTTTAGAAAATTTCAAGTCTTTTGGATTTTATATAAAAATATCTTTTTGATAAAATTTGCACTCTTAATTTGCAGTAGTGGATTTATTAGGGTAATTAATTACTTATTGTCATTCTATTTTCACTAAAAAATTCATAAAAAATTCATATTTTGTCAAAAAATTCCAAAAAATTTAATGTAGTCTCATTTCATCATGTTTTTCTTCCACTAAAAGTTTCATAATTTTTGCCTACTGTTTGTGTGAAAAATTGCGAAAATACCCATAAAAAGTGTGCATTTTTAATTGTTGCATTTTAAATTCTAAAAAATACAAGAAATTGTGTCCTGCATTCATCACTGGATTAGGATTCTAGGAAAAATATAATTTGGCTGAATTGGATTAATTTCACATTAAAATTAATTTGGCTAAGTTGTATGTTTTCTTAGTGTATTAATTCAGCTGCATTTACATTTGCATTTTTTTGATTAAAAAAATTATAAAAAATCCACATTTGGAAATTGAGATCTAAATTTTCAAATTACCTCCGAAGTTGTTCCTTTGCCTCCCAGTGTTCGACCTCGAACTTGCCCGGGATATAAATTAAAGCCGGGACACTCTTCACGGAGATCCTTTTCTCGGTTCTGACTGATTCGCTAAGTACACGTACTACAATGTGTCCAAATTATATCACGTATTTAGCGACTCGTCAGATGGCATCATTGCCTGGGTGGCAAACGGCTTAGGGACTAATTTAAAAATTTGGATTTAGATTTCATTTACTCGGGTAGTCTGATCCCCGAGCCACCATGTATTTAGACCATTTTCTTTCAATTATTTCTCTTCATATTCTTGTATATATTTTGTTTTTATCTCTCTAATATAAATCTTATTTTCCTTGCGAGGACCCGGTGGACTTGGAGTGCATCGGTGGTCGATGGACATGACGCGCGACAAATCCTGAAGAGTAAGAGAATCGATTTATTTTCGAGAGAATTTTTGTAAATTTTTGTAATTATCATGTTGTAATTATTTAGGTATCTTGCTTCTTTATAGCGCTCTTGTTTGAGAGCTTGCATGTGTAAAAAAGACTTTAACATTATTTGTGGTGTGTCGAGATCTGCGTCACTCTCTGGTGAGGGTGGGGCTCGACCTGAGCGGCGAATTAAGGATTAGTCACACGGTAGTATAGAATCAAATCTGTTTGTGCCCGTCGTAATTTAGGCCATACATATCCTAGAAGATTCACATATCTTATAAGATTCATAATGAAACGCACATAGACATGTACTACTTAGCTCAAAATTAAATCAATTCTTCCCCACTACTAATATACTGTTTAGGTGTGGTTTTCTCGATCTGCATGCATTTAGTGTAATATTTACAAATTCAGTTTTGCATAACACATGGAGAGTGCTAGGATTCACTGTAAATGTACCTTCTTTTGAGCATGCATCATAGTGTCTCGTTTGCATTCTGATTTTCGATTTTCCTCTTGTTTTACAACTTAAGGACAAAAAGGAAATTGGGACCGAAGGGTAGAGGTGCTTGTGTGTTCATATAAATTTCAAGTGATAACCTAACTCTAAAATTGGGACTGAATTGAGCAGGTCGATTAAATAATTGGAATAAAAAGAACCCTTGTCTCGGGTGCATAAAGCCCCCATTGTTTGTTTTACTTGCAAGTGAGAGAGAGACGACCCTATGATAGAGCCAAGCCAGGATTTCTTACTTACCACTGGTTCTTTATTTTGAGGCGATTAGCTACTTTTCAATGAGGAATACGGGTAGCCATATTTATACGGTCCGGACTTCCTTAGCAGAGTGGGAGGTTTAGAGGTGCTTTAGTCCTCAAGGAACGGGCTCCGTCATGTACTTACTCCTATATTGGCTGAAAGTAGGTCCATCTAGTTGTAAGAACCAGGCCAGTCGGTAGGAAAATACAGGCACCTAACAGCTCGTTAATCTTTCCAAGATTGTACTTATCACCAACTAAAATTGACCAGATAATTCGGCCGAACTCTTACGGCCATCACATGTTGAGTTGGTGAAATTGAGGGTTTAGATCGTGTTGTATTGTGTGAGTTTACTCCGCAGATTTACGTGAACCGTAGAACTAGCGCCTCATTGAATATCGTGTTCTAATCGGTTCTTTTGACATCGAAGATGACCGATTGGAGGGATATTTATTCGGATTTTGCGAATCTCCTGTCGAACCCTCCAAGAAGTATGTCTTCACAGGTCCATGTGCAACTTGGATCATCCTGGACTCATGACCCTCTTGAGCCCAGGATCACCCACTCTCGCCATGGTTACTCTCAAATCATTCCATTTCTCTCTTCCCACCTCACCGAGGAAGACCTTCGCCTCGATGAGAATACCTTGATTCATAAATCCTCTTCTAATTAAGAACACCTTGCTGATTCAGGCCATAAAGAAGATTCAAGGAAAATGCCTCTAAAGAAGAGAGATGTGAAGAAGAACATCATGAAGACCCAATGAGAATGATACTTGCCAGATTAGCTGCATCTGAGTAGCAACACGCACTTCTCATAGCGCAGTTAGGACAACTCAATGTTGGGGTCGAACCACCAATGGATGCGTCATATAACCCCAGACAATATCAAATTTGGAATTACTTGAGTCCGGTCGAACCCACTGTTGATTTTGAGTTGAAGCCGCACTTTCTGAACCTGCTGCCACACTTTGATGGGAATCCATCTGAGGAGACATATGCATTTCTAAGAGACTTTGAGCTCATCTGTGCTAACCTCAAACATAATAATGTTAGCCAGGATTATATTAGGCTCAAAGCCTTTCCATTTTCCTTGGGTGTAAAGCCGACTACTGGATAAAGAACTTGGGAGTTACAGTCACTACTTATGCCCAGTTCAAGGACTTATTTCTGAAGAATTTCTACCCGTTGAGTAGAACTAACATGATGAGGATGCGAATTACGAATTTTTCCCAATTACCCCATGAAGCTTTTTGTGATGCTTAAGAAAGATTCAAGGACATCCTACAGAAGTGTCCCTGTCATGGTTTAGATGACAATATCTTGGTCCAGTCATTCTTCACTGGTCTTAACCCTGAAATGCATGGTTTAGTGAGCGCTGCCTATGGAGGCAACTATACATCACGAGGAGCGGATACCGTCTGGAGGGTATTCGAACAAATGGCTGAAACTTGCCGCTCACAGATGGCGAGCAGGGCCTATACACCGTCCCCCAGTTCACTCTCATTTGGAGGGGGAAAAACAACTGTAGTCGATCTCTCTCTCAGGACATGATCCCTAGCATGGGACTCCTTGCTCACAATCTTACTGTAGTTGAGAGGATTGACAGGAGAATTGATAAATTAGACCGGAGCGTCTCCAAGATCCCAAAACAAATGGAGGAGTTGACTGATAGGGTATCTAAGATAAAGATACCTGTCGTGATTGCACCCTCTGCTCCCGTATACCGAGTTCACCATATTCAGGAGTAGTTGGTGTTAGGGCAACCCCAGCCGTGGGAGCAGGACCAATCCTACACACACTCTTTCCAGCAGCCACCTCCATTAGCAGAGACTATTCAGGAGGAGCCTCCACCAATTTGGGAGGTGAATGGAGTATGGTATACTCATGACCCTGCCAGGCAGGGAAGTTCGGGAGACCGACAAAGCTACCAGCGTCCCTCGACCTTTCATAACACCGCATTCACCTCCGCACCACCACCTTCATAGCAGAGCCCTGGATTCCAACCACCCCAGTAGCAGCGGTAGCATACCAGTAGTATGGCCGACAGGGCCATTACCAGGCGGGCCAGCAGGGCCCGCAACCCCAGCAGCAGCAGTAGAGGCAATATACTAGCCAGTAGGTACAATCTTCCCATTCTTCTTCCCAATCTTATCCACTCCCTTCTTTATCTAGTCCTGTGGATATACAATAGCAGATACTCGACGAGCTCCGTTCCTACAGGAACAAGATTCATGACTTAGGGTTGGATGTCAACCTCCTGTCCAGATGGCGAGACAAGAAGACTGCACCCTCTATCTCTATCCCAGCCCAAGTTCAGGCTAACCCCAATATCCTGAACCGTTCTAGTTCTCAACAGCACTTTGGTCAGGTATACTATTCAACATCTCCTAGATATGAACATGAGATTCTTTTGTGTGACGAGGCTAACTGTCAGTCTAGAGCGGAAGGACCATGACCGTACTTGACCGGGTGAGATTCACGAGGAAGGGAATCTTTGGAGCTCTACCTGAGAGTCTTCAGAGGATGAGGAGGAGAGGCATCATATTTCGGAGCCCCATCAGCACCATTTGAGGATACCGACTCAGGGATCCGAGAGGAAGAGGAGAGCACGTATGTAGCATCGACAACATGGATACACTTCTGATTCTACGGAGGACCTTGCATCTCCGGTTGTGGTGGATACCACTCCAGCTTCTAATCCACAACCTTTAGTAGATAGTTTTGATTTCGATCCCATGTTGCATCAAAAAGATTCATGTATGAAGAACTCTGTTTCCGTTAATGCAAAGAATGATCTTTCAGTTCATGATTCAGACTCTTCATCCTCTATTTCTATAACGTCAATCCCTTTCCCCCGTGCTCTTACGGTAGGAAAGCACATCAAAAAGATTCAGAAAGATGACCTCGATATGGCACGGTTTTGAAAAGAGAACATCACTGTAAAGGTATCATTTGATGAATATGTGTCTAACCATCCTGCATTCAAAAATACCTTAAGGTAAGATGCACACCTACAAGGGTTAGTAGGAAGAAAGATAATCAAAATATAAAGACACATATCTTATCAGTAGCTACAACCTATTATCTCAAGAATTAGACTTTGCAAAGGAAAAAGAGAGACATGGGTGCTCACTATGTGGAGAGTCGTATTGACGACATTGCGTTTGCACGCAGACTCTTAGATAACGGTTCTTCAATCAACTTACTTCCATTAGCATTATATAAGAAATTGGAGTTGGGACCACTTCGCTAATCTAGAGCTTTACTCAAATTCGCTTATTATTTAGTGAAGAGACCTAAGGGAGAAGTGAAGAATGTAGTTATCTCAATTGAGGGGCAGAACTATAAGGTTGACTTCACAATCTTGGACATGGAGACCCCAATCATTGGAGAGAATCTCAGATCATTCTCGGATGACCCTTCCTTAGGACCGCAGGCACAACTTTCGATTATGGTATGGGAATGATCAAGTTCTGTTCTCCAGGCTGAAAAATGAACCTTGAGATGAAGAAAACCAAGTGTCAGCGGCCCGATTCAGAGAGTAGCACAGAGTACTCATCTTCAGAAGCAGATTGCAGTATGATTAGCACAATTGGGATTTGGGGACAGATTCCTTCAGGACAGAGCGAGTCCCTTTCATCTGGAAAGGGTATAGTGGATGATACAGTTTGCCATGTGTTGTCTGATCTCGTGAGAGATGCATCTACATATCCCCATGATGACATAGAGATCTATCTGGATCTATCAATTCCATCCCCTTCGGAACAATCATGGGACATAGATGATGAGTCGGACACAGCTTTGGCCGAACTACCACATTTCTTTGGTGATCTGACTCCCCTTACTTATGAGTTGGTGGCGAGTACTACTCACCTTTGCCTACCTTCATGCTGCATAGAACTAGATTCAGTTCAACTAGATTTGATTGATGATACCACATTGCCAGAACTGAAATCACTACCTCCTACACTAAAGTACACTTTTCTTGCGGGACCCAAAGAGAGATATCCTGTCATCATTAGCTCAGACGTGACTTTAGAACATGAGTCTAGGTTGTTAGAGGTCTTAGAGAGGAATCACAAAGCAATAGGCTGGACAGTATCAGATCTCGCGGGGATTAACCTCGCTCTCTGCTCGCACCACATTTTTACTGAAGATAATGTGAGACCTTCCCGTGAGTTACAGAGGGGACTTAACCCCAATCTACGGGAAGTGGTGAAGAAAGAGATTGAAAAATGGTGCAAGGCAGGGTTCATATACCCTATTTCTGACTCCAAGTGGGTGGCCCCACTTCTTGTTGTCCTGAAGAAGTCGGGAGTCCAGATGGTCACCAACAAGGAGGGGGTAGAGATCGCGACACGAGTACCTACGTCATGGCGTGTCTGTGTTGACTACAGGTGCCTGAATGCCGTGATCAAGATAGATCACTTTCCCTTTCCTTTTATTGATCAGATCTTGGAGAGACTAGCATGGAAAGAGTTCTTCTGTTTTCTTGACGGGTACTCAGGCTACAACCAGGTGGCCATAGACCCTGAGGACAAGGAAAGGACCACATTCACATGTCCATTTGACACGTATGCTTTCAGGCGCATGCCATTCGGGCTCTGCAATGCCCCAGGCACATTTCAGCGGTGCATGATAGCCATATTTGCCGAGATGGTAGGAGATTTCTTGGAAGTGTTCATGGATGACTTATCGGTCCATGGTGATTCTTTTGATACATGTTTAGTGTACTTGGACCGAGTCCTCACGAGGTGTAGAGTGGTGAATCTGGTACTCTCCTGGGAGAAGAGTCTCTTTATGGTGACGGAGAGTATCGTGTTGGGGCCTGTCATCTCCAAAAGGGGAATGGAGGTTGATCTTGCCAAGGTGGAGGTGATCAAGAAACTCGATTCACCTACCAACGTGAAGTCAGTGCGGTCATTCTTAGGGCATGTCAAATTCTATAGGAGATTCATTCATGATTTTTTAAAGATTGCCGGCCCACTAACTGAGCTCTTAGGGAATGACACAGAGTTCGTTGTAGATCACATGTGTCTGGAGGCCTTTGAGCTCTTGAAGAGGAAGATTTGTGCCTCACCTATCCTACAAGCACCTGACTGGTCTCTCCCCTTTAAGATCATGACCGATGCTTCAGATTTCGCTATAGGAGCTGTGTTAGGACAACGGTGAGAGGGGATTCCATTTGCGATCCATTACGCAAGCAAAGTATTAGATCCTACTCAGAAGAATTATATAGTGACTGAAAAGGAAATGCTCGCGGTAGTATGGGCCCATGAGAAGTTCATATCATATATTTTGGGCTCTAAGGTGACAATTTACACATATCACACAACCATTCGATACTTAATGGAAAAGAAGGACTCAAAGGCAGGTCTTCTTAGGTGGATTTTACTCCTTCAGCAATTTGATTTGGAGATAAAATATAAACCTGGAGTGAAGAATGTTGTGGCTAATCACCTTTCTCGGATTGAACATAAGGATTCTCCTTATTATAAGCTGATTAGATAGACCTTCCCAGATGAGTCAATTTGTGTTATTGACTCACTCCCGTGGTATGCCAACATGGTGAACTATCTTGGCTCCAAGCATGTTCCCCATGGTTGGACTAGGAGCATCATTGACCGACTGAAGTCGGATTTGAGGAGATACCACTGGGACGATCCTTTCCTTTTCTTCGAAGGACCGGATTGTGATTGGAGAAGGTGTATTCCTCAAAAGGAATACCAGAGTGTCCTCACATATTGTCATTCACTTGAGGCTGGAGGACACCATTCGGGAAAGAGAACCACTCACAAAGTACTTCAATGTGAATTGTATTGGCCGACCTTATTTAGAGATGTTATTGATTTTGTATGGTCGTGCCCTATCTGTCAAAGGATGGGAGGGACATTTGGACGGAGATATGAGATGTCCATGCAACCGATGATTATTTGTGATGTTTTTGATGCATGGGATATAGATTTTATGGGTCCCTTTCCAAACAGCCAAGGAAATGAGTACATATTGTTGGCGGTTGATTATTTATCCAGATGGGTGGAGGCTATCCCAACCCGAAGCGCAGATAGCAAGAATGTCTGTAAGTTTCTGAGAGACCATATTATTGCTAGGTTCGAGGTGCCAAAAGTTTTTATATTTGCTAGTGGTAGCCACTTTGTGAACAGAGATATGAGATATTTAGCTAAGGACTATGGATTTGAGCATAGAGTTACTAGTCCTTACCACCCACAGTCCAACGGCATGGCAGAGGTTTCGAACAGAGAGGTGAAGAGTATTTTACAGAAATTGGTTCGTCCCGATAGGAAGTACTGGTCTCAGCTCTTGGACCAAGTTTTGTGGGCCTATAGGACAGCCTACAAGACACCATTGGGTACTTTACCATTTAGAATGATGTATGGCAAGCTATGCCATTTGCCTATAGAGTTAATTCACAAATCCGAATGGGCAATTAAGAAGATTAATTGGAGTTGTAAACTAGGGAAGCTTTGTCGAGACTTGAACTTGAACGAGCTCGTGGAAATCCGAAATAGGGCATATGACAACAATTTGATTTATAAGAACAAAGTAAAGAGATGTCAAGATCAACACATTAGGTGCAAAGACTTTGTCCCTGGACAAAAGGTATAGTTTTTCAATGCCAGGTTGAAGATGTTCCATGGGAAGCTCAAATCTAAATGGACAGGTCCCTTTGTTGTTAAGAAAGTGCACGAGAATGGAAATGTAGAGATAGTTGATCTCACAGATGGTGTACAATCTCATGTGGTGAATGGACAATTGTTGAAGCATTTTGTTGATTCGAGAGAGTAGTTAGTCCAAGTCGAGGTCATCTACTTTATGCAGAGTGAGCATAGAGAATATACATCATATCACTCGTCATGAAGATGCAGCATCAAGATTCAACATCTTAGAAGATTCATTGCTCTTGTACATTCTCCCTTCTTTGTATATTCTCTAGATCACATCGGTTCTCATACTTACTCATGTCCTATACTTAGGCTGACTAGAGCCTAAGTATAGGGGGAATCGATGCCCACCTTGTGTATATACTCATCTATTTCTCCTCTTGACCTCGTCCGCCCCATTTTTGCTCTTCTTCTACACGTAGGCTGACTAGAGCCTAACTATAGGGGGGCGGATCGACTTCGTTACTATTTATTATTTTATCCATCCTACGCTTAGTACGAGCTATGTCTTTTTCTCGCTTCTTGTGCTCTGAGGACATAACACATGCTAAGTATAGGGGGGCATATATATTACATATATACTTTACCCATAGCTCGTACTTTCACGTATTTTTCCATATATTATACAATAATTATGGGGTGGGTAAAAAACTTTTCAAAAAAAACACAAAAATCTCTTAAAAAATTATTTAAAAAAATCCCTTATTTGTTTAAAAAGACTTTTTCAAAAACAAGTACTTTCTTATTTACTTATCTTTTTCAAAAAAAACTTTCTTCTTTTCCTTTGTTTTTCAAAAAAAACTCTTGAGAAAAAAAAGAGAGCAAAACTTTTTTCTAACAAAAAAAACTTCTTTGCCTTTGTTTTAAAAAAATTTGAAAAAAAAACCTTTTTCTAAAACTTAAAAAATCATAAGAAAAATAAACTAATAAGTTGACAAGACTAGTGATGTTCAAGAACACTTGGTTTATGAGGTCTTGAGATTTTGAGTTAACCAGCCTTAGTCACTAGAGTCTTGGACTTAATTATTCACATTTCCCTAGTTTGAAAGGTTTGTGTGCTATATTCCATGCTTAGTCTCCACCTTAAGAATATGATCAACACCTCACATACACGACATCAGTTATGATGAGATGAGTTGAGATTTCACTTGAGGAACTGGAATGAGGGATTTGAGTTTGGACTTGATTTGATGATGCTCGAGGATGGGATAAAATCAATGAAGGCTTCATGAAACCTGAGTGTCAGTATCTTTAGCTAGTATGAGAACATGGTTCTTGTACTATCTCTTGACATTAACCTATGTGCCAGCGTGTGATAAAATAAAAAAAATGTTGATCGATGTGAGCCAACTCTTGGTAAAAGCGGTGGAGCCAGCCAAACTACCACAAATCAATGAAATGTTAAAGAAAAGCTCTCATTCCACAAAGTCAACTATCAAAAGAGCTTCCACCAAAGGCGAGCGCTCCCAACCATTTCAAAGTGTCTGCTTGGACCACCGTTGGACCAGGAGTCGGGCTTGCACCAAAAAAGGGCTCTGCATCGTAAATGCTACAAGTCTGGGTGTAGAAGGTATAATAGATACTCAAAAAAAGCACACCCCGATGTACTCCCAGGAAAACAAGTGCAGACAACTCCAACTTCTCTTGACGGACACACTGATCAACACCAAAAAAATATGTTTTGCATAATAAGGCACTCGAGAGGATCCTTGTTCCAATGAGAGGGAGAGAAGAAATGACACAATCCTATGCCCACCATCAACTGGCCTTCCATCTACACTTTTAAGTCTGACAAATAAAGAGACGGTGCATTGAATGCAAGAAATGGTTTATTCCCTAGTGTTGAGGATCGGGTTCTTAGGAGAATCTCTTGGACGGGAACCTTGGGTGACGTTGCGACTCTACTCTTGTAATTGCGGTCAACACTTAAGTCATATCCATACTATATATGTATACAAAGAGAGTCTGATGTTTAGGGAAATTGGATACCTTTTGACTAGAGCTTGGTTGAGCTTAGAATTTTAGGATCTCTAAAACCAAGAGTTCTTAAACGGATCAGGTCTTGTATTCACATGCACAGTTAGGGGTTAATCCAAGTTATTCATTCTTTATTTGCTCGAGGACTAGCAAAGTTTAAGTATAGGGGGTAATGAACCCGCGATTCATCATCTCAATATCTTGATCTTAGCAAAATCCATGAGTAAAGTCTCAAATAAATGTACATAAAATCAATAAATTAACAAGATGGCTCTTGTAAATAAAACACATCAATTATTGTATATTAGATTGTACAAATAAAAAGCCGTAAAAATTAAAGGAGTTTTTCACATGTAAATAGCCCAAAACATCATTTATTTTTAATAATTTAATTTCGACTCTTTTTTGGCTATTTCTTTCTCTAACTTGTCCATAAAAATGTATATAAAAATCCAAAAATATAAAACAAATTTTAACTCAAATAAATGCTCCTAGATCCCAAAGAGAAAAAAGGCGTAAAGTCCAACTTCCAAGCCAAATTCCTGCTCCGTATGAACTCCAAATTCACCAAACTCACTTTTAAAGTTAGAAAATTATCTATCCAACGGAAGTGGTTTCATTAAAATCGGAGCTCATTTGCAAAAGTTGGGTTTTGAGACCTAGATGTACATTGTATATTATGTATATATTCATTATTTTCTTCATTTTTATCTTTCCTAATTACTAAAAATAGAAACAAATTATGGTTGTATTGTATTTTTATTATAGTATTTTATTGTATTTTTTTCGTTGTAAATGTCTCTTATTAAAAGACAAAAAAATACATATTAGAAAAGCAAACAAAAAAATGTACATGTTGTATTTACTCATTTGTAAATTCACCACTATTTTTCTTCTTTATATTATTGTTGTATTTAAAGTAGCCTACTTTATATAATTATTTAATTTATTATTTATTTTACATTCTCTACAATAACCACCATTTAACTCCATTCTACCACCAACCTCCATTCAACCCCACCATTTTTTAAAGCTCCCATTCAAATCCATTAATAATATAACCTCCCACCACTTTAATAACCTCTCATTTCATCCTCTTTATATACATCTCATCCTCCTCAATTTGCACTTGATCCATCTTTATGTAAGGAGAGCCTAGTTCCCAGAGTGGAATCAGTGACAACGATGCAACCGCGGTCGAGCGGCGACAGCCCTCTCTCCTGTGAGATCCGTTGCCTTTTTGGCCAACAACGTAGCCGCCTCTGCGTGCTGCTCGAGCTCATCGCTCATCGGCGATTCGAGCGAAAACCGTGCTCTCATGAGCACATCATAGGCGGTCGTCTCCATTGTAGGTAATGTTTCTTCTCATTTATCATCTTGTTATTTGTGCATTTATTTTCACATCATATCACTACCCATCATCCTTCATTTGTTCTATTTCATCATAGTACCACCCTCATCTACAATTTTTCCCTTTTTTGTACATATTGTTTCTTGTTTAAAAAATCAAAATATACACATATAAAGTAAAAAAATTATCACAACAGAAAAAAGAAAAAACTAAAAAAAATCGGAAGGAGCAGCCGGCACAGGTGTCGCCCGCCGCCCCTCCCACCTTTCCGGCCGCCGACCGCCGCCCGTGCACACCGCCATCGTGGCTGCATGCAGCACAGCCGCCAGCGCCGCAGTGGTACTCCGCCCTGCGTGCGTGGCCCTGCATCATCGCCTCCAAAGGTCATCGTCGTCGAGCCACCGTTGCTCCTCCCTACGTCGCACCGTGCCGCCCCGTCCATCGCCGACCACTGCGGTCGTGCCCCCATGCCTCACCGTCGCCCTCCTCGTAGTCGTGCGTGGCCGCAGCGCCGACGCCCCCGCCGTCCGTGGTGGGTTCTCCACCTTCGTGCCCTTCCTGAGGAAGAAGACGGTCCACCCTTTTTTCTATTATTTTATATAAAAATTGCATATCTTTGAGATTAATTTTCTAATATTACAAATAAGTCCATATACATAATTTGCATTGTAACTTTAGTTTCTATATTTACAAAGACATCCCTATGTTCACATCTTAATTTGGACACCTGTATTGCATCTTTTTATTCAATGAAAAATGCCTTGATGTTGAGCAACTCATTCTCTACAACATGGATATTTATTTATATTTTTATGGTGTTTAGGTAATTAATTAAAATTTTCTAACTAAAATGTGCATATTTTACCCATTCCGTGCTCTTAAATACATATCTGACACATAGTTGCTTTACAAATTCTTAAAAAATTAGACATGATGCCTTGAAATGTGATTGAGATACGATCCAAATTTCATCCAAAGTAAAGTATTCTTGTACCTGAAATAAATCATTGAGTGATTTTCATATTTGATTTTTAATTAAATCCACATACATCCTTTTTACAAAATTTCAAGTCTCCTGAAGTTTATATAAAAAAATATTTTTGATAAAATATGCACTCTGATTAATTTGCAATTGTAGATTTATAAGGAATTAATTACTCACTATCGCTCTATTTTCATTAAAAACTCACAAAAAATTCATATTTTGTCAAAAAATTCCAAAAAACATTCTGTAGTCTCATTTCATCATGTTTCTATTCCAGTAAATTTTTCATAATTTTTGCTTATTGTTTGTGTGAAAAATTGCGAAAATACCCATAACAAGTGTGCATTTTTAATTGTTACATTTTAATTCCTAAAAATACAAAACAATGTGTCCTGCATTCATCACAGGATTAGGATTTTAGGAAAAATATAATTTAGTTGAATTGGATTAATTTGACATTAAAATTAAATTGTCTAAGTTGTATGTTTTTTTAATGTATTAACTCAGTCGCATTTACATTTGCATTTGTTTTGCATTAAAAAAATTATAAAAAATCCACATTTGGAAATCAAGATCTAAATTTTCAAATTAACCCCGAAGTTGTTCCTTTGCCTCCTTGTGTTCGACCCTGAACATGCTTGGGGTATAAATTAAAGCCAAGACACTCTTCACGGAGATCCTTTTCTCGGTTCTTGATGATTCGCTGAGTACACGTACTATAACGTGTCCAAATTATATCACGTATTTAGCGACTCATCACTCGGCCAGACGCCCAAGTCCCCCCTTACGTGAGCGACACAAGGGGCAAGGGAAGAATTACATTGAAGCCCTTGAAGTCCCCACAATTATGCCTAATCCGTACTTGGAGATCACATGCAGTGCACACTCATACATGTGGAGAATCGTACAAAACCTCCCGCAGGTATCGATGATAAAAGAAACTCATTTTTAAGCTATTTTTACTTCAATTTTTTCTGAAGTTGCATTTATACCACTCATATTATGCATTTATTTGAACCATCATTTGTGGACTTTTTAAATTTCTGAAAATTGCATGTTATAGAACAATTAATCCTCTGCTTTACAAGTTTTTAATGGTCTTTTACGAGCCCGTGCTCATTTATTATAATTAATTTGGTGTAAAGCTTGATATTTTTCCCACTGTGTGTTTATTATTTCATATTAAATAGGTATTTTCTCCAAAAATTTCCAAAATTCATGTTAGGGAGATATTACTGTTCTCTAATTTGTACCCAAGAATTGTCCACTTTGCGTGAATACATATGTAAGAAAAAAGTACTCTGTGATTTGAGCAAATGATTTTTAATTAATTCATAAATTATTTTTTTAAGAATTTAAAAAACTGTTATGGATTCCTCATTAAAGTTATTTAGGATAACTTTATTTCAAGAAATTGTTGATATTCCTAAAAAATACATAGTCTACATTTTTCATTCACATTAAATTCATTTCTGCATCCGAAAACTCCAAAAAAATAACTTCATCATTTTTGACATTCTAACCAAGTTTTATGATTTTTGAAGATTATTTGATTGAAAATTGCTTTTTATTCCCTAAACTTTGCCAAAATTTCACCACGTTATTTATTTACATAAGATTACAAAAAAATTCTCTTAAATAACCAGGCATCTTAATCATAGAAAAAAAGACCTATGAATACAATGGCCTCCTTGAGTATGACCTTGGGTTTTCCCAATTAAAATGAGTTTAACAGCTCGCTTTTAATTGAGAGATTAATTAACTGGACTTTTCATTTATCCGTAATTGCCCATCTACAATGAACACATCAATTAATACCATGTAATTAACGAAGGGCAAATTTCATGTTCATCTACTATGAAGTTTATGTGAAAGGTCGATTGTATACATGTTTCCTAGGCTAGTGAACAATCGAATTTGCTCGAGATACCTAATGTCTGGTCTTGGAGGAGCCTGTGGTGTTCTACACATCGAATCCGAGAATCGTTTTATCAGCCCTCTCTTGACTCTTGGTACTCAAACAATATGAATAAGTCAACATTCAACCCACGAAAAATATATAACAATGAAAATATGTGAGGTAAATATTATTATACCCTACAAAATATGCATATAGTACACAAGTATAGGGTTTGAACCACTAAGAATAATGGAGGATATGTATAATTATTACTAATTAATACTAATTATTTTTTTATTTTTACTAATTTCTAATTTTTTTGAGTTTTTAATTATTTGTTAATTTTTATGGATTTTCAACTATTTTAATTTTTTTTCATTTAAAATTTTAATTTTTATTTTATTTATACAATTTCAAAATTGTAACCTCTTTTTTATTTTTAAAATTGTAATATACATATATATATAATGATATAATATGTATATAATATGCAATATAAGGATATAAATAGGTCAAAATATGTAGATAATATATTATTAAGTTGTTTTTTAGTTTTTTTATAAATTTTTTATACTTTTTATAGAAAATTGCTACTTTTATATATTTTTAAATGATTAAAATTTCTAAAATAGTATGAAAATACTATAACAAAATTGTTTTGGATTTTAAAAATATATAATAGTATCCAAAAATCCCAAAACAAATTTTAGTATATTTTATAAATAATATGGAGTAAAGAAAAAAATATTTTTTTGGAATTAATCATTTTTTACTAATCATTATGGTGTTTTCAGGTGTTTGTAATGTTTATGTTCCGATTTTATATTTTTGTCGTTTCTGATGTATGATAGAATATATACTAATATATATACTCTAATTTTTTTATATTTTTAAAGTTGATTTTATATTTTTTCGGATTTTAATAATTAGACATGAAGAAATTGTGTGTTTTGTATTTCTCATAATTAGGAAAATCATTTAAAATACCTTGAAAAAAACATATGTGAACATAATTTGTACAAAATTGAAAATTCTTTTAATAACTAGTCCAAAATCTTTAATGACATAGACATAAATTTTTCAAAAAGCTCCTCACATGGTCATTCATGTGAGATGATGTGGATTGGACCTATATGCAATTACTATGAAGTTCAGGTTTCTGATTACAATTTTGACACAAATATTACACTTAAATAAATATTTACATGAATATTAAATAAATAGAAAAGTGGGAGGGGAACCATGATATTTATCCACTACAGGGCATGATCAAGCGGTGTAGAGAGGGCCGCATCACTCCACATATCTCGATCGAGTTGTCGTAGTGATTGAGATGTTTACAAGGGCCCATATTAGATCTGGGCCTCACCATGCATTTGGCAGCGTTGAAGGGGGTTGGATGAACACCCAAGAACAACTCTTAGAAGTCGCTTCAATCATTGATTTGTCCATGTGTAGGGCTCCTTCTTCGATTCCAATCAGTGCCACGCCTTCCTGGAGGGTTTTTGCTTCTACAAAGGGAATTCAAATGCATCCAGGTCCCATTGATGGGGACTTGGTGGTCCTTCAAGCTCAATGACCTGAATCTTACTATGTTACATGGATTCCTCGCTTGGAAGGGTTTTCACACCCATGAGCATTTGTGTAAAAAGTTGCGGAGCCCGAAGGTAATGCTCTCGACCCTGCTTGAAGCTGAAATTCACATGGGAGGTGATGATTGTTGAGCTTTAGAGATGGGATGGAGAAGAAGCTCCATTATCGTCTGATCCTTGCAAAATCGGGGAGAAAATAGTGCAAATAACAGAGAATTTGATGTGGATGGAGATAGAGGTGATTGTGGGTCGAAACATTGATGATTCATTGTGATACAAGAGCTAAAGCAAAGGCTCCAAAGGTCAAAAGATTTATAAATTACCCTAACCTAAGTGCTAATTGTGAGAATCAAAAGTTACCCTTTGGTTCAAGCAAGAAACCATACTAGAAATGCTAAAGATATCAGTTCATACCCGATAAAGCAGGGAGCAGATGAGCTTCGTTGGAGGTGCTCTAGCGATGCTTAGATCGCCCTTCGTCTTCCTTCTCCACGTCAAAAAGGATGACAAAACCCTCATTTTTACCAAGTATTTTAACCTAGTAGCTCCTATTGGGGTTACAATAGGAAGAAAGGGATAGAGAGGAAAAATGGGATTTGGGGGGTTATTTATAAAACCATTTTTGGATGGAAAGGTCACATGATTCCTCAAGATGGAAAGTTTGAATGATGAAGGCTAGGGCATGATGAGATGGAGTAGGGTATGTGCAAGAGGATTGGTGAATAAATCGGGGTATTTCAAGCTAAGCTAATGGGGTAGGTGGCTTCTGACACACTAGTAAAGAAGGGGGCTAAAGATCGTGCAATTGACCTAGGTCAAAGCACTGACACATGTGAATTGTTCACTAAGACTGCTAGCGAAGAAAATAGCAAAAAATAAAAATAAATAAAATTAAAATAGCTACATAATTACAAAAAATTCAGAATATAGAAATTATTTATTTATTTGCCTAGTATTTATCTATGATTTTTAGTTATTTTTACACTGTTATTTATTATGTAAGATTATTTATATACTATTTTATAATTATTTATTTATGTATATTTTATGTATTCTTATTCATTTATAGTTATTTTTATACACAATGATATAATTAATTACTTTATTTTTTATAATATATTGAAATACATGTTTACATATTTTATTTTATTTTTATATTTTTGTCTATGTATTTAATAAATTCATGTATGTACATAATAGGTCCATTATACCTATATTTTAATAACCATTATTTATTTACTTGTATTTTAGTGAATTTACTTATGTTTCTTAGTTTAATTATGGTGTATCGAATATATACAAGTTTTTAAAAATAAAAGAAGAGTTCAAATATAAAGAATATTTTATTTGAATTTTATATACAAGTTCACAGTACAATGGGGACCAAAGTCAACCTTTCCATCTTAACTCCATTTTTAACGGAACTTCTTCATTAGATATATAATTTAATTTTAAGAAAAAGAAATGTAAGTTTGATAAATTTTAAGTACATATGGAGGAAAAAATGATCATAGAAGTTCGATTTGCAGCCTTTCATCTGTGTGTCTTGTTGCATAGTTCACTATTTTTCTTAGCATTTAATTTTGTATTTTTCTTTTCATTATTAAGTACTAGCTTCATGTTGATCAAATCTTTATTTAAGGTGTATGAAATAGAAAATAAAATAGGTACATAAATAACCATTTACAAGGTTTTGAACTAAGGTTTTTTTGTATTTTTGTTAAGTTTATGGACCATATCTCCCCCTACTTTATTCTTGATCGACCAAGTCAACATTGACTTGGTCTTGGGGTTTAGGGTCATTTAATATACTTGATACTTAATTTCTTTTTCTTTTTCTTTTATTTTCCTTTATTATTTTATTTTGGAAACGAATACATGTATTTATATATTATTTATATGTAATAATGGATGTTATTTTATGAATATTAATGTTATTTACATGCATTTAACTAGGGATTTATGGCCAAAATGAAAGAATAAAGGTGATGAAATGGAGATTCATCACCCATATAACCTAGTAGCTCCTATTGGGGTTACAATAGGAAGAAAAGAAAGTAAAGAAAATAGAAATAAATAAGTTGGAATAATTATGATTAATAAGATTATCATCATAAAATCAACATTTGGAGCTTAGTCGGACTTTTGGATTATCAGTGTGTTCTGAATTTTATTGGGAACTGAATTTGAAACTCAACGTCCCTTGAGAACCATCAAACTTTGTCCAATTCTCCTCAAAAGCTGTGTCAGAACAAGTTTACATCATACACAAACCCTTATGAGTATGAGTTTTACTTGTACCATATCCGTGAAATGTAGCTCCCCTCAACTGATGTGATAAAGAGGCAATCTTCTCCATCATGGTGATCTTAATTTAGCAATCCAAGAACTCTTTCCTCGAGAGGGGTGTATCCTCTTCTAAGTTCAAGTACAACCGAGCCAAGAAGAGGGGGTAGAGAGGAGAATAGATGGGGACCAGTGTAGTACTACATCCTAGGATGCTTGACCAGTGTAGTCAAGGCATCCAGATACATGCATCCATCATATCTTTGACTTTGAAGAACAAGCTTGCTTATTGATACCTGACTTTGATGTGAATTGAATTTTCTTTGAGTTTTGCATGTCTATCTTTTTGGAATATTTATTTCATACTCTTTTTCTAAGGTATATCTATAGAAGCATTTACATATATATTTTTTCCTCTTAAGTCAGTAAACTATCCCTCTTTTGAAGCTTTATTGCAACCCACAACATCCTGTCTTAAGACCTCATCACAATTGGATCGGGTTGGGTAGCACTGGCCATACAAAGTGACTACATATGTTTCAATTCACACGTGTCTCATGCCAACAAATCCAACCTCCACTACTTGAACCAAGTTGAGCTAAGTCTAAAGTGTCGGTGTCTAAGTTGGTCACTATCGACAAGAGTCATGCGCGCATCATGAAATATACTACATAGGTAGTCAAGGTGACATATGAACATAGTCTCGTGGACTCGAAGAATTAATTCTAGCAGTCTTGAAAACTCTCAATTCACATTCCTATATGGTTCATTTGATTAAGTGGATTAAGTTCCAATCAAGTTCCAGTAATGAGATTTTACTTAGATCAATTCACTTGTCATTATCATTCCGAAAAAATGCAAATGTAAATATCTTTGTAACTATTTTCTATTTTTGTACTTTTTATGGGTTTTTTGAAAAAAAATAATTTTTGTGTAATTTGGAAAACATTTTGCAAATATTTATTGGTTTTGAAAATTTTAAAAATTTTAGGGATTTTTAATAAAGGTTAATGAATTGATTTTGTATAGATATCTAAAAAAATTACAAGTTAAGCTTTAAATTTATTCACAAGTTCTATTCAGTAGAGTCTTATACAGTTTTATAAAGAATTTTCTTTCAGGTGTTGGTAGAAAGTTCTCAAAATAATTTGAAGAAAAATTATACAAACGTTTTGAAAACCTTATTTTGCAAATAATTTTTGCAAAAAATACAAACATTTACAAAGTTTGAAAATGATTTTTCAAAGACTTTTGAAAGGTAAAAAAATATTTTTCAAAGCAATTCACAACCATTTTCCAAATAATTTGAAAAATAGTTTTCACAACATACAAATAAGTAAAATTTTACAACATTTGCAAAGATATTTTACAAAGGTTTGAAAATGTTTTACAAAATATTTCAAAGAGATTTCAAAAGATTTTTCAAGACATATTACAACCATTTTTAAATACATTTCCATAATATATTTAAAAGAATTTATTTATCATATCTACCAAGAACATTGTATATTTAAATTATATACCCATTTTCATATAAGCCACATTATTGAAAATATGAAGTACAAGTTATTGCTAAAGTGTATAAAGTGTATTGCAAACCCCCACACTTCCCGAGTAGTGAAATACCCCTTCTTTACAAGTTATTGCTAAAGTGTATAAAATATGTCCTCATAGTGATCGAAGAGAAATAGAGGAAGACATTACTCTTTCTGAGTAAAGATAAGTCTATACTACAACAACTAATAAAAGAATGAGAAGTCAATGGTCCCCCTATACTTAGTAGCAACTAATCCTAAGTATATCATACTATACACAGGTGGGTAAGACTAAGGGTTAGAATGGACCAATCGATAGATCAATATGTCTTCCCCTATACATATGGTGAAGAATCCCTAAGTATAGAACAAAACATGGACATGTGAGGACATAAGAGAGGGGACCGAAAGAACTGTAAAAAAAATAGAAAATGGACAACATCACTACCCCAATACGTAGGATAACAAATCCCTAAGTATAAGAAACGATTGAGTAATGGAACAAATTATAGAAAGAACACTCAACTAATCCACCTCTCCTATACCAAGGATAAAGCACATCCTAAGAAAGGCAAACACATGGATCAAGGTGGCGAGAGAAATGAGAGATTGAATGAAAGAAATGAAAGGAAAATATATAATGTGAAGAACATACAATGATCAAGAAGGTAGAAACTTTAACTTATTATGTGTCCTCCAAGGAATAGATCTGCCAGGGTGCAGGTTGATATTAGGGTCAGCTGCTAATGAAGCTGATTAGGAACAACGTAGTGGAGATCTTCAATGGTCCTGAAACGAAAAGGCATAAACTCATCAATGGAAGAAGTAAGGTTAGGTTCGTCCTGGGAAGTCTCTTCTTTTTCTTCTTTCCATAATAAGGTATCTATGGTGTAAATGGTGTGGATCTCCTCAACACATCTCCACACACAAGAAGAGGGAACACACAGATCTTTGATCTTTGAGTCTAGCCCCCTTGAAGTGGAATTCCGGGGTCTCGGTATCATCCATGGTAAAACAAACATCTCTGATCTCAACAACTTGGTCATAATCTTCTGAGTTTTCTGACAAACGTACACTCTCATTAGGGGTTTGATTCTATGTGGGAGTGAGTGCAGTGATTGTCTCAATCACCATGCTCTTGTCGAGGGAACAAAAACATATCCCTCCAAATCCATAATCAATGGCAGCCTTCATAATATCGAGGAAAGGCTGACCCAAGATAAGTGGAGTAAAATCCACGTAAGTGGAGGCATCCATGTATAATACAACAAAGTTTATAGAGTATCTCATTCTCTGGAACTGAATGACAACATTTTCAAGAGTACCCTTTCGCTTCTTTATTTATCGACCATCAAATTAATAAATCATTCTTGTTTTCTTAAGAGTCGCGAGATTGATTGTGTCAACAAGTGAGGAGGGTATTATATTAATCAGTGCTCTGTTGTCAAGGAGTGTGTGCTAAAAACGATGATGAGAAATGACACATGTAATGAAGGGTGTACCGGTGTCCCTTTTATTGTTGAACAATGATGAGTGATAGTGTGGGTAGCGTCCATGGTCAAAATGTGGCGCTTAGTCTTGCAACGCCTCTTTTTTTCCTTGAGTGTAGATTAAAATTCCATGTCTTTGTGAAGTGGGGCTTCAATGACAAACTGAATAACAACCACCACTTTAGGTTCAAACATCATTTTTTTTATTTTTTATTTCTTCCCAATCAGGGAAGACATTAGAGTCAGCATGTATACAAGGATGACTAGAAGGTTGTAAATGGTCATCCTTGATAGGTAGCTTGTTGGGAACTATGGTGTAAGTATGTGTGGACAAAGGGGTTGGCATAGGTGCACTTTCCTCATAATTTGTCCTGGCTAGGTGTCTCCCATTATTGTATTTTTAACATTTCATATCTTGCTCACTTTTTGTACTTTTGGTTACTATGATCTCCCATGGGTTGTCTCTTCTGACTCAAAAATGTCAGAAGGATAAGCTCCCATGTGGGTCTTATTTTGTTCAGTGAGGTTCTCTATCTTATTCTGCATTTTCTCCACTAACCGGGTCACGTAGTCGAAAGCGGGGTCCAAGGGAGAAAAATTCAACAATGTAGCATTGGTTGTCGGTGATGGTAAGTACTATGACTGTGGTGGTGGGGGCAAGAACTCAAAATCCAGTAGTTGATACTGTGGGTTTGTAGGCTACCCTTATGGATATGGAAAGTCGAAGTGTGTAGGCGGCCCATGGGGCCACTAGAGAGGAGGGTCCCTCTTGATATGTGGGTTTATTAGCAGACATGTACAAAAATAAAACTCATAAATAAATTCCTCATGATTAAAGGCAGGTGCATTTACTGGATCCAAATGATAGAAATCCAAGAAGTCCAGATAAATGTTGCTCAAATTATCCATCTCAGATTTTATGGGGAGGGATCAAGGAGATCATGATAGTCAAGTTCATATATGAATAGAAAAAGGTGAAGATGCACATAATGATCAAACACACACAATAAATACAAATCAAAATCCATCAATTCATCAACTCAACAGTGTGAGGAACGTATATGTTTGGTCTTTTATTTTTTATGTTTAGAGTTTAGTGACAAAGTAGTTATTTACAAGCTCACAAGTGTAGTCTCCTAGAGTGGTTGTGTTCGAGCCGGTGGAACAGACCTACTAGAACACCAGACCACTTTGTCTAAGGTGAAAGTCAAGTTCTTTCAGCAATAGTATAGATCAAGAGTTGAACCAAGAGCTTCAGACGCAAGTCCAAGGTTGGGGGCTCTAATCCTTATGGGTACATGCCTCACTCAGTCAGGAGTGTACCTATGGCAATGATGGGATCACTCTCCTTAAAATAATGATATTTGTCATTTACATTTACTTTTAGGGTTGAGTTTAGTTAGCACTTTATTGATTATCACTTTTTTCTTTTTGAAAAAGAAACGTCCAACAAATTTTTCGATTCCTTTTATTGTCTAAGTCTAAGAAACATGAGAAGGAATTCAGAAAAGCCAATTCATGGAAATCAATGAATGGAAATGCTAAAGATAGGGATGCATACTAGATTCCAACAGTCTACATGCAATCGATCCGCAGATGAAATAAAATCTATCCTATATGTGTGCAAGCAAAAACCATCCTAACATGAACTACTACTCGGGAAGCACATATTTATTAATTTGCATATGTCCAATGATCTATAGGTACAAGATTCTTGATTAGGGTTTCTACCTAGTACTACCTAGCTCAACTAAATAAAAATGTAGAACCAGGGGGTTAAAGCACTCAAAACAAAGAAAAAGAAAGCAAAAATTCAAAACATGCAAAATAAAATAAAGAGAAAAAAGGGAGAAAAAAAATATAAGCAATAAAAACACGACAAAAACCGAATAGACCCTCAGTTGAATAGACACCTGATGAATGGGCCTGCGAGTGTCCAAGTGTCCAGAGAGTTAATTATTACAATAATTGACAAATGTCACTCTACTTCTAACAAAATAAAAAATTCTACACTAATGCGACTATTCTCTACTCTTCTCCTTGGTCTCTTCTCTGACTCTCTCCTGACAACTCTAGTAAAAAAGCTGATCTCCGCTCTGCTTGGCTTCCTCGGTTTCCAAGAAGACCCTCCTTGCGTAGCAGGCCCTCATTGAAAAGTCAACAAAAAGCGATGATTGGAGTAGATAATTAGTTATTCAAATAATAAATAGATAATGCAAATAAAAAGATGCAGATATATACAAACTCTCCTATGCATCACTCCATCGCAACATCACCATTTGATCAATCAAATTAGCTCAAGATACCTAATGTCAGGTTTTGGAGAAGACCGTCGTGTCCAACAAATCAAATCTGACAATTACTATATTAGGCCTCTCTAGGTTATTGGTACTTCGATAATCTGAATAAGTAAAGAATCAACTCACGAATAATATATAATAATGAAAATATATGAGGTAAAAGTTACTATACCTTACAAAATTTGTATATAGTATACAAGTATAGGGGTCGAACCATTGAGAATAATAGAGGATAAGTATAATTATTACTAATTAATAATATTTAATAATAATAAATTTCTGTATTTTTTCTGAATTTTTGGGGTTTTAATTATTTGTTATTTTTATGCAATTTTAATTGATTTATATTTTTATATTTTTAATTCTATTTTATTTTTAATTTTACAATGTTCTATTATCTTTTTGATTTTTTAAAAAATAATAAATTTATATAAAATAATAATTATATAATATGTATAATATATGTTATATGTATATATTTAGTAATATAAGGATATATATATATATAAATAGGTCAAACTATATAGTCAATATATAAAATAAGGTATTTTTTGGGTTTTTCATATTTTCTATGTTTTTGACATTTTTTATAGATTTTTTACTACTTTTTATTGATTTTTAAATGCTTAAAATGTACGAAATAATACTAAAATGCTATAACAGAATTGATTTGGTTTTTAGAAATAGATAATTGTGTCCAAAATTCCCAACACTGAACTTAATGTATGTTATTGATAATAAGGAAAAATATAAGATACTAAACATTATTTTTAGGGTTTCAACTATGTTTTTATTCATTTTTATAGTGTTTTTAGGGTTTTATCATTTTAGATGTTTTGATTTTTGAGTTTTTTTGGTTTTTAAATATATGGTTGAATATAATATAGGTACTCTATCTTTGGAATTTTTAAAGGTGGTTTTATAGATTTTTTGAATTTTAATATTCATAGTTTTTAATAAAATAGAAAATCAATTCAAATACCTTGTAAAAAATATATGTGAATAAGAAATATCCCAAGCACTTATATTAATTTTCTTATTTTTTACAATAATAAAAATATTATAAAAGCAAATATATACAAAATCAGAAGTCTGTATAAGCTAGGACGTAAACATAATTTGAAGAAAGTCAAAAATTATTTTAATAACAAGTCTAGAAACATTAATGGAATATATATATATATATATATAAATTTTACAAAAAGGTTCCTCACATGGACATCCACGTAAGGTGGCGTGGATTGGACCAATCAATAATTATAATGAAATTCAAGGTTCCATCAAAATTTTAACACAAATATTATTCTTAAATAAATATTTACAGGACTATTAAACAAATACAAAAGGGGGAGGGTTCCTTGATATTTAATAATAAATGGGCACATTCAAGCGAGGTAGAGAGAGCCACGTCACTCTACTTATCTTGATTGAATAGTTGCGGTGACGCATCGATTCACCACACTTGAATTCCATATTAGATCCGGACCATATGATTCATCCAACAGTGATGAAGGGGTTCGGTGGAGTCCCAAGAACATCTCTTGGAAGTCGCTTTAATCCGTGAATTCTCTATGTGCATGGTTCCATCTTTGATTCCAGTAAGTGCCACAACTTCATCGAAGGGTTTGCTTCTGTAGGGGGCCTTTAGTTGCGTTCAGGTCCTGTACACGGGGACCAGGATGTCCTTCAAGGTTAACGACCTGGAGCTTACTGTGTTGCGTTGATTCCTCGTTCTAGAAGGTTTTCAAACCCTTGAACTTGTGATGAAAAGTAAAGTGGCTTTAGAGTAATGCTCTGTACCAAGGTTGAAGATGAACTGCACGGGGGGTGAAGGGGAATGAGCTCCGATGATGTGGAGGAGAACGAGCTTCAAAATCTCCTATTCCTTGTATAATCATGGAAAAATGGTACAAATAATGGAGAATACGATGAGGATGGGGATGGAGGTGATTGTGGATCGAAAAACATATGGTTCTATTAGAGGGGAATGAATGTAATACATGAAATAAATATAAATAAAAAATACAAACAAGGATTAAATCAAAATTACCAAGACTTATAAGGGTGTCTTCATAATTTCCACCAATGGCATATACGTTGCATGTGGGGGTTGGAGGTGGATGCTTTTGGAATTAGTCCATGGAAGCGTATGGGTCTTAATGAAATTTCTTCTCCATACGCATGAAGTTCACAAGATGAAGGAGGCTCAGGTGGTGGCAGATGCTCGTATGGTCAAACCTCCATGTGTCGAACGACGATGCTTTGAATAGAGAGTGGATCAAGGTAGGAGGTGGTGGAGTTGACAGGAGTGCATGATCGATGGATGCGAAAGTCTAGGAGCTTGAGGCGCGGATGTGCGATACAAAGCGAAGGGAGTCTATGGCATGAAGGAGGGTTGACAATCACATGTGTGAAGGCGAGAAGGTGTGAAGCTATGGTGGAGCGAGTGAGGCGAGGTGGATAGTAATGGATTGAGGTGAGGTAGATGAGGCAGAGCGATGGTGATTGTGAGGTGGCATGAAGGTGATGAGGTATGGTAGAACATGGAGAGATTGATTAAGCAAAGAAGAAGAAAAAGAAAAGGAAGAGAGAATAAGAGGAGGAAGAAGAGGAAATGGGGAAGCGAGTTTACTTGAAGGGTGTTCTTCTCTAGAAGGTTTAGTTGGAGGTGCTTATGCAATGTAGATGGATTCCATGGATCATGCCAATGGTGAATAAGCATCATCGTCACTCTCGACCAATTGCTCATCACTATATGAGGTTACGAGGCAGGTGGGTTCACCCTTTCTCTCTCTCTGTTTTGGCATAATGCGAGTGTTAAGGAGAAACTGCGAGGGTTTTAATGGTGGTTAGCGGTTGCGAGATCGACATGGCATCGTGACTAGAGAGGGGATCACAAGTCCTGTACCTCCAACTGGATGGGGGGGGGTAGCTAGGCTACGGAGGACCATGGGAAGGCGGTTGGGAAGGACTGTAAGATGCGGGCCGGTAGCTAGCAAGGGCGAGGGAGCGACTGTTGTTGGGTTGTCGAGGGAAGATTGAAGGGCGAGAGATGGTGATAGAAGAGGTTGTATCCACGAGTAGCAGACTCGATCGTCGAGTGTGGTTATCATCGGAGGAATCAGTTAAAGACGCCCCATCTCAAAAGGTTGTGCGACAGTGCGAGAGAGGCAGAAGAATGGTGGAAGAAGAGGTTTCCATGTGGCAAGGAAAAAAATAAAATAAAATAAAACAAAATAAAATAATAATAAATAAAATAAAAAGAAAATAAAACTAATGGGGGTGATACATGCCGACTCCAGGATCTACCACGTGTCGTTCACAAAAAATCAAAAATTAATTCAAATGAAAATAAAAAAGAAATAGGAAAGAGAGGCCAATTCAAAAAGTTTTTACATGAACTCTACGAGATCTATAACTTCATAAAAACCAAAAACCAAAAGAGATCATATGTACAAAAAGTATTTTTGGTCGTACTCTATAGTTATAAAATCTTGTATTTGTGTATTTTATGTTTTTTGTCATTTGTAAATAGTTTAAAAATTAAATAAAATATAAAATAAATATTTACAAATGAATACATATTTTTGTATTTTTAATAATTACGAATATAAAGAAATAAAATAAAGGGGACATATAAAAAACTATATATGCAGACTCAAGGTAAATTATTTTCTTTCATTTTTGCTTCATTTTTTATTCATTTTTTGAATATTTTATTAAAACAATAATTAAGAAAATAAATTCAAGTAAAAAGTAAAAAGAGTTATTTTTATACATCAAATAAGAAGGTAAAAATAGTTAATATATACAACGAGGCTCCAAAACCGAAGTTTCACGTATGAACTTTGATTCTTTTGAATTTAGTCATCTTTACTAGATATTTGGACGTACATTAATTCAAAAGTGAGTAGGGGTCCATAGATTTGAGAAAGACATCCACTTTTATGGTTTTTTATCTCTAAACTAGGGTTTGCGTTTTGTTGGGCAAATCAACAACTTGGTATTTTTATTTTTCCTTCATTAGTGTAAGTAATATTTACACAATAAAGTTTAATTTATTTTATTTAGAGTTAGTGAAAAATAGTAAAAATAAGAAACTGTGCGGTAATATACAAGTGATAATTTGCAAGGTAATTTTAGCTTATTTATTTAATGCAACTACGCATGAAAAATTATGAATCCTATTTACACACGCATGAATGGTATAATACGATATAGATGAATAAGTATAGCTAATTACTTGGGAATAGAGATCTATTTTCATCTTTTAAAACCAACCTCTTGGTCCATCTATAAATAATTCAAGCTGACCTCTTTTGAGTTTTTGATCCATGTTTCCTTCCTTAACCCAAAGTATCTTCAAGAGTTAAGTCACCCTTAGTGACAGGATGGTGTGAATCCTCGATTTGCAGCGCAGATAAGGTCGGAGAAGGAGTGATCCACCACGTCCAAGAACCTCTGGTGCTGCTCTTTGCTCCATATCCCCAGTTCAGCTATGAGTTGCTAGCATTTAACTTTTACATTGCATTTCTTTTCAGTATCTTAATTTATATTTGTTTTAATAAATTAGGTCAGGCCTTTGTTTAATTTTAGATCTTTCATTTGATGGACCTTTGATCTCCAGCTCCGATCCATCGTGCTCCAACCAACTTTTCACCTCATGAACACCTTCATCTCCTTACCTGACGCATTCTCCATGATTCACACCATCCCCCCCCCCATTATGAAAGGATTAGGCTCCGTCTATCTCCCTCTTCAAACCTTCATTTGAGCACCTCTGCTCGATCACCTCTCATTGTTTCCCTCTTTACTGTTGGGTTGAGGGAGCTCCCCTCAAGCCCCATAATACTTTTTTTGTGCAGAAATGAAGGCCTAGAAGACCTTGTGGAGTGAGAGTCGAAGCAACATATGCTGCTCTAGGATACTGAACTCGAGAGACCTTCCAGGTCCCCATCATTGGGACCTCGACCCAATTTGGCCCACCTGCAGGCGGGGAAAAATTATATTAACCTGTAGCACCCAATAGAGGGGAGGATTCAACGATTAAAGCAAGCCCAAGTCGTTGTAATTGGGGATTATTCGTGAGAACCTTAGAGCCACTCGATCAAGACCATGCCTTAGATTTAATCTAGACCCTTCAATCTCAAGCAAAGCATCATCCGTCTCTGCTATAAGATCAGACTAAGTTGGTGCATATGACACCTCCTCTGTTGTCCATCAGCACCCATTAAGTAAAATAATATAGAGGACCCCCCATTGCCTTTTTGCATTTATAAAATAGCATTATATATATTTTACAAAGTGCATTTTTTATTGTAATGTTTACAAGAGGACCCCTATAGTTGTGCTTATTTGCATTTTGGTCCTCTTCTAGGTCACCTCACTTGCCCATACGTGTGAGGACTTTGGCATTTTGCATCCATCCCCTTTCGGGTTTGTATATTTAGGTTTAGTCCCTTATTTTTAAATTAAGTTTTAAACTTTTTGACATTTTGCATGCAAGGACCTTATGTTTTGAGAATCTACATTTATAACACTATCATGCGAATATTAGAAGCAGATTTAATCAGAAAAATTCTCTAATGACCGTGGAATTTGCTTAGTATTTATAAATGCTTTTAAAGTTTACTTAAATTATAAATAGGCCCTTGCCAGTTATGAATTCTTATGTTGTGTATATTTATTATTAAAACTAGCATTTACTCCTTAAAAATAATAAGAAATTTGTCTTAGATGCGTTCTAGCTATATTTATCACATAAATATTTTTCATGTCATTTAAGTGAATTTTCCCATTTATAAACAATAAAAACAATATTTTTATTCATTACATGTTTATTAAAATCTCATAAAAATATCAAAACACTTCTAAAAATTCCAAAAAGTTATAATGCCTATATTATTGTAGATTCTACCTTTAGACCAAAGATAAGTAAAAATATAAAAAGAAAACCATAAAAATCTCAAAATTCTTAAAAACTTAGAAAAAACAGAAAAAATTCATTTAACATCCCAAAATTGTTTTCTAATATCTATTTTTTATTTATCACATATATTGTTTATAAAAAAATTAAGAATTTTTAGCCTATTATCCTTTTTTAAAATTCAAAACCATTTTGCGAAATAATTTACTCACTATTTTTTATATTTTAATACTTTAAAATGCATAAAAATTAGCAAAAAATCTGTAAACTTTACTGAAAGTACATAAAAATATAAAAAACGAAAAACATTTTCTTTTTTTATATTTTGAATATATATAACTGTGTATATACTATATATTCTTGTATTACTTATACTATCTATATTATTATATATATTATATATTAAAAAGAAAAAATAAACTAAAAATTTACTAAATTAAAAAGAAAATAAAAGTATAGAAAAATAGAAATATATATTCCATAAAATTTAATATATAATTTGAAAATGAAAAAAAATAGAAAAAGTTTAAAAAGATAAAAAATATTATTATTAGATGTTATTTGTTGCTATTAATTATACCTATCTCCTGTCATTCTTAGTGGTTCGACCCATACTACTTGTCTACTATACACAAGTTGTAGGGTATAATAAATTTTATCTCGCCATTTTTATTGCATACGTTATTTGTAGGTTGATTGTTGATTTATTCCTTAAGTTGAGTATTGTGGGATGTGAGATGGCTGATACAATGATTGCAACATTTGAACTATTAGACATCGCATGCTCGTCCCAGACCGAGAGTTAGGTGCATAATCTCAATTGAACTATCAACTAGCGCAGTTGCCAATGAGTAACAACTATGAAAGTGTATACATAGTCTATTTGCTTATTTTTGACATGTCTTTATTTCTTTTCAAATAATTATTTTGTTTGGTTTACTCATATCTTTTACTGACTTTTCTATGAGGGCACGCTATATGAGGATGGTCTTCTAGGAGACTAAGGCAACCAAGTAGAGTAGAAACTTACCCCTTCTTTGTAGGATGGCATGAGAGAACAGGAAAGAAGACAAAGTAGAAGAGTACAATAGAGTCATTTTAGAGTAGACTTTATTTTTATTTTGTAAGAGAGACTTAATATAATTTTCAATAATACAAGTTGAGACACTTAGACATTCAGATCGCCGCATGCCTATTTTACCATGTGTCTGCTTACCTGGGGGCCTACCCAATTTTTCTCATGATTTTTATTACCTTCTACTTTTATTTTCCTAATTTTATCATTATTCCCTTCTATTTTTTATGATTTAAGTGTTATTCCTTCTTCTAATTTGTTTTGTGTGATTGAGACCTTCATTTTTAAGATTGTTTGATCGATTAATTTAGGTCCAAATACCTAATTATCTCAAGCACATATAGTCTATGTGAATGTTATGAAAAAACTTAAGCACATACAAAGGCGTGAAGATTGCATCATATCAATCGGGAGCAACTAGACATACTTGTTGCTTGATACAACAGAATTTATTTTTTTTAACATAATGAAACAACTTGATTCGAGAAAACTTCTCAATAAATTTCATCAAGATCACAAATGGGTTCAAAGGAATACCTCTTGAAGCGTGGCTGAGATCGTCAATCTCTAAAGTAAGCGTGGACGAGACGTGTGCATCCTGCAATCCAAGTTAATGATCCTATCAAGGAATCTCCTGATTTCGTCTCATGAAATATGATACCTTCTTCATGAAAAGAGTTATCCGATGAAGATGGAGATCTACGAGCATTCGATCCAACAACACAATGGCATCAGGACGACTGCGAGAATCTCTAGTTCAAGATAAGGATTACCACATGTTGACAGAGAGAAAAAGAGGGGACAACCATGAGAATGAGGGAGATAGAATTGATGTCTTCAAAAGTTGTTAAAAGATAGGCTAGGTCTACCTTGTATATATACTAAATTGGACGATGGAGATGCACTCCCAATTCAAAACAATGGTTGAGATTTTGTTGTAAAAAATTACAACAACAACTAATTTAATTGAAAAGAATTAAATATGTTGTGAACAATCTTAACATATTTAGTTACAACTAAATAAAAATATATCTAAAATAAAATATGACTAGAGAGCCTCCTTCCATGTAAGGGGGAAGGAGATGTCCTCCTTCCCCTTATGCATGGTAGATGACAACCTTGATTGGAGAGAGAAGATCTCTCTACAATCCTAATGTAATCTCATTACAATAAGTCTTATTTCATGGAATATTTTGTCCATATAATATCACCAAATAATTATTGTAAATTATTTGTGATAAACGCAAACAAAACCATTGATAATTATGAATCAAAATCAACCACCCAATAAAACGTAAATTACATTTACAAGTAATTGTACTATGTGAATCCAATTTACATCATCATTTAATTCATAAATCTTATTTACAATTAACTTTCTCTAATATATATAATATTTATCATTAATATGTATAGTGATGTCCATATTATTCATATCTTTGATAATTAATCTTATTTAGTTATCTTGGATGTCCATTCTCATATGCCCAAATAATATGAATTCATTTACATTATTCACATCTTTGATAATTAAATCATATTTAATTATCATAGATAACTCTTCTCATATTTCAAAATATTATGAATCATATCCATATTCTTCATGATAATTAAATCACATTTAACTATCAATTTTCATTAATGCTCATATACATTATCAACAATGAAATTATCCTTGAACTGTTTCAAGAATAACGATCTTTCTTCGTGGATAGTTTGAGATAAGGACATGATGATTGTACGTTCCATGTATAATGACTTGGATATTGAGATAATATATCCAATTTAGATCATGGGGACCTCTAAAAGATGTTTGATTGAATAAAATCCATAAATATAATCTTATAATTGCATCCGAATCCCATTCAGATCAATGTCAAACATTTGGACTAAGATTATATTACTTCTCTATTGAGAGGAGTCACTAAAATCCAAACCTGTTTTATCACTCCCTCGGAATGGAAGTGTCAGGGTTATACAATCGTTTACAATGACATTACCCTCGAGTAGTCCTAATACCATATGTCTTGCATACTGGAATACCTAGAATAAACCTGAAGTTTTAGATCTTATTTAGATTGTCTTCTTCACGGTTTTATAATTAAGTTTCTCATTTGATCATTGGGAGTTGGTATCGATCATATACTTTCCAAAAGCATATATTGTACCTTAGTATTGATCTTATACTTTCCTAAATCATATATCATACCTACAAATTCATTCAAGCTTCCAAAGTGAGATCGACGTGCACGGAAATTGATCCCAATATCTCATGAGTGAGCTCATGTCTTCTGATTCAGTAATATACCTGTATGACCCTTTTGAGATATTGTATTATTCATATCCCCTTGTATGCACACCAGCTCTCTAGTGTATAGACCTTGATTAGATCGTCAATCTATCCATCTTCCAAATGTACATACCCAAACATATAGTAACACATTTGTATCTGGTCAAAGGATGCATGCTTGTATGATGTCAGTGTACGGCATAGGTCTTAATTATCTCCATTTATTGCATCAACTTTTTGACATAATTTATCCAACACATATGAATATCTATTCCCATGAAGAGGACCAGCATCACGAGGCCGGTTAGATATCAACCTTTATAGAAGAATTGCCATCTTCCTCTCACGCTGGAGATCCTCTCTTAATAATGAATTGATGATGCTTGATGAGTCCTCATTCTAACTCTTTAGATATCATCCAAGCACCCACCCTTATGATTCAATATTTGAATCAACAGCTGTATGATCATTAAGATGGATATGGTACAAAACCTTAATTGTACTAAGGGACATATTATGAAAATTGATATTCTTCATTTCATATTAGGGAATGATTTGCAATAACATTTATTGCATAATGGATTGCCTTGGGCTCTCATATCCAACACTATGATACATTTGGACCTAGATCAAAGTTAATATGTGCTTCATGCTAATAACATTTCCTGCTTAGGGTAATTTCATCGACTTGCATTTCATATAGTGCAATTTAAATTCTTGTCCTGCATCTCGCATTGAGAGAGTTGAGAAACGTTATAAAGCTTCTATATGAGCATCCATCATTATAATACAATGGTAAGTTCTCCATCATAGCATCAACTTGCATTTCTTTTATGACTTCTCCCTTAGTTTAGATCAACTTAGGACTTAAAGAAAATCCAAAAAACAATATCGGATTATTTTGAAAAATACCAAAAAAAGTGATAATAAAAAAATCAAAATAAGGGGACTAATAATAACACTTTAACTCTAAATAAAAGTTGTAATGGACTTTATTATATTGGGTTCGTAAAGCCCTCGTTATTTTCATGTACGCTCCATAATGACTGTGGCATGATCTCTAAGGATTAGAACCAAAACCCAGTTTGTGGTTGCCTTGATTATCACCAGGGCTCGATGAATACCGATGCTTCTATCATGCATGGGAAAATAATACTTTGTCTTCTTGTAGACTTAGTCTAAAGTATTGAGCTTATGCTATCCCTTCAGGGGTGTGTCTTTCTCATTGTCTCGTGTCTGAATAGGGCCTTATCTACTTGTAGACTTGGTACAAAGTACTTAATTCACCACTACCGGATTTCTCATTCTTATTCTTTGGCTAGCCAACTCAAGACTGATATCAAGGACCTCTAAAAAGTGTAGATTACATGTTACAAATGAAGTGGGAAGTACAAGATACTTTTATGTCAGTATCCATTTTCTTACAGGTCTAGTCTCTAAGGACTAGGTACGAGATTGCTTGAATAATAGTAAAAACTGAAAAGATAAAAATAGACAAAATCTTACGGCTTCTCAAGAGTGAGTTGGTGTATCCATTATTTTGAAGTTTGTTTGAATTTAGTTAAGGTCAAATATCAACCTCCACACTTGTGCCATTTTTCTTTACCTTTGTTTTCATTACTATTTAATTTGCTCACTTTGATCCTTCTTATATTCTCTCCCTTTCATTCTCTTTGTTTACCATTGTATTCCATACTCATAATCTATTCATCTTGTTTCTCAAGATGTTGACTCATGGATGGTTTAGTCAGGACCCCACTGACACCAATGTTGATTCCATGAATGCAACATCTCTAATAATTTGAGGCGATTCCTAAGAGTCTAGTTCAGACTTTGCGAACCACTCCCCAGACTCCGCGTCTTCTCATTCTTCAATAAATCGAGATCACACATGTCCTGGCATTCACCCCTTGTTGATGGAGATCGATTTATATTCATATCAAGTACTCCATTAACATATATCTGGGATTGACCTAAATTCTAGACTCATTTTTCCATATTTTACTCCGTACTAGTCTAATCAAGATGAATTTCATTGTGCATATGAAGAGCAGAATTGGACCCCATTCAGATCCCTTCCTTTGAGTCTAATTTAGAGATGGCTCCTCACGGAAAAGGGAAGGGACCACAACAGGAGAATCAAGGTCCACAACAAGATCAGAATGCCATGAATGTATAGTTGCTTGCATCTATTTATTCTATTCAGTAACAACTCATAGACTAGGCTCTCTCCCAGGACCCTCACTGACACGTTTAATGATATGAGGAGAGATGGAGACAATCAAGGAGGAGGAGGAGGTGAAGATGAACAAGGAGATAAAGTCCATGGATGGGCAGATGAACCAAGAAGAGACACTCCTCAGCCAACACTCAAGGAAACTTATAATCTCCTCTGGTTCCATAGACATTTTGACCTCAAACTGTAGTTTTGGCTCTTCTTCTATCATTCCATGGGAATAAAAATGAGGAACCATATGTTTTACATAAGTAGTGTTCCGAAATCTGCAGAAAAACACTACCCTAACATCCCGTTAGGTATAGTTAAAATGACTACCTTCCCATTCTGCCTTCAAGATATGGCATTATATCTGATCAGTAATTTGGGGAAGGTCCTAACGACATGGTATGAATTGAAGTTTGCATTCCTCCACAAGTTTTATCGATTGGGTCATCTAAATCAGATGTGAGCCATAATCAATAATTTCTGCCAAGGACCGTACAAGTCCATATGAAGCTTGGGAGAGGTTCAAAGATCTTCAGGAGAAATGGCCCCACCATGAAATTCCTCAGACCAACCTAGTCCAACATTTCTTCGAAGGCCTGATTACTAAGAGTCAGAAACTTGTAGATGTCGCATGTGGCATAACTCACTTCAATAAGGATGAAGAAGTGGTATGGCTGATTTTTGAGGAAATGACCAAAGGAGAGGTTGCCTTGTCTTCATTACATGCCTATCAGTGCCAACCTTAGATCCACCACAACTGCCAATATGGCAACATCTCATGAGCAGGATAGGGAAGAGAGCTCCAACTTGATCATTATCAGGAGCCACCTGTCCAACGTGGACATCATAGAGAAAGGATCACATAACCTCAAAAAGTTATATGTGATCAAACAATGAACCTAACATCTGGAAAAACTAGACCAGATTACCAAGCAGTTGAAGTTGATACTTAGTACAATAAACTCGTATCAGTCTGCAAGCTAATATGTCGTGTCTCCAGCTGAGTAGATGGAACCATCATCACCACTACCTCCTCAATAAAGTCTTGGGCAACCTCAGCCGATCCAACACACATACTATGTCAATGCTCTTAATTAGACACTACCACAATAAACGCAATAGTAGATGGTTTTCTACCATCTCGGGCTCCAACCATCTTATGTGGATCCGTATTTCCCAAGTCCACGCCAAATTCAGAAGGTGAATGGCGTCTGGAACAATGATGCATAGCTTGACCATCCAGGTGAACATTAGTAGGGCTAGTCATCAACCATTCGGCCATACCACCAGTCTCAAGGTGCGAATTTAGTCCAACACCGTCCTTAGTATTTGTACCCACCATATTAGAAAACATACAAACATAACTCTCAACACCAACAGATGACGTACCTCCAGTACTAGTCATATTATAATTACAGAAATGGTCAATATAACTAGTATCCTCCTCCTTCTCAGCATTAGCAGCAACACCCTCCTTAGTACCATTCTCAATTTTCGCATTCATAGCCTCCGCACCATTATCATTCTCAGCATTGTTAGCATGTTCAACCCGAGATTGTGACCATGAACCCTTCTCTTGACTGCTAAGCTCGACTAGTAAAGAGCTTCAAAGAGATGACTCAAAAGCTCGACGAACTCACTGCTACCAAAACTTCCATACCTGCATAGGTCAAGGACAACCCCTATAACTTCCAATGTAAGGAGTGGGTAATTCGTGATGTCTCATTTGATCTCGTAGAGTCAAATATATCTAACTTTATGTTATCTAATGGTGACTCTCAAGAGTGGTAGACATTACAGTAGTCTACCATAGCTAAGAGGAAGAATAAATCATATTATATCGAATCATCATCTTCTACATCATCTGATCCCGTAGTAGATCCAGGCAAGGAATAAGAAGAAGGAAGAACATCACCAGACCCCACCATCTCCAGAAAATCCAAAAAAAAACATGAAAAATAAAATTTCCAAAAATAGTATAACAACCAAGGCAGAGCTGAGCAAGCCAAGGAGAAAACAACACCAAAGACAACTCCTGAGCGAACTACTGAAGCCAAAGCTACTTTGCATACCTTTTTGTCTACTTTTAATGATTGTGCACCCTTTGTCAATCATTTTCAAATATTAAAATTACTAAGAAAAATGGTTTTAGTCATGTAAATATTCCTTTTCGTGATGTTATAAAAATTTCAAAAAAAAATAAAAGGTTGAAAAATGCATTGTCAAATACTGGTGTGGTTGAGATTCTTCAAAATATTTTTTTAGAAATGTCATTAATAAAGGCCATAGAATACATGCCAACCAGAAAAAAAGGATTGAAAGAGGCATGTACATCAAAGCATTAGCCCTACAAGAACAGACACAATCGATTAGAGAAATACATATTGACCATGGCCTAGTAAATGATATAAGTAATCTCCTGCCAAAGAGGCCACACAAGGGAGCACCTTTGATCAGGTGTGAGATTTTTTATCAGATGTTTGAGCGAACCTTTCTTTATAGTAATTCCTCCATAAAACTCATGCTCTCATCATTACATGGGAATTCGATTTGGTTCGCTTAAACCCACACAAATGGTCCATCAGTTTGCTGATCGATCCATTAAGCAGCCTGGAGGTTTATTAGAGGACATTATTCTAACTATGTAGGATATGTGCTTCCCAGTGGACTTTGTTATCCTCAACACAGATTCACCTACATTGTTACTCTAGACCCTAATTATTCTTGGTCAATCGTTCCTTCGAACCATCAAAGTAGTAGTCGATTATGGGTCTAGAAACATCACGTTCTGCTCCTCAATTGAAAGAGTCAAGATGGACATGATCAATGGGACAAAAGCTACAAAGAGCACATTTATGAAGGTAAGCCATAAGCATCAATATCAGAGTGTGACATCATGGAGATCAGAGATTAACAATTGTCATTGAATGATATTTTCACACAAGAAATACTCTCTACAAGGGAGGACCTAGAAAGCACAGTCCATCTTTCTCCTTTGCTAAATGGGAGACAGAGTCAGAGTAATTGATCAACTTATTTGAAGAAGATTTAAGCCAAACTGAACAAGATGAATTCATTGAATATTTATTCAGTACATTGTTATTTGAGCAAAATTGATAGTGGTTGACATCACCTCTTTATTTTAAGCAGATCAACACCCAAACACCACAGTTTTCGAAGTGCCCGTAGAGCCGAATCAATAATTACCTAAATTAAAACAACTCCCATTAGATCTAAAGTATGCTTTCCTTGGAAGTGAGCAGAACATTTTCCAGTCATCATTAGCAGCAGGCTAGCCCTACATCATGAATCTTGTTTGCTTGAGGTTCTGAAGAAAAACTACAAGGTACTTAGTTGGAAAGTTTCATATCCCCGAGAGATAAATCCATCATTGTGTTCACACCATATCCATTTAGAAGATGATAGAAAATAATATCGTGAAGGTTGAACCCTAACTTATGAGATGCGGTCATGAAAGAAATCAGGAAATTATGTGATGTAGGTTTCATTTATCCCATCTCTGACTCAAAGTGGGTGAGACCTTTGCATGTTGTTCAAGAAAAATCTGAGCTCATTGTGGTTACTAATGACCAAGGATAGGAGATTTCTACATGAGTGTTGACATCATGGCACGTTTGAGTTGATTCTTAGTGCACGAATGTAGATACTAAGAAGTACCACTTTCCTCTATCATTAATTGATCAAGCGCTTGAAAGATTGATAAATAAATAAATCTTCTGCTTTTTAGATGGGTATTCCATGTACAACCAAGTAGTGATCGCCCCTGAAGATCAAGAGATAATATATTCGCATGTTCATTCGACACCTATGTCTTCAAGAGAATGCCCTCTGGATTGTGTGCCCCTACTACATTCCAAAGATGTATGTTAGCCATCTGTGTTGATATGATTGATAGTTTTCTTGAGGTGTTCATAGATCATTCTCTGTCTACAGTGGTAGTTTCGATTCTTGTCTTGTGCTCCTAGATTGAGTTCTTCAGAAATGACGTGAAGTTAATATGGTGTTATCATGTGAAAAGAGTTACTTCATGGTTACCAAAGGAAATGTGCTGGGCCATGTCATTTCCAAGCATGGCATAGAAGTCAGTTAAGGTGGACCTCATTATTAAACTAAATCCACATTGAGCAATGAAGATTGTGAGTTCATTACTTGGGCATGTTGGTTTCTATTGAAAATTTATCAAGGACTTCAGCAAGATTGTGTGACCTCTTACATAGCTATTATATAAGGTGACCGATTTCACTGTTGATCAGAAGGTTCTCCAATCTTTTTATCAGTTGAAAGATCCTATCACTCAAAATCTTGTCCTACAACCACATGATTGGTGTATTCCATTCGAGATCAGATTTTACAGCCGGGGTCGTGTTAGGACAAATAAGAGAAAAATTTCCCTATTTTATTCTCTATGTTGGAAAAACAATAGATGATGCACAAAAAAATTATACAGTAACAAAAAGGAATTATTGGCAATGGTTTTCACCCTTGAGAAGTTTAGATCATATTTTCTTGGATTCAAATTGAATATTTATTCTGACCACTTTGATATATGATACTTACAACAGAAGAAAGATTCCAAATAACGCGTACATAGATGGATCCTTCTCCTCCAAGAATGTGATTTGGAGACCGAAGACAAGCCTAGAGTTCAAAATGTGGTAGCATACCATTTGTCTAGAATATAATGCACATATACTTTGCTGAACAGTACACCAAGCACAGAAACCTTTACATCGAACATAGAAACCTTTCCTGTTGAATCCATTTTTATTGTGGCATCTCTCCCATGGTATGTCAATGTTATGAACTACCATGTATTTTGGGGTGCTCTTGTAATATTGGACAAGAGTCAAGAAAGATAAATTTCTAACATTCATTATTACCTGTGGGAAGATCCCTATATCTTCAAAGAAGGAACAAATTGCATATGGCACCGGTATATCCCTCAGGAGGAGTACACTAGTGTGCTCGATCTCTATTATAAGATTTAATCTGGAGGACACCATTCTAATAGCAGAATGATAGTAAAGATCTTGCAGTGTGGCCTTTGGTGACCTAGACTATACAAGGATGTCGCAACATATGTCAAAGGTTGCACAGACTATCAAAAAATGGGAGGAACCCTCTGTGCGAAAGACTTCATGTCCCTTAAATTCATTCATATTTTTTTATGTTTGATGCTTGGGGCATTAATTTTATGGTCCTATTTCGTAATAGTCAAGGATATAAATAAATCCTTATTGCCTTTGACTAGGTGAGTAACGAGTAGAAGCTATTCCCTCTCGATTCTCTGACAATGGAATAATATATCTGTTTCTAGAAGGCAACATTATTTCACAGTCCGGGATTCCAAAGTTTCTGCTTTTACACGGGGTAGTCATTTCATCAAAAAAGAAGTGATGAAATTAGTGAAGGAGTACATCATGGATCATCAAGTTGCATCTCCTTACATCCTCAATCTAATGGATTGGCCAAATTATCAGACAGAGAAATGAATACCATAATGCAAAAACTTGTTAGGTCAGATATGAAGATCTTGTCACAACTTCTAGACTCATTTCTATGGATTTAGCAGACCACCTACAAGTCTTTATTGGGCATGTCGCTCTGTCGTCTTGTATATGGAAAGCCATACCATTTACTCGTGGAGTTAATTCATAAATCTCTTTGAGTAGCAACTATATGCAATTTTGAATAAGAAAAGGTAGTCAGAACAACAAAATAGATATGTACAAGCTCATGGAATTTCGAGACTACATATACGATAACAACTTGATGTACAAGGAGAAAGTCAAATGCTGGCACGACTCACATATACGATGATAGGCATTTGAGCTTGGATAGAATGTATTGTTATTTGATGCAAAGTTAAAGATATTTCTGGGAATATTATAGAGTAAGTGTAAAGGACCATTCATAGCGAAGACTATGCGTGACAATGGAAGAATTCTTATTTCCGAATTGCCATCTGATGCACAAATATATTTAGTCAACTATCAATTGCTGAAGCATATATGTAACATGATACATTCCTAGATGTAGTTTATTCTATTTAGGTGTTAATTCTCAAAATGGTCCTGAGGGATCCTAACATCCGATCTTTGAGGCCTGAGATTTTCTGATAAGTAGGATCTAGCAATCGTTGTATTGGCTCCTCTCTCAGCTCACGGATATCAACAACCAAATGAATCATTAATGGTCAAAATCCATGGGTGTGTATGTGTAAAGAGATCATGCAAGTGTATGAGTCATGAAATTTATTTGACTCTACATGAAATGTGTACAAGGCAAGCATGTAAAGTATTGTCCATGTGAGCAAAACGGAATAGATCAAAAAAATAAAACCTAATTTAAACAATTAATCGAAGTCTTTTTGTTTATTTTATTGCCTTATAGGATTTGTTTGTGAATTTTTAATTTACATGTAATTTTTACAAAATTATTATTTAGATTTTAGATTTTTTAAGAATTTTTTATTTTCAAATGTTTCTTCTTTTTTAAATTTATTTTTATATTTGATATATAGTAATATATGTGATGGATAAAAGATAGTAAAAAGTGTTATAGTTTTCTTCTTTTTGTATTTTTAAAATATAATAGTAATTAAAATCAAAATGTAGAAAATAAAATGTTCTTGATCTATTAAGCATTTTTAAAGTTCAAATAATGCAAAATAAACTAAATTGAAAAATAAAGGAACTTAAATGGGCCTAATAAATATTTACCAAAACATAAATGGGCGAAAATAAGTTTCCTAAATAGTAGACATAAAAAAATTTGGAGCTTTAAAACATATTTTTTAATTTTTGTGTGATTTTATATGGTTTTTATGTTTTTCTGTATTTTGCAATTTTTAAGATGTTTATTTTGTATGTTAACGAGTTTTGCATATGTTGTTAAATGCACTAAAAAACCTACTCTATTTTTTATTTTTTAAGAGATATATTTGATTTTTATTATTTTTATAATTCGAAATAGGAAAATATATGTTGTTTTTGAATTTTTATAAATGTGATAGTAAAAATAAACACCTTAATATAAATATATGTGATAGAGTATCATATATGTTATTTGAAATAATTTCCCTGTAATTTTTCGTGTTAATTAGTTAATTAATATAATTAAAACAAGTAAATACAATTAATGCAGCAATACAGAGACAATTCTACAAATAATAAAATCCTAAGCTCGCTTTCTTAAGAAAATATTAAAGTCACAATGTTTTCTTTAATTTATCCTCTTAAATATGCAATTTAAAAATGCATAGCAGGGATATTTATGTAACTAAAAAGTATAATGCCAACAATGCAAAATTCTCTATTAAATACGATAATAAATGGAGATGGCAGGGACTAAAATGTAATTTCACAAGATGTTTTCATAATAGGTCCAATAAAGTATAGTCAGTTAACTTGCAATTTACCCACAAAAACCCTCATGTGGACGATATCTGTGGTGGCCTAGCATGGACTAAATAGTAAATAGCTATAAACATAGGATTGAAGTTGCAAAATATCCAAAGTTTTCAATACAGTGTTAAATATTTATAGACCAAACAATAAATGCAAAAATCAGATGGGTTCAGTAAAAAAATTCCCACTCCTTTGTGCATGAAGGGATGGTGGAGATTAGATCACATTGATAATAACCAATATTGCGTCAAAGAACAACGACCGAGATTGGATCCTTGGATGGATTTTACGGTGAAGGTGGGTCAAGATTTAATAATTGTGATGAAGTCTAGAACATGCTTCTAAGTGAATGGTGGAGAAAAGGCTTGGATGAACATGTAAGAACGAGTGGTTGGAGTTGCATTGTCGAAGTTCCTATGTAGCTCTGACGGTCTATCCAACTGTTGAAGTGCTCAATCGATACATAGGAAGGTTTTGCAGCTACGTGTGCCTTCAAAGAGATCCAGGACCCATCGATGGTCTCTTGGTGGTCTGGAGAAGATCAAGGTGTCTGGAGACCTTCTTCTTATTTGGATCCCGAAAATGTGGTCCTTTTTCAGTTGCTACCTATTGGGTCAGAAATGGCCCATGGAAGCGAAGCTTCCAAGCCAAAAAACATGCATAAATACAAGAGAACAAGGTGGGGTGGGTGATGAGTCTCCATTTCATCATCTTTATTCTATTATTTTGGCATAAAAAACCCTAGCAAAATGCGTGTAAATAACAATATTTTGTACAAATTAACATTCATTATTTATTCCAGTTATTACACACAAAATATAGTTTCTTATGCCAAAATAATATAATAAAGACAATAAAAAAATAAGAATAAAATGGTAACAGTATTTTATGACCCTAGACCCAAAGACCTAGGTATCTTGATGATCGAGTCGACAAGGAATAAAGTAGGGGGAGATAAGGGCCAAAAAACACAATAAAATTACCAATTTATTTAGACAAAAAAATAATTTTGCTACCTATTTTAATATTTATTATTTATAAATAAAATAAATAATTTTTATACATGAAAGTTGTAGATAATAATACATAGAAAATACAAAATTAGTTTCAGACAAATAACATACATTATACATTTTATACTCTGAATAAAATACAAAATACAAACTTCTCAAACATGTATGTCCTCCATATGAACTCAAAATATAAAAATCACCTTTAATTATATATAAATATTAATAAGCTATTTAGTGAAGGTGGTTTCATTTAGTTTGGAGTTAAGATACAAAAGTTAGGTTTTGGACCGCTATTGTATATTATACCTATAAAAAATAATCATTTATTTAATGTTTATAATTTTTAAATTTTTTAATTTAATAAATTTGTAAATTTATATATTAAATATACATATTTGGAATAGAATAAAATCATAAATAAAACAATAAATAAAATAATATACAAAATACATAGATGGATATACTATACTTATACCCATATATACCCCTATTATTATGGTGTACAAAGTACATCAAAAAAGTACAATAAAACTATATTAATATATATTTAAATAAATTATAAATAAATAAATTAAGAAAATGAAATAATAAATCTAAAATGAAAAAATAATAATAAATAGTCAAAATATAGTTTAATATACATATAAATATACACTTAAAAAGTAACTTGTAATAAATAAGCCCAAAAATAATTGAAAATCATATTAAAATACTAAAAAATAATGAATATTTTTTTATAACTTAAATTTCATTATTTTATTTACTCTATAATATTGATTTTTTAAATAATCTAGGGACATATTTTTTTGGTTGGTTCATGTGGACCAACTAGGTTAGGCCAAGAGTTGACCTTGGCCAACTCCTCTGACATCCTGCCTAGCCCTGTCAGACCAAGGTTTGACCTTTCCTTCTCCTTTTTTCCTCGATTGATACATTCATCGAATCAACTCGATTCCTTCGTGATTTTTCTCCTCCAACATCCACCTTTCACGTGCCATTGTCTCATTAAGGATTGCATCTCTAAATCGCCCCCTCAATATCAATCTTCCCAACACTGTATATATACCCGAGCTCCTCCATTTTTCATTTTTGAATCTCTTTTGCTCTGTTATGACTCTTCATCTTGTGTGCTCCAGATCAAGGCTCGTGACAGGATCTCTCTCCAATCGATTTGAAACAAAGGTAGGAGGAGTAGGAGTCGATTCCACCATCTCCGTTGAGTTATGCCATCGTCGAGGTTCATCTCAATGGCTTCGACCATTTGAGATCCTTTTCCTCTGCTATTAAAATAGCATATACTACCATCTTTGTAATCATTTCATTAGTTTAGTGTTTACTTACTTGCAGTAGTGTAGAAGAGTTCTTTCGTAGTTCGTGGAGCCTAACTCCGACGAACCCTCTATTGTGCCTGCACCTTGTAACCAACCAGCAACCACCTCCATATCTTTCCTTGATGCTTTGCCTTTGCTTCACCCACCTTCATTTACCCTGATCCCTCCTGGATCAGGATTGCAATTCTCCACTTTCACCACTCATCGAAGCAGCCTCTGCCACGCCAAATTTTGACCCATTCCACCCGATAATGGGTCGAGGTTGTTTGCCCTCGACCCCTCATTCTTCTTGTGCAGGTCTTGAAGCATGCACTCCAACCGAGGAGTGATTTTCAAGCCAAGGATGGTACCCAGGCTGCCTGACCTTCCTTGACCTCCGTGGGTTGCTTTGGAAAGCCTCAGATCTTTTTTACCCCTCCAATAGTTATAAGACCCCACTAGGAAACTTTTGAGTCACTTTATAGTGCTGAGGAGGGCTGAAGGAGCAATCTCTTCTACCCCTTTCTTATATATATGATGCATCTCTTACTTTTTATAACATATTTATATAATAAATAAGTGGAAAGCTAGCTCTATTTTTTAACATTTTTAGCTAACTTTTTTATATAGATATTTTAAGCTCTTAAAAAACAACTGCTAACTATTAATATAAAAAACAACTCAAACTAGCATATCTTAGTAGTATTTAATTTCCTATTAGATAATTGGATTTTATCAAATTTTTAAATCTTTATTAAATATATTACTATTAATACAATATAAAGCACCTCAAAATTATATAAAGTTTGAATAATGTTATGTAGTTTGAAGAATATTATAATAACCAATTAAAGAAATTATATATATATATATATAAATTTTATATTACGCGAATTATTATATAGTTTTGAAATTAGCCTGACTGGCCTCTGCTATATGCCTGGGTAGCTGCGGATTCTGAATTCCTCTCTCCACTGATTCTGAATTTTTTCATCAAGAAGAATCTCTCTTAATATCTTGGCCGCTAGCTCACTTTGTAGAATACAAGGCTAGCAGTTATAATTGTTTGACCACACCATATCATAGTTAGTTAGCATGGGCATGTACTGTAAAGATCTAGCCCTTTCTGCACTCTAACGATGTTTCTGATAAGAAGAGAGCATACCTCTGTCTTACCTAAACAAAGGAAAAAGAGGTCGTTAGGGCTTTGTTTGCGGTGGTGGATGGAAGCATTAAAAATCATCTTAGATATCATCCCCGCTAGTTCTAAACTTTAAATTTGAGCATTTATCTCTCGCCTCGAGCCCCGATAGTTCATGATGCCATTTAATATATGTCGAATGTATAGAACACGATCAAACCACTAGATATAAAGCAAAGGAAAGTACGGTCCATATGTTTATGCAAGAAACTTCTTGTCTTGCTCGCTGACTCTCATATCCGAACAACTAGTAGTGGTGGGGACTCTCTCGGAATCTTCACCTGCCTCATATACTGAGTGGGAATGGACTACCTTACGCGCTCCCTTCACTCACATCAATCGAAGAGCACATGCAACTAGTCATATGAGATTGGGCCAGTGGTTATTTCTCTGGAGATTGAAAAAATCCATAAAAATGCAAAACTCAAAAAGTATGAAAAATACTAACTCTTGAGTTGGTGTATTCCTGACTCAATTCCCTATCAATTAAGGCTTGAGGATTTGAGGACACATGGTTTCTGAGATCTTCAATGTTTTGAGTTAACAGCCTTAGTCATTAGGGTTTTAAAACTTAATAATCAAGACTTCCCTAATTTTAAATATCTGAGCGCTATATTTCTTTCTTCATCTCTACCTTCTAAAGAATATAATCAGCACATCACTTTCACAATTGCATGATTGATGGATGAGATGAGTTATCACTTGAAGAAATGACATTGGAAATTTGAGTTTAGACCCGATCTAATTATGCTCGAGGATGGGACAAAATCGATGAAAGCTTCAAGAAACCTGAGTGTCAGAAATCCCTATCCATTATGCGAACAAGTTCCCATGCTATCATTTGATATTTACCTATGTGCCAGGATGTGATGAAACTGAAATAGTTGTTGATCAGTGTGTGCCTGCTCTTGGTAAAAGCAGTGGAGCTAGCCAAAATCAATGAAATAAAAGTCAAGAGAAGATCTCCCATTCAAAGAAAAGAATTATCATTACAAATACAAATTCAAAGAGATTCCACCAAATATGAGCGCTCCCAACCATTTCAAAGTGTACACTTGGACCAAATGTTGTTAGGATAGAGGAGTCAGGTTAGCATAAAAAGGGGCTTTGCATCGTATAGTGACACAAGTCTAGGTGTCGAAGGTATCTTAGATACTCAAAAGAGACACACCCTCGTGTACTCCCAGGAAAACAAGTGCAGATGACTCCGAATTCTCATGACAGATACATAGATCAACACACCAAAAATGTACAAGTATTGAGTAATAAGACACTCGAGAGGACCCTTGTTCCAATGTGAGGGAGAGAATAAAATGCACAACCCTATGCCCTTCATCTTCTGGCCATCCGTCTACACTTTCAAGACAGACAACCTAATGAGATGGTTGATTGAATGCAAGAACCGACTTATTCCTTAGTGTTGAGTATTAGGTTTAGAGGAGTCTCCTGGACTGGGATCTTGGGTGACATCTCGACTTAACTCTCATGAATGCGATACACTAAAAGTCATATCCTTATATTATATGTATAAACAAAGTATCTAATAATTAGAGAAGTTGGATTCCTTTTCACTAACGTATGTTTGAGCAGAGGAATTTAGGATCACTTAAATTGAAGGTCTTCGATGAATTGAGTCTTGAAAATTCACATGCATCGTTAGGAGTTAATCCAACTCCTTAATTCTTTTGAAGCTCAAGGGCGAGCATGGTTTAAGTGTAGGGGTATGACGAATCTCATATACATCATATTAAAATCCATTTATTATTCTCCAAGCTTAAACAATTCAATAAAAACCACAATCACTTCTTTGTTATTAACCTTTATTAACTCTGTGTACAATTAACACTAAAAACCTTACCCTATATATTGTATTTAATATCAACATTTTCCTTATTTATATTATTTATTAAAATTCTCTAAAAATTAGTATGTATACATTTATCTTGGCTTTAAAAATAAATAAAAAATACAATAACAAACATCTAAAATCAAGTGGTTTATCTATATAAATACATACAAAAAATATTGCTTTGTATAAATGACCTCCTTTGATTTTTTTGTTTAACATGAAACTTGTAGATCTCATCAACATCTACTAACATGTTTTGACGTTTTGTTAATTCTACCTCCTATTATTTCTTTCTTATTTTTCTTTATTTGTCTTATTTTCTAAATTACTGATTGGGCCACAAGGCACCCTCTGGGCCATCTACATGGCCCCTTCCTCCGCATGCCACCCCGCCCCCACTTGGAAGATCTGATCTCACTTCTCATGCCTCTATCCTAGTCGTCATACGGCGCTTCCATCTCTTACTTTGGATACTTTCACCCACCTCATCTGGACCGCTCCCTTCCGTTTCCACCAGAGTTGTTGGATGACACCCTGCATCCAATAGTCGATATCTCTCTACGTCACCCATTCCAACCCCACCATTGAATGAGTCTCCATCTTCATCTCCACCACACGATTCTACCTTTCTCTCATCCCTTTGATAATGTTGATCAAGATGATCTACATCTTCCACTTATGCTCTGATCAAGGTCGTTGGATTGCTATATCCGAGGGCTATCCATATTCGTCAACCTCCTGTAATGCCTCCTCTCCACAAAAGGCTCACTCTACCTGTGCTCCCTTCCTATTTTGGCCACCACCATAATCACCCGCTCTGCTCCCTAACAGTCGTTTCATGTATCCCTCTCACCTCATCTCTTCATGTGGCCATCCCTACAACGTATCTCGCCTTCATTTCTCCCCACTATCATTGCAAACCTCCCCTGCAACCATCATAATTTTGAACTCCATCGCCTATAAAACGACCCCATATGCCTCACTACCACGTCGTCCACCATTCTACGAAGGTTTATCCTAGTTCTCTTCCCGTACCCGTAATAGGGGAGGTGGAATTGAGGTCGATCATGGATCTATTCACCAGGTGTCGACTCGTAGCAACTCTGTCGTGTTATGGCTGCCCTAGGCAGTAATGAGCACCGAGGCATGGTCATCCTTGTCATGCAACCATTGGAAGCTTCCATGGAGCCTCGCCCCAGACAACCTCCTCTGCCCAACTTTCACTCTAACCAGGTAATATCCTCCATCTTGTTTTCCTCTGATTTCTTGTGTTTTTCTTTGTTCATACATTCACCCTCTCTGATCACTAGCATTCCATCACATCAGCCACAAAGCCCAGATCTACACGTCGCCTTCCCACTTATCTAAAACCTCCACCACTTATGGTCCCCTTCTTCTTTTCTTTATCGGAGAAGAACACGCCAAGGCCTCTCTTCCTCCCATCTGTAGCCCTCCATTCAATTCACAATATCACACATGTACTCGCTTTAGCTATTCTAACATTTACAAGTATCCATTTTTTTAATGGTCGGAGCATTGCAACGAGCTCCGTTCAAAAGCCACAGTCATGGTTGTGCTTCATCATTAGGCTTCTCTGGTCATCTACTAGTCTTATTCTCATATCTAGCACCTTCTCAAAGAATCGATGGCATTTCCTTGACCTTCTAGCAGTGTGGAGGACCAAGGAGGAGCTTGGGCATGGTCGGAGCTCAGATAGCGCTACCACTCACACATCGGAGGAGGAGCAACAACTATGTATAGTTCCCATTGAATGTTCACCCTCTGTATTCATTTGATGGCTCAGGAGGAGCCACGTTGCCCACACGAACCTCTAGGCCTTGGATCATAAAGCCATTCACCGAGCTTTGCATGAAGAGTTATGTGGCTCGAGCCTCAACTCGCCCCCTAACATATCCCAAATGCGTGCCATGCACATGCGGGTTGGGTTATTTGTAGATAAACCCCCAATCTTCTTAATTATTACATCGTGGTCCCTAGGTGTGTGCCTCACATGAACACTTGAGGTATTTTAAACATTGGCCCAGTCAGTTTTTGAAATTTCAAAAGTACCCTCACTATTCAGGAAAAATTTCAATGGGAGCGATTTGACTTTTGCAATTTGAAAATAGGTCCCTCTCCAAGGACCTATTTTTAATTATTTATCCTTTATTTTTCTAATTTTTATTACAATTTTGTAATTACACTATTTTATTCATATTTTGAGCATTCAAACTCCGATTTAGTTGATTTTGGTCTCATTTTGAAGCTTGTTTCATCCTCTATCTAATGTCATATTTAATTTCTTAATTTAAAATGATTTGAAAATGATAAGTTTTTATTATATACAGTGTCTCTTGCTCGTTATTTGTAGTGTCATTATTTATACTTGTTGCTTAATTGACTTTGAAATTAATCCATATTTTATTGCTCATCGATTTGACAACTTTAGGGCATTTTAGTACATTACTTTCAGCATGATTATTTATTGCATATTATGCACCATGCATCTCATTTTAATTTCTTAAAATAAAATAAAAATTACATGCATCATTTTATGTGCGTAATATATCTGCATACCATAATGTGTCTCCATATGAAGACATAGAGTTTGGATCTAATCGCTCATTATTTAGTCAGTAATTTTCAATGAATAAACTAGGAGGCATGTGCCCCTGTGTTTGACTTTGGAACACTTAGCAAGTAAAATAATTGCTACATATTCAAAGTTGTTGTCTTTACTGAATCGAAATATGTATCTTGTACCATAATAATCAGACCTTATCAAAAAGGATTTTTTTCATCATTCATCAATCTCAAACCTACAAATTCAGTCAAGCTTTCAAAGTGAGATGACCGTTCACAAAATTTGATATCTCACAAGTGAGCTCATGTCTTCTGATTTAGTAATGAACATGTATGATCCCTTTGTGAGATCATATTACTCGTATTGCCCTTGTACGCACAATGGCTCATCGGTGTATAGACCTTAATTAGATTATCAACCTATTAGTCTGACAAATATGCATACTGAAAGATATAGTAATACATCTATCTCAAGCGACAGGATGTGTGCCTATATCGTGACAGTATATGACATATGTAATAGTTATCTCGATCTCATTACGTCAACTCTTTGACCTAACTTATCTAACATCTCCGAATCTATATTCAAATGCAGAGGAAATGCATAAAGAGTTCAGTTAGATATCAGTCTATAATAAAGAATTTATGTATTCCTCTCTGGTTGGAGATCCTCAACAATAAATTGACGATGCTTGATGAGTCATCAAACTAAATCTTTAGATATTATTCAAGCACTAGCCTCTAGGATTAGACATTTGAATAACAATTGTATGATCATTAAAATGTCCATGGTACATAACCCTAATTTTACGAAGGAACCTATTATCCAAATTAGTTATTCCTCATTTCAGATCAGAAAATAAATTGCAATAACATTTATTACATAGTGGCTCGATGTGAGCTCGCTTGTCCAATAATCTCCTACTAGCCCAAAGAGGCATTAATGGGCTAATCATTAAACACACACTTCCGTGTTGATAAAAATAGCTTGGTAAGCAGATGAATATCCATTTAATCACCTTTATTCTTTCATTTTGGCCTTTAAACCCTTGTTAAATGCATGCAAATACAATTATGTTTCACAAATTAACATTCATTATTTATTGTATATTTATTGTATAAAATGCATTGTTTAAAGCCAAAGTAAAAGAACGAAGAAAAGAAACATAAAAAAATTCCAAAGGTATTTTATGACCCTAAACCCCAAACCTAGGCATCTTTATGACTAGATTGACAAGGATAAAAGTAGGGGGAGATAATGGTCAAATACACAAGAAAACCCCTAATTTTTAACCTCCAATAACTCATTTTTGGTAGATATTTTATTATTTATTATTTATGCCTCAAATAAAGAAACTTTGTACATGAAAGTTGTAATACAAATATGATTTCACACAAAAATAATATGCAATGTACTTTTTATATTCAGGATAAAAAGCCAAAACCTAAAATTTCCAAACCCATATCTTCTTCATATGAAATCAAAATGTACCTAAATCACTTTAGAGGAATATAGTTTTAATAAGCTATTTGGTGAACGTGGTTTCATTTAATTTGGAGCTAATATGTAAAATCTAGGCTTTGGAACCCTATTGTACTATATACCTGAATAAATTATTTATTTTATTTACTCTTTATATTTTTATAATTTTGTAAATATTATTTTTAAAATATGTACATATTTATAATATAATAAAATCATAAAGAAAACAATAAAATAAAATACATAGATGAATATAAAACGCTTATGCTTATATAATTAATACCCTATTTATTTAAGTGTACAAAACACATAAAAAATGTTGTCTATCTAAGATCCATATCTTTCGATTTTCCGTGCACATTCCTACCTTTGGGATTTTCCCTCTAGCTAGTTCTTCTTACCTTCATTCTCTGTGCGGATATCGTTCCCTTATAAATAGCTCAGTTGTCTCCTGCTAATAATACACAAACAAAATATATTTATGTATATAAAAATAAGTTATAAATATATAAAATTTGAAAATAAAATGATAAAATATAAAATAAACATAAAATATACAAAACGTAGGTCAATATACCTATAAATACTTGTAAAAAGAAACTTGTAATAAATTAACTCCTATAAATAAATAAAGATCATAATAAAATATTACATAAAATAATAAACATGTTCATGTTTTAGCCAAAAAATAAATAAATAATTTATAAATTTATTTCAAATTATTTTTGATTTTATATATTGTTTTGTCTTTTGCTGATGATGTGGACCAATCAGGTCATGCCACCCATTGACTTGGGTTAACTCCAAGACCCAGGTCATAAGCCTGTCAGAACTTCGCATTTGACCCTTCTTCTTTGATTTTTGCTACCCACACCTTGCATATTTGGGAGAGATTCCTTCTTCTCTTTTTCCCCTTGTTCCTTGATCTATCACACACCATTAATTCAATGAGGATTGCTCATCTAAATCATCAGCTCCACCTCGATTTTTCTTCTCTACATGTTACTTGTACAAAATCCTCGCCACCTCCTTGCTTCGATTTTTTATTAGCTTTTGCTAGCATTCTCTCTTCATTTTGCACTTCAGGGATTGAGCTCCTTGATAGGGAGTTTGCTCAACAACTGGTCGAATCGAGGAGCATCTTAGGGTCGATTTCCACCATCTCCGGCAGTCCGCTACCATGAGGTACCCATACTCTCCCACCATCTCGATCGTCGAGGTTCGATCTCATGGCTTCCGATCATTTGAGGTAATAGTTCTTTGTTTCTATATATCCAGTAGCTCTAGGTTTCATTTCTAGTTTTTATTTTATGCTTTAATTTGTTGTGTTAGCCAAGGATTAGGAAAATAGGTTCGATGCAACTTTCAAGCTCCATTCACTGTGAACCGATGCCTCTACCTCATTCAGACCCTCCAAATGCCAGCATCTTCGAGACCTTCCGCTTTTCCATCACCCGCACATCACCAACCACATAGATCTCTTTAGTTTTAGTCACTCGTGGTCCAACTCTTGCCAGACCTCGACTCACACTTTCCATCTCACCTCTGACAATTACTAAATAATAACTAAGAACATGTCCGCCACATCGCCAGCCCTTATATTTTCTTTGCATGTCTTGAAGGGGTCGTATGAGCCCCATCTAAATCCAAGAACAAAACAGGAGCCTCACCGGAGACCATTGAGCTCCAGGGACCTTCCAGGGTCCCTGAACATTTTTGAGGCATCCAGGGAATCTACAGAGATAGTAGGAACATGATCTCCACTCTACGGTGCTCTAGGTCCTAGGGAATTTTTGCTACATCAGAGTTCATCTCGCTACAGGTGAGTTCGTCGTCATTCTTCATAGGCCCCTCCATGTCGTTGGATCATGAGCTACCCACCAGGCCTACAGGAGACGTCAGATCTTTAGAGCCTCAGCCGTAGGATCCTTTCACTGGATCTAATAGTGGACATCAAATTCTAAGGGGTATCGGTCGTTCAAAAGCAGACACGTGGATAAGTGACGATCATCCTGCCCTTCACCTGTGCGTAGTATGTGGTAAATTGTAGACATGTCTCCCGCCTTTTTGTTATGTTTATTTAGTTTTGTACTTTGTATTGTACGTTATATATTTTTGTAAAATTTGCAAGGAACCCTAGCTTATTTAATATTGCTTATAGTTCTTGGCCACGTTCCCTCACGTGTGGTCCCATATGAGGTGGAGATTTTGCAGATTGGACATTGTGCCTTTTTATATTTCAATTTAGTACCTAAATTTTTAATTACAAATATAAAATTTTGTATATTTTGTAGAAACAACCTTGACTTCAATATTAATTGCAAACACCCTTTTTAGTTCAACTATTTTTGTGTTTGTTTTTCATTTATTAAAAATATCATCGGTGCTCCAAAAATTATGAAATATTAGGGTTTAAGTCTTGCTAGCATCCACATTCACACTAAAATTTTATTTTTTAACTATTCATTTTCCCTATTTTTTAAAATCAATAGGAGCATACTTTATCCCTTTTTAAATTTAAAATTACCAAAAAATATAAAACCATTTTTAAAAATTCCAAAAAATATAATTTGTATATTTTATATTTTATATTTTATATCTCTAGATAAAAAATCTCTAAAATAGAAAAAATGACTAAAAATTAAATAGCTTAAAATTCCATTATAAAAAATATTGATTTTCCCCTAAATCCCTAATATATTTATTTCTATCACTAAATTTTCTTTATATTATTTATTATATATTGAAATTGGTTTTGAAAATGTTTACACTTCAACTATTTTTAGTCTTCAAATCAACTAGGCCTATTTATTTAATCCTTATTTTAGGATTTGTTTTTACTTTAAAAATATGTAAAAATTAACAAAAAATACCTAAAATCAACAAAAATAGTAGAAATTATAACAAAAACACCAAAACATTGTGTTATGCATTTTTTTAGTTTTAGATTATTTATAATTATATTACTCTTTATTATATATATCTAATTATATTCCTTTATATATTTTTAAAAAAGAAAAAGAAATTTAAAAGCAAAAAAAATAAAAATAAAATTAAATTATAAAATAATAACAGTTAAATATATGAAAATTAAATTTCATAAAAAAATTCAAACCTGTACAAAAAGATAATAAAAGACAAAAGAAAAGGATAAAGATTGGATTTCATTCCTCGATTTATTGTTTTCTCATATGTTCGACACTCTGCACATACTTATACCTATACAAACATTTGTAGATTTATAATATGTTTTAACTCCACATTTTTATATTTATTATTTGATTTATATCATTGGTTAATTATTGAATTAAAAGGATTTTGTGAATGGTTTCTTCAGCGATAGTGTAGTTCTCACCTTGTGTATACTACATTAGACCCTTACAAAATCCCTCTTTTCATAAGCTGACCAATCACTCTGATCATGAGATGCTAGATCAAGTCCTTTTACAGTACTTGCATATCTCCTAGTAACAATGTCTGCATCCAATGCGATTGTTACATCTTATGCAACCAATACCCAACTTTGTTAAAGAAATTATAGTGTATTTGACTACAATTCAATAATCATTATAACTAGTATGTAATCTCTATTATACTTATCAGAATTCCCTTTTTCCTGGAGTTCTCTATCTCCTAAGACTAAGACCCAATCTTATGTCTTATAAGGCATCTGTAATTAAGACATTTTAGATCACTGTCTATAAAATATAAGTTCTTGAGATAAGACTTTGAGTTCACTATCTCAAAAGTCTAGTCTTCTTTGAAGATGTTGTTATTACTGTAATTAAGTGTTTTATCTCCATAGTAGGATTAATAACATCTTACTACTCCCACTACATGGCAGGCATCTGACATTTTGTATACATATAGCATACATTGAGCTTCTCATAGATGATGCACATAGGGCATGTAGCTTTGGTATTCATATCCTCAATTCTTTGAGGTGCTATCCCTTTTGATAGCTCAATACCACATCTTAAGGGAAAGAATATTTTTCTTGGATTTTTCCCAAAAAGTGGAATATGTCCAAAGTGTGGCACTAATGTGATGGTCCGAATACCTTCTTCTCTTTGTTTCTAAACATCTTCAGAACTAAGATATAAGAGGTATACTTGAGATCTTTCATCTCAATGTATAGAATATTCAGATCATAAGACACTCATTATCATCCTTATATCATTCCAAATGATTAAGATTTTATCTACATTTAACACTATCAACACTATGGCACTAACACTAAGTTTCACGTAGTTCGTCAAGATTCTATCTGAAGTTGTAACATTTATAATTCATCAAATCTAGTGTTCCAACAACAATAAGCTTAGTTGAGTCCATATATGAAGTTCCTTTAGGTTGCGCATCTTGCCTTCCTCAACTATGAAGCCCTAGGGATACTTCATATGAATGTGCTCGGTGAGGAATTCATAGAGGAATGTAATCTTGACTTCTAACTTATAGATTTCATAGTCAAGTTGTATTCTGGTGGGTTTTAGCATTGTCACTAGAAAGAAAGTCTCATCGCAAGCGATGTCTTCTTTCTATGTGCAGATCAAGGCTACGAAATGTGAAGGTTTCCACCTTCTCATTAGATGCTTTTTTATCTTGAAGATCTAATTACACCTAGTAGGTTTTTACCCTTATTAGTGGATCCTTGAGGGTCCATGCACAACACTAATGTATGAAATCTACTTTAGACTTTATTTCTAACATCCATATTTCCATGTCATGATTCTCAAAAGCTTCATCATATAGAATCAGATCATTATCACACTAATCTAACACATGGAATCCATACCCTTTAGGTAGTCTTACCACCCTCAAACTAATTTCAAGATGTACAAGTATTTCATCTTTAATTGTTCTTTTAGTTTTCAAATTATGAAGCCTCATTATCTTCTCAAGATTCAATGAGTTACTTTATTCATTTTCATCTTGATTCTCAAGAATGACATCTTTTAAGAAATATATCCTTAGAGATGAAATCCTTTGAGAATTTCAAGATCATAAAGTAGGCATCCAATTCCATCCTTTATATTCCTAATGAAGTTGCACTCTCTAGTGTTGGATTCCAGCTTAGTTGCATCCATGACATCGTTATGGACCAACCAACCCAAATCTTCAAATGTCCAACACTAGGCTATGTTCCAAACCATAGCTTATGATGGTTTTTGGATTTAGATTTGCTTGGAATCTTATTAGGTATATAGTTTAGTCTCTACTACATATATACCTGGATATTATGAGGCAATTATGTTAAGATTTGTCATTGATCAAATCATGTCATACATGATCCAATTGCATCTCCCTGCAACTTTATTGAGTTTAGGTTTATTTGGACGAGTGAGCTAGGAATTATATTCCTTTCTCCATAAGGTATTCCTTGAATTTACCTAATAGGTACTTGCTGCCTTGGTTAGATCAAATTCATTTCATCATCCTTTAAACTTTTCTTCTAAACCAAATTATGAAATCTTTGAACATTTTAAAAGTTTCTAAAGTGAAGGTAAGAAATATCATATCACAAAAATCACCAATTGATATTACATATCATTAATGTTTTACTACGATATAGATGATCCACATACATCAATATGTATGAGATCTTGAATACCTTGGCATCTTACACCAATTCGAGAGAAGGGTGTATCAGGCATTTTACTTTTGAATACAATATTCACAAGTATTTAATATTTGAAATTTTAGACAAGCTAATGTTTCACCTCTTAGTAGTCTATTGATATCATCAATAGACATATGTGCAAAGCTTGATACCATATCACTCTCAAATGATCTTCATCCTCCTATTGATCTTTTAAGGTTTAAATTTTCGGTATTAGCAATGTCAATGAATCACTCGTTATATTCTAATTTAGCAGAGTCCTCTAGATGCTAGATTGATGTCTGAAATATATTCATTATAACTCTTTATGATAGGTCTATACCAAAATACATGTTTCTTTCCAACATTAAGAAATAGACAGTGAATGCATTCTAATATCTAGGTCATTGTGAGATTCTCTAAGACTAAGGCTCTCCCATTGAAAATATGTACGCTATCTATCCAATGGAGATTGTTGCAATAATTACATCAACATCCATGTGGATTACTAAACCTTAAGATCAAATTTGATAGTCTCCTAAACAAATGAAACCAATTGCAAGTGTTTTTAAAAAATGAGATACAATTATTAGATTTTGATCTTATCCAATAAGCATGATTATATATAGATGTATAATACACCGATGCACTATTTGTTTCCTTCTCTAAGGATCCTAGATAATTTTGATAGCCATACCATCAATACAAGATATTGTTGCAGTATCGACATTCATCCAACTCTTTGGTTGCCATATGTGTTGAAATAATAGAAGTACAGTCAACTCTTTAACTTTCCTTCTCACTTGGGTCATAACCCTTTCTTCCACTGTACTTCCTATATCTATAAACAACCACTTCTTAAGACAAATGATCTCTTATGTTGATCTCAAAAGATCCAATATAAGAGTATCTCAACATTTATATATGATTCATTTAATTTATACAATATGAATATTATGAAGCTTCATTAAAGACTAGAATATAGATAGTAAAATGACGCCACTCATTGTTTCTGCATCCATCTTAACTCTTAAAGACTTCAGTTCAAGTAGGTGCTCAAAAAGTTGAGTACATCATCTCTTATCGAGCCACTATTCTACATGATGTAGTGAACCATGCCCTTCATGATTACATGTCATGAGCACATATGCATGCCAAAACATCTTCTTAGTTTTTTAAGTATTTTCGATAATTACAATCAATGTCAACATGATACTTCCGAAGAACATTCAATGAGAGATCAAGACTATAGAGACATACGAACCCAAGTTGTTGTCCTATTGTCTATTTACTTGTCATTCCTCATTATATCGAGGAAACTTACATATTGCAAGAACATACATTATGTGTCCAACTTCAAGTACAATATCTAGATCATGGATCCAATACAAGATATTTCACTTATTATTGAGTATAATTTTGAGTGGCCATAATGTAGGTGATGAATCTCTGATTATCAATCTTTATTCTTTTATTTTATCTTTATATTTTAGCAAAAACATCTTTAAATGTGTTAATACAATAAATTATCACTATGCATGTCCTTGTTAATATTGCATATTGAACACATATTTTCCAAAAATAAAAATAAAGATAAATGAAAAATAAAAAAAGGATATAATTCTGAAATAAGTAGACTTATGCAAAACCTAAGAGAAGGCCAATCATTGAACTGATGGACAAGGAATAAAATTGGAGGAGATAGGGCCCTCATATATTCTTCACTATGCAACCTATGTACATATAACTTCTCCTATTTTTACTCATCAATAAAAAGACCTCAAATAAATTATTTTATTAATAAAATTTGTACATAAAAATATTTTCTTAGTAATAAAAATATTTGTAAAATAAAGTGTTGTACATAATGCAAATAACACCACTCATGAAAAGCCACACAATAAAAATGTAAAAGATCAATTCCAACTCAAATTATTTCAAAATCACCTTTATTGGATTCAAAATTTATTTATCTTTCAAAGGAGGGTCGTATTGTACATTTTTGAGTTGTGAGATAAAAATTAGCTTTTTGGATGCATTTTAAATCATATGATCCCTATACTTGTAAATATGTATATTTAATTATCTCACTTTTTGTGCATGTTGTATTTTTAAACACGTGTACATACTCCTAAAATAAAATAAAAAAATAAAAACAAGTCAAAAGTTCATTGTACAAAAGCCATACCGTATATAGTGTATAGAACACTTATTTAATACTTTTATCTAATTTAGAAAATTCAAATAAAATTAATTTTATACACCTCAAATTATGTTATAAATAAATAAAATATAAAATAATGGAAATTTATGTAAAACTAATAAAATCAAAATAAAAGAAAATTTGTAGGTATACTGCACATATACTTAATACCCTATACTGTATGTGTTATATATAATATCATAAAAATATTTAAAAATCATAAAAAATAGTTTGAAAAATATAAAACATGTTTATTTTATTAATTTATTTAAAAATAATGTGCTATTTTATTTCTAATTTAATTCATTTATTTCACTATTTTATAGTGTAGTGTATTTTGTCTTCATTCTACACTGCTTCCTATTGGTCCACCGGAGATTGTTGACTCTGATCGCCATGATCCCCCATCTTCCTTTCCACAAGTTGGGTTCTGCACTCTCTTTGCCCACTTTTCACGAACCAACCCAACTGATAGGAATCTTTAGGTTTCTATTTATGAAATATAAAAGTGTGATCGTTGCACCCAAAGAATCCCTCAACAATATAATTATTTTTTTCTCAAACTAAATTAATTAAAAAATGAAGTAAGAGAATTTTCTTAATTTACTGATATGGCTAACATGATCGAACTTAGGGAGGCTACAATCTTGAAGGTTATTATAGCAATGAGAAATCAATGAAATAAATAAAGGAATCCTATGAACACTATTATAGGTAGTGGTGTTTTTTATTATTTATTAATTTTATATTTTCAGATAATTTTTTAATTTTTAATGGCTTTTAATTTTGCAAAATTTTAATTTTAAATAAAATAATTTTCAAACAAGCTATATACAAAAATAGAGAATGATTATTTTTGGATTTTTCAAATATATCAAAAATGCTAAAAGATGTACAAATAAAATCTTTTTATGATTTACTATATTTTACAATTTTTAGTGATTTTTAGATGAATTTTAGAATTTTTAAGATTTTTTAAATGAATAAGAACAAGAGGAAAATTAAACTATCAATAGAAGGTAATGTTTTTCAATTTAAAAATATCAAATGAAATGAAAAAGTTACTGCAATTATTCTTCCTAAAAACTAGATAGAATTATCTACATACATAAGTGAAATAACTATTTTTTAAATTTTCTACAATTTCACATGATTTTTCAAAAATTTTTAATAATTTGTAATTTTTTGAGTTTTGAAAATATTTATTGTATGAAAATTGGATATAAAATAAAACCGTAAAAATAAAATTATTTTTTGGTATTTTTATGCAATATTTAATATTTTATAATTTTTTAAATTAAAAATAGTGAAAATACGACATTTCTTTTATTTTTTAATAAAATCTAATGGAAATAAAATGCAATGAAAAAATTATACAACGAACAAACACACAACAGGAATATAACAAACTTTTTGCATAATTTATTGAGCATAAATTTTATTTATTTAAACAATAAAAGCATGCAGATTTAAAGTATAGAATACAGGGATTAATTGCAATTATTTATTTTTTGCGATAAAAATATAACAAAAATAAATGTAGAGCATAAAGCATACATTTTGCTTTGTGTGTTTATGGCTCTACAAAGGCTGATTTGCAATTTCGGGAACCTCCAAGGGGCAGATGTTATTTACCCAAATAAAATACAACGGGATGATGTGACACGTTGTGATCCCTTAGATATAGGGCAACAAATTAAGGTCTCGGATTTTATTGAAATCAAAATGGGAAGGGGGCGTTCTTTCTTCGTTGATGCCCCTCGTTACTTCACGTCCAAGCAAGGGTGATGGTGTTGATTTAATGTGGAGGAGGTTGATCGCCTGTGCGGGGCGATCAACTGTTTATGGTCATGTTTCGAGTTGTAGGTGGACGGCGGGATGACTTGCATAGGAGGTTCCTCCAGGCGGAGGAGGCTTCAAGGTCACACGGTTGATGGTTGGAGCGGTGCTCGTGCGGTGGGATCTGTGATTGTAGGTGGAAGTTGCGGTCCTACTCGCACAAGGCTGCGGAGGATCGGCGGTGGTGGGTGTTTCTTGCACAGGTGGCGCTGCGGGCAGACGGATAATGGCATTTGCGGAAGGCCTTCACGAGGAGGTGCTCGGGACTCGAGGGTATAGTCCAGGCAGATTAGATAGCTGGGAGACACATGCCCAGGTCGGCGGTCAAGGGAACATGGAGTGGAGCGGGAGGAGCGTGTGGCTCTCTCGCAGAGGCGAGAACGTCGGGCACCACCCACGGGTGGGGAGGGAGTCACCTGCTGCTTCTATTTTTTTGTAAAAACAGAAACTGCAATTTTTTTTATTTTTTTGATATCCTTGTTATCGTAATGAAATAAAAAATATTGACTCGAGTATGATGGCTCAGTCATAAAAATTATTGATTGAAAATATGAGTGGATGCAGATCCGACGATGTGGATGGATGGATCCAGTTATCCAGCCACTGTGTGTGGTTGGAGGTGTATGTTGTGTGAGGTAGAACATGAAGCATTGAGATCAAGAAAATGAGATAGAAGATTGAATTCAGGATCAGGTTAAAGTGGGATGATGAATAATGAATGAGAATCTAAGATCAATAATTTTAAAAATAATGATAATGAAATAAAAAAGCAAAAATTAAACTATGATTAACCTAGAGGAAAAACAAGAAAAAATGGATCTCACCGAATGGGAGCATATGAACACCTTGATGGCCTCGACGAGCACTGACTCGCTGTCTCGAGAGGGCTCAGAGGCTAGGCACCTATCTACAACAAGACGACTCTTGGAGATCAGACTCCTCTCCCAAAAGATTGATCAAATGAGAATGAAGGAGGGGGAGCCAATTAAATAGAAAAAAATATTTACATAATTAGTTAATGAAATTATTTTCATTACTTTATTAAATTTAATAATAAACATTATTTACTTATTTATATAGTGAGAGTTATTTAAGTAAATTAATTATATACATATAATATATACATATGGTACAATATACACCTAGTTAAATAAGGAAATTAGTTTGTTTAATGTTTTAACAAACTTATTTTTTTAATTATTAAAAGTATATATAATTATTTACAAATAAATTATGTATAAAAACAAATGTGGATAAATATATACAATAAAATTGGTAAAATTATAAACATCACCCAGAAAACCATTTTTCGAATCGTAATACCATAAATTATGAAAGCACTTTCATTTTAAAGATAATTTAATTAAGAATACATCTAATTAGAGTTCATATGGAGCCCAAATTAGTCTTTCAATTATCGCTTTATGGTTTTTCCCTAGCGTAGTAATTTTTATTTTGTACATGATTCTATTTTACTACTATTTCTATTATTTACAAAAAAAATTATTTACAACTTTTGTTTTGAAAATTATTTAATTTTAGGTTAATTTATGGACAAACAAAATAGTGTGAGTTTTATACAAATATACATAGAAGAAATTAGGAATTGAAGAGTATTTATAAAACACATTTTTTCGATTTTTTGAATAAAGACCCTATCTCCCCCTACTTTATTCATGGTCGATCAAGTCATGCCTGGACCTTCTATCAGGGTTCGGGTCGGCGTGTATCTATTACATATTTATAGACTTATTTTTAATTTATTACATTTATTTTTCCTTTATTTATTACTTAATTTATGTTAAAATAATAATACATATACAGATATTTACTCACATATGCAGGTTAGTAAAAATATGGATTTATTAATATATACATTTATTTTATAGAGATTTTAAGTTGAAATAAACAAATAATGATGATGAAATGTGGATTCATCAAATGCGCCCTCGCTTCTTCTCCTTGATTGAGCATCTTGGATCCCTAATCTTTGCCTGAACATCACCCTCATGATCCGCGCTTCAGTTCACACACTCTCAATCGATCCTTCTCAAACCTGGAACGTCTATAAAAACCCCTATGCTTCTGTCGTTTCTTCCATCTTTGGGTGCACCACCACCTTTGTTACACCCAACCTCTTTCTTAAAGTGGCAGCAATGCCACAGAGACTGCATTGAAGGCTTGGATGCGAGGGAGCCCTAGGTCTGGCGACATCTCCGACGTGCTCCGTCGCAAGGAACTTAGCCTCTAGTTGTACCGCCCATCGAGGCTCTGACCCCAAAAATTCTGTCTCCATCACAGGTGACATTACACAACCGTAGGTACCATCTACAACATACGATTGTTTATTTACCTTGATTCTTCCATTCTGGATAGAGCATCGTCCTTAATCTTGTTTACCTGATCGACTATCCACTCTGACCCGATATACACCTCACACACCTCACACTTCACATCTCCATCTTGCTATGCATCCTAACCATCGACCCAACAATCGGGTTGGATCGAATATATGGTTGATTCCTCCACTCAATATAGGACCAGATCCATCCATGCCCCTCTTCGCTCATTTGATACTCTAACTCTTTATTGAAGCTTTCTCTCCAAGCCAACCATTTTGTGCAGGACCAACACTGAAGGCCATCTCCGTTGGAGGATATTATGCACCTGCACATCAGTACTGGAAGCTCCAGGAACCCTACGCATCTCCAGGATTCATTTCAAAGTATTATACCCTATCGAGCATCTCAACAGTTGCGAACAATCACCGGCTTCTGTTTCCCCATCTGAGCAGCCTTGGAGGTCGAATAGAGCTCGCACCGTCGTTGTTGAAAACTTGCAAGAGGCAAGTTCATCCTTGTTCTTCTCGAGGCCCTCCTAGATCTAATCTCAAGGGCCTATTTTAGAGACCCCATGATCATCTAATCATTAGGAGGAGTAATTCCCAACCACACATCGCCGAAGCGATATCATCATAATGTGACCGCTCATCATAAATGGGCCCTCCCCAGCTGTCCGTTTACGCCAAGACAAAGCCGTCAGATCCAAGCAACGCCATGTATCGATGCCTCTTGTGAGGGTATATTTCCCTTGCCCCATGTCTTTTATCGTATTTTACTTTTAGCTGATAAATATATAAATAGTTAAAAATATTTTACATTTAGGACCCTACATTATCTTTATTTGCATTTTAATCCAATCGATTTGTAGTGACTTGTAGGATCCGGTGCTTTTTGGTATATTTGCATACTTATCCCTATGCTTTGATCTTGTTATGGAATGAATTAAATGTTTTGACTATTATGTTTTGCCCCATTGTGTCTTGTTTCATGTGCGGTATGTGCTTTATCTGAAAAAGTTGCATAAACGCCCTTTAATTTGAAAGATTGGTTATTCATCAAGTCCTATAACTTAAAATATTTGCAGTTTGGTCCCTAAGACCAGTTTTTAATTACTTATCCTTTCAATTCACAATAAATAGCCAATTAACTCCAAAATTTCGTAAGAATTATTTGTGACTCTTGTTTGCATGTTTTATTTATGGTGATTTTTGCTTGTTAATTTTTATTCATTTTCTTTTATTAAAAATACTAAAAAACCTGAAAACTTCCAATTTGATTTAGAAAATCAGTAAAAACTCAAAATCCCTTTAAAAATTCTATAAAACTGTAGTTTCCTTTTATAATTGTTTACCTTCTGTATAAAATTTATTGAAAATACCTTATAAAAACCTAAAATTTTGCAAAATAATTGAAAATTATTAAATTTTTATAAAATCCTAGAGAAATCTAAAAATTATGATTTCAGTTCTTGTGTATAGATATTTACTCATATTTTATTATAAAAATCATTTTCAGGAATTTTGAGCTTTCTACCTATTTTTAAATTACAAAACATCCCTTGTGCTTTGTTTATTTGTCCTTTCACCATTTGATTTTTAAAAAATAATAAAAACATCTAAAAATTCCCCAAAAATTCCAAAAAACACTTAAAAATATATGAAACCAAAAATATTTTTACCTTATTTTTCTGGGCATTTTTAACCTATTTCAAAAATAAAAAAGATTGTTTATGTATGCTTTTGTCCTTTGTACTTACTTCTCTTATATTAAAATTTTAAAATTTTGAAAAATAAAAAACCACTAAAGTAATAAAAAATCCTTTGATTTTTGAATCGAGTACTTAGTGTTTAATTGTTCTCCTTGAGTTCGACTCTAATCGCTGATGGAATCGCTCAAGTGTGCATAATAATCATATGCATTATAGACGACACTCAGGAAATCAATCAAAGCTGAGAAAAGATCTCTGCGACGAGTGTCTCAGCTTAAATTTATATCCCGGGCAAGTCAAGGGTCGGACATAGGGAGGCAAAGGAACAACATCGGGTTAAATCAGAACAATTAGGTTTGGGATTCCAATTCATTTTTTTATTTTTTAATGCAAAAATAAATGCGAATTCAAAATGCTGGTGAATTAAGTTAATAATAAAACACAAAACTTAGTCAAGTTAATTTTATTATGAAATTAATCCAATTTAGCAAAATTATATTTTTCCTAGAAGCCTAATTCAGTGATGAATATAGAACATTTTTTGGAAGTTTAAGGGTTAAAATGCAACAATGAAAAATGCACACTTTTTTTGGGTATTTACATATTTTTTCACACAAACAATATGCAAAAGTTATGCTAATTTTATTGAAACTAAAACTTGATGCATCGAGGATACAGTAATGTTTTTGGTATTTTTTGAGAATCTGTGGATTTTTTATGATTTTTTAAATTAAAAACACAGTGACAGTAAGTATTTAATTCCTAATAAATCCACATTATCAATTCATCCAGAGAGAGAATTATCCCAATGAGGTAATAAGCAATCTAGGAGAGTTGGAATTTCACAAAAATATTAATGTGTATTTAATTAAAAATCAATTACCAAAATCACTCTACAATTTATTTAAGGCACATGACGATTCCAATTGAAACTAAATTTGGAGAGTAATTAAAGAATATTAAAACTCATCATTTCTGAGTCTTGCCTAATTTTTGGAGCAACTGTGAATGAATTATGAATTTAAGACCTCACAGTGGGTAAGATAAGCAAGTTTTCACTAAAATAATTTTAATTAATTACTCAAAGATCAAAACAATCCAAATAAATAGACAAATGATAAAGAATTAATTGCTCAACATCATTATATTTTTCATTCAAATAAATGATGCTAAAAAGATGTCCAAATTAACATGCAAACATAGGGGTGTCCATGTAAATTATGAAAACAAAACCTACAAACAAAACATGTACATCAATGTTTTCGTAGTAATGAAAACTTAAAAGAAAAATAAAGAAATTTATTACATAAATAAAAAAATGACCTTCTTCATTGTAGGTAGTTAGGGCACAAGAAGGGGTACAGATGATGGCGTTGATGCAGGTGCTTGAGGTGGAGGGTTGCGGGTCAACAGTGGCACGTCGCGGCCGTTGGCTATGGCTGTGAGCCTGCTGCATTGTGGTTGGCTCTTGGCGATGCACAAAGGTGGGCAATTGGGTGGTTGGAAATGGGAGATGCAGGTAACGAGAGAGTTGTTGCGGCCACACAGCTCACCGTAGTCAGAGGACGAGACAACGATGGGAGGATGGTGGGCTACTCTGCATTAGGTTGGACACAGTGGGTGGCAGTGGCCGGGAGGTGGCGTTGGCGCTGCCTGCGCGAGGAAGAAGAAGGGGGCAACATGCAGCGCTCGATTTTTAATTTTTTTGATCTTTTTTAAAAATTATTGCTTTGATTTAATTCATTTTTATTTTTTTTAAAACAGGGCACAAAAATGAAGAAGAGAATAAGTAGAGGTGATGTGGTGAATGATGATGATGATGACAGTGTGGAGTGATGGTGATATGATTGTGATGTAGAAAAATGAAGATTCTTAAGAAAAAAATAATGGTAGATAATAAAGAAAATGAGAAAAAGATAGAAAATTTACCTATGGTTTGCCAGATTTGGGAGCAGCAACGTTGAACTTCTCTTGTGGCCTCGATCCGATTGGTGAAAAAAATCAGAGAAGCTATGCGAGCTTGATGGGAAGCTTGTGACACGTCAATGATGGTCGCAGTGGATCTCGCCTGAATGAGGTCGTCACTTGAGGAAGATGATAAGTTGTTGTCACCGACAATACATTCTAAGCTCTCTCATTTTTCTCTAAGAATTTTGGATCGCGAAAAATGAGGATTAAATGGAGAATAAAAAGAGAAAAAAGGAAGTTAGAAACATGGTGGAATGTTGGAGTTGAATGGGAGGTTATTGAATATGGTGGAGAAGATGGAGTGGAGTGGGAGGTTATTAGAGAGTATGAAAATAAATAAAATAAAAGAAGATAAAGTAGGCTACAAAAATATAAAGGAAAAAGCAAAGAGAGTGGATAATTTACAAAATAAGACAAACAATATTTACACATTTTTGTACTTTTCTAATTTTTATTATTTTTAATAAAATATATTAATAACATAAAAATAAAATACTAAAAATAAATAAATAAAATATTTTTTTGGAATTCTTAGTAACTAGAAATGTAAATAAAAATTGAAGAAAGAAGGAATATTTATAATATATACAATGTACATCTCAGTCCCAAAATCCACATCTTGTAAACAAGCTCCGATTTTAATGAAATCACTTTCATTGGGTAGATAATTCTATAACTTAAACTTTAAAAGTAAGTTTGATGAATTTGGAGTTCATATAGAGTAGGAATTTGGCCGGGAATTTGACTTTACGACTTTTTCTCTTTGAGATCTAGGAGTATTTATTTTAGGTGAAATTTATTTTATATTTTTCTAAAATTTTTATATACATTTTTATAAACAATTTAGAGAAAGAATTACCCAAAAATGGTTTGAAATGAATCTATTAAAAATAAATGAAGTTTGGGCTATTTATAGGAGAAAAACTCCTTTATTTTATGGTTTTTTATTATTAGTTTATTTTGTAAAATATAATATATAATAATTTTTTTATTTTATTTTCAAGAATCTATTTATTAATTTATTGATTTTATGAACCTTTGTTTGAGATTTTACTCAGGAATTTTTCTAAGATCAATATTGAGATGATGAATCGTGGTTCATCCGTCGCTATACCAGGTTAATAAAGTAGCAAAATCGCTCGTTCTCTCTATTCGATTTATTAGTGGTTTATTTCTTAATTGATCGCATTGATTAATTCGGGTCACAACAATAACTTAATTCTATACTTAACCCTAGTCGATCTCCGTGCCCATCAAAATGGCGTCATTGCCGAGGAGCACGACTAAGTAGTTAGGATTTATTTTTTTGCTTATTTTTATTTCTGTCTGTTATCATCTATTTTTCTTTTAGTGTTAGGGACTAATTGGAATACGACCCGGTTCGCTTTGGAGGGACCCGCACCGAAGGAGGAGGAGGAGAAGCTATTATATTAGATAGAATTAGTTTAGTTTTATTTTTGCAAAAAATTATTGTAATAACTTGGACTCTTGGACTCTTATGGACACTTGAAAGTTATTCAGGATCTGTTTTGTCGAGTGCTTATGCACTCGGTGGGGCTCACCATATTTTTCTTGCTTTCTCACATTTTATTTTATTTGTTTTTTGAGATTTTAGCCCTTGGACTTAGGTTTTTATTTTAGTTGAGCTCAGTAGAAACTAAGGTCCAAACATCCTAATAGAATATATGTTTCTATAGATCACGATTGGACTTAGTCAAAACAGAAAGCTAATTTATTTGGATTAGAAAATTGCGTGCTAGGAAATGTCGTATGTAGCATTAGCAGGACTTGTTGTGGCGGGCATCGAGCGACCTCCAAGACCAGACTAAGGTCTCTTTTCGGATTAATTAGCACCAACTATTTTCATTAATAGAAGCCATTGTCTTAGGGTGATATTCTCTTGCATTATATAGATTAGTTTCAATTCTTTATTTATTACGTGTGTATCACGTTGCATGTAGACTGCTGGAGTAAGGTATGCATTTCTGACTCTACATGCATCATTGATTTTATCGTGTATCAGGTTTTCCGTATTCCTCCCCTTAGTTTATTGGACTTAAAATGAAATAAAAAAATTCGTTAGATGTTGTTTTATTCAGAGAAATACATAAAAGTGATAACCAAATAAAATTGGGACTACTAAAGTATACTTTATCTAAAACCGAACTTAACGACAAAAAAAATATTTTGAGGAGAGTAACCCCCTGCTTGTATTATTTTAACTACTAACAGTTGAGTGACTGCACACTAGGATAGAGTCACTCCTGAACTTTCTTCAGACTACCGGTTCTAACAAAAACGATTAGTTTTTCTCGAGTGAGTATTTTCAGGTAGCCGGTGAATGGTCCAGACTTCCTTAACAGAGTGGGTGGTTTAGAAGTCATTATGTAAGTCTCTATCCTCAAGTAATCGTGTAGACAGAAATAGTCTGTACTTACACCATACTGGCTGGAAATAGGCACAACTAGTCATAAAAATACGTGACAGTCTCCAAAGAGAATTGAGCTCCTAATAGCCTGCTAAGCTCGATCTATAAGATTGGATTATCACCAAAATAAAAATTGATAATATAAAAGACCAATATTTCATGATCGTTACATTTTGTTGAGTTGGTGAATCAGGGGTTTAGATGAAAGCTGGGAGAGCAGAGACAAATATACTAGCCGGTGGTGGAGAAATACCACGATAGGATGGTCGAGTGGAGGATAGACACCGGGAGGAGCCGCAAGATTCCTAGATGCCAATACACACTAGAGGTAGTTACACAACCCTGGTGCAAACGTCACTCACCAATGGTCCATCTTCCCGCCATCTTGGGTGATTTCGAGCTTTTCCCATAGATGATCCAGATACTGCCCAAGTTCCATGAGCATGCCACCAAGGAACCCCATCTCCATCTACAAGAATTCAAGATGATCTGCAGCACTGTCCATGACATATTTGTGGATGAGGAATCCATAAAGCTAATAGACTTTCCATTCTCCTTGGTTGATAGAACAGCGTATTGGCTGAAACACTTGGGGTAGATTGGAACTACTTGGGAGTAGCTACAGACCGAGTACCTAAACAAGAACTACCCGCTCGATCAAATAAATGAAACCAAATCTATGATCAACAATTTCACAATGATCCCTAATGACTAATTCCATGAAGCATGGGATTGATTCTGAGAGCTCATCGACAGGTATCCCCACCATGAGATGAGCAAACCCAACCTCTTCTAGAGTTTCTTTCATGGTTTGACATCTAAGCTACAGGGATTTGTAAATGCCTCATATGGAGGTTCATATTTTGTCAAGGATGAAGATCATGTCTTGGCCATTTATGAAGAGATGGTCGAAAATTACACTATGATGTCCAAGACCTAGATCTACACTTAGGGGAAGGCTCCCCACCAGACGACTTCATAAACAGAGGATAGCACATATTGAGGCAGATCCTTCTTCCTCTTCTGTGACAGCAGCACTATCAGAGTCCTCAGTTGTTGATATGGGTATCAATAGCTAGAAGCTCGATCGAATGGAGATTATCGAGAAGAAGACATGACAGGGCCTTGACATGATCAGCAGGATTGATAAGATGGTCCAAACATTGAGTAACCTGAAGACCCAGATCATATGTCTCCAAGAGGCACAGACGGCTTCTCAACCATATTCCAGGTCATGGTCTGATCCTGGGAGTAGTTCATCTCAACCCTCCGCCTCATACCGTTAGGTCCATCACATTTAGGTAAAGTCGATCCAGTCACTCTTGCAATATTATTTGTGACCACCCCCTTTTTCAGATACTCAGATGGAGGTGTATCATCCAGATTAGCCCTTAGCGTCCCTTCCCCCACTAGTTCATGAGTAGCAGGAGCAGTTGATGGAAGTCAATGGGATTTGGTACCTTTAGTACCAATAGTAGCCCGAGATCTGTTATGACCACCCAGGATTTTTATGGTCTACTGGAGATGCTCCATCCCAGCGGCAACCTCCAGCACAGGTCAGGCAGGGCACCCAACAATAGTATCCCCAGTACTCCCAATAGCCACAGCATGGTCCTCGACCCTCATACCAAGGTCAAAAGTGGATGGTGTAGCAGCCTCATCAATAGTACTTAGAGCCACCTCCTCATTCATACGAGTAGCAGGAGTAGATCCACCTTTATTTCCAGTGAGACAACCCGTCTTGTTCTCATTCACACTTGTATGAGAACTCAGACCTTGATGATCTCACCCGCATGTTATCAGAGTAGCAAGCTACCTTACAGCGAGAGATGGACGAGTTCCGGCAGGAAATGAGGGAGATAATCAAGGGCAAGGCTATCATACCTGCATATATTAAACCCAACCCTAACAATTTGAAGAGAAAGTATGAGAAGGTACAACCTATAGAGACTGCCTCTCTGAGAAACGAGAAGATGGGAGTCGATGTTGGACATGCGAGCCCACGGCGAGCCATTATGCAATAAATGTTATTGCGAATATCATTCCCTGATCTGAAATGAAGAATGAATAATTTTCATAATAGGTCCCTTAGTACAATTAGGGTTATGTACCATGGCCATCTTAATAATCATACAGCTTTTTATTCAATAATTGAATCATAGAGGATGGTCCTTGGATGAATATCTAAAGAGTTAGATTGAGGACTCATCAAGCATCATCAAATGATTGTTAAGAGATGATCTCCAGCCTGAGTAGGAGATGGCAATCCTTGTCTCTAAAGGTTGATATCTGACTGACCTCTTGATGCAGGTCCTTTGCATAGGAATATAGATTCGGAGGTGTCAGATTAGTTCGGTAAAATAGTTTACTTAACGATATCGAGATAACCAAAGTCCTATATCGTATGTTGTCATGATATAGGCACGCATCCTCTGACTGGAGACAGATGTATTACTATATGTCTGAGTATATACATTTGGTAGACCAATAGGTTGATGACCTAACCAAGGTCTATACAGCGGCGCGTTGGTGTGCATAGAAGGGCATTATGAGTAATACGATCTCTCAAAGGGATCATACAGGTTCATTTATTGAACCGGAAGGCATGAGCTCACTAATGAGATATTGGGAAGAATCAAATTCCATGCGCACGGTCGTCTCGCTTTGGAAGCTTGACTGAATTTGTAGGTTTGATATATACTTTTAGGAAGTATATGATCAAGACCTAGGAATGATATATGCTTTTGGAAAGTGTACGATCAATACCGACTCCCAATGATCGAATGAGAAACTTACTGATAGAACCCTGAAGTAGACAGTGTAAAGTTGATCTAATACTTCGGATTTGTTCTGAGTCTTCCAGTATGCAGGATGTACTGGCATTGGGAATACCTGAGGGTGATGTGATCATAAATGATTGTATAACCATGACGCTTCCATTCCTAGGGAGTTTGTCTGGATTTTAGTGACTCCTCTCAGTAGAGAAGTAATCTTACCTTGGTCCAATTGTTGGACATTGATCTGAATGTGATTCAGATGCAATGAGAAGATTAGATTTGCGGTCTTGATTTAATCAAGCATCTATGGGAGGCACGCGATCTGGATTTGAGATATGATCTCAATATCCAAGTCACTATACGTGGAACAATACAATCGCCCTATCCTTATCTCCAAGTATTCACAGAGAAAGCGCATTATCCTTGAAGGAGTTCATGGATAATTTAATTGTTGATATATATATATATATACATATATATATCCGAGCATTGAAAAAATGGATAATTAAATGTAATTTAATTATCATGATTAATATGAATTCGATTCAGATTATAAAGAGAGTTGTCTTAGATAAATAAATGTGATTTGATTATCAAGGATGTAAATAATGTGAATGTGATTCATATTATTTGAGAACAAGAGAAAAGAGATCCATGATGATTAAATATGATTTAATTATCATGGATATGAATAATGTGGATAGTTATATCCATATTAGTCACACATATATATATATATTATAAATGTGATTTATAATATATAAGAGAGAGCTATTTGTAATTTACATTTGTTAATTAAATGTGGATGTGAATTCGATTCACATTGGACAATTAATTGAAAATGTAATTCACATTTTATTTTGGGTTGTGAATGTTGTTCATAAATTTCCAATGGCAAGATGACAATATTCACAAATCAATTATGAATTATTTTGTAGAATATTTTACAACAATTGTTGTTGTAATTGATGATACATGGAATAATGTAATCAAGGGAGATTACATTGAGATGCTCCTTCCATACTAATAGGAGGGACGATTACCTATTCCTATTAGGAAAGGGTGGTCGTCCACTCCATGCATATGGAAGGAGGCACTCTCCTTTCCATTATCTCCATATGTTGTTGATTTACTTTTGGATTTGATTTATACTGATTTATCAATATATGTTTAATCTAAATTAATTTAATTGTTGTTGGTTTTTCCCAACATAAATTTTAGCAATTGAAATAAACACAATCAATGAGAGCCATTGGATTTGTGTTGTTCCATGGATTGAGATCCATGGATCCCGAAATGTAATCAAAGGAGAGGCACCGCTTTGCTCTTCTTTACACAACAAGTGAGACAACAACTCTCTCTCTCTCTCTCTCTCTCTCTTTCTCTCTACACGTGTACTCTCTCTCTCCCTCTCAGGTGGTCATCCACCATGGATGCCCTAGAGAGGTTCTCCGTCGTCGCAGCGTCGTTGTTATGTTGCTCGGTTGTTTGCTTGTGGATCTCCGTCTCCTTCGGTGCACCTCGCTCATGAAAAAGACATCGGATCTCGTATGTCGAGATAAGGAGATCTGTCGCTGGGATCATCAACATGGATTTCGAGAAGCACGCGGTTCATCCCCGCGCTCGCAAGCGTCTCCTCCGTCGGATCAGACTTGAGACAGGAGGTCTCTTCGTTTATAGACTCGGTCGCAACCACGATTCAAGAGGTAATACTATTACTTGTTTGTGTTTTAGATGAAACGATCCGAGAAGTGTTCTTGGATCATGTGGTTTCGTCGTATAAAAAAATTTTAATTTCCACTGCATAGAACAAGTAGTCTGACTAGTCGTTCTTCGTCGTATTCGATGCGACGCTCATGCTTCCGTGATGCGCTTGAGGATCTAACCATAACCTTCAAGTGGTATCAGAGCCTTAGTTTGGTGGTTTTTGATACGATCCATTAGCCGAGGACGACTTGGGTTTATTAGGGTTTGCGAAAGTTTTCTGGCATTTCATTTTCGCATCTCTATTTTGAGATTATTTTCGGCATTGTTGAAATTGTTTATGCACGAAAATAATAATTGTATTTTTTTCTCCATTAAATAAGGAAACCGTAGGATCTGAGTTTACGTGATTTCAATTCTGTTTGATCAAGTTGTGCTCATTTTAGTGAACATGTATCCACAATTTCGGGGACTGCGAATCTCAACGTAATTAAGATGTTAATTGCGGATTTGAAACGCTTTGAAATGCGTGAAAATCACTTAGGTTCTGTTGTAAATCAACTTAGCAAACTTTTGTAACTTACTTTGCTTAATTTGGATTTAAATTTATTGAGATATGGTATTTTTAGTAAGTGAGGGTCACTGCTGGAAATACTTTCTTAATCAAGAACCTATTGATTGTCATTTAATCAATTAGTGAAATTAAATTGTTTAATTTTCTGGAATAATTGTGCATAAATATTTTTGAAATATTTGATGATAATTATTTCCTTAAATGACATTGCTTTAACCAGTATTTGATTAGATGTGATCTAGATCACTAATTGGTTACATGATCTACATGATCTGCATTCCAACAAACATGTTGCTTGAATAAGATTTGGGATTTGTTTAACAAATCTCATTATAATATATAATCAAAATTGTTTTGATTATTATTATATTTTATAATTTCGGTTGAAAAACCGATAATCATCTCAAGTACAAAGTGATCTATTTTGCATTATCCTTTCCCGAGGTAAATATGGTGTCTAGTCGGAGAGCATTGGGGTAGCGGGTTGCAACGTATGTGGTCAGTCCCACTCTCGTCGATACTGGCCATGACAACGGGTAGGGTTAGTATAATTCTTAAGAAATCATGATGTATTTCTAATTATTAAAATTCGAAATAGTACATATTTGAGATAACACCATAATTCAAGTAACAATTAAAAATGTTTGTTGGATATTAATTGGATCATTAATTTAATACGATTAGATTAATTGGAATCCAATTAAAATTAAAGCACTCTATTATGAATATAGATGTTATTTCCCTTGGAAGAATTAATCATAATGAATATTATTCATAATGATTAATTAAAATTTGAATATGATATGAAGGATCACATAAGTGACATCCATGGTCTCCCACGAAGGCGAAGGGTTCCATCGTCAGGGATTGTATGTAGGAGACGCATGTCAGAAGTCACAGCTCCTGCTTGCAAGCGCATCTAGATCGGGCTCTTTGCTTCTAGAAAGAGTAAGGCCATATGCGTAGTGACCCCAATATCAGATCCTCATATTAATGGGGCGATATTGGATTGCGCATAGCGAGTACTATTCCTGTTGACGGTTGGTTCAATTAATGACGGGTCAACATCGCCTTAGGGGTGCTGGGCTTGGGTTTTAAAGGCCAAATTGGGAATGTAAGTTGGACTTGCAAGGCGGAATGTGTTCCCTCTTCTTTTTATAGGAGTTGTAGATTCTCATATTATTGGGACGTAACAAAGATAAGGAAGGAGATCCCAGATCTTGTTGAGATATGATGGTAAGAATATCTCTTATATTGAAAGTGATTAAGGGAATGAACTTTCAGTGTTGACAAGGCAAGACAACTTTGATATAAAAATTCCTAAATCAAAGTAAAATATGTATATATATATATAAATATATACACGTGCAAATTTCTTATTTCAGATAATCCTTCATTAAACCCACTCAATGTTATACTCAATCATAACCAGTAAATTATCATGGATTGGACTCATGATCCAGATATTGTGCTTGCAATTGGACACATAATGTATGTGGTTACAATGTACAAGTCTCCTCATACTAATGAGGAATGACAATTAAATAGATAATAGGTCTACAACCCTAGGGTTTGTATGTCTCTATAGTCTTGATCTCTCATCGAATGTACTTTGAAAGTGACATGTCGATGATGATCCCAATTGTCAAATAATCCTTATAAAGACTTAAGAAGATGTTCTGCTATACATATATGCTCTCAACATTTAATCATGAATGACATGGTTCTCTGCATCATGTAGAATGGTGGCTCCATAAGAGATGATGTATTCAAAATGTTTGAATACCTACCTGAACCAATGTTTCAAGAGTTTTAGATTGATGTAGATGCGATGAGTTTCATCATTCAACTGTCTATACTCTAGTCATTCATGAAGCTTCATAATATTCATATTTTATGAATTTAATGAAGCATGTATAAATGTTGAAATGCTCTTACATTGAATTCTTTTTGAATTTAACGTAAGAGATCCTTAGTCTTAAGAAACAGTTGTTTATAGATGAAGGGAGCGCAGTGGAAGCATGGGTCGGACCCGATTAAGAAGGAAAGTCAAAGAGTTGACCTAATTATGTAACTTCCATATGGCATCCAGATAGTAAGATGAATGCCAATACTGCAATGAGTCGATGTACTATCTAGGATCCTTAGTGAAGGACTCAGATAGAGCATCAGAATAATCTACATATAATCCTTTACTTTGACTTACTTGTTTGATAAGATAAAGTCTAATAATTATATCCCACACTTCTAACAACACTTGCAATAGGTTGCATATGTTTTAGAAGATTGGAAAATTTGATCTTAAGGTTTATAGTTATCCACATGGATATTGATGCAATTAGTGAAACAATCTCTGTTGGATTGATAGACTTGTTAATTTCAGTGGGAGAGCCCTTAGTCTTAAAGAATGTCTCTATGACCTAGATATAAGAATACACTCATTATTTGTTTCTAAATATTGGAAATAAACATGAATTCTGAGATAGAACTATCATAAAAAGTTATGATGGATATATTTCAGATAGTAATCTAACATCTAGTGGACTCCATAAAATTAGAAAATTAATGAATGGTTCATTAAGATTTATAATACTGTAAATAAAAACCTTTATAAGATCAATTGGAGGAAGAGGATCATTTGAAAATGATCAGGCTTCAAGTTTTGGACATATGTCTGTTTACGAGATCAATGGACTAGTGAGAGATGAAACTTTAGATTGTGTAGAGGTTCAAATCTTACATACTTGTGAATATTGTATTCAAAAGAAAAATCCTTACATACTTGCGATATCTATTCATGATTATGTATGATATGAGATTTCTTCTTTTCACCTAAGAAACCTTTGAAATGTTCAAAGATTTCATTATTTTGGTTTAGAACCAAAGTTTGAAGGAAGCTAAAATGAATTTGATCTAATCTAGGTAGCAAGTACCTATTAGATAAATTCAAAGAATACCTTATGGAGATATGAATATGAAGGATATTTAGTATCCTTAAGTGCATCACGGAAGCATGTTGATTGCATCGTATGCAATCGGAGCAACTAGTCGCACTAGTCGCTAGATGCGGCGGAAATTAAAATTTTTTAAAACTAAAGATGAAACCACATGATCACGAGAACACTTATCGGATCGTTTCATCAAACCACAAAGCATAAGGAATACCTCTTGGAGCGTGGTTGTGATCGCGAGATCCCAAACGAGAGATCCTCCTGTCTCAAGTCCGATCTACGAAGAACGCACTTGCAGGCACGATGATGAGTCGTGTCCTTCCCGCAATCTTTGATGAAGATCCAAGCGTCAGAGGTGAAGGCAAAATGCTTTCCTTCTCAATATGCAAAGTGGACGACCACTTGAAATAGAGAGAGAGAGCCCACACGAGAATGAGAGAGAGAGAGAGAGAGTAGTAGTCTTCTACAACTCTAGATGATGTACTTAGAAAGGCTAGGCTAGCCCTCCTTTTATACTAGTTTAGGATCCAATGGATTTCAATCCATGGGACACATAGATCCAACGACCATGCTTGGTCCATGTTAGATCAATGGCTATGATTATTGTTGGTTAAAACCAACAACATTAATTTATGTTTAAATTAAAAATATGTTGCAACATTATCAACCTAATTTATATTAACAAAAAATAATTAATTAAGAGATAATGTGATAACAAAAGAAAAGGAGGCAACTAACCTCGCTAGATTATAGGGGGCGTCACCTATGAATAAGTCATATGTGACGCCACCTATTATTTAGGTGGTTGTTTTGACTCTTTTTTATTTTATCTTATTATTTCTTAATAAATTTTGTAATAACAATTATCACAAAATTATCCACCAAATTAATTCCAAATTAATTTGTGAATATTTCAATCATGCCATTGATAATTATGTGAATCATATTCACATCCCAAATCAATTCGTAAATCACATTTCCAATTAATTAATAAATGTGAATCCAATCCACATTTAATAATTAACAAATGTTATTTACAAAATTTATCTCTCTTGTATATATGTATATTATAAATCATATTTACAATACACAAATATTATGGATAACATTATCCACATTCTATAATCCTTGATAATTAAATCCCATTTAATTATCTTGGATAATCATTCTCATAATATGAATTATATTCTTATTATGCTTGATAATTAAATCTCATTTAATCATCAAGTCTTTCTTGCTTGGATATGAAGTTCATTAAATGAATTATTCTTGAACCCCTTTAAGAATAATGTGCTTTCTTCGCAGATACTTGGAGATAAGGACAAGGCGACTGTATTATTCCATGTATATTGACTTGGATATTGAGATCTTATCTCAAATCCAGATCATACGAACCTCCCACAGATGCTTGATTAAATCAAGACCGTAAATCTAATCTTCATTGAATCTGAATCTCATTCAGACCAATGTACAAAACTTGGACTAGGATCAGAGTGCTTCTCTATTGGAAGGAGTCACTAAAATCCAGACTTGTTTCATCACTCCCTCGTAATGGAAGCGTCATGGATTTACAATCTTTTATGATCACATCACCCTCAGGTATTCCTAATACCTATACATCCTGCATACTGGAAGACCCATGGTCAACCCGAAGATCAAGATCAATTTTACACTGTCTTCTTCAGGGTTTGATCACTAAATTTCTCAATCTTGGTCATTGGGAGTTGGTATCGATCATGTGCTTTCCCAAAGCAAATATCATACCTTCAAATTCATGTCATGCTTCCAAAGCATGATGACCATGCATGGAATTTGATTGGTCACAATACCTCATGAGTGAGCTCATGTCTTCTGGTTCATAAGAAACCTGTATGATCCCTTTGAGAGATCGTATTGCTCATATGCCCTTATATGCACACCAGCTCGCCGGTGTATAGACCTTGGTTAGGTCATCAACCTATTGGTCTGCCAAATGTACACACTCAGACATATAGCAATACATCTGTCTCCGGTCAGAGGATGCATGCCTATGTTGTGACAGCATTCAACATAGGACTTTGGTTATCTCAATCTCGTTAACTCAACCCATTGACCTAACTAATATGACACCTCCAAAACACCATTCCTATGGAGAGGACCTGCATCGAGAGGTCAGTCGGATATCATCCTATGTGAGAAAAGGATTGCCATCTCCTACTCAGGCTGGAGATCTTCTCTTAATAATCATTTGACAGTTCTTGATGAGTCCTCTATCTAACTCCTTAGATAGTCATCCAAACACCAGCCTCTATGATTCATTTAATGAATCAACAACTATATGATCATCAAGATGGCCATGGTACATAACCCTAATTGTACAGGGGGACCTTATAGTGCATTCATTCATTATAATTTCAGAAAGGGAGTGAAACATCAATAACTTTTATTGATAAATGTAAATATTACAATAACATTTATTGTAAGAATGGTTCGCCCAGGGCTCACATGTCTATTATAATATCATTTCTATTTCAATCCTCCTAATACACCTTGACTCAATAGAGTTATAGGGAGATACAATTGGATCATGTGTGACATGATTTGATCAATGATGAATTTTAGCATAATTTCCTCTTAGTTTCCAGGTATATATGTAGTAGAGACTACATTATATATCCTTAATGAGATTCCATGCAAATAAGCTGGAATTGAGCACTAGAGAGTGCTACTTCATTATGAAAAAAAGGATGGTATTGGATACCTACTTTATAACCTTGAGATTCTTAAAAGATCTCATCTCTGAGAATGTTATTCTTAGAGGATGGCTCTCTTGAGAATCAAGATAAAAATGAAGTGTAGGAACTCATTTAATCTTGAGAAGATAATAAGGCTCCTGAAATCGGGAACTAAAAGGACAATTAAAGATGAAACACTAATACTTCTTCAAATGAGTTTGAGGATGTACATGTGTAAGTGATCGGATTTCATGTGATGAAAATCCTGAGGATCATAACATGGAAAGATGGATTTTAGCAATGAAAGTCTAAAGTAGATTTCATATACAAGTGTTACATATGGACCCTCTAGGATCCACCTATATGAGTAAGACCCATAAAGGTGTAAATGGATCTTCAAGAGAAAGAAATCAAGATTGCATTCCTCTATTAATACCTCTCTAAGAATAATCACATGAAGTAGCCCCAGGGCTTCATGGTTGAGGAAAGCAAAGTGTGCAAGCTAATGAATCCATCTATGGACTCAAATAAGCTTCTTGAAGATTGTACCATAAGATTTGATGAAATTATAAATGTTATGATTCCAGATAGAATCTTGATGAGCCATGTGAAGCTTAGTGGGAGTGACTTTGTGTTCATCATGCTAAATGTAGATGATATCCTAATCATTTAAAATGATATAAGGATAATAAAGAGTGTTCTCTTATCTGGTTGTTCCATAACTTGAGATATGATTTCAAGGATATCTCTTAGATCTTAGTTCTGAAGTTGTTCGAAAGCAAAGAAAAAAGGATGTTGGGACTGTCACATTTGTAGTACACTTTGGACATATTCCATTTTTGGAAATTTCCAAGAAAGGTTTCCATCCCTTAAGATAAGGTACTGACCTATCTAAAGGGATAGCACCTCAAAGAGTTGAGGAAGTCAATGCTAGAACTACTTGCACTTGTGCATTAGTTACGAGAAGCTGAGTGTATGCTAGATGTGTACAAAAGCCAGATACCTTCCATGTAGTGGGAGTAGTGAACTATTACTAATCCTAATATGGAGAGAAGACACTTGATTGCAGTAATAACAAAATCTTCATAGATGACAAGATTTTTTGAGATAGTTATCTCAAAGTCTTATCTTCAATAACTTAAGACTTTATAGACAGAGATCGAAAAGGTCTTAACTGTGGATACCTTAAGAGATAGTGATATCTAGGAATGAGGGTATTCTGATAAGGATTATGGAAATACGGGTTATGATAATTGCTAAGCTATAGTGTCAATGACACTGTAACTAACAAGATTGAGTATTGGTTGCATGAGATGCAACATTCGCATTAGATGCGAGCACTGTTACTGGAGATATGCAAGTGCTGTAAAAGGACTTGGTGTAGTCTCGTGGGAATAGAGTGACTGATCAACTTACCTAGTTATTTTCTAAATAGCCTATGATTGTCACATGAGTGCGGGTTTAAATGATTAGCCCAATAATGGCTCTTTGGGCTAGTGGGAGATTGTTGGACATACGAGCCCACGACGAGCCATTATGCAATAAATGTTATTGCGAATATCATTCCCTGATCTGAAATGAAGAATGAATAATTTGCATAATAGGTCCCTTAATACAATTAGGGTTATGTACCATGGCCATCTTAATGATCAAACAGTTGTTGATTCAATAATTGAATCACAGAGGCTGCTGCTGGGATGAATATCTAAAGAGTTAGATTGAGGACTCATCAAGCACCGTCAAATGATTGTTAAGAGATGATCTCTAGCCTGAGTAGGAGATGGTGATGAATCTGCGATTCGTCATCTTTATTCATTTATTTTAGCTTAAAATCCCTTATAAAACACCTGCATATAACGTTAACTCCATATTCTTACTAACTTGCATTTGTGTGTAAATGTTGTACATTTCTTACTAATTTTAACCTAAAATAAATAAATAAAGAAAGAAAGGAAAAATAAAGAAAAGAAAATTAAAAAGAAGAAAAGAAAAAAAGGAAGACTGTATACAGGATGACCCGAACCCCGAGAGAAGGTCAAGACTTGACCTGATCGACCAGGAATAAAGTAGGGGGAGATAGGGTCCTCAAACAGAAAATCCAAAAAAAATGTGTTTCTCACTTATTTTGTGTATACTGTATAAGACTGACACTAATTTATTTGTACCTTAATTGAACCTAAATCAAATAACATTCAAAACCAAAGTTGTAAATCAAAATGCGTCCTAATTAATAAAAATGATTGCACAATTAAATCATGTATAGAATAAAAGTAGCCACACTTGGAAAAAGCCACTAAGCACTAATTGAAAGATCAATTCCGGCTCCATATGATATCAATATGAACCAATATCACTTCCATTGAATTCTAAATTAAATTATATTCAAAATGGCTGTGATTTCGTAATTTTTGGATTTACGGTTGAAAAGTCGGTTTTCGGGGGTGGTTTGTGCAATTTTCCCTTGTATTTTGTGCATATTGTATTTGTATATATATTTGTAAATATTTTTACTAATTCTTTAAAACAAAAATAAAAAAAAATAATAATAACATTCTTAAAACAAAAAAGGGCTAATTTCCTCATTTAACCCTTTGTATATAATACCATATATATGGATAGTATATGTATATAGTTGCTATTTTTAACCAACCATCATAAAAAAAATAAAAAAACAACATTTTAAATTCCAATAAATAAAGTGACGAAAATTCAAAAAAAAATTAGTTAATAATTTTATCTCTCTTCTATTTTATCTCATCTCTCACTTTATCTCATCCACCAAAAAATTCAAAAATACATTTCAATTTTCATCTCCCTTATCTTTTTATCCAAAAATTCAAATTCAAGTGTCATCTCTTTTCTATTTATATGGCTCCATCTCCCTCATTCCAACTTGATCAATCTTTAGAGAGAGGAGCCCGATCTCCGAGAGTCTTCTTGTCGAGAAAAGGTGTCTAGCCTCCGAGGCGTCCGGTGACAGCGATTCAGCCTTCGTCGAGGCGATCACGGTCCATTTTCCACTCCTAAGGTGAGATCCAAATTTTTCATTGCATTTTATCTTAGTTTAGTCGCTTTTTATTTTGTCGCATTTTTTATCGTCATTTTGTTCTTCTAGATCTTAAGAAAATTCACCACGACTTATTCCACCACCGACTCGATTTTTTATCTCACTTTCTCGATCTCAACGCCTTCGAATTCTATCTCCCATGATCTCTCAACTCCGGCCGCGTACGGTGGCCGGAGATCAGATTCGAATCCTCCACTTTCGCCGAATCCCCAACCACATTCCGATTTTGTAGATAAATAAAAAATTTCCTTTACTTCTAATGTTTGTTTTGCAGGGAAACATTAAAAAGATAAAAAAATAAAAATTAAAAAATTAAAAATATATTTTCTTTATTTTTTTATCTCCTATTTTTTCGGATTTACAAAAAAAATAAAAAAAAGTTTTTTTTTTTTTTTATATTTCCTGTTTACATAAATAAAATTACAAAAAAATAAAAAAAACAAAAAAAGGGGACGACCCCCTCCAGACGTCGCCGCCCCCTCGCTTCGTGCACCCTTCATCTTCCGCCATCGCCACCAAGGGCACGGAGCCGCAGCAGCCTCGCCGCCTGCACCCTCCACCGACCTCTGCCTCCATCTTCCTCCAATAGCCCGCGCAGACCCATCGTCGATTGTCGCCAGGCCCGCTCGACGCCGACCCCGTCGCCAACGCCAGCCGCCCGCGCCTCTCCCTCGCGCCGCCCGCGAGTGAGGGTAAGGAAGAAAGGCCGCAGCCGACCTCTGCGCTCTACCGCATCCTCCACCGACCTCCTCCACGTGCGAGCCCGCCTCGCTGCCAAGGCCCGCGCCTCCGCCACCATACGCCTCACCACCGTCGCGCCTTGCCGAAGAAGAAGAAGGGTGGCGCCCTTGAGCCCTTTGACTTGTGCTCAGAGCAACACACAGGATAACCCTAGGTGGGGTTTAAAAAATTATATTTGCGAAAATTACAAAAGAATTCCTTCGAAGTCTCAGAAATTGCATGTAAGCCTCTGCCAGAGCCTCAAGTCACATGCTTTGCATACTACTGGGTAAATTGCGAAATTCCTCTTGATTTTATTTATTGTTCTAATTTGAGGCAAAAACAGTGACTATTTATATTTCAGTTCAAACTTTTGATTATTAACATTTTAGTCCCTGAACTGCTGAACGTTGAATTTGCCTGATCTTTTATTGAAATACATGTTATTTGCAATCCAAAAATTTTGAGAAAATTGTGCTATGCTCCTGATGTGATTATTTTATTAGCTTAAATTTTCCATTGCATTTCTCTTTCATTTATTATTATTAAAAAATAAAAAACATGTCATTTTTCCTTGTTTGAATTTCCAAAATTCATACAAATTAAAATATTGTCCAAAAACTTCCAAAAAATTAGAGTAATTGTATTTCATTGTTTTTTAATTTCTGACCAATTTTCACGCCTTAATTCTTTATAAAACCCAAAAAAATTGAAAACATCAAAAATCTTATAAAAATCATAAAAAATTCTACAAAAATCCAAAAATTGTGATTTCAGTTCCTGTTTGTAGATAATTATTTCTACTTTGTCTTAAAAATAATTTTCAGGAGTTTTGGTTATTGAAAATATTTTTAAATTACAAATTACTCCAGGTTGTGCACATTTTCTTATTTCCTCATTGTTTGATTTTTAGAAAAATACAAAAACATCCGAAAAATCTACAAAAATTCTCAAAAACATTTCAAGACTTTTAAAACCCAAAAGTACTTTCTTTGGATTTTTCTGAGCATTTTTGACTTATTGAAAAATTGTAAAAAAAAGAGTCGGTGTGCATATTTTTTCTTGTTCATATTGCTTCATATTGTTTTTAAAAATTAAAAAAATTGCAAAATCAAAATCACTAAAATTTTGAAAATCAGAAAATAAAAAAAATAAATTAATAAAAAGATAAAAAAATCACAAAAACCAAGGATAGTTGTCCTTTGAGATTCTTGTTTTCTCTTAATTGATTTTCGATTAATTGAATAACCCTCGGGAATTGTAGCCTCCCTGAGTTCGACCCTGTCCGCTATACAGGTTAATAAGTAGCAAAAAAATTAAAAAAAAGATAATCTTTTGTTGACGAGGAATTTTGGGGATCAAAACAACGACCCTTTTACCATTAACTATCCATCCCTAGAAAAACGCGCTGAACAAAATGGCGCCGTTGCTGGGGACATTTAGTAGAGCGTAATTTGGACTTAGTCAAATTAACTTGTTATTGCCCGTTAATAGAAGTTATCATCTAGGACGGTTCACTTGCATCATATAGGATAGTTTATTTTTCTGTATTTAAATTCTGCGCGGATCACTTGCATGTAGAGTGCTGGCGACAAGGTACGCATCTCTAAACCCTGCATGCATCATCATTTTTAATCGCGCATTGTCATTTCTGATCTCCTTCCTTGTTTTCACTCACATAAGTTAAAAAGGAATTTGGACACTCGGTAGGAGATTCTTTGAAAATATTTTAACCAAGTGACAACTGCCTAAAATTTGGGACTGCTAAAGAAAACTCGACCCTAAAAAAATACAAGGAAAAATCATTGTTTTGGGGAGAGTAACACCCTCATTGTATTCGTTTTAACTTGCTCGCTTACACACTAAGGTTAGTGCCCAAATCCCATAATTCAACCTAAGTGTTTGTACAACTTTGTGATTATCACCTAACTCTAAAACAGACAAGATTAACAGACCGAACCTTCACGGTCTTCACATTGCGTTGAGTTGGTGAATTGGGGGCTTGTATTGTGTTTGATTGCTTGTGTGCATATCAGATCTTTCTGTGCATTTGCGCCCTTTTTCTCCATATCTTTTGGCTTGACCCTCGTGCTCTCCCATCTTTTGTTTCGAAGATGGCCGACTGGAGTTATTCTAATCCGATCTTCGCAGATACCTCGTACTCTCCAGACGATCCACCTTCTCTTTTCCAGAAGGATCTTCCTCCTGATGTTTGTGCATATCCGCCTAACCCATTATTTCAGGAGACGGAGGACTTTTATTTTCACCCACCCTCATTCAACCTACCCGATCCTGGGATTTTGGAGACACCTTTCATGATTTCCACACTAAAGACATTGAACCAGATGTTGGAGCATATGAATTCAAGGATTTCCAATCTATTTAACATTAATGAGAGCCAGAACGCTGCTCCACTATTTGAGGATATTAATTCATTTGAGGATAATCATGAGAGCTTGAAATCACCCGAAATACAAAAAAAATGAAGAAATTTAAAAAATCCAAAAAGAATTCGGGAGACACGTTGTTGATTCATTTTGTGAGGAGAGGACCCAAATGACCGATCATTTACCCACACAGCCATGTCCCAACCTTGACCCCGAGGATGCCACTGTACAGACTGCTCTTGGCAATCCTCGTGTAAATGATGATTCCGACCTCCTCCCTTGTATGGATGAGGTCCAAAAATTCAAAAAAATGTTGACTAAAGCCGAAGTGGTGGCTACCCTTCATGAGATCATTAAAGCCCCACTTCAACAGACCATGACAGATTTATCTACTCCTCAACACAAGAAAAGAAAGCGAAGGAGAAGATCTGAGCGTCACATCTTGACCATGGCCACTGCCTACGCCATCTCTCACCGTCCGTATTTTAAAAAGGGAACACGACCACACCTCTTGTGAGTTGCTCCATATCTGACTATTCTTGTGATAACGCTCTCCTTGACGGCGGTTCATCAATCAATATAATACCCTTTTCTATGGTACCGTTTCTTCATCTTGGACCTCTCAAGAAAACCAGGATGATAGTTCAATTTGCTGATGGATCTATCAAGAGGCCGAAGGGTATTTTAGAAAATACTGTCATTCTTATTCAGGGCATGAATTTCACTTCAGATTTTGTTGTAATGCCCATGGAGACCTCCACCCCTGTGGAGCACCCTCCAATCATCCTGAGACGACCTTTCCTTGCCTCTGCGAGAGCAGTTATTGATTATGGTTCAGGAGAGATTCGCTTCCGTTCTGATGTAGGGGGCGATGTGTTAATCACTGCACCCACTACCGTCCTGAAATCCGCACCCCATGAGAGCCCACCCGTGTTAGACAACCCCAAGGACTTTGATCATGATAATACTACCAGAGATTTTTGCTATATGATGGACGATACTGAGACCCGAGAATTCTTCTTCAAGGAGGAGGACTCGGAAAGCATAGACCTTGGAGTTCCCTCTTCTGGTACGTGGCGATGCATTGATGACATCTGCGGGATTTACACGATAGACACCCTAAAGCGGAAGGTAGACTCTGAAACTAGACAGGACGAACATGATTTGACTACTTTCACTGATGAGTCCGTTCCTATTCACCCTGATTCAGATGAGACCGATCAGGCCAAATTTTATTTAATTTCTTTTATAAAGGAATTTGGGCCTTTTGATAAAGATGATGATCCGATAGAGGCTCGCCAGGCTGAAATTGATCCTACTTTTTCTGATAATGATTACGAGCCATTTTACTTTGAGGTTTGCAAGACTTCCCAGGTAGGACATGACCACACTACTTCCAATAACCGGTTTAGGCCTGCACAATCTGAAACCATTGAGGATACATTCTTGGTCGATCCTACTCAGTTCATATCTAATGATAATCCAAATATCGACCTACACCTTGTCAAATCCATACCTCAGCGGTCCCGCAAGAAGTTTCGTTTTCGACCTTCTTAACCTTTGTAAATCCACTCCTCTTGTATATCCTTTCGTTTCACTGTTTCTTCTCCCATTTTATCATTCACCCCTTTTTCCGCGTGTGTGTATATATGCTATACTTAGGATGTGCTTTATCCTAAGTATAGGGGGGTGAAGGATTTGTGTTGTTCATATTCGTCCTGTTTATCACCCTTGTTGTTGTTGCCTATACTTAGGGATACTCTACCCTAAGTATGGGGGGGTGATGTTGTTCATATCATGTCTTTGTGAGTCTGTACATTTCTTCATCGATTTTCCCCTTTATTCCACTATACTTAGGATTACTTGATCCTAAGTATAGGGGGGATCACCAACTTCTTGTCTTTTTATCTTTTCTTTGAGTCGTTGTAGCATGGGAGTCTTTTCACCTCTCTTTGCTTAGCAAGAGTTATGTCTTCCTTTGTCGCTTTCTGATCACTATGAGGACATAGTTCGAGCTAAGTATAGGGGGGTGTCGTATATATTGTATATATACTTTAGACATAACTCGTACTTTTAAATACATTTATTTGGGGGGTTATGTGTATATTTTATAAAATCCACGTAAAAAAACAAAAAAAAACAAACAAACAACAAAAAAACAACAAAAAAAACAAAACAAAAAAAGAGAAGAAAAAAAAACAAAAAAACAAAAAAACAAAAAAAAGCAAACAAAAAAAACATAAAAAATTAAACAAAAATAATAATAAATAAATAAAACAAAAAAACACAAAAACAAACCAAAAAACAAAAAAAACACAAAAAAACAAAAACAAAAAAGGGAAGAGAGAGAGAGAGAACAATAAAGCAAACAAAAAAAACAAACAAAAAACAAACAAAAACAAGAAAAACACAAAAAAAACAAAAAAATCTCTTGTATATATTACTAACCCTATCTCCTTTAAAAAAAAACTACAAAACCAAAAATCATAAAATTTTGCATAAAAAAACTTTCTTTCACATCTGCATTTTTCTCCAAAAATCCATAAAAAATTCAAAATTAGAAAATTGTTTAAAAAAATGGTTCTTTTCACATGTGCATCATTCTTTATTTAAAAAAAACTCTCTGCATTGTTCATATTCTGCATTTGCATGTGCATTTTTCAGGATAGCATTGATATTAAAACTATGTCTGGAATAAAATTGAAGAATGGAGCTTAGTTGGACCTTAATCCACCTAATTCTCAGAGGAACTTCACCGAAATAGGATTTTAGAAGTTTCAGGTCTTTGACTTAATTCTTTAAGTTCCACATGACAATGTGCAACATTTGACTCTTACTGTCTAACCTGGTCTCTTCATTCTAGGTACAACTCTGGAATAGTGAATTAATTTGTACTCCCGCACTATGCACTTAGCTCAACTCAGATGGGATGTTGGAAGACTATTTGAGTTTCTTTTCTGGTAGCGTGGAAATCTAAAGACCGGAGTACGGGTTGAAATAAAGCTTCGGAAAAGGGATGGACGGCTGGGCACAATTTTTTTCTATGACCCCAAAACATGTACGGAAAAAAAGATTCTATATCCGTAGGGGAATAACAAGAACCAGGCAGAACCACCAAAACTCCAAATACAAAGAAGCTACTACCAAATAAATATCTGACGAAAAAGGTCCAAGCTTCAAGAAAACCTGCAGATCTTGGTGGAGACTCGGCTACACTGACCAGCTCCACAAGGAGAGATGACTACACTGGCCACCCTCCAGTTCTTTTCTCATTCTTCTAACTTCTCCCCCAATTCGATTGTGAACACAGCACGACAGACCTTAGAAGGAAATACCTGACTCCCCGAGGACGAGTTATTGGAGAGGAGATTTGCATGGCAGTCCGGCATTCTGGATGGGAAGAACTAAAATTTTTCACACACATGAGTCGATTATTCAATGTTCATAGGGTATGCTTTGGGAAGAGATCGATCTAAGATGACTTCTGGGCCAAAATTGTGACAATGACATGTAGAACTTGAAGGCTGTTGGTTTTGAAATTCTAAGTCTCACAGAAGTTCCGACACACAAATAATCCAAAGGTCCGACAGAGCTCCAAACTACAATTTTATGAAGATAAGTTAAATACTCAATATTGTCCTACTTTCTTTATTTTCCCTTTCTTTTTCTTCTTCACTTATTCTTTCAAATAAGTGTTTGCTAAGGGACTAGCAAAGGTAAAGCATAGGGGGATGATGAATCTGTGATTCGTCATCTTTATTCATTTATTTTACCTTAAAATCCCTTATAAAACACCTGCATATAACGTTAACTCCATATTCTTACTAACTTTCATTTGTGTGTAAATATTGTACATTTCTTACTAATTTTAACCTAAAATAAATAAATAAAGAAAGAAAATAAAAATAAAGAAAAGAAAAGAAAAAAAAAGAAAAGAAAAAAAAGGAAGACTGTATACAGGATGACCCGAACCCCGAGAGAAGGTCAAGACTTGACCTGATCGACTAGGAATAAAGTAGGGGGAGATAGGGTCCTCAACCAGAAAATCCAAAAAAATGTGTTTCTCACTTATTTTGTGTATATATGTATAAGACTGACACTAATTTATTTGTACCTTATATGAACCTAAATCAAATAACATTCAAAACCAAAGTTGTAAATCAAAATGCGTCCTAATTAATAAAAATGATTGCACAATTAAATCATGTATAGAATAGAACTAGCCACACTTGGAAAAAGCCACTAAGCACTAATTGAAAGATCAATTCTGGCTCCATATGATATCAAATTGAACCAATATCACTTTCATTGAATTCTAAATTAAATTATATTCAAAATGGCTGTGATTTCGTAATTTTTGGAGTTACGGTTGAAAAGTCGGTTTTCTGGGGTGGTTTGTGCAATTTTCCCTTGTATTTTGTGCATATTGTATTTGTATATATATATTTATAAATATTTTTACTAATTATTTAAAACAAAAATAAAAATAAAAAAATAATAATAACATTCTTAAAACAAAAAAGGGCTAATTTCCTCATTTAACCCTTATATATAATACCATATATGTGTATAGTATTTGTATATAGTTGCTATTTTTAACCAACCATCATAAAAAATTAAAAAAAATAACATTTTTAAATTCCAATAAATAAAGTGACCAAAATTCAAAAAAAATTTAGCTAATAATTTTATGTATCTTCTATTTTATCTCATCTCTCCTTTATCTCATCCACCAAAAAATTCAAAAATACATTTCAATTTTCATCTCTCTTATCTTCTTATCCAAAAATTCAAAAATTCAAGTGTCATCTCTTTTCTATTTATATGGCCTCATCTCCCTCATTCCAACTTGATCAATCTTTAGAGAGAGGAGCCCGATCTTCGAGAGTCTTCTTGTCGAGAAAAGGTGTCTAGCCTCCGAGCCGTCCGGTGACAGCGATTCGGCCTTCGTCGAGGCGATCACGGTCCATTTTCCACTCCTAAGGTGAGATCCAAATTTTTGTTCGCATTTTATCTTAGTTTAGTCGCTTTTTATTTCGTCGCATTTTTTATCGTCATTTTGTTCTTCTAGATCTTAAGAAAATTCATCACGATTTATTCCACCACCGACTTGATTTTTCATCTCACTTTCTCGATCTCTACGCCTTCAAATTCTATCTCCCGCGATCTCTCAACTCCGATCACGTACAGTGGCCGGAGATCGGATTCGAATCCTCCACTTTCGCCGAATCCCCAACCACATTCCGATTTTGTAGATAAATAAAAAATTTCCTTTACTTCTAACGTTTGTTTTGCAGGGAAACATTAAAAAGATAAAAAAATAAAAAAAAATAAAAATAAAAATATATTTTCTTCATTTTTTTATCTCATATTTTTCGGATTTACAAAAAAATAAAAAAAAGTTTTTTGTATATTTTTTATATTTCCTGTTTACATAAAAAAATTACAAAAAAATTAAAAAAAAAACAGAAAAAAGGGGACAGCCCCCTCCAGGCGCCGCCGCCGCCTCGCCGCCTGCACCCTCCATCTTCCGCCATCGCCACCAAGGGCACGGAGCTGTGGTGGCCTCGCCGCCTGGACCCTCCACCGACCTCCGCCTCCATCTTCCTCCAGCAGCCCGCGCAGACCCACCGTCGACTGTCGCCAGGCTCGCTCGATGCCGACTTCGTCGCCAACGCTAGCCGCCCGTGCCTCTCCCTCGCGCCGCCCGTGAGTGAGGGTAAGGAAGAAAGGCCGCAGCCGACCTCCGCGCTCCGCCGCATCCTCTACCGACGTCCTCCACGTGCGAGCCCGCCTCGCCGCCAAGGCCCGCGCCTCCGCCGCCATAAGCCTCGCCGCCGCCGCGCCTTGCCGAAGAAGAAGAAGGGCGGCACCCTTGAGCCCTTTGACTTGTGCCTAGAGCAACACAGGAGAACCCTAGGTGGGGTTTAAAAAATTATATTTGCGAAAATTACAAAAGAATTCCTTCGAAGTCTCAGAAATTTCAAGTAAGCCCCTGCCAGAGCCTCAAGTCACATGCTTTGCATACTACTGGGTAAATTGCGAAATTCCTCTTGATTTTATTTATTATTCTAATTTGAGGTAAAAACAGTGACTATTTATATTTCAGTTCAAACTTTTGATTATTTACATTTTAGTCCCTGAACTACTACACATTGAATTTGCCTGATCTTTTATTGAAATACATGTTATTTGTGATCAAAAAATTTTGAGAAAATTGTGCTATGCTCCTGACGTGATTATTTTATTAGCTTAAATTTTCCATTGCATTTCTCTTTCATTTATTATTATTAAAAAATCAAAAACATGTCATTTTTCGTTGTTTGAGATTCCAAAATTCATAAAAATTAAAATATTGTCCTAAAATTCCAAAAAAAATTAGAGTAATTGTATTTCATTGTTTTTTATTTTCTTACCAATTTTCATGCCTTAATTCTTTATAAAACCCAAAAAAATTGAAAAACATCAAAAATCTTATAAAAATCATAAAAAAATCTACAAAAATCCAAAAATTGTGATTTCAGTTCCTGTTTGTAGATAATTGTTTCTACTTTGTCTTAAAAAACATTTTCAGGAGTTTTGGGTATTGAAAATATTTTTAAATTACAAATTACTCCAGGCTGTGCTTATTTTCTTATTTCCTCACTGTTTGATTTTTAGAAAAATATAAAAACATCCGAAAAATCTACAAAAATTCTCAAAAACATTTCAAAACTTTTAAAACCAAAAAACTACTTTCTTTGGATTTTTCTGAGCATTTTTGACTAATTTAAAAATTGTAAAAAAAGAGTCGGTGTGCATATTTTTTTCTTATTCATATTGCTTCATATTGTTTTTAAAAATTAAAAAGATTGCAAAATCAAAATCACTAAAAATTTGAAAATCAGAAAATAAAAAAAATAAATTAATAAAAAGATAAAAAAATCACAAAAACCAAGCATAGTTGTCCTTTGAGATTCTTGTTTTCTCTTAATTGATTTTCGATTAATTAAATAACCCTCGGGAATTGTAGCCTCCCTAAGTTCGACCATGTCCGCTATACAGGTTAATAAGTAGCAAAAAAAATAAAAAAATAATCTTTTGTTGACGCGGAATTTTGGGAATCAAAACAACGACCTTTTTACCATTAACTTTTCATCCCTAGAAAAACGTGCTCAACAGATGGCAATCCTTATCTCTAAAGGTTGATATCTGACTGACCTCTTGATGCAGGTCCTCTGCCTAGGAATAGAGATTCGGAGGTGTCAAATTAGTTAGGTCAAAGAGTTGACTTAACGATATCGAGATAACCAAAGTCCTATATCGTATATTGTCATGATATAGGCACGCATCCTCTGACCGGAGACAGATGTGTTACTATATGTCTAAGTATGTACATTTGGCAGACCAATAGGTTGATTACCTAACCATGGTCTATACACCGGTGCGATCGTGTCCATATAAGGGCATATGAGTAATACGATCTCTCAAAGGGATCATACAGGTTCATTTATTGAACCGGAAGGCATGAGCTCACTCATGAGATATTGGGAAGAATCAAATTCCGTGCGCACAGTCATCTCGCTTTGGATGCTTGACTGAATTTGTAGGTTTGATATATACTTTTAGGAAGTATAGGATCAATACCTAGGAATGATATATTCTTTTGGAAAGTGTATGATCGATACCGACTCCCAATGATCGGATGAGAAACTTACTGATAGAACCCTGAAGTAGACAGTGTAAAGTTGATCTGATACTTCGGGTTTATTCTGAGTCTTCCAGTATGCAGGATGTATAGGTATTGGGAATACCTGAGGGTGATGTGATCATAAACGATTGTATAACCATGACGCTTCCATTCCTAGGGAGTGATGAAACGGGTCTGGATTTTAGTGACTCCTCTAAGTAGAGAAGTAATCTTATCTTGGTCCAATTGTAGGACATTGATCTGAATGTGATTCATATGCAATGAGAAGATTAGATTTGCGGTCTTGATTTAATCAAGCATCTACGGGATGCCTGCGATCTGGATTTGAGATATGATCTCAATATCCAAGTCACTATACGTGGAACAATACAATCGCCATGTCATTATTTCCAAGTATTTGTGGAGAAAGCGCATTATCCTTGAAGGAGTTCATGGATAATTCTATTGTTGATATATATATATATATATATATATGTATATATATATATACATATATATATATATGTATATATATATACATATATATATATATATTCGAGCATTGAGAAAATGGATCATTGAATATAATTTAATTATCATGATTAATATGAATTCTATTCATATTATAAAGAGAGTTGTCTTAGATAATTAAATATGATTTGATTATCAAAGATGTGAGTAATGTGAATGTGATTCCTATTATTTGAGAACAAGAGAAAAGAGATCCAAGATGATAAAATATGATTTAACTATCATGGATATGAATAATGTGGATAGTAACATCCATATTAGTCATATATATATATATATATATATAAATGCGATTTATGATACATAAGAGAGAGCTATTTGTAATTTACATTTGTTAATTAAATGTTGATGTGAATTGGATTTACATTGGACAATTAATTGAAAATGTAATTCACATTTTATTTTGGGTTGCGAATGTGATTCACAAATTTCCAATGGCAAGATTACAATATTCACAAAATAATTATGAATTATTTTGTAGAATATTTTACAACAATTGTTGTTGTAATAAATTGAAGATACATGGAATAATGTAATCAAGGGAGATTACATTGAGATGGTCCTTCCATATTAATAGGAGGGACGACCACCTATTCCTATTAGGAAAGGGTGGTTGTCCACTCCATGCATATGGAAGGAGGCACTCTCCTTTCCATTATCTCCGTATGTTGTTGATTTAATTTTGGATTTGATTTATATTGATTTATCATTATATGTTTAATCTAAATTAAATTAATTGTTGTTGGTTTTTTCCGACATAAATCTTATCCATTGAAAGAAACACAATCAATGAGAGCCATTGGATCTGTGTTGTCCCATGGATTGAGATCCATGGATCCCAAAATGTTATAAAAGGAGAGGCACCCCTTTGCTTTTCTTTACACAACAAGTGAGACAACAACTCTCTCTCTCTCTCTCTCTCTCTCTACACGTGTACTCTCTCTCCCTCTCATGTGGTCGTCCACCATGGATGCCCTAGAGAGGTTCTCCATCACCGCAGCATGGTCGTTATGCAGCCCGATCGCTTGCTCGTGGATCTCCATCTCCTTCAATGTGCCTCGCTCGTGAAGACGACATCGGATCTCGTGTGTCGTGATTATGAGATCCGTCGCTTGTATCATCAACATGGATTGCGAGAAGCACGCGGTTCGTCCCGGCGCTCGCAAGCGTCTCCTCCGTCGGATCGGACTTGAGACAGGAGGTGTCTTCGTTTAGAGACTCGATCGCAACCACGCTTCAAGAGGTAATCCTATTACTTGCTTGTGGTTTAGACGAAACGATCCGAGAAGTGTTCTTGGATCATGTGGTTTCGTCGTATAAAAAAATTTTAATTTCCGCTGCATAGAACAACTTGTCCGACTAGTCGTTCTTCGTCATATTCGATACGACGCTCACGCTTCCGTGATGCGCTTGAGGATCTAACCATATCCTTCAGTCTCTATGTAATGGCCTGACAATTCATGCTCAGTATCGCTAAGGTAGATACTCAAACCTTCTTGTTGATCAATAATTAACCCACACAAATAATCAAGTAATTAAGAGCAAGAGTTAAAATTTATTATACCCTACTAAGAATGTATAGCGGAAAGCAAGTAGGCATCGAACACAAGAAGCAAAGCTATCAAGCAGGCAAGATAAGAATCAAGCACCCAATGTCCTTTTAGATACTTAGGCAAATGGAAGTCTTTTTGTGGGTTTTAAATTTATAATTTTTTATTTTTTATTTTATTTTATATTTTTATCTGTGGATTTTTAATTTTCAGATTTCTTATTTTCTTTTTTCTTTTATCTTTTTTTTCTATTTTCTTTTTTTAAAAAGGTTGTAAAACTATATATGAGGTAAATATACAAGAGAGATGATAGACAGATAAAAATAGGTAAAATACAAGAAATAAGATATTTTTGTGTTTTTTATATTTTTGTAATCTTTTTTGTGATTTTTCTATGTTTTTGGTAATTTTTTGGTATTTTTACTGGCAAAAATACTGGAAATAGTGAATAAAATAATTAGATGAAATTAAAATGGAGATGAAAAATATCAAAAAGTGTTAAAAATTCTCCAAATAATTTTACTATAGATAATAAAGTAGTGAAAAATTAGGAATGGAAAAGATAATTTTTAGATTTTTATTTATTTTATAATTTTTATGAAGGTTTTTAGAGTTTTTCTATTTTTATAATTTTTCTTTTATATTTTTTAGTGATTTTCAATCTGAAGGTTAAAGATGCAAAAACACACAAAATATATTTTTTGGAGTTTTTCAGAAACGTTTATAATTTTTATGTATTTTCTAATACTAGCATATATGAAAATGTGAGTTTTTTATTTTTTATAAATATTAAATTGCAACAAAAATGTGAAATAAAAATATTACGTGATAGAGAAATGAATTATGAACACAATGATATTTTTTAGGATTTTTTAGAAATTTATATATGCATGAAATAAATGCAAACAACAAAGAGTAAAAGAAATATTCGTAGGGGTATTTTTGTAAATATAAAAAGAGTCAAGTTGCAATTTTCCCAGAAATATTCAACTGAATAATAAAATTTTTGGACAAAAAAACAAACTCAAAAACACACAAGGGTTTTTCTGCAAAAATCCCAAAACTCTCGTGCTTAAGCATGCTCATCTACAGAGACAAATATGCAATTATGAAAAATCCAGGGGTTTCATGCAAAAAGTTCAAAAGTTTATAACTTAAATAACTAAGTTCTAGACTAAATAGAAATACCCATAACAAAAGGGGCCTAGCTGCAAAATGTTCACCTCACGTGGTAGCCCACGTGAGGTGATGTAGCTACGACCTAAATGTGATATTCAGTGAGTTTCGGGGGCAAATGCAAATGTATTTCTAATTACAAAACTTGCTGGGTAAATAAATGCAAAATACCCAGCGATGGCAGATCAGACAATTGATGGATACAAAACACCTGAGAAGCGGCGATGACGGTTCGTAGACAACGGTTGGGATTAAATGATACTCGACACGATCGGCAATCGAGGATGTCTTGATCGAACGACAGCTGCTCGCCTGGAAGATCCGGCCAGATCTAACAGTGCCCGAGGGCAATAAACGAACTGGGAAGCGACTCAGGCGAAGCGAGCTTCCTCGAGCTCGATCTCCGTCCTCTGGCAATCTATCAAGCTCCAAAAGGGCCAGGAGGCTCCTGTGGAGGTCCTCTACATGCTGGAGTTCTCAAAAGACCTTAGCGATGACCAGAGAGCTCACACAAAGGCGGCGGAGCTGCAAGTTTCCAAGTATCTCCGGCGGTTTATCAAAATGATCCCCAGGTTCATATTCGTCCCTGGACCTGCAAAAAATAGGTGGAAGTGTCTAGGGCAAGTTTCCTCGACCCCGCGGAGCGGGGGAAATGACCGGATGAGCAAGACGAGCTCATGAAACGGGATCGGACCAAGCTTCTCCATCTTAAGTGATCACAAAGTTACACTCCTGGCGGACATCTCACTCTTCCTCAGTCATCGGCTCTGCACTGCTAAACAACTCTGAGCAAGCTGAGTCTCGCGCTCTGGTCTCATCAATCGTCTCTATTTGTATACTTTTACCCTTGACGCATAAGTATACCTTCCCACTATCATGGTCGGACACCACCTTGGTTGTGGCGAAGAATGGACGTCCTAGAATGATGGGGGTACCAATCACAGCTTCAGGGATCTCCATTTGCAACACTACGAAGTCCACGCGGAATTTCAGGTACTAAATTGTGATGACCACGTCCTTCAACAACCGCTTTAGACAATTGATAGATCTATTAGCAGTCTGAAGGACTGTCCTTCTCTGTTGAAGAGGTCCAATCTTGAATCGGTCAAGTAGGGCTACCGGAAGGAGGATGATAGAAGAGCTGATGTCTAATAGAGTATGATCGAATCTCTACTCATGAATGTGGCATTTGAAATAGGGAGCTCCTGCATCTGTCCTCTTGGCTAGCAGACGGTTCTAGATAGCAAAGCAAGTGGCACAGGTCAGCACCAAGATCTCTTCTTGATGGTTCCTCTTCTTCCTGCAGATAGTGGTCTTCTCCCTCACGTTCTTCCGGAAGAGACGTATGTGCTCAACTGCATCCTATAAAGTTATCTTGATTTGGAATCTATCAATCGTCTGCTGGATAAACTCTAACTGCTGATCTTTTTTTTTATTTTCTCTTTATTCCCATTAGCTAAGCGATGTGCTTGAGGGAAGGGGATGGTTGGTCTCTCCTCATATGGAGGGCTAGGAAGAAGTTCCTATTGTTGTGAAGGCATGGAATCCATATAAGTATCATCAATAATCACATATGGAGTTGAAGATGATGAAACCTTTCCTCTATTAATTTTTTGTTCTTTTTAAATAGTCTCCAGATATAGAAACTGGAGGTGACACAAGTGGAATAGAATGGGTGGCGTCAGTACCACCCACGGCATCAGATGTTGCGGCATTAACACCGTACTCTGACTTAGCATCATAGAGTCTGATGGCATCAATACCACCCTCAACATCTAGAGAAGCAATGACCTTAGTACCATCAACTGGATCAACATATTTGGTGGCTTCATCACCACAGTCATCATAGTCATCCTTACCAGCATTCTCACCACTATCCTTCTCGTCTAGCGCTCTTGCATCCTTGTGGTGTCGTTTCCCAGACGAGGCACCGCTGGCTAGCATCCTATCGCTCCTAAGTGACACAAAATCAACATCAAATGTGTATGAAGTAATGTCACCCAACAAATCACTAGGATTTGTGGTCTCTATGAACTATACCTGCTCATATTTTTTCTTAAGGTTATTCGGGTTGGGCTCAATAAGATCTGGTATGGGGCCTTTCCCTAGATAATCTCTCCCATCTCCTGGCAAAACCTGTCCATCTCCCACCTAAAGGATGCTTGCTAGTCTGAGAGTAGGCCGACAAGATTGGCTGGGTTCTCATAGGCTGGACCATGAGAACCGAACGGGTTGCCTTTCTGAAAGTGAGGTTGCTGCTAGAACTGATGAGAGACAGGATGAGAATACTTCTGAGGCTACAGTTGGTGATGCCTCCACCATTGTCCTTGGTGGTAGGGATGAGGACCCGTCTGGTATTGGTGGGATGGTTGTTGTGTGGCTGGTGAAGGAACTGCGGCGGTTGTCGTGGCTGGTCGAATTGTCCACCCTGAGTTGAAGACTGCTGCTAGAAAGAGGCACCTCTAGTCGACCACCTAAATCTGGGATGATCTTGGTGGATCCCCGGATGTTTTCGATCATACCAAATCCCGTTGACTTCCATCAACAGCTCCTACTCGTAGGTGGATGGAGGAAGAACTGCTAGTGGTTGATCTTGCTGATACACCACCATCTGAGTGTCCCAAGATGGCAGCACTGAAGGTACTGGTGGTGCAACTGCTAGAACGACTCCGCCTGGTTGTAGTGAACCAGTCTGTACTAGGAGGAGTGTTGGGATGAGTCGTTGGTGCTAGGATTAGCTTGTAAGATGAGACGATATTGAGAAGTTGTCTATGCCTCTTGGATACACATGATCTGGGTCTTGAGGGCACTCAATGTTTGTGCCAACTAGTCGATCTGAGTCAGGCCCTAGCATTGCTTCTTCTCGATAATCTCCATGCGGTCCAACTTCTAGCTGATGTTGCCCATATCAACCGCCGACGACTTTGCTTGTGCTATGACTGCTAAAGAAGTGGATGGATCTGCATCGACTCATACTATCCTCTGATAGGACACGACATTGGGTGAGAGCTTCCCTTGAGTGTAGAGACGGGTCTGGGACATCACTTTGTAGTTCTGTACCATCTCCTCATAGATGTCCTAGACCTGGTCTTCATCTTTCGCAAAATAAGAGCCCCCACAAGAAGCATTCACTAGACCCTGCAACTCTGGTGCCCGCCTACAAAAGAAACTCTGTACTAGGTTGAGTTTGGAGATGTCATTATGTGGACACCAGTCAATGAGCTCACAGAAACAATCCCACGCATCAAGGAATTTATAGTTGGGGAACATAAAGAAGTTGTTGATATAAGCTCGCGTTGCATTTTTCCGTCGAGTTGATAGTAGTTGTTCAAGTACTTGGTCGATATAGTGGTCCACTTTACCAGAAACCGGAGTGATCCTCACGGGAGAATGACTAACTCCAAAAGCAGTAGTCTAACTAGAGTTCAGTTATGTCTCTATCCTAGTGTACAGGTCAGTCTCGCACAAGCAAACCAAACAATGAGGGGATGACTCTCCCAAGACAGATTTTTAAGTGAGGTATCTTTTAGGATTAAGTTTAATCAGCAGTCCCAATTTTATGGTTATCTCTTTTTTATATCTTTTTCAAAAATCAAACAAATGCCTAACGAATTTTTCAATCTCTTGATTATTTAATAGTCCGAAAATAGGGGGAAAGTCGGAAAAGATGATGTGCAATTGATGAATCCCTATTCATCACTCTTTATTCTTTTATTTTAGCTAATTATCTGGGCAATGCATCATGTAAATTAGTGTAAATACAATAACTTAGCATGATGCATGCATATGTTAACATCCTATAATTAGCATGTATTTATGCAAAAATTAACGAATAAAGAATAAAAAGAGAAAGAAGGAAGTATTTAGAATAAATACTGAGTAACCCAACCCTAGGAGAGGGAAAATCATTGGTATGATCGCCAAATAAAATAAATAGAGAGAGATAGGGCCACTCCACCTTATATATATGTATCATATGTGTACATAATTTATTTTTACAAAAATAAATAGTAAAATGTGTTTATATTATATTATATATGCATAAATTTATTTTTCATAAAAAAATAAAAATCACAGAAAATAGATTGAAAAAACATACATATTTCATTTTATACCTTTTTAATTTAAAATCATTTTATATTTTTTGGAATTTGTAAATATTTTTGTAAATATGATTTTTTGATTGGTCCACAGTGGATCGTTGACTCGGGTCAACCCCCTCTTCCCGGGGCTTGACCCGACCTGATCCCTCCGCCGGACCTTTTTCTAGACAATCTCTAGGCCGGATCATATGCTCGTTTGCCTAACAATTCCGCATGTGCCTCCCCCATGGGACTGTTATAAATGCCTTTATCGGCCTCCCTAGGTGAGTATCTTGCGCCTCACTCCCTCGCGATACCCTAGAACCCTTCAGAGTGGTGACAGCCAATTGAAGAGCCCTTTGGTTGTCAATTCGGTGCAGTATAGCCAACACTCGCTCTTCGTGGTCGGACCTCCACCGCGAAAAGCCTCCCACGCTTGCTGCCGCTTGGTGTAGGCCATAACCCCACCGACCATCTCTTCTGGAGATAAGGAATGTGCCTTTATCCCATCCTAGCTCTTTAGTGATTCATTATTTCATCCGTACGCTGCCTTCGCTCCGCTAGCTCCGGCCAGCCAGTCGAAGCTCCTTCACCCAAACCTATCCGTTCAGATATGGTCGCACGCTTATCCTCCATCATCCTACGCAACCTGATCACCCTGATCTTAGCCCTAGTCTCCAGGATTAGGTCCACCATCTCCCTCTATCACGACCGTTGGAGATCAAGCCCCATTCCCCATCGCTTCTTTGCTTTTCATCCGTAGTAACCTGGACCAGAGTTTACCTTCGAATTAGAGCAACTCATTGCAGGTCTTCTTACGAGCGAAAAGCCCCCAGATCACCCTCATCCAATCTCGGCGGAGCAACTGCAGGTCCCCTACGCCATCTCTCCGATCAGACCGTTGGAGTGTCCATTCAAGCCAGTCACCTAACGTGGAATAGGCCAACGATTTCATCGGTGCCTCCTAATCCTTCATAGGATCCATGGATCACATCCATGGGTCCGACGAAGTTCGTCGAGGCATGGTTCTTCCAGATGCCTCATCCGCCATTGGATATAGACCACCTACCAGATTCGATCTCAATCGCTCATCCATCAGAGGTGTCAGGCAGTTAGATGTCAGATCTAACAATCTCGTACGTCCCACATCCCCAACCAACTGACACTATCAGATCTGACATCTGACGCCTGCAGAGCCACACGATCACGTCCTACCAGCGGTCGACATGTGGCCCTCCCCCGCCCACGCACGACTCACATGTCTTCGAGGGTATATTGCTCTTTTCACACTGCATTTCTTTTAGTTTATGTTTTAATCTATAACATAAAAGTGGTAGTTGGACCTTTCTGCATATTAGTCCTTGTAATTTTTGGTATTAGCAATTTAGTCCTTCCTATTTGGAGACACGTGTCTGATCACATGCATAGTGGCTTATTTGCAATATTTTTCCTCAACTTTTCATGTGTTAATGATTGAATGAATGTTTTTCAAATTTGCATATATGCCCATATGAACGTGGATTTAGGGCATTTGCATATTTTATAGGAAAAACTGAAGATTTGACTATGTGCTTTTATTGCCTATTTAGTACCAAAACATAACTAAATTGCATTTTGGTCCCTATTATCTGTGTGTCTTGTTTTTAATCAAATAAATATCAAAGTTACTCCAAAAATTCCAAAATTTTTACACGTAGTGCATGCTATTGTATAGTATTTTTGACAATTTTTGTGACTCATTTAGATTTTATTTGATATTTTCTAAAATTCAAAAACCCTAAAAAGTGTCTATGTTATTTTGGAAAAATCAACTAAAAATATAAAAATACCTTTCAAAATTTCAAAGAAAATTGGATTGCTTGTTTTGTATTGCTTTAGTTACATTGTGATTTTTGTTTCATTCCCTCTTATAAAACCTTTAAAAATTGAAAAATACTAAATACCTTATAAAAATTATTAAAATTTCATAAAACATCAAAGAAAAGTGTTTTCAAATTCTGTAGGTAGATTTAAATTTATATTTTCACAAAAATTTGCTGCTCAGATTTTATAGGTACTTTAGATATTTTTAACGTGCCTGTCAATCTCAGCAGGACACTATATGCATTTTTCTTCACTCTTTTATTTTTAGAAAATTAAATAAAAATCAGAAAACATCATAAAATTTCCTAAAATACCTGAATATTTTTAAAAGATAAAAATAATTTTATCTTGAATTTTTGAGCCAATTTATCCCTTTTAAATAATTGCTTGAGTGTTTCTTTTGTCATTTTCCTAGTCTTTTTCTTAAAAGTAAATCATAAAAAAATTAAAAAGATTAAAAACCACCAAAAATACATTTTTTGGATTACCTTACTACTTCGTAGGTTTCATTCTGTGATCCTTGTGTTCCACCCAGGTGGTTATATCAAGTCAAATAACTAGCATGATCGCTTGCCTTGTTTTTATTGTTTGATTGATTTGCTTTGGTTGTCTGATTTTTTTAGCCCAGTTCGAGTGGTTGAGGTCGCAATGACCTCTGATATCACTAAACCTTAGTTGCTCGGGTCGCTCATCAGCGATCATGTGCCATGATGCATGCAAAGTTAGAAATGCGTACCTGTCTCCAGCACTCTACATGTATGGTGATCTGCACATAAATTTAAAGACTGAAATTAAACTAATCTAAATCATGCTAGAAGAAAATGACCATAGACGAGCAATTTCTACACATGAAGAACAATAGTTAGCTAACTAGACTAATTTTAGAGTCCAATCATGGGAACCACTCGGTTCCTGCCACAACGGGTCCTGCTAGCGCTGTATATGGTTCCTCACCGCGCATGGACTCAAGTCTGTTTGAACTAACTTTTTATTGTGAGTTATTAATAAGGTCGAATTATGAATATATAGGTGCAATTATATATATATATATATCACAAAATTAAAACACGAAAAAAGTATGCATTTTGTGAACTGATTACCCACTACTTCATTGGTTTTACTCGTGCTCCTTGTGTTCAACCCTGGTCGCTATACCAGGTTAAATAAATAGTGGAGACCGCTACATTGGTTTTTGTGCTTGCTTTTGTTGCTTATGTGGTCTTGATTTTCTTGTTGAGTCTGATTGGTTGATTGAGTTCGTAATGACCTTTGACATCACTTAACCGTGATCGACCGAGCGCTCAACGGAATGGCATCATTGTCAAGGAGCACAACTTAATAGTCTTAGTAGTCTTTTCGCATATTTTGAGCTCTATTTGTTACAACTTCTTTCCAACCCATTTCTGCTTTACTTTTTGTGCGAGGAACCGCCCGAGTACGCTTTGGAGGAGACCCGTACCCTAAGAGAAGTAGGAGCATGAGCAGGAAATAGTTATAGTTGATAGAGTAGTTTTACTTTTCAATAGACTATTATTATTGTAATAATATAGGACCTCAAACTTTTTGGACACTTGGCATATCAGATTCTGTTTTGTTGAGCACTAGTGTGCTCGAGGACTCATCACGATTTTTCATCGGTTTTGGTTTTATTCAAATTTTATTCTTGTTGACTCTCGAAAAGTTTGGCCCTTAGATTTAGGAATTTCTTTGCTTGCGATGTATATAATTAAGTCCCAATACCTAATATATTATTAGAAAACTAATAAGAGGAATAAGGCAAGAACAAGTTTTAACAGTTTTTATAAGGAATAAAAATACTCAAAAATTAGTAATAAAAATGTTTTTTTATTTTTTTAAATATGCATAAGTTTTTGGTAATTTTGTAGTATTTTTCTGATTTTTATATGATTTTAAAAAATTAAAAGAAAAGCAAAAGAGGAAGACAATGAATAGACTGGGCTATAAGGAAAATTTAAAATATTAAAAATTCCTAAATGTCCTAGTTATGATACTTATGATAAAGTAAATTAAAAGACCTAACAGCATCAACTAAAATCCTATTTTTTGATTAAGTTTAAATTTTATATGATTTTTACAATTTTTTTAGTCTTTTGTGATTTTTACCATTTTTATAAAAGATAATAAAAAAATACTCTGAAATGAAAACACACAAAGACAAGCATACACAAATTTTTATAAAATTTTTTAGACAAGTTATATATATATTATATTTTAGAAAATAGACAGAACATTTTTTAAAGGTTTTTAATTTTTAAAAAATATCAAATGAATATAAATCAAGTCCCGAAAATTACCATAAGTATTACACATTGGCATGAGCGTACTTTAATTTTTGTAGAATTTTTGGAGTTGATTTAATAATGATTTGATAAAAAAATAACACACACAACACACAAGGACTTGTTTGTAATTATAAGATAGTTCTACCGATAAATCGGAATAAATATTAAAAGATCTGGGCCAGATTTGCAATTTAACCACTAATTCACACACATGCAGAATAAACAACGCAAAGGGATATAACTGCAAATACACCAAAGTTTCTATTCAAAGCATAATAGTTAAAATGCAAGGGCTTACATGAAAATACACCGGATGAGCACATTAGACTGTACGTGACTTCAGTTCAATAGGACTAAAATGCAAATCTTAAAAGTTCAATATCCAAATCATAAATTAATTAAACTACAATTTTATTTAGGGGATTAAATAACTATGCATGAAAGTATATGGGTAAAAGTGAAATATAACTATGCCTAGGCACGTGACGCACGCTGGAGTGATCGTCGACGTACGACTCTGATCGTTGCATGAGCAGATCTGATAATGCAGGGAATGTCCCCCTACGTGCGGTCAGATGCGCCTGGAGGAGTCAGATCAGATGATTGAAAAGCTACGATGGTCGGCGGATCAGATCTAATCTGGTGGACGAAGGCTAATCCGACGTTGGGCAGGGATGGAGGAAGAACAACTCCTGGTTGAACTTCGATCAATGACTGGAGGAGATACACCAGGCCAATGAGTTCGCCAAGGATGGTAGGAGCATCGTGAAGGTTGAAGGATATGGCGAGGTGCATCATGGAAGCGTGAGGATGGCATCGTATGCGATTGGGAGCGACTGGTCGCATTAGTTGCTCAATGCAGCAGAAATTAACATTTTTTATGTTATGAAACCACATGATCCAAGAACATTTCTCGGATAGTTTCGTCTAAACCACAAACAAGTAATATGATTACCTCTTGAAGCGTGGTTGCGATGGAGTCTCTAAACGAAGAGACCTCCTGTCTCAAGTCCGAGTCGACAGAGGAGACGCTTGCGAGCTTGTTGATGAAACATGTGCTCCTCGTAATCCATGTTGATGATCCAAGCAACGGATCTCCTGATCTTGTCCCACGAGATACAATGTCTTCTTCACGACTGAGATGCACCAAATGAGACGGAGATCCATGAGCAAATGATCAAGCAGCATAACGACGACACTGCGACGATGGAGACTCTCTCTAGGGCATACATGGTGGACGACCATATGAGAGAGAGAGAGAGTTGGCGTGTAGAGAGAGAGACTCATGTTCTCATTAGCTATTGAAGAGAAAGGGGTGCCTTCTATTTATAATATTTTGGGATCCACGGATCTCAATCCACAAGCAATACAAATCCAATGGCTCACATTAATTTGTTTTTCTTTTAATGGACATGATTTGCTGTTAAAATACAACAATAATAATTTCATAAAATCAAATATATATTGAATATAATTTGATATATATATATATATATATCAAATCCATCTCCATTGGAGAAATTCAAAGGAGGCAAGCCTCCTTCCATAAGGAGGGTGGTTGGATGGCTACCACATTCCTTATAGGAATCGTGGACATCCACTCTTCCTCTATGGAGGGTGGCTCTCCTTTCCTTAATACTTGAGATTATATTATCTCATGATTCTCTCCAATATTTGCAACAACTTCTGTTGCCAATTTTTCACAAAAATAAATCTAATTTATTTTGTGAACATTGCAATCATGCCATTAGAAATTTGTGAATCATATTCACAACTCAAAATAAAATGTAAATTACATTTTCAATTAATTGTCCAATGTGAATCCAATTCACATCAACATTTAATCAATAAATTAAATTACAAATAGCTCTCTCTTATATATTATAAAGAGTTTAATGGGGCTTCCCCCGTGCCGTTTTCGGTGTTTTTTTTATTTTTTTTGAAAAATATCGCTATGTATATTCATCCCTATATCCCTCCTATATGCATTCGAATTTCGTTAGAAAAAGAGACTCCTACGACCTCCATCCAGACAGTCGTTTTTTAACGGTAATAGGATTTTTTAAATCGACACCATTTCGATGGAGGCCGTAGGAGTCTCTGTTTCTGATGAAATTCGAATGGCATATAGGAGGGATGTAGGGATGAATATACATGATGATATTTTTCAAAAAAAATAAAAAATACCGAAAACGACATAGGGTAAGCCATTATTGGCAGCCCCAATGGGGCAGCCTCATTAAACTCTATTATAAATGACATTTATAATATATATGATTAATATGGATAGTCTTATACACGTTATTCATATCCATGATAAATAAATCACATTTAATCATCTTGGATCTCTATTCTCATGTGCCCAAATAATGTGAATCACATTCACATTATTTACATAATTGATAACTAAATCACATTTAATTATATAAGATAACTCTCCTTATAATATGAATCAAATTCATATTATTCTTGATAATTAAATAACATTCAATTATTAATTTTCTCAATGCTCGGATACACATATCAATAATGAAATCATCCACGAACTCTTTCAAGGATAATTTGCTTTCTCCGCGGATACTTGGAGATAAGGATATGACGATTGTATTGTTCCACGTATAGTGACTTGAATATTGATATCATATCTCAAATCTAGATCTCGGGCCTCCGATAGATGCTTGATTAAATCAAGACCGCAAATCTAATCTTCTCATTGCATCTTAATCACATTCAAATCAATGTCCAACATTTGGACAAAGATCAGATCACTTCTCTACTGAGAGGAGTCGCTAAAATCCATACCCGTTTCATCACTCCCTTGGAATGGAAGCGTCATGGTTATACGATCATTTATGATCACATCACTGTCAGGTATTCCCAATACCTGAACATCCTGCATACTGGAAGACCCAGAATAAACCCAAAGTATTAGATCAATTGTACACTGTTTACTCCATGGTTTTACTAATAAGTTTCTCATTCGATCATATACTTTCCAAAAGTATATATCATACCTAGGTCTTGATCACATACTTTACAAAAGTATGAATCAAAACTACAAATTCATTCAAGCTTCCAAAGAGATACGATCGTGCACAAAATTTGATTCTTCCCAATATCTCTTGAGTGAGCTCATGTCTTCCGATTCAGTAATTAAACCTGTATGATCCCATTGAGAGATCGTATTACTCAGATGCCCTTGTATGCACACCAGTGCATCGGTGTATAGACCTTGATTTTGTCATCAACCTAATGGTCTGCCAAATGTACATATTTAGACAAGTAGTAATACATTTGTCTCCGGTCATAAGATGTGTGCCTGTATCGTGACAACATATGATGTAAGACTTCGTTTATCTTGGTCTCGTTAAGTAAACTCTTTGACCTAACTAATCTAACACCTCTAAATCTCTATTCCTATGCAGATGACCTACATCAAGAGGTCGGTCAGATATCAACCTTTAGAGAAAAGATTGTCATCTCTTTTTAGGCTGGAGATTCCTTCTTAATAATAATTTGATGGTTCTGGATTAGTCCTCAATCTAACTCTTTGGATATTCATCCAAGCACCAGCCTCTATGATTCAATTATGAATCAACAGGTGTATGATCATTAAGATGGCCATGGTACATAACCGTAATTGTACTAAGGGACCTATTATGAAAATTAGTTGTTCTTCATTTCAGATCAGGGAATGATATTCGCAATAACATTTATTGCATAATGGCTCATCGTGGTCTCGTATGTCCAACAATCTCCCACTAGCCTAAAGAGACATTAGTAGGTTAATCATTTAAATCCGCACTCATGTGACAATCATAGGTTATTTAAAAAATAGTTAGGTAAGCTGATTAGTCACTCTGTTCTCAAAAGACTATACCAAGTCCTTTGATGGCACTTGCATATCTCCCAGTAATAATGCTCACATCCAATGTGAATGTTGCATATTATGCAACCAATACTCAATTTGGTCAATTATATTGTTCTTGACACTACAGCTTAATAATTATTATAACTAGTATTTCCATAATCTTTATCAGAATATCCTTATTCCTAGATATCTCTATCTCTAAAGGTATCTTTAGTTAAGACCCTCTTAGATAATCATCTATAAAGTCCTATTTTCTTGATGATAAGACTTAGAAATCACTATCTATAAAGTATCGTCATCCCATGAAGATTTTGTTATTACTGAAATTAAGTGTTTTATATCCATAGAAGGATTAGCAACATTTTACTACTCCCACTACATGGCAGATATCTGGTTTTTGTACACATCTAGCACACACTCAGCTTCTCGTAACGGATGCACAAGGGCAAGCAATTCTAGCATTCACTTCATCAACTGTTTGAGGTGCTATCCCTTTAGATAGTCAGTACCATATCTTAAGGGAAGGAATCCTTCCTTGGGATTTTCCAAGAATGAAACATGTCCAAGGTGTATTACTGATGTGATGGTCCTAATACCCTCTTCTCTTTGCTTCTGAACAACTTCAAAACTAAGATCTAAGAGGTATCCTTGAGATCATATCTCAAGATATGGAATAGCCAGTCTACAAAACACTTATAATTATTATCCTTATATCATTCCTAATGATTAGGATATCATCTACATTTAGCAAGATGAACACAATGTCACTCCTACTAAGCTTCACATTGTACACCAAGATTCTATCCGAAATCATAACATTTATAATTTCATCAAATCTTACGTTCCAACTACAAGAAGCTTCTTTGAGTCCATTGATGGATTTCTTTAGCTTGCACACCTTGCTCCTCGATCATGAAGACATGGGGCTACTTCGTGTGAATATCCTCAGAGAGGTATTCATAGAGGAATGTAATTTTTACTTCCATCTTGAAGATGTCAAAGTCAAGTTGTTTAGCTGTAGCTAACAATATTCCGATGGGTATGAGCATGGTTACTAAAGAGCAAGTCTCATCGCAAGCAATGTCTTCTCTTCCGGTGTGTAGCTCATGGTTGCGAACCGTGCTTTGAAAGTCTCTACCCTCTCATCAGATTCCCTCTTTCTCTTGAAGATCCACTTAAACCTTAGTGGGTCTAACCCGTATAGGTGGATCCTCGAGGGTCCATATACAACACTTGTATATGAAGTCTACTTTAGACTTTTATTGCTAACATGCATCTTTCCATGTCAGGATCTTCATAAGCTTCATCATATGAAGTTAGATCATGTCAGATTTAACTGACACATGGAATACATCCTCAATCTTATTTGATGAAGTATTAGTGTTTCAACTTTAATTATTCTTTTAGTTTCTGATTTCAGGAGCCTCATTAGCTTTTCATGATTAAAGGAGTTCCTTTACTTCAATTTCATCTTGATTATCAAGAAAGTCATCCTCTAAGAATCACATTCTCATAGATGAGATCTTTTAAGAATCTCAAGGTTATAAAGTGGGTATCCAATATCATCCTTTATTTCCCTAAATGAAGTATAACTCACTGGTGCTAGATTCTTGCTAACTTGCATGGAACCTAATTAAGGATATATATTGTAGTCTCTACTACATATATACCTGAAAAATAAGAGATAGTTATGATAAAATTAATCATTGATCGAATTATGTCACACATGATCCTATTGTATCTCCCTACAACTCTATTTCAATTTAGGTGTATCGAGAGGAGTGAGATAACAATAATATTCATATCTCCATAAGGTATTCCTTGAATTCATAGATTAGATCATATTCCTTTTTTTCTTCCTTCAAACTTTGGTTCTAAACCAAAATTATGAAACCTTTGAACATTTCCAAGGTTACTTAGGTGAAGAGAAGAAATCTCACTTCATAAGTAATCATCTAATGATATCACATATCATTAATGTTTATCATGATATAGATGATCCACATACATCAATATGTATGAGATCTTGAATACCTTAACATATCATACCATTCCCAAGGAAGGGTGTAAGGGTGTATAGGACATTTGTACTTTTGAATACAATATTCACAAGTATGTAAGATTTGAACTTATAGACAATATAAAGAGTCATCTCTTGCTAGTCTATTGATCTCATCAACAGACATATGTCCAAGGTTTGTTGTCAAATCATTATCAAATGATCTTCATCCTCCTATTGTTCTTTAAAGGTTTAATTTTTTGTATTAGAAATCTTAATGAACCATCCATTAATTTTTCCAATTTAGTAGAGTACACTAAATGTTAGATTACTATCTGAAATATATCCATCATATCTCTCTATGATAGGTCCATTCCAAAATTCATGTTTATTTCCATCACTTAGAAATAAACTATGGGTGTATTCTAATATTTAGGGCATAGAGACATTCTCTAAGACTAAGGGCTCCCACTGCAATAATGAAGTATGTATTTCCAATAGAGATTATTGCAACAATTGCATCAATATCCATATAGATGACTATTAAACATGTAAATCAATTTCCTAATCTTCTAATACATATGCAACCAATTGCAAGTGTAATTAGAAGATTGTGATACAATAATTAGACTTTTTCTTATCAAATAAGAATGTTAATTTCGATGATTATATGTACATTATTCTGATGCATTATATGTGTCCTTCTCTAAGGATTCTAGATAGATTTGATAGTCATACTATCAACACATCAACTTATTGCAGTATTGACATTCATCCAACTCTTTGGATTTCATAAGGAAGTCACAGAAGTACAGTCAACTCTTTGACTTTCCTTCTCACATGGGTCTGACCCACGTTTCCATTGTGCTCCCTTCACCTATAAGCAATCATTGCTTAAGACCAAGGATCTCTTATGTTGGACTCAAAAGACTTCAATGTAAGATATTTCAACATTTATTCATGCTTCATTCAATTCATACAATATGAATACTTTTGAAGCTTCATGAATGACTACAGTATAGATAACAGAATGATAACAACCACCACTTCTACATACATCTTAACTCTTAAAGACTTTAGTTCAGGTAGGTATTCAAATATTTTGAATACATCATCTCATACAGAGTTACCATTCTACATGATGCAAAGAACCATGTCACTCATGATTAAATTTCTAGAGCACATATGTATGCCATAAAAATCTTCTTCGATTTTATAAGGATTAATTGACAATTACGATCATTATCGACATGCCACTTCTAAAGTACATTCGATGACATGAAGACTATAAAGACATACAAACCCTACGGTTGTAGACATAATGTCTATTTAATTGTCATTCCTCGTTATTGTGAGGAAACTTGCACATTGCAACCACATATATTATGTGTCCAGCTGTAAGTACAATATCTTGATCATGAATCCAAATCATGATATTATGCTGGTTATTATTGAGTATTGTATTGAGTGGGTTTAATGAAGAATTATCTGAAATAAGAAATTTGCATAAGTGTGTCTATATATATTATATACATATTTTACTTTGATTTAGGAGTTTTTATATCAAAGTTGTCTTGCCTTGACAACACTGAAAGTTCATTCCCTTAATCACTTTCAATGTAACAGATATACTTACCATTATATATCAAGCAAGATCTGGGATCTCCTTCCTTATCTTTGTCACATCCCAATAATATTAGAACATGTGACTCCGGTAAAAAGAAGCGGGAACGCATTCCGCCTTGCAAGTCCAACTTGCATTCCCCAATTCGGTTTTTAACATCCGAGACCACCACCCCTACGGTGATGTTGACTCGTTGTTAATTAAACCAACTGTCAACAAGATTAGAACTTGCTATACGCAATCCAATATCGCCTCAATAATATGAGGACCCGATATTGGGGTCACTACATATAAGGCCTTACTCTTTCGAGAAGCAAAGAGCACGATCCAAATGCACTTGCATACAGGAGTTGTCACTTCGGACAAGAGTCTCCTACATACAATCCTTGGCGATGGAACCCTTCACCCTAACAAGAGAACATGGGTGTCACTTATGTGATCCTCCATATCACGTTCAAATTATAATTAATTATTATGAATCGCATTCACATAATTCATTCTTCCAAGGGAAATAACATGTATATTAAAATAGAATGTTCAAATTTTAATTGGATTCCAATTAATCTAATCATATTAAATTAATGATCTAATTAATAACCAATAAACAATCTTTATTGTTACTTGAGTTTTGGTATTATCTCAAATACATATTATTTCGAAATTTAATAATTAAAAATACATCATGATTTCTTAAGAATTATACCTACCCTACCTGTTGTCATGGACAATACCGACAGGAGTAGGATAGGCCGCACACGGTGCAACTTTCTACCCCAACGCTCCCCGACTAGACACCATATCTGCCTGGGGAAAGGATAATGCAAAATAGATCACTTTGTACTTGAGATGATCATCGGTTTTTCAACCGAAATTGTACCATATGATAATAATCAAAACATGTTTTATTAACATTTTAATGAGATTTGCTAAACAAATCCCAAATCCTATTCAATAACATGTTTGTTGGAATGTATATCATGTAGATCATATAACCGATTTGTGTTCTAAATCACATCTAATTAATTATTGGTTAAGGTAATGTCATTTTAGGAAATAATTATCATCAAATATTTCACAAATATTTATGCAGAATTATTCCAGGAAATTAAACAATTTAATTTCACTAATTGAGTAAATGACAATCACTAGGTTCTTGATTAGGAAAGTATTTCCAGTAGGCGTCCTTTCCTCAGCGGCCTCTTTTTTCCGAAATCTGACGCACATGAGCTCCCGTTCTGCGACGTGGTGGCAGGACCACTAGGGGATTGGCTCTGAGTGTAGGCAGGGTCGACAACTGCAAGGGTCATGCAAATACATAGGCCCCTTCCCTTCTGCCGAGTTGTTTAGAAGGCGCTTTCCATTCAACGGTCCCCCGGAGCGAAGGGTATGACAGGTAGTACGGGCACTCACCCTCACTAACTAAAAATACCATATCTCAATCAAATTCAATCCAAATTAAGCAAAATAAGTTTTTATTGTTTGATAATTTGATTTACAACAGAACCTAAGTGATTGACACGTATTTAAAGGCGTTTCAAATACGCAATTAATACTTTAATAACGTTAAGATTTGCAGTCCTCAAAACTGTGGATACATGTTCACTAAAATAATCATACCTCGAGCATACAGAATCAAAATCACGCAAACTCAGATCCTACAATTTCCTTATTTAATGAGGAACAAAATAAAATTATTATTTTCTGTTTAAACAATGTAAATAGAGTCGAAAATAATCACTAAATAGAGATGAAAAAATGAAATGCAAGAAAACGTATGAGAAAATGAAATGCAAGAAAACTTTCGCAAACCATAATGAACCCATGTTGTCCTCGGTTCATGGACCGCAACAAAAACCTTCAACCTAAGGCTCTGATACCACTTGAAGGATATGGCCATATTCTTAAGCGCACCACGAAAGCGTGAGGATCGCATCATATGCAATCGGGAGCGACTAGTAGCACTAGTAGCTCGATGCAATGGAAATTAATTTTTTTTCATGAGACAAAACCACATGATCCAAGAACACTTCTGTGATTATTTCATCTAAACCACAAACAAGTAATTGGATTACCTCTTGAAGCGTGGTTGTTATTGAGTCTCTAAAGGAAGAGACCTCCTGTCTCAAGTACGATCCGAAGGAGGAGACGCTTGCGAGTATGTTGATAAAACATATGTTCCTCGCAATCCATGTTGATGATCCAAGCAACGGATCTCCTTATCTCGTCCCATGAGATACGACGTCTTCTTCATGAGCGAGACACACCGAAGGAGTCAGAGATCTATGAGCAAACAATCATGCACTATAACGATGACATTGCGATGATGGAGACTCTCTCTAGAGCATCCATGGTGGACTACCATATGAGAGAGAGAGAGAGTGGTCGTGTAGAGAGAAAGAGAGAGAGAGAGAGAGAGAGAGAGAGAGAGAGAGAGATTTTGTTCTCATTATCATTTGAAGAGAAAGGAGTACCCTTCTATCTATAATATTTTGGGATCCATGGATCTCAATCGATGGGAAACACAAATCCAGTGGCTCACATTGATTTGTGTTTCTTTTAATGGACATGATTGGTTGTTAAAAACACAACAATAATTAATTTAGTTAAATCAAATATATATTGAATATAATTTGATTTATATCAAATCAAGTCATTCGAGAAATTGGAAGGAGGCAAGCCTTATTCCATAAGGAGGGTGGACCACCACACATTCCTTATAGGAATTGTGGCCGTCCACACTTCTTCTATGGAAGGTGGCTCTCCTTTCCTTAATACATGAGATTATATTATCTTGTGATTCTCTCCGATATTTGCAACAACTTTTGTTGCAAATTATTTCACAAAAATAAATCTAATTTATTTTATGAAGATTACGATCATTCCATTGGAAATTTATAAATCATATTAACAACCCAAAATAAAATGTAAACCACATTTTCAATTAATTTTCCAATGCGAATCTAATGAACATAAAAATTTAATCAATAAGTGTAAGAAACAAATATCCCTCTCTTATATATTATAAAAGATATTTATAATATATATGATTAATATGAATAGTCCTATCCACATTATTCATATCCATGATAACTAAATCACATTTTATCATCTTGGATCTCTATTCTCATGTGCCCAAATAATGTGAATCACATTCACATTATTTACATCTTTGATAATTAAATCACATTTAATAATATAAGATAACTCTCCTTATATTATAAATTAAATCCATATGATTCATGATAATTCAATCACATTCAATTATCAATTTTCTCAATGCTCAGATACACATATAAATAATGAAATTATCCATGAACTATTTCGAGGGTAATGCGCCTTCTCCGTGGATACTGGAGATAAGGACAAGGAGACTGTATTGTTCTATATATCGTGACTTGGATGTTGAGATCAAATCTCAAATCCAGATATCGGGCCTCCCATAGATGCTTGATTAAATCAAGACTGCAAATCTAATCTTCTCATTGCATCTAAATCACATTCAGATCAATGTCCAACATTTGGATCAAGATCATATCACTTCTCTTCTGAGAGGAGTCATTAAAATCCATACCCGTTTCATCACTCCCTAGGAATGAAGGCATCATGGTTATATAATTGTTTATGATCACATCACCCTCAGGTATTCCTGATACCTATACATCCTGCATACCGGAAGACCCAAAAACGTGAATCCAATTCACATCAACATTTAATCAATAAATGTAAATAACAAATAGCTATCTCCTATATATTATAAATCACATTTATAATATATATGATTAATATATATGATTGATATCCACGATAAATAAATCACGTTTAATTATCTTGGATCTCTATTCTCATGTGCCCAAATAATGTGAATCACATTCACAATATTTACATATTTGATAATTAAATCACATTTTATTATATGAGATACCTATTCTTATAATTTGAATCAAATTCATATTAGTCATGATAATTCAATCACATTCAATTATCAATTTTCTTAATGCTCGGATACACATATCAATAATGAAATTATCCATGAACTCTTTCAAGGGTGATGTGTTTTCTCCACGGATACTTGGAGATAAGGAAAGGGCGATTGTATTGTTCCACGTATAGTAACTTGGACATTGAGATCACATCTCAAATCCAGATCTCAGGCCTCCCATAGATGCTTGATTAAATCAAGACTGCAAATCTATTCTTCTCATTGCATCTGAATCACATTGAGATCAATGTCCAACATTTGGATCAAGATCAGATCACTTCTCTACTGAGAGGAGTCATTAAAATCCAGACATGTTTCATCAATCCCTAGGAATGGAGTGTCATGGTTATACAATCGTTTATGATCACATCACCCTCAAGTATTCTCTATACCTGTACATCCTGCATACCGGAAGACCCAAAATAAACCCAAAGTATTAGATCAATTTTACACTGTCTACTTCAGGGTTTTATCAGTAAGTTTCTCATTCGATCACGTTAGTGTATGGACCTTAATTAGGTCATCAACCTATTGTCATGCCAAGTGTACATACTTAGACATATAGTAATACATTTGTCTCAAGTCAAAGGATGCATGCATGTATCGTGACAGCATACCATATAGGACTTCATTTATCTTGATCTTGTGAAGTCAACTCTTTAACCTAGCTAATCTAACACCTCTGAATCTCTATTCCTATGCAGAGGACCTGCATCAAGAGGATGGTCATATATCAACCTTTAGAGAAAAGATTGTCATCTCTTTTCAGGCTGGAGATTCTCTCTTAATAATCATTTGATGGAGCTCGATGAGTCCAATCTAACTATTTAGATATTCATCCAAGAACCAACCTCTATGATTCGATTATTGAATCAATAGTTGTATGATCATTAAGTTGGCCATGGTATATAACCCTAATTGTACTAAGGGGCTTATTATGCAAATTAATTATTCTTCATTTCAGATTAAGGATTGTTATTTGAAATAACATTTATTGCATAATGGCTCGACGTGGGCTTGCATGTCCAACAAATGTGATCCATGTCTGGTGGCAAGCTCCGATGCGAAGGGGAACGACTGGATGACCGTCTTGGTGGATGTGTGTTAGGAGCTGATCTTCCTCGGTGGTTGATTGTCAAATGGGAGTCTTCCACAAGTTCCAGGACCTGTAGTGAGTACATCGCTTGGAGGAGTAGGTCCGACGAGGGTTATTGTTGAGCAAATCTCAAAGAAATGGGGGTGAATGGAGGTTGACTCTCTAAAAAGGTGAAGGAGGGGAGTTATGTCCCTAATCCCAATCAGAAGGTTGAGCTTAAGGTTGACCATGCTATGGTGTGAAGGTGAGTGTGCGTAGAGGGTTCGATCGATATGGATACGAGGGTGAGATGGGGCTCCGACAACAGGAGCAGAGTAGGCGAAGGTGTGGCAACAATGAACGAAAAGATGGAATCTAAAGGCAATAGGAAGGGGATAGAAGTGATACCGGAAGTTCTAGGAGGACTCCTGAGATCCATGCGGTGATGATCGTTGGGGTTGTGGCCTTGACCAAGCTGTGGAAGGTCGGGAGGCTAGTTGCGGTGGCGCTCGCTGACAGCGACGCTAATAAACGTGGATGCTCCACCAAAATCCAATCTGAGGGGTCCCATTGGAAGTTGTCACTTAACCTGAGATGTATAGGGCTGGAATAAGGAACGAGGCATGAGCTGCTGCTCTGTGGAGGCACAAGAGGATGCTTTAAAGGTCACTCGAGGTCCAGAAAGATCGGAGTAGAGCGTGAAATGTTAGAATGATTCGGATTGTCCAAAGGACGAGCGAGAATGTCGTAGGTAGAAGGATTATCGGGTCCAAATTTCGAGGCCAACGGATTTTGGAGTCGGTCTTGAAATTTTCGAGAAGGACCTCCAACGAACAGTATCCGGGTCTAACCTGGGAAGGAGGAACCATTGACCAGAGGTTAACAATCCCAACATGCCGAAATTAGGATCTACAAAATATTTATAAAATTAATAAAAAACAGTAAATGGTTTTACAATGGAAAGTGTATAAAATTAAAAATATTTATTATTTTTTAAAATATTTTTATGTAATTTTTAATTATTTGTATGAAAAAGAAATTAATCTCTATACAGTATAATGTGTTATTTACAAGTAAAATATAACTATGTATATTGTACAATTTTTTTTATTTTGATATTTTTGCATAAATGCTCATATTTTGTATTTTATTTATTTACAAAATGTTTTTAAGAGTATAAAATAATTTTTGTTTTATTTGTATGAGTTATGTACAAATTTAAGATAAACAGGGGATGTTATCTATATACAAGTATTTGTACAAGTAAGAAGGATTTTATTCTTCTTTTAATTTTTCTTTTCTGATTTTTCGGTTTTGTTTTTAGAATAGGTGAAATGTTTTATTATTATTTTGTCAAAAATAATTATTTTTAGAAATAAGTGATATATGCAGTATAGAGTAGGCCCTATCTCTCTCTACTTATTTTGTTTGGCGATCAGGTCAATGCTTGACTTTCTCTAGGGGTTTGGGTCACTCTGTCTTTATTCTAAATACCTCCCTCCTTTTTCTGTTACTTTATTATTTTATTTTTGCATAAATACATGCTAAATGTACACTGTTAACATATGCATGCATAATGTTAACTTACACCTATTTAAATGATGCCTTGCCAATATAAATAGCTAAAATAAAAGAATAAAGAGTGAGAATCAGATATTCATCATTTGACAAAAAATATTTCCTACAATCGCAATGCATTGGTATTTTTCTGAATGATTTTGACAATTGAATTAATCTAAGTGAAATCTGAAGATTGGAGCATTATCTATAACTTAATCCTTAATTCCACATGAACCTTATAGGAATTGCAAATAAGACTTTTCATGTCTAAGAGACTTTATTCTTTGAGTCCACAAGACTATGTTCACATTTAATGTTGATTATGAAGTAGAGTATTTTGAAGCATTCGTACGACTCTGGATGATAATGTTGTAACTTGAGCACTTCACTTTACACTTAGTTCTACTCTAAGAAGGTAGTGAGGGCATAATTCTTTAGCTTGAGGAAGCACATGTGTGGAAACGTACATACTACCAATAAGTTCCCAGTGCCCCCCAACTTGATCCAGTGGCATGAATGTCTCAAGACGGGACATTACATGTTGCAATAAATCTTCAAAAGTCTACCAGTTCAATAGGAAAAATTCCTTATGAAAATGATATTGTATTTTAATATAAAAAATGCAAAATGCAAAAAATCCTTATTAGACAGGAAAAAGTGAAAGAAAAATTCAATCCCATCAGAGTCTTTATGAAATAAGCAAGGAATGGTTATTAAAAGTCAAATTTCATGGTTTCACACAATCGGAGACTTGGATACACCGGCCAAGCTCCATAGGATATGTGACTACATTGGTCAAAATCAATTCTTCTATATACCACTTCTTCTTGAGTCGGTTGTAGTTAAACATAGAAGGTAGTAACCCGGTCCTCGACGATAGAGTATCTATTTTGGGGAATTAGATATATCTTGTTAAGGAAGAATGTTCTTTGTTATTACTGATGAGATAGAGATACATACACTTTCACGATACAAGATTCATACAGATAAGGGTTTGCATCTAAAGAGACTTATTATGACCTTGCTACTGAGGAGACATGGACAGAGATTTATGGAACATAAGGGCCAATATGTTTAGAAACTATTTTAAGGATATGGAAAGATACTTAAGCGCATCATGGACGTGTGATGATCGCATCATATGCGATTGGAAGCGACTTGTCGCACTAGTTGCTCGGGGCAGCAGAATTTAAAAATCTTAAAACGACAAACCACATGATCCAAGAACACTTCCTAGATGGCATCATCTAAACATCATACTAGATAAAGGAATACATCTTTAATGTGGTTGTGATAACGTATCTAAATAAAGAGACTTCATGTTTCAAGTTCAATCTGTCGGAGGAGATTCTTGCGAGTGTAGGGATGAAGCATGTGCTTCTCGCAATCCAAGTTATTGATCCAAGTGATGGATCTCATGATCTCATCTCATGAGATCAAATGTCTTTTTCACGAGCAAGACACACTGAAGGAGATGGAGATCCGCGAGTACTCGAGGCAGTACTACAATGACCATGTGGCAGTGGCATCGACCTTCTCTCTAGGGTTGGGATCAACGACCACCCATTATGGAGAGATAGATAGATTTGGAATGGGGCTTGAGAATGAGAGATAGAGAGGGAGAGAACAATTGTTTTTGTTCTTGTTGTGAATTGAAGGGCAATGGTTTCCTCTTCTTATAAAGTATTTTGGGAGTACAACAATAGCAAAAAATAATTGGATGAGATTGACTTGTGTTCCTTTAAATGGTCATGATTTTGTCGTAAAAACAACATAAATTAATTTAATCAAATTAGATCAATTATCCTTGGAGATAATTGGAAGGAGATAATCATCCCATAACCTTTGTTGGTGGATGACAATCTTCTTACGATGAGATTACATTATCTCATTTCCAAAATTCTCTCATAATAATAATTCACAATTATCTTGTGATTATTCCAATCAAGCCCTTTAAAATTTGTGAATCACATTCACAACCCAAAATAAAATTTAAATTATATTTTCAATTAATTATCCAATGTGAATCTAATTCACGTTAGTAATTAATCAATAAATATAAATCACAGTAGGCTCTCTCTAATATAGTATAAATCAAATTTGTAATATATATGAGTAATTTGAATAGTGTTATCCACATTATTATTATCCATAAAAATTAAATCACATTTAGTTATATTGGATCATCATTCTCATGCATCTAAATAATATGAATCAAATTCATATTATTCATAATAATTAAATCACATTTAGTTATGCATTTCTCATGCTTGGATATAATCTAGAAATGGAATTGTCCTCTAACTCTTTCAAGGATAATGCACTTTCTTTGTGATCATATCAAAAAGTCCGGTCTTGCGTGCCTCTCATAGATGATTGATTAAATCAAGAACGTGAATCTAATCTTCTCAGGTCAATGTCCAATAGTTGGACCAAGATCATATCACTTTTATACTAAGAGTGGTAACTAAAATCCAGACCTATTTCATCACTCACTCGAAATGGAAGCGTCATGTTTATATAATTGTTTACCAGCATATCACCCTCGGGTATTCCTAAAAAATGTACATCATGCGTAATGGAAGACCTAGGAAAAACCTGATGTTTTTAGATCTATTTAGATTGTCTTCTTCATGGTTTTATCAATAAGTTTCTCATGTGATCATTTGGAGTTGGAATCGATCATATAGTTTACAAAAGCATATATCATACTTAGGTGTCGATCGTACACTTTCAAAAAGCATATATAAAAACTTACAAATTTAATCAAGATACCAAAGCGAGACACCTTGTACGAAATTTGATTCACAATCTCTTATGAGTAAGTTCATGTCTTCTAGTTCAATAAATGAACATGTATCATCCCTTTGAAACATCATATTACTTATATGGCCTTGTATGCACACGAACGCACCGGTGTATAGACCTTGATTATGTAAACAACCTATCGGTCTGCCAGATGTACAAACATAGATATATAGTAACACATCTGTCTCCGGTCAGAGGATGCGTGACTATATTGTGATAACATACGACATAGTTCTTTGGTTATCTCAATCTCGTTTTGTCAACTCTTTGGCCTATCTTATCTAACACCTCTGAATCTTTATTCTTATGTAGAGGATATACATCAAGAGGTCGGTTAGATATTATCCCATGAGAGAAAAGATTTCTATCTTCTACTCAGGTTGGAGATCATCTCTTATTAATATTTTGATGGTGCTTGATGAGTCCTCAATCTAACTCTTTAGATATTCATTCAAGCACCGACCTCTCTGATCCAACAATTGAATCAACAACTGTATGATCATTAAGATGGCCATGGTACATAATTCTAATTGTACTAAGGGACACAAATTAATTATTTTTAATTTCAGATGGTGGAATTATATTTGTAATAATGGCTCATCGTGGGCTCGCATGTCCAGTACTATTTAAAATAATATTCCAAACAAACTAACAATCCATAGGTATTAACTGATCTCCAAACTTGGATTTTGCAAGGACGAGTTTAAAAATCATAACCATTAGTATCTTCTTTATTTTCCTTTTACTTATCTTCCCTTTCTACATTACTTATTCTCTTGGTAAGTATTTGCTATGGACTAGAAAAGGTAACTATAGGGGGAGATGAATACCCATTCATTCACCTTTATTCCTTTATTTTTTCTTTAAATCCCTACATAAAGACATGTAAGTATATCTAATTTATACAAATTAAGACACTAATGGTTACATGTAAATAGCACATCAACACTAGTATTTAAATCCAAAATAAATGATTAAAGATAAGAAAATAAAAATAAAGGAAGTATTGTAAATATTGGCTGACCCTAGATTACGAGACTAAATAAATATTGACTTGGACGTCAATGAATAAAGAAGTGGGAGATAAATACAAATTAATATACATAAAAATACACATGCATCTGGAAACCCTAGATTCTCAATACATTGTATACACCTAAAACATACACTATCTTATACCAACTCTTACACATATCAAACGAAGATATTTACAACGTGAAACATGTACATATTAGTGAATAAAATATATTAAAATTAATTGTACATAACAATAGTGCACAATAAAATTGAGACACACGGAGGGAAAAGTCGTCAATCAAACTTCACATATCAATATATTCTCCATGTGAACTTAAAATTCACCAAACTCACCTCTATTATACTCCTAATTAAATTATCCAATAATGGAAGATGGTTTCATTAAAAATAGGCTTAAGAGAAAAAAGCCGACTTTCTAGGGTCCCATTATACTATATGTATATATTATTCATATATTTTATTCCTTGTATTTTTATTCATCTTTTATTTTTTAGAAAGATGTAAAATATTATTTCAAACATATTAAAAATATAAAAAATATATAACCATTAAAATTACATTGAAATAAATAATGCCTTAAAATACATAGGTATACTATACATATCAAGTTTGTACATATATTTATTTGTAGATATAAATAAATTCATGGAAATAAATAAAAATATGTAAATATGTATTTATATATACTATAATTATATAAAATATGTAAAAATGATAAGTAAATACTAAAATAATAAATACTCAAACAATATGTATATTTACTTATAAAACACCTTTAATAATTAACATACAACAAATAATTCAATATAAATATATAAAAAGTCACCAAAATTAGTACATAAAAAACAAACAACTTTCATTTTTTTAAGATTTAATAAATAAAATCATTTGCTATTTTTTTACTTTATTTCTATTTTTCCAAGGTTTTCTGCCGAGCTTCTTATGTAGACCAATGCGGGCATAATGACCATAGTCCTCAAGTCATTTACCATGCCCACTCTATAAATCGTTTAGAGCATTTTTTACCCCATTCTCACAAATTTTTCTAGCTCGATTCAGATCCGTTCTTGATGAATATGTGATTCCTTACTCTAAAAGACGAAAATATAGTCCTTTTACCAAGTATCTAGTTGCATTTAATCATCTATATCTCATTTTATAATTCATATATGTGCGAATAAGATTCACAGTTTAGCATGCATAATTGCATTAATTAAGAAGCCTGAAATTCTTGTACATTATCGCTTGTATATTACGATAATTTCCATGTTTTTAATTACTTTTCACTAATTCAAAATAAAGTAAACTCAACTTTGTTTTGTAAATATTTCTAATATTATTATGGAAAATATAATAAAATGCTAAATTCATATATGCCCAATGAAACAATAACCCTAGTTTTGTGATAAAAGGTAGTAAACTTTAATATATCTTTCATACAATCTCCTATGTACTCCTACTCACTTCCGAATTAGTGTACATTCTATTATTTACAAAACAAGATAAAATTCAAAAGAAGGGGAGTTCATATGTGAACCATAGGTTTTGGAACCTCATTGTATATTGAACATATTGACTATTTCGATCATATTATTTCATGTATAAAATAAATTTTTTTGATTTAAAACTTTTCATTTACTTTCATTAGTTTATGTTTTAATAAAATGTCCAATAATCAAAATAAAAATTTAAGTAAAAATAAAAGAAAATAAATAAATCTGAGTATGTATATATAGTTTGTATTTGTGCATATTTTATTTTATTTCATTACTTTTTATTCATTAAAAATAAAAAAATAGATTAAGTTGTAAATATTTATTTTATATTTTATCTGATTTTATTTTTTATTTTTACCTCAATCAAAAATTACAAAAAATACAAAATAAAAAATATAGTATTTTAAATCTATATAGGACCACCAAAAATGTGGTTTGTACAGATGATCTATTTTGTTTTTGGTTCCTTCACGAAAGTAGTAGACCTTATCGAGGCTATCAAATTTGATGAAGACGACTTTTTAGTTGACCTCATTTTCTATATATTTTTTTATTTTTATCTTGAATTTTATGGGCACGACACGTGTTAGCTCCTAGAGCTGCCAAATGTCTCCCATATTACCCTCTTTATTTATCTTTATTTCAAATATTTAATTTTTCATTTTTTATTTTTCATTTTTTATTTTTTATTTTTTCCCATTATGTGATGGCTTCTCCGTGCGCCACATGGTACCCCCTTGTCTTGTGCATGTTGCTCAGCCTTCTGTGATGGCATACCACCTCCTTTGCCTTTCTGGTAGGGCAAGAAACTCACCCAACTGTCGTTTGACTGCTTACCTTCCTCCATTCTACAACCGCCTTCTTTCCCATCACACACCCTCTCAATCTATGATCCCTATATCACCCATTTCACCCCTCTACTCCGATCATCTATCACTAAAACCAATTGTTCATAGACTCCAAGGCATTGCCTCTAGCTTCCCATATGTGCCATCGACGAGAGTGAGAGCTCCAGCTTCAAAATTTTCAATGGTGACAACATCGAAGGGAGCTCTAGAAGGCGATGACGAGATCAATTTCATACCTTAATAAGATCCAATGTGCCTCATGGTACCTTGCAGCAGCTTCTCCAGAGTATCTCAGCTTCTCCAAGACCATACTAGCTTGGATTAAGGCCATAGTTGACCTATTCCTCCTAGTTAGGTTATCACCTTTAGTGAACCCATCTGCTACAGGATCTCCTCCCTATTATTTCTTCTCTTTTCATTATTCTACTATTTGCACTCTATGTCTTTCTTCACATATTCCTCCATCCTTTTTCTCGTTCATTACACCTTCAATTACCATAGCAACCCACCGATGAATTCCTTCACCTCCCCACCATCTGCTTCTCCCTCGACCAGAGCAACATCACCAATCTCCCTTTAGATCTATAAATTTGCACTCTGTCCACTAATCCTCTTCACACCGGCTCATCGTTTGCTCGTGCACCCAGTCCCTTTCCTTCACAACCGCTTTGATCACCTCCACCTACCTTCACCTTGAACAGCACAAGACCCTATGCCTCAGCTCACACATCGATTACCACCTCAATGCGTAAGCTCATACTCTCCCCCTCGACTTATGCATCTCCAGCATCTCCATCGACCACCACAACTTTGAAGGTCGTACTCTTGTCTTCCGCAAGATCCACCGCATTTGTCACCGCATTCACCGAAGCTCGATCGAGCCACCAACCTCAGCATACCCGAAGCATATCACCTTAGCTGCATGGCACCTTGACCTCCAAAGCACAGCCCAAACCTTATGCCCACATGTATCCTTAGGTGAGAGTCGGAACTTTTACGCTCCACCCTTGTGCTCTGGGAGTAACTATTTAGCCCCACCAACTAGGAGACCATGTGTGCTTCACGAGCTTACTGGAAACATTTCAAGCAAACCTTTATAGGTCTATGTGATTATAGAAGAAGGATTGTATGCTATTTTATTTGGTTTCAATTTATTTTAATTGCAAGTAGAATCCTATATTTGATTGTTCATTTAGATAGTCATTTGTCATAATACTTTATTTTAAACAATTGCTCATTGAAGAATATAATTCTATATTATTATGAATGATTACACTACTAAAAAAGAGTATATTGGCCACACAATCAGGCTACGGTATATTAGACGAGGCTAAAAAGTATTAACTACAATAATTTACCATGGTCTAACCCTGTTGGTGACGGTAATTTTTGTGGCCATTGTTTTTATACCATGGTAATATAACCATGGCTTTTAGGTTTAGGTTACAACAACTTTATCGTGGCGTATGTGTAATACGTGTGGGAAATTTGGCATCACTAAAACACATCACCGAAATGAAATGAAAACCCCATCTGCCGCCCATTTTTCCCTCGTCCCTCATTTCTTCTTTCTCCCGAATCTATCTCCTCCTGGACGCCCCATTTATCATCCTATCCCAAAACCCTAGTTCTCTCCTCTTTGTCGTGCCCTCTACCATCCTCCTCCTCTACTCGCAAAACATCATGATCGCCATCACCGTGCCCTCTCAATCTATTCTCCGTTTCTATTTTCATCCCCACGCCGTCGGTGACAACATCTTGGTCATCATCAACTTTTCTCCCTCCTATAACTTGCGGATGCTGATGTGCCTCCTTTGTCATCATTATCAAAAGATTCAGGTTGCTTTTCTTGTTTAATTCATACATCCATTTATTTTTTATTTGATAATATGATGTATTTTTAATAGTAAACATCCAAAGTTGTGATGTAATATCTTTGCATTTTTAGGGTAAATGTCTCAACACAAAAATACCGCATTCCCATTGTAGGTCCAAGCCGTGATGCTCTTGATTATCTTTTAACCCGTAATCTTTAGTACCTCATATAAAATCATGTGGAACACTTACAGATGATATGTATTATAACAATACATGGGATTGTCCTATGGTGATTGTTGATGACATTTTTTCAGGTTTGGAAGTGGACTCCATGAACAGTAACAGTTTGTAGACATTTGTTCCAATGTGGTTGTGTAGAGGAAGCAATTAAGGTATTCGAAAGTGTTGGCTGCTCTTTTATTATCTAAGAATTTTTGTCAAGTTATTTCAATGGTTAACTGTAATGTTTTTAATTTAAGGTTGCTATGCGCTTACTCTGCATTGCCCACTCCTGTTTTTGTTAATATCTTGGAATCGATTCAAATTTGTGACTAGCAATTTTGCTTAGGTTTAACGAGGAATTTAAGGTTGCTATTCGTGAACATGTATAGAAGTTGTATAATGTTTTCAAACCTCTTTTTATGACCTCATCAATGGCATTCTACTGTGTCGTGTAGGTAATAATATGTATTATATGAACTTCGGTTCTAGAGGTCTATTGACATTTGGAATTATGAATTCTCCATCATATTTTAATAAGGAGCTTAACAACTTTACGTTTTGAGTTGCACCAAGAGCTGAACAAAGATCCTAGAATTTTGACCTTTATTATTTGACTATTTTATCGAAGTGAAACTTAAAATCAACGAGTTCGAGTGAATTTCCATTTGTTTAGATCCGAGTTTCAAATTCAAATTACATGTACACCAGAAGTTGTATGGTGTGTTATATGGTGTATCTTTTTCAAGCAAATTTAAATCTTAGATGATGTCATTCATAAGAATTTGCACTTAAATTGAACATTCTTGTATGTACTTAGTATATTATTCTTGTCAAGGTTTAACTTAGAATAAATTTGTTGTAGATGACTTTTTCGTTCTGATTGGTTACAACATCTGGATTTCTCTTGTCACAAATATTAGCTCTAGTGACTGATAATATTATTGTACATGTAAATTCTCATGCTTTTGTCATTAGTGAATTGCAAGCGTTATTATATCACATGCAGTGGAAATACTGAGTCAAGCACATACTTCCTCAGCTAAAGCCAGAAACAGTCACAGAGAGAATGCTCTTCATCTAAAGTACGGGGTGGAGGAAGAGATGGAACACCTGATAAACAAAGACAATGATGCAGAGTTGGATGAGCTTTAGATAAATAATAGTTTTCTCTTATTTTTATTGCTTGTTAATCTTAATTTTGTCCGGCATTGTCACTTAGATATAGTTTCTTATTAAGTTCTATACTTATTGGATAATAGTTTTGATGGTATCTTCTGTAAACATTCATACTATTATGAATGTCTTATATATTATGGTGATGTAGGTGTTTGAACATCAATATATGCGTGTTAGTTTGATAATTTGAGTAATCGAATATTTATGTAAGAATAGAGAAGATTGTAAAATGTGAGAATAGCTTTTTTTAACGTCTTTATTTTATTTTCCACGGTAATCTATTGTGGCTAAAGGCTAATGATGTAGGCTATGCTAATGTATCGTGGGTTATAATTTTATGTCACCATAATTTACGTGGCCAATGATTTTCAACTACGGTAATTGATCATGACCAATAATCTTATATCATGATTACTTTACCGTGGCATGTAATTTTAGGCCATTGTTTAATTACCGTCGCCAGTGATATTAGGCCATGGTATATTACCGTTGATAAAGAGTTTATTTCACGGTAATTTATCATGGCCAAAAATGTTATGTCACGGTAATTTACGGTGGCATATGAATGGAAGCTTTGGCCACGGTAAACTTTTTGTCACGGAGGTTTAAACCACAGTATTGTTACCGTGACCTATGATTTTAGGCCACGGTAATTGACCTTTTAGCGATGGTATACTTTCGTGGCATGTTTTGTGATTTCTACTAGTGTTACTGTAATTTTATGAGCTGTGATTGATTTATGAACATTTATTGTGGAGAAAATTGCAATCTTTTGTCCTCTCTGTTTGGAAATTCATAATAATTCAATAATTGCTCTAACAATTCTCCAAAAATTACATTTGGTAGAATTAATTATTTTCTATTGTGTGCCTAAATCACTCATTTGCAAGCATGTTGTTCTTGGAATAATTTATCTTGTGATTCATGTAATTTCTTTTTAATAATATGTATAAGTGTTATTTTTAAGAGTTAGAAAATTTCCAACATACTTCTTCATTAGTCATGTCTAGAATAATTTAATCTATGAAAATTAATTAGGTTTACTATTTATTAAAATTAATTCACTAAAAATCACACTATATGCATATTTAAGTCACAATAAATTCATTTTGCATCCAAAAATTCCAAGAAAATCAAAGTAGCTTAACATCATCATTTTGTAACATTCTAGCCTAATTTTAGGATTTTTTTCAGATCGTTTCATTGAAAATTGCATTTTAGCCCCTAAATGCCATGTTTACATCATGTCATTATTTTCATAGAAACAACGAAAGTTTCTCCTCTGAAAACCCTTATTCTACCTCATATAAAATTTAACCTAAGGAGAAAGTGGCCTCCCTTAGTTTGACTTTAGGCTTGCCCAAGTTAAATAAGTTTGAGTGCTTGTATTTAATTAAAAGATTCATTTTACGGTTTTTGATAAATCTGAATTTGCTCACTTACAATAAATATCAGTGTTAATTCTAAGGAATTAGATAGCATAAATTTGGGCGTTTTAGATGGTATTGTTGTTTTCCATCTACAAGGTAATCTGCCCCCAGGCCTTTTGTAATTAATGTTCCTTTTATTTTCTTGCATTTTTATTTCTTTATTTATTTCTTTATTTTATTTGAGCATATCTCTGACCACCATATTATTTTTTATGTGAGGGACCTCATATGATATAGTGAATGCTTAGGTAGCAGAGAAACTCAAGAGCATTGGAGGCTGACTTTTTTAGGAAATAGGTCAAATGAAAGGATGCACTAAAATATTAAGATCAAGTCGTGAGAGAGTGTAGAGTTTGTGGGATTTTATTTTTGCATCTTATTATTGTAATTATTAATATATAATAATTTAAGTAGTTGCATGATTTACATCAACTCTGGTTTGAGAGCTCACACATATACTAGAGGATCGAACATTAATTTTTCTTCTTTGTTGTGGTTGTGTCGAGAGTGGTTCTTGACTAGAGTGGTTCGTAGGCTAGACCAGCACTTGTGACTGTTAGAGATTTACATTGGTCGTCTATCATTTCCATGTGATTGTTTAATTTTGGATCACACTTCTACACTTAATAATACGTACTTTAGCATGTTCTTCTTAGTCAAATTAAAATCAAAATATTAGAGACTAATAAAAGTTCCTGTTGGGTGTAGTTTCATCGCTTACATTTGCATCTAGCATAAAAATCTCCAAATTCTATGTTGCATCCCATATGTAGAGCATAGGGATCATTTTCAATCTTCTAAAATGGGCATGCATCGTCGATTTTATCGATTGCATCAGTTTTTTCTCGACTCACTTTCCTTCGTTTTACAACTTAGGATAAATGGAAATAGAGATTGGTCGTTTGGTGTGTCATGTTTGGTGGACTTAAATAAAGTGATAATCTAACATAAAACAAGTTATGCTAATCAGAATTGAACAAAAATGATTAACATAAACCTTTGTTTTTGTGAGAGCAACCTCGTCATTGTAAAGAGGTACCTACCTCCAGAAAGAGTGGGTGTGGACGAACACACCATGGTTAGAGATCAAATCCCTGGAATTTCACCCTATGTCTCCTCGTCTGACTCTTATAAGTTTGGAGCTACAAGCACTTGCCTTCGACCTTAGAGAGATGTTTTGGTGTATATCTTATCACTACTATCCTAAGACGCATGATATAACCTAATAGCTCGGGTAAATAGTCTCTTTGATTAGGATATAGTGGGAGTGTATGCTGGGCGTCAGGTGATGAATATGCATTTCATCATTTTTATTCAATTATTTTAGCTTAAAATCCCTTAAACATTTATAAAATTATCAATAAATCATTGTTTTTATAATTTTACATTCTTTTGTACATATTATACAAAAACCATCATTTTTAAACATAAATAAATAGATAAAGGGAAAGTAAACACTATATATGCCATAAATACAACCTGACTCTAACCTTGAGTAACGAATAAGGCTTGACATTATAAACAAGGAATGAAGTAGTGAGTGATAAGGTCTAGTGTAGAAAAATAAAGAAATTTAAATTCCACTTATTATCCATCAATTACACATATGATACCATTACTTTGTATATAAATTCTTTATTCTATTTTATTTATCATTCTATTCATTTCAAATTACAATATTTTCTTCTTGAAACATGTACATAAAAATAAGTTGTAAAAACTAATAATAATTGCAAGACCACTCATTTTTAATTGTGTAGATAATGCCACTTTCAAAAAGTCATAAAGCCAAACTTCCCACTCATATCTTCTATGTAAAAAATAAAAAATAAGCAAATTCACTTTCATTGTACTCTAATAAAATATGATTCAACATGACAGTGATTTCATTAAAATCATACTAAAGATGCAAAATCTGGCTTTTTAGAGTGTATTGTATATTGTGCATATATAATATATGGTATGAATATACTATTTTATTTATTTATTTACATAATTGAGCATGTTATATTTAAAAATATTTGTAAATATTATTTTTTAAAAAACTAGAGGTAATTTAAAAATTGTAAAAAAATGCAACAATAAATTTATAGTAGATAGTGTACATATACCACTATGTATATCGTAACATTGCTTATTTTTTTAACTTAAAAAATTATTTTATAAAAAATAAAATAGAAATATATTTAAAATCCTTGTAAATTTATTTTAAATAAAAAATTAAAATTATTATACATTTATTGTAAAAAAATATTTAAAAATCAGGTTGTATGTATAAGTATATGTACCTAAATAGAAAAGGTATTGTTTATTTTTAACATATTTAATTAGATTATTTAATTTATTAAAAAAATAACCTAAATTATGATTTTTTATAATAACCATTTTTATTTAATTAATTATTTATTTTTCTTAAATTTGACTTATTTATTATTTTATTTAATTTTTGTCTTTTCTACGTTTTATCCAATTCTTGAAGCCTCTTGATTGAACGACCAAGGTGAGTTGACCCGTATCAACTCCTCTTTTTCCTGCCTAACCAGTTTAATAACATCGTCAATTCTCCTTCTTTTTTTCCTACATGATCCAGCCACCATCTCTTCTCGATTCCTTCACTAATCTTATTACCCGAATAAAGATCCTTCATGCCCAATTAATAACCTCACCCCTCATGCCTTCTTTTCATTCCAACCCCATTTGAATTCACTCCATGTTTCTCCTACATCTCCTCTGCATATCCAACGGGATCCCAGATCTTTCCTTCACATTTTGCACCAGAGGCTAAGTTTACAAAGTTGAGTTATGACAAAGCTTGTTTCTGAGAGACAAGAGAGACGAATTGCCCAGTATATTGAAATTCAGAGCATGTGGTTGGAGATCGTCCCCCACATCTAGCTTCTTCGACTAACACATAGGATCGAGGCGACAACCTTTTGTTAGCAATGTGAGCCCCGGGCGAACCATTCCTACAATAAATGTTATTGTAATAAATGATTTATCAATAAAAGTTATTGATTGTTTTCACTCCCTTTCTGAGATTAAATGAATAAATGCACTATAGGGTCCCTCTGTACAATAAGGGTTGTGTACCATGGCCAACTTGATAATCATACAGTTGTTGATTCATTGATTGAATCATAGAGGCTGATGCTTTGATGGATATCTAAGGAGTTAGATAGAGGACTCATCAAGCATCGTCAAATGATTATTAAGTGATGATATCCAGTCTTAGTAGGAGATGGCAATCCTTTCTCATATGATTGATACTCTTGATGCAGGTCCTTTGCATGGGAATAGTGATTCGGAGGAGTCAGACTAGTTAAGTCAATGGGTTGACTTAACGAGATCGAGAGAACCAAGGACCTATGTTGAATACTGTCACAGCAATGGCATGCATCCTCTGACCGAAGACAGATGTGTTGCTATATGTCTGAGTGTGTACATTTGGCAGACCAATAGGTTGATGACATAACCAAGGTCTATACACCGACGAGCTGGTGTGCATGTATGGACATATGAGTAATACGATCTCTCAAAGGGATCATACAGGTTCACTTATGAATCGGGAGACATGAGCTCACTCACGAGGTATTGGGACTGATCAATTTCCATGCATGGTCGTCATGCATTGGAAGCATGACATGAATTTGAAGGTAAGATATATGCTTTGTGAAAGCATATGATCTATACCAAATCCCAGTGACCAAGATTAAGAAACTTAATGATCAAATCCTGAAGATGACAGTATAAAAATGATATTTATCTTCAGAATGATCACAGGTCTTCCAGCATGCATGATGTACATGTATTAGGAATACTTGAGGGTGATGTGATCATAAACGATTGTATAACCATGACGCTTCCATTCAGAGGGAGTGATGAAACATGTTTGGATTTTGGTGACTCCTCTCATTAGAGAAGTGACCTAATCTTAGTCAATGAACTGGACATTGATCTGAATGAGATTCAGAGGCAATGAGAAGATTAGGTCTACGGTCTTGATTTGATCAAGCATCAGTGGGA